>CM014271.1:62023925-62058277 GCA_004135705.1 Alloteropsis semialata | reverse complement strand
GAAATTAACTAGAATATGATGAGCTGATGATCAACAACTTGTCCATCATTGGCAGCCGCCCCTACATTATCTTCACCACCTTCCATGTTCCGATGCCTTGATGCTCCAAGTTCATGATCAGATGATGATTGACATGTTTCTGAGGCCTCTACTTTCTACTCTCTACTCGTCTCGATTGGAGTGCCAATGGATACTAGCCTCCGCCAGGACTTTACGGGCTTGTAGAGCAAATGGGTTTCCTCCTCCCCTATCTGACTGTCCTGTTAGTCTATGATCCATGATCACCGAAGAGCGGCGGATGGCTGTTTAAAGCCGTAACCCGCTAATTTGAGAGCAACCCACTCCTTTTTTTGTTCAATTGCTATTTTTTAGACTCATATATATGTGCCTTCAGAAACAAGTACCCTTAGTAACATAAATGCTTAAAGCGAGACCTAGCATATCATCTAAAGTACCCTTTGTTTTATAATGTTAGAACGAATCGAAACATGTCACCGTCAAGAGACACTGCAACTCCAAGCCCTAACCAAGGGAACAACGTTGAAGAAGGAAGACCACATGGCATGAGTCAGGAAGACATGAACAAAGAGTTAGACAACGATATACATGAGATGCTTACTCAGGATCCGTTAGAGGAGGAAGTAGAAGAGGGAAGAGAAGCAGAAGATGGAGGAGCAGGAGAAGAGGGGGATGATGACGACAATGATGACGATGACGATGACGATGACGAGGATGAAGACGAGGGATATGTAAGTCCCGAGGATCCTTTCCCATTTGAACCCAGGCATAGGCCAACACAGGACGAGCTGGACAAGGATTACGACCCAACTCAAGAGGTAGAGATAAAGCCTTACTAAGCAATGTTCGCTAACACTTTATCGGTGTTACATTACCTAACACTTTGGCCTCCTGTATATATAGGCCCCTGTGGACACTCCTCGTCCAAAAAGAAATCGTCGACGTCCGCGACATCTCGACGGACAAGACAGAGCAGAGGAATGCAGAGCAGAGGCAAACACCACAGAGTTGGACGTTGCCGGCTCTGCTCCAGAACCTCAGGGCACAACCTCGGAGCCAAAGCCACAGAGGAAACGGGGGCCTAGAAAACCAAACCAATATCCTGGGAAGGATATACTCTATGTGATAACAGAGGTCGGGCCAGAAGGTGACATCATTGAGCCTAAGATGGCGAGAGCAAAATTCCGTAATGCGATGGGCGCCCTTGTAAGAGATGAGTTGAACCCAGCTGTGCCAACATGGAAACATGTATCAGATGAAACAAAAAAAGGCCTATGGGACAGGTTAAAGGGAAATTTCCGGTTCCCCGCAAAAGACCTTGACATATGTAGGCATAATGCCCTTAAGATGATGGGGGACGCATTCCGATGATGGAGGTCGGAACTCAACACGAAATTTATCGAACAAGGCAGAACTCCCTTCCACGTGTATGGAAAAATAACCAGAACCCAATGGGAGGACCTTGTGGCTCAGAAGACCTCCGAAGAAGCAAAGCAACTCAGCGCCCGTAACAGCAACATAGCGAAGATGAACGTACACCGCCCTCATCTAGGCCCCGGTGGCTACTTTGCCAAGGAAGAAGATTTCCGTAAGAGGGACGAAAAGGCTGCCGCATCCGGGATTAAGGTGAATACATTGAGGAAAAGGTCAAGGAATTGGATATATGCAAGGAGTACCGATGATTCCGGTGCCTCCCTGAAGTTTGATAACCCGGCTACCGAAGAGGTAGTATCAAAGATCATCAAATACTCTGAAGACAAGGAGAAGGGCTCATTCATACCTTCCAGAGAGAGGGATGAGCTCAGTCTTGCCTTGGGAACCAAGGAGCACACAGGCCGCACCAGGGGGCTAGGGAAAAGAATGACTTGGAAGGTTGGGTTTGAAGAGGATAGGCACATGTACAAGAAACATGGTAGAGACCGAGTGGTCGACCTTGAAAGTACAGTTAAGGCTATGGTAGCGAAGGTGCTCGAGGAGAAGGGGTTGTCTACGGAGCAGCGGACGGTAGCGGAGCCGCCAGGGCAACTAGCACTACTCGGGAGCCCTTCGGAAGGTCCCAGCAGCCAAGGTTCCACTGCAGGCACAACCCCGGTCGATCGCATAAGAGAACCAACAAGCTGCATCTTGGGGGTTCTCATGGGAAGGGGGAACTTCATGCTGGAGGTCGCAACGGGTGTGGCACATCCTCCTGGTGGCTCATGGCACAATCAAAGGATCCCGCCAGACTACACTAGGGTCGAGGTGCATACCGTGAAAGCCCAGTACAAAGAATTCAAGATAGATATCCCAACTCCCGAGGGAGTGGACCTCCTAGGACAAGTAGAGGGGCAGTTCATCCTCTGGCACAAACGGGACATCGTGTTGATTGGGTATTCACCACCTCCGCCAAGTCAATCGCCACCTGTTGAACGTCTGGATAGAGTTCTTGAAGAAGGAGAGATGTCGCCATCCCGAGCCGACGAGGGGTTTGAAATGCCACTCTCTTCTCCGCCGCACTCTTCTCCGCCACGTAAGGACCAACCTTCTCTGCCACACACTTCTCCGCCACGTACGGAGCAAGTGGCAGATATGGCACAACCTTCTTCGCCTCATGTGCCTCCAGAAGAGCTGCCTCGTAAGGAGCAAGAGCCTCTAGAAGAGCCGAGACGTAAGGAGCAAGTGCCTACAAGAGAAGACCATCCACAAGAGGATGTTTGGGAGGAGGCAGAGATTAGAAAAAAGCTTCCAATCCGCTTAAGGCCAGTCTATGTACCGATGAAGGACGTCACATCGATGACTAAGTGATATGCCCATGACCAATTCAAGCCTGAGAACCTAGTCAAAGAAGTACCACGATGGGTTAGTGAAGAGGCCGTCACCAGTAATCACCGACCAACGAAGAAGTATCCAAATGTAGATTCCATCAAATGGACAAAGAACTGTCCAAAACAATATCAAAGAGGAAAGAACTTCCTACCCAACCAGATCATCCAAAACCTACCACTTGGAATGAGAAAGTTCCATGATTGGTACCTTCATGCTAGCAAAACAGATATAAGTTTGATATCAGCAGTCTTCCCCGACTTGACATTCGGATTCACCTCTGGGGTTATTGGTGCTACCTTCGACGACATCCAGACAGTGTTTCACCTTGGTGAAATGGACGCCAATCTAGTTCACATGTGGTGCCTGTAAGTCCTTTGCCCTCTTCATATGCTATAATTGCAATATTTCGATATTGACGTAATTAATCCACCCCGTGATTTGTAGGATGCAAACGCACATAGCAAAGCAACTTCCAAGTCTGAAAGTTGGCTTTGCAGATCCTCAACTAATAGCACAGGCTACTTTTACGTATCCAAAGCTATGGAGACTGGACGGCAAAGAGTTAGAAGCTGGGAAGACTAATCAGGAAAAAGAGCAGATCCGGGCGAAGGCAATCAGGGAAGCCTCCACTAAGGTTGCAGCGATCATATGTACGATTTTCAGACGTCTCCAACATAACGATACTATATGGCTACCTTACCACTATGAGTAAGTACAAATAAATACATAAACCTTTGCAGAATACATCTTCTATGCTAATTTATGAGCTTATTGGTTTCCTGTGATTGAATTCATGCAGTAATCATTGGATTGTTATGGCCGTCGATGTCGGGCACGGCATGGCGTGGGTTTGTGATTCATTAGACAGGGACCCGGTGACGTACAAAGATTTCGTAGCGATTGTCAAGACGTATGTATATCAAACAATCCTCTTATTTAACCTTGTACCCTCCACTTTTGAATACTAACAAGTTTCTTTTGTGAAATCACTTCGAATAGGGCGTATAGGCACTACGTTAACAAATACAATGGGAGACATCATCCAAAAAGGAAGTCTGAACTATGGGTGAAAACAAAATGTGCGGTAAGTATGACCATCTAAAATAGTTCATTATAGTTTCCCTACATTGCTTTGAAATGAATTTCCTAACATTTGTATATGTGAAACAGTGTCCCAAGCAGAAGCCCGGAAGCGTACACTGTGGATATTATGTATGCAGTATGGTGAGTAACACAAAGGCCTACAGGAGACACCCAGGATTGGTAAATATTCACTACGGCTCTTTTCAATTGCTCACTGTCTTTAGATAAATGCTCACTGCCTTTGTATATGCTCAATGTGTTTGTATATGCTCACTGTCTATACATATGCTCACTGTCTATAATATGCTCACTGTCTTTCTAAATGCTCATTGCCTTGGTAAATGCTCACTGCCTACATATATATGCTCACTGCCTTGGTAATGATCACTGTCTTTGTATATGCTCACTATTTTGATAAATGCTCACTGCCTTTGTATATGCTCAATGTCGTTGTATATGCTCATTGTCTTTCTAAATGCTCACTGTATATAATATGCTCACTGTCTTTCTAAATGCTCACTGTCTATATATGCTGACTGTCTTTACAAATGCTCACTGTCTTCACAGATGCTCACTGTCTTCACAGATGCTCACTGCCTTCACAGATGCTCACTGCCTTTGTATATGCTCAATGTCGTTGTATATGCTCATTGTCTTTCTAAATGCTCACTGTATATAATATGCTCACTGTCTTTCTAAATGCTCACTGTCTATATATGCTGACTGTCTTTACAAATGCTCACTGTCTTCACAGATGCTCACTGTCTTGACACATGCTCACTGTCTATATATGCTGACTGTCTTTAAATGCTCACTGTCTTTCTAAATGCTTACTGTCTTCCTAAATGCTCACTGTCTTTGTATATGCACACTAGCTCTAAATTAGCTCATAATCTGTACATATGCTCACTATCTTTTTATATGCTCATTGTGTAGTGGAAAGAAGACATAGGAAAAAGAAACTCCCCATACAGCGATGACAACCTCTTGGAACTTGTCGGTGACCTTTGTGACTACCTATTAGACCAAGTTATTCACACCAAAGGTGAGTACCATGACAGAGGGTCCAATCTAGCGACGAATCCAACTTATCAACATCTGCGTGAGTGGGAAAGGCTAGGCTTGGGTCGTTAATTGAACTTGTGAATGTTTTGTACTTTTGGCAAGCACGATATGTACTTGTGATGTGAACTATTGGATTTGTGTAATGGACTTGTAATTTATGTGAATTATATGTGTATTTGTGAATGCAACGAATTTATGTGAATTATATGCATTCTGTGATTTATAGAAAAATTCTGTGAATTATATATGAATTTCAGATTTGATTTTTTTTGTCAGAAAAACAACTATAGGGGCGGTTAGGGAATGAACCGCCCCTGCAGAAGTAAATGATAGGGGCGGCTGTCTTTCCAACCGCCCTTACAAAATGGATTAGTAGGGACGGTTCTGAAAAGAGCTGCCCTTACAGTTATATTTTGTAAGGGCGGCTGGAGTAACCAACCGCCCCTACTAAATGTTTAGTAAGGGCGGCTAGTAACAATAGCCGCCCTTACTAATGTGTTTGTAAGGGCGGTTGTCGGAGCCGCCCCTGCTATCCAGGAACTGTAAGAACGCTTGTTTAGGGGCGGCTGGCAAAACCGCTCCTACAGAGGCTTACCAGCCGCCCCTACAGTTCCTTGCTGTAGTAGTGCCTGGCGCTTGTGGCCGCGCAGCAAACCGGGGATGCGCGCACGCCGTAACCACGGCCGGCCAGGAGGCCATGCTCCTGATCCCCCTAGCGCTCGCTGCCGTGGCTGTATGGAACAACTAGGTAGCCGGTGGCCGAACGGATTTGGGGCTAGAGGAAGCGGCACCAGCGGTGGTTCCGATGTTGCCCACAGGCCACAACAAGCTCGAGGAAATGCCTCACCCATGAGCTGTTTCGTGGAACCAAATCAGCGTGCCAGGTCACCATTAAGTGCCTACGTGGACCGTTATGGACCTACGGTGAACAACTTAAAAAGTTTATGGACCTAGAAATACATTTTCGGAGTTCATGGACCCAAATGACATATCGTTACAAGTTGATGGACCTTCGATGCATTTTACTCTTAATATTATTTCTGCAGGCTTTGTGTGCCCATTCACCGTTGCACTGCCGGCTCGCACCCGTGTTCGGTTGTGAGAAATCCGAACGTACGCGTCCTCTATGAAACGGCCAAAGAATTTGATGGTGGGAGATAGCATGCATAGATGATGGTGACCCCTTGACAGGATCTTCTGGTGCCCAAAAACTTGCTGGTACCTCCCATTGCTATCTAGTTGATTTTATGTATGTACGTCGCATAGGCAGGGCTGCGGACGGTGCAGTGCTCAAGCTTACTACTCTGGTCCATCAGTTAGAAATCGAGCGGATGGGAGCAAGCCCCTTTTATTTGTCACTGTGTATATTTGACCCACGGGACTAGAATATAGGATGGTTGGTTGAGGACATGTAAATCCTTATTTTGTTTCATTGCACATGCTAACACTGCTACAGAAAACGTTTGCAGGGGCGGTTTAGCGAGCGTTTCCAGGGGCGGTGCTGAAATCCGCCCCCTGCTTTTGGCTGCTAAAAATGACCATTTGCAGGGGCGGATTAGTAGACCGCCCGAGCAAACGAGTTTCCAGGGGCGGGCCATGCCATCACCCACCTCTGAAGATGGTGTTTCCAGGATCTTTTATGCCGAACAGAAAAAACCGAAAATAATAACGAGTCGCGGCATTTTTCGCGGAAAATTCGCGCGCTATGCCTCCGGTGGGATTCGAACCCACGACCTCTCCCTCGCGTGTAACCACCTCTACCGCTGCACCACACTCTCACATGTGACTAGATGCTGTTTTGATTCCTACCATATTATACAAAACCGAGTGTAAATTTCTTGTTTGAGGCCCTAAACAATTTTAAATTAAAACGTTGTGAACTACAAAGTTTCATAACTTTTTGAAATCTGTAAGTTTTATTTTGGTAGTTTCTCCATCCGAGGTCGTTTACAAAATTTGAATTTCAAATTTAACAAAATTCAAACTTAGTTTCCGTTGACAAGATGACTTCAAATAAAAAAGTTGTCGACTACAAAGTTTCATAACTTATTATGATCTACAACTCTCATTTTGACTGTTTCCCATCCGAAGTCGTTTGAAAAAACTCAAATTTCAAATTTTGAGAAATACAGACGTACTTTTCATTGTCAAATTTAATTCAATTAAAAAGAGTTCAACTACAAAGTTGTATAACTTCTGAAGATCTACAACCTTTGTGTATGTCATTTGTGTAACACCCCGTCCTCCAACACCGCACAGCGCCGCCCTTCCGTAGGGGCTCGCCCGCTTACACATAGCACCCTACTTACACTTTCGTCCTCGCTTCGTGTAAAAGGGTTAACCCGAAGGTGCTATGGCTGGAGGACAAAGGCTTATAAGCTGGTTCCACCCTTGCTCAACTAGCAATGTGGTACTAAACATGTGCACCTGCACTCATGGGCCACAACTGGGCCATATCCAAATTGGGCCGGGTGTCACATACACCCCCCCTCAAAGAACCCGACGTCCTCGTCGGTCCAGCTCACCCACACTTGGGCAAATGTCCCAGCAGACCGCCCCCTCTTAGCGCACGACCGTACGTCCAGGGCCCGACATATGCCATGCCGTGTGTCCCATCCCAGGCCCACACGCGCCATGCGCCATACGCCTGCACACTGCGCCCGTACGCGCAACCGCGAGGGTCGGCTCTGATACCACTTGTAACACCCCGTCCTCCAACACCGCACAGCGCCGCCCTTCCGTAGGGGCTCGCCCGCTTACACATAGCACCCTACTTACACTTTCGTCCTCGCTTCGTGTAAAAGGGTTAACCCGAAGGTGCTATGGCTGGAGGACAAAGGCTTATAAGCTGGTTCCACCCTTGCTCAACTAGCAATGTGGTACTAAACATGTGCACCTGCACTCATGGGCCACAACTGGGCCATATCCAAATTGGGCCGGGTGTCACAATTTGTCGATCCAACATAGTGGTACTAACATTATTCACAAATCTTATATATCTCTCTTCTAGTTTTAGGAAATTATATGAGATATATAGATTTTGTGAATAACTTTACTATGGTTTTGTCGAATGAAGAAATGACCAAACTAAAAGTTGTACGTCTCGAGAAGTTATACAACTTTGTAGTTCAAAACTTTTTTAGTGACCTCATCGCCTGCCCCTGGAAAGTGCTATTTACAGGGGCGGGTCATGGCGCGAGCCGCCCCTGATAATGCGTTTCCAGGGGCTGGTCATGGCATGAGCCGCCCCTGAAAGGGCAGCATTTGCAGGGGCGGGTGACCCCATCGCCCGCCCCTGAAAAGTGCTATTTACAGGGGCGGGTCATGGGGCCACCCGCCCCTGCAAATTATGGCCGTTTCCAGGGGCGGCTCATGGTATGACCCGCCCCTGGAAATCGTTCTATAGGGGCGGCCCTTAACTACAGTAGCGCGCGTGCTTTTGTAGGTGCGCGTCGCCTTTTAGTCCGTCCCTAAAAAAACCTAGCTCTTACAAATGTTTTCTGTAGTAGTGTAAATATAGAGAAAACAATTTATTTATTTATTTTGTCATAATAACTAGTATCTTATACTACCTCCATCCCAAAATAAGCGTCCATGTAGAATTCAAAATTTGTTGAAGAAACAAGTGTCCATCTCATTTTCCCATATAATTCTCTCTCATTCTCCATCTCTCCTTATTTCCCGCGCGCGCATTCTCTACTTTTTCTTTTTTTAATTTCTTAATTACCATGCCTATCTCCTAAGCGGATACCTTTTGTGGGATGGATGAAGTATTGCCTTAGGAACAATGATCGATGATGCCCTGACAGACCCAAGATGCAACAAAATATAGAATGAATATTTATATTGAGTGAAGCAAAATACTTATTTGGATCTTGGATCCACCATTTTCTTCACAAACGTTGTTCTTTTTTTTTTTGAAGCAACAGGAGGGTGCGACCCCTATTCTTGTTGGGGGTAAAGGATGTAGATCTGTTTTAACACATGGTACAACCGAATCAGCAGAGCTCGATCCAATCAGCGTGTCGAGAAGAGCTAGATAGTCCAGGTTTGAGCAAGACGTACGGCAATATTTTGTTTCCAAAACATGTCATGCAATTAATTCTTGCCATTTGGCATGCCATGCTCGTCTCTTTGATTAGCCGAGTACCACACAAAGAACATGCATAACATGTCGCGTGAGACTCCAATTTTGGTGGCAACAGACCAGGTCGCTGGGGTGCTGACACTACCGGAGAACTCTCTATCCATCCACCCTAATCAGTCACGGTTGGATTGGACCCGGTACCAATGCTTGCCAATAATTCTGCGCGCTCATTGGTACCGGGTGGTGGCACCACCCGGTACCTATATGGCCACATTGGTACCGGTTGGTGACACCAACCGGTACCAATGAGCATCGGTGCCTTTGGTACCGGTTGGTGACACCAACCGGTACCAATGTGACCCCCTTTGGTACGGGTTGGTGCCACCAACCGGTACCAAAGGGGCTCTTCGTATAAATCCCCTTCTTCCTCCCCCAGCCTGAGCCATGGCTCATTTCTTCATCCTCCATTGAGCTCGGGTTGGGGAGCTCATGCCCAATTTTTTCATAACTTTTGGAGATTTTGCAAACCAAGTCTGCTAGAAGGTTAGCAACTTCATCCTCTTTCTTTTGATGGTTAGTATGGTCTATTTCATGCTCTATGTTTTGAGTAATTTGTGTTTTGTGGAATGGATTGAAATAAGAGATTTTAGATTTAATCTTTATTTTTATTATGAATTTGTAATAGAGAATCACTATATAGTTAGTTGTTGCATGTGTAGAGATGATGCAAAAAATTTTTAGACATTGTTTAGATTTTTGGATTATTTGTAGAAACTTTAAATGATTTTTATATTTATGCTTATTATGATTTTTAGATATTATAAATGATATTCATATTTAGGGTTATTAGGATTTTTAGAGATTATAAATGCAATTCATATTTAGGCTTATTACGAACTTTAGAATTACATTTTTTAGAGGCTTCAAATGAAGTTGATATTTAGGGTGTTTAGAATTTTTTGAGATTATAAATGATATTCTTATTTAGTTAGATTTTAAATTCAATTTTACTTCTCATGGTTGTCAATATCTTGAACTAAAACAATTCAACTCTTGGCATGCCTATGATGATATCAAATTTTACCTAGTTTTCTAGCTGGGTAACATATGATGACCTTGAGCTTGAGCTTGTATTGTATAGTTATGCTTCTCATGGTTGTCATCAAACCATGAGACACATCCATGCCCAAGCAACGGATCGGTTGTGATGGTTGGGCTGGGTGTGTCTCATGGTTCCATGCCTACCATGAACCAATTTTTTTACCACCTGTAATGTTTCTTATGCTCCAAGTTCAAGGTCAAATGAAAGACAACATATCTGAGGCAAATTACTCCTTCAAAATTTTTTTTGAGATGAGCAAAAGTAAGACGTTGATGATTTTGAAATGTGGTTGTCGGCCATCGTGCCCTTGGTTTGTTGCAGGTTTTGGAAACCTCCCGATGCAGGGGAGGTGCTGTCGAAATTTTTAGAGATTATAAAAGATATTCTTGTTAAGGCTTACTACGAACTTTAGAAATACATCTTTTTGGTGGCATCAAATGATGTTGATGTTTACGGTTATTAAGATTTTTAGAGATTATATATGATATTCTTATTTAGGTTTTTTACGAACTTTAGAAATTGGGGATGAATTTTTCATTGTATTTTGTGAATAGATGAATCGGCAATGGATATACAACACGGATAGACGCTCATCTGACTTCATTAATGGCGTTCATCAATTCCTCGACGCGGCTGTCGGAGTTACCGTCCGGCAGTCCACCCGGGGGTACCCAGATGGTTGATTTGTAGGCAAAGGGAGATCACTGGACTAGGGAGCTCGAGGTAACACAGGGACACAGGGATTATACAGGTTCGGGCTACCCGGAGGTATAATACCCTACGTCCTATGCTCGGGGGTCTTGTATTGATCTGCTCGGCGTGTTCCAGGGAACAACGACGAGTTTGTGGTTACAATGAGGGGAGAGTATTTGTAACACTCCTGTGTTAAGTAAGATCTCTAATCAACATTTGGATGATATTGCAAAGTCATTAAGGTTTAATGGTTGATTAGGGGGGTTAAAAGTAAAAAAAAGAGAGAAAATGGGAGTTTTGGAGGGAGAGTTTGAGTTTGAATTTTGGGTCAAAGTAAAGGGCCTTGTAGTTTCCAAACCAAGAAAAATCAGCCCACAAGTGTATAAGAGAAATTGAAGATCAATGAATCAGCAACAAAAGTTATATTTGGAGTTTTTAAAGTTTACATATGAAAAATGGAGAAAAATTGGATAGAAGGTGGCTGTGTTAAAAGGGGAATTATCTGAACTTTTTCTGAAAAAGAGCTGTTAAACAGAGGCAGATGCAATGCAGTTTAACTCTTGATCCGGACAGATTTAGCTCAAACTCATATTGAAGAAAATGAAGGTCATTTATAGGCTACAACTTTTATATTTGGAGATTTGAATATTTACATTCAAAATGTGGAGAAAAATTGGGATGAACTTGCAGGTTTCCACGAGTTTTAGCAAAATGCAGGTTTTAAGGCCGACATTCAGTGGCTTGTATCTTGCAATCCGTGGGGAGTTAGACCAAAGTCATATAAGGGAAATTGTAGCTGGATGTTTGGGCTACAACTTTCATATTTTGAGTTTCAAGAGTTTAGATTTGAAATTTGAAGCAAAAGGCGAGCCAAGTGCTGGTTTGAATAGGTTTCAGAAAACGAACGCGAGATCAGTTAAGGCCCAGTTTTCAGGTTGAGGTTCATAGCTTTGGATCTCCATTTTGGTTGGGTTTTAGAGCAAAGTTGTATAAGAAGAATTGAAGGTGGATGTTCCCTCTACAATATTTGTATTGGATGTTCATTGCGTGGACATATGGAATGCAGAGATCAAGAGGCATGTCAGGAACGGGTTCAGGCCATTTCGCGAGTTGCAGTTCGTCGGGTTTCGACCGACGCCGCCGTCCCGCCGCTCAAGCTCGCGCGCCAAAATTCGCGTGCCACGCGCCGGCGTGCGCGGGGCACAGCACGAGAGTGTCAAGCAGGAGCTGGCAGCACCGCCGCCCGCGCGCATTAGAAGGAAAAGAGCCGACCGAGCTGCTTGTGCCGTGTTTCCCCTTGCTACCGGAGCTCGCCGCCGTCGCCGTGGTTCTCGTCGCCGCTGTTGCTGTCCAGTGCTTTTCTCTCGCACCTAAGCGTCCTAGAGCAGTCCCTAGCACCCCAACCCGTCCGCGTCCGGTTGCCCTTGCCCGCAATCGCCGTACGCCGTCGTCCTTCGCCGTGTCACCGTCACCGTCCGCAAGCCCACGGTGAGAACACCCCTCCCGTCTTCCTTGTGGCCGTCATGTGGTTTGACTGTGCTCTTAGTGCTCCTGTGTTGCTCGTCGTGGTATGCGTAGTCTTGGATAGGGCTCGAAGTGACCGGAACGTCGCCGCGCCGTCCAGAGCGCCGCCCAGTGGTCCGCCGTCGCGTTTAGGTGGGAGTAAGCGCCTAGGGTTCCAGTAAAGGGGGAGCACCGGGTGTCCTAGGTAAGATAGGTGCTAGCAGTGCCATTTGTTGGCATGGGGAGCTTGTGCTTTGATGAGTTGCGGAGCGCCGCCGCCGGGGACGTGGCCTGTCGCCGTCACGGGTAAGTTCCAGGTAGTGCCGGTCGTCCTTGGGTGGGGGTTTGGTCGGGGCTGTGTTCGCCGTAGTCGGGAACGTAGGCCCGTAGCGTTTGTTGGGGTTGAGCCGCGCTATCGCCGTTCGCCGTCGCCGGCCAGTGCTGCCGGAGTCGGTCGCGGGCGCGAGCGCAGGCGCGCGGAGAAGAAGGGGGCGAAACGGTGTTGGGCTGGGCCGACCACCGCCGAGCGCGACTGGATCGGGAGCTGGCCGGCTGGTGGAGCTGGGCCGAGCCCATTTGCCGGTCGTGCAGATAAGAGAAAGAGGAGAGCCGGTGGGCCGGGCCGCCAGTGGAAAAAGAAGAAAGAAAAGGGAGAAAAAGAAAAAGGGAAGATGGGCTGGATCGGGCCGGCCCATTAGGAGGTTTTGAGAACTGCGGGCTATATTAAGGAATAGGCCAGGAGGTTTTCTGCAAAATGGGGAGTTTTAGGTTTATTTTGGTTTTTAATGTTTTTAGAAATGCATTTCAATTAGAAATAATATTTAGAAATGCATATCTTTTTGTAGGAACCTCTAAAATTAATGAAATAAATTTTATTGCAATAGTTGCATTTTCTTTTATGCATCTAGGGTATGGTTTAATGTATTAGATGCTCTAATAATTATTATCCTTGATTTTAGGATAGAGTTAAGGGTTTATTTAATTAGAAAATAGGTTTTTAATTAGTTAATCCCTTACTATAATCCTTGAAATATGTTAATTAAATCTTTTGTGCTATTTAGGTGTTTGATCAAGTTTAGGTGGGCTTGAGGGTCTCTAATTTAATTATTCCATGTTTTGCATCATGTTGTGTAGACGAGGACCCGTTGCAGCCGGAGTTGGTGGAGGTCCCCGACGACGTCCAGGAGGGGGACGAGGTGGTGTTCGAGGCGGAGACCGAAGCCGTACCGCAAGCCCCAGAAGCCCCTGTTGCTGCAGAGCCGGAGATCAGTGAGCCAGGCAAGCCCCGGAGCATACCTGTCCCAGCACTAACATGTTTACTGTTATTATGATTGAGCCCATGATTGTGCATTAGAGTAGGATAGAGTGAATCCTATTTTTGATGCATTATCCATCCTTGTTAGAGCATCTCTGCCACCTTTTCAAAAAGATAGAGTAGAGTTGCTTAGATCTGCTCACTATAGTAGTAAATCAGGTGTGATCCCAATCACCTGCCACTAGGTAATGTTGGCTTGGAGAGCTAAACCTGTTTAGTGAGTCTTTGAAAGTGTTGGGCAGGACAGATGGTTGTTAAGTAAGGAATATGTTGGACATTTTGGTGATTTTGAGTTGGTCCTGCCCACTGGATAAGAATAGAGTTGCTGTGATCTACCTGTGGTCAAGCTTTGAACGTACTGGGCACATACCGGTATAGGGAGCCGGGAAACTGATGTACTTCTGTGGTACTAACGGTTGAACTGTGACTCACCGTGTCTGGCGAGGAATGTTGGCGGGGTTGTAGTCAGTAACCCACATGCCTTTGCCCGGGCAATGTGTAGGGAATGGGGATGCGACCCCGGGCTATGTGGGCACAGTTCAGGCAATGGTGGCCGCAGCGGGAAAGGTAGCTTCGTGTGGCCTTCCGGGGGCATGCACGCGGCGTGTGTTCCAGTTTTACCCCTACAGGGTTTGAAATCGATTCGAATCGCCGAGTGTCACGGTTTTGATACACGCTTGATCCTGATAGATAATTTTATTGCATGTTATGTTCTGTTTAGCTCTTTTGCCTTAATTACTACTGTTTGGCAGTAATGGTTGGTTCACCTAGCTAAATAGGGTTTTATCTTGTCAATTTAAAATTTGGTAAGTAGACTAGTAGCTAATTAAGTTAAGCTTGCTAGTCAGTTTATTTCTGTTTAACTTCACAGCTTTGCATGTCCTTGTAATCCCTTTAGAGTAGTTCGTCGGGTAAGTCTCGCTGAGTACCTTTGTACTCAGGGTTCTTTTACCCTTGTTGCAGTGGAGCCTGAGGAGTAGGTCCTTGCTGGCGCTGTGGTGGCCCGCAGATCCAGACATGTCAGGGCACGACATGGTCTGACATTAGTTGTTTAATTACCTTGTAAACTATTGCTGAACCTAGAACCTGTGTGTAATAACTTTAAATGGAGCTACTCTGGTTTGTATAAAACTTACCTGTCCATGTATAATTTACCTGTGCAATATCTGTGATGTTTCTTCTGGTGTTGGGATCCTGAGTATTGGTGATGAGAACAGCTGGTAGTGTGAATTCGGTGGAACCTCGGACTTATGCTGACCCAGGTGTGTGACGTGTTAGTGTTTCACACTACAGATCACACCTGAGTCAGTTTAAGTAGGGCTGTTCCATCACAGTATTCGATGAGGGATTAGATGGTGGAGAATTGGATGATTGAGGGGGTCGACCTAGGCCGTCTTATATAGGATGACGACCTAGGGTTTACAAGTCGGTTTCCTATTTTTGTTCGGCTACAACAAGAAAATTAATCTGAGTCGGCGTGCCTTGCAAGCTAAGTCATCACCAGTCTTGACCATCAAGTCGGGGATCGTCGTGGGCCGGCCTGAGGTCGGCCCGTGGGCCCAAGCCGACTACATATCCGGTCGGTAGTGGGCCCAGGGGTACCCATATCTCACAAGTCCCCGAGCAACGTGCAGGCGCGTGTCGGAATGCTGATGAAGAGGCGAGGCCACCATAGTCGGCTGAAGCGTCTTGGTCGGCAGGCTGACACAAGGGTGGGCGGTGCTCAAAAAAGAAAACCGCAGGGTACCCGGAGATGACCCTGGACAGACCCGAGGCGAAGCTTCGAGTGGTGTAGCGCCAAGTCGTGGATGAGCCGGGCGCCGAGGAGCTGCGCCACTTGGAAAAAGTGACACATCCTGATGGGGCATATGGAGGGCGATGCAAGGAGCCCTCCATATGGAGTAGTCCCCGAGCATTAGGCCGACTAGAAAAGTCGGGCTAATGGTCAAAAGAAGAATCATTCGAGCTTCGAGGCAGACAGGCCGCCTAGAAGATAGGGCGGTCTGGCGCCCTGAAGAGAGGAGCTTGTCCCAAAATCGTGGTGCCGAGTCCCCGAGCGTCGTGGCTGGCCGAGTCGCGGAGACCCGCTGACCGTAGTCGTAGTGACGAGTCCCCGAGCGTCGGGGCTGGCCGAGTCGCGGAGACCCGTTAATCGGAGTCGTAGCGCCGAGTCCCCGAGCGTCGGGGCTGGCCGAGTCGCGGAGACCCGTTAACCGGAGTCGTAGCGCCGAGTCCCCGAGCGTCGGGGCCGGCCGAGTCGCGGAGACCCATTATCCGTAGTCGTAGCGCCCAGTCCCCGAGCGTGGGGGCTGGCCGAGTCGCGGAGACCCGCTGACCGTAGTCGTAGCGCCGAGTCCCCGAGCGTCGGGGCCGGCCGAGTCGCGGAGACCCGTTAACCGGAGTCGTAGCGCCGAGTCCCCGAGCGTCGGGGCCGGCCGAGTCGCGGAGACCCGTTATCCGTAGTCGTAGCGCCCAGTCCCCGAGCGTGGGGGCTGGCCGAGTCGCGGAGACCCGCTGACCGTAGTCGTAGCGCCGAGTCCCCGAGCGTCGGGGCTGGCCGAGTCGCGGAGACCCGTTAACCGGAGTCGTAGCGCCGAGTCCCCGAGCGTCGGGGCTGGCCGAGTCGCGGAGACCCGTTAACCGGAGTCGTAGCGCCGAGTCCCCGAGCGTCGGGGCCGGCCGAGTCGCGGAGACCCGTTATCCGTAGTCGTAGCGCCCAGTCCCCGAGCGTGGGGGCTGGCCGAGTCGCGGAGACCCGCTGACCGTAGTCGTAGCGCCGAGTCCCCGAGCGTCGGGGCCGGCCGAGTCGCGGAGACCCGTTATCCGTAGTCGTAGCGCCCAGTCCCCGAGCATGGGGGCTGGCCGAGTCACGGAGACCCGTTGACCGGAGTCGTAGCGCTGAGTCCCCGAGCATCGGGGTTGGCCGAGTCACGGAGACCCATTGGCCGTAGTTGTAGCGTCCAGTCTCCGAGCGTAGGGGCTAGCCGAGTCGCCGAGTTGCCTCCCACCCCGAGCCAAAGAGGTCGGCTGGACGAGGGGAAGCACGCCGAGTCGCCGTCTAGGGCGCCCAGCCCCCGAGCCTGGGAGCCAGACGAGCCGCTGAGTCGCCTCCCGCACCCCGACCCCGAGTTGGGGGTCGGTCTGGTGACGGAAGACGCGCCGAGTGGTTGGACCGCGCCAGCCCCGAACCTGGGGGCTGGCCGAGTCAGTCGAAGTACACCAAACAATGCCTGAGCTATATAAAGACAGTGCAAATATTATGTAGCATAATATTCAATAATATGACTGATAAACAATGTTTGCCGTAACAGAAACAGGTCTGTGAATACATTGTGCGTATGTGTAAAACCCCTTCCCTCTAGCAAAAACACTGAGTAGGACGCCGTGCGGCCCTTGCCTTGTGTCGCTAAGCACCTTTTCCTGCTAACCACTGCTCACGGAGAGGATGGCTTACCACAGACTACACTGCTCAGCGGGGAGGCTTAGGTGTAGGCGGCACGCAGGGCGAGTACGGAACTCATGGTTTCACGACTAGGGACTTGAACCGCACGGGTTAACTTGGGATTTACCTAGAGGGACATAGGGTCGGGCAGGGACCTGGAAGTCAGAGTCGACAGGGACTCTCCCGAGCGCTAGAGCAGCGCGCCGTGTTAAGAAATTATACCAAAACAACAGCATGAGCTGGACACCCATGAGGTGCAGTCTGGGCAGACCAGACTGTATAAGTAGTCGGAGCGTGACTGAGGTGGTCGGCGGAAGTCACAGGGATATAGGAGAGCCGAGGCGTACAAAGGTATACGAAAGCCGTAAAATATTTAATTAAAAATAATACTTAGCTTAATTCGTAATTGGGTCGGAGAAGTCGAGCTCGTCATCGTCGTGGTCGAGTCGCTGAGGCATGTATGTCGACGATCATACGGGGTCGGCCTCTGACTGGTTGCCGAGTCAAGTAGTCGATGCTGAGGCCTTCCCTTCTGGATGCTGTCGAGTCCGCCGTATGATATAATCCTCACATATATCAAGAAGACATATGTAAGTAAAGTAATTGTTAATTCTCTCGAGAAAAGGAAAGAGACCAATTAGCGTAAGCGGTAAAGGAAAATAACGAGGCTTCCCTGTTGAAGATCATGCATGCATCACCTTAGATGAATAATAGATTAGAATAAATCATGTTCGGTCAAATAAACGATGGAGTACTTGAGTACTTGAGGACGGATATTATTGGAAATAGGATCGTGCCCGTGCGTTGCTACGGGACAAATACAAAAAATTAGAAGTTGCTAAAATTTAATAAAGGAAAAATCATGTTTACCGAGAGCACCAAATATACGTGGCAAGATAGGAAGGATACATTCATATTTTATAATTCAAATGAACACAAAATTTTATGAACGGAATGTATAAAATACAATTCAAACAAACAAATCACTGATTATGGCAAATAGTTCAAAGAAAACTTAAAGTAATAATAGTTCAATCAACTCTATTTTAATGAAAGTATGAGAAAAACGAATCTATTTTATTTCGTAGCCTTTTATCTGGCTAAGATTTTTCTTTATATCAGACAGTAGTAATCGCTTATAGGTATTAGCTTCAAACGCCAATACATCGATCACGAAATCTCGTCGCATTAATTGGCCATCCTGTCGTATAGATAAATGACAAAAGTATTTGGAAAATCATAAACCTCTCATATTAAAGGAAAAGTATAAAACTCACAGTAATTATTGGCGTGCTTCTATTGTTGCAGACATGTATTGTAGAATAAGAAAGCCACTTAATATCTGCAACATAGTGAATTGACAAATAAATTATTCATTTCAAGCATCTTTGGGAATACAAATGTAATACATAGAGAATAAAGAACATAGTATTGATATTTGGAACACACTGATTAAGTCTAATTATGAAGCATAACGTCACATTTTATATATCGTTTTCAAATCAAAGCACGAGCAAAGACCACATAGGAAGATCTATTGATACATTAATGGAAAGTTTCCGCAGAGCATAGCATATATGCGCATGTTTTTATAAAAAAATCCCGTAAACACAAAAAATATTAATATACTAAACAAGAATATTAGATGAATAAAAGTATAGTAAATGACAGCTATAGATTCTCAGTAAAGATGTATATCAAGTAGACACATTTTAAAAAAAAATTCTAGTAAAAAGAATTAAAGAGAAACTCCCTCCGGTAAATCGACTAATTATAAAAAAATTGATGTCAAGCACTGTCTGGATAGGTTGCTTCGGCAGTTGCCCCTGAGCAAACTAAAATGCAATCAACGCCTTTGATTACTGATGGAACACACTGAACATGGCATGAAACATGAGCAGAATATACAAAACACGAAGCAGCGCTGTTTTTCTCCATGCTAGCAGAGCCGACATCCAAACACGCTACCCACAAACATATGGAGCACTCCATGTTTAGAGAAAAGCTAAAATATGTTCACGCTTACTTGCTTGTCCTTATAATTTCACTGACAGTACAATGCTGCAAACCATGTTGAAACAACATTTAAGGATCACAAACAGACCGTTTAATTAGAGAATCATTGTACTTAGGTGGACAGCTTGCATCAACATTTCTGTAAGCATTTCCATGATCTCTACATTTATTTCATACTCCCAGCCTCAGTACTGCCACCGTACCCAGAGCCTCAGTACTGCCACCTGTACCCCCAAAGTCTCTGTACCGGGAGTATGTCGCAGCTTTTGTACTGCACACATACTCAAAGCCTATGCATTCAAGGAGTATTTAACACTTTATAAATCAGTAAACTGGGTCTGGATGCCCCCTGTCCACCTTTGTATTGCACCCTACAGCTCTGGAAAGAATATACTCCCAGTAAGATCAAAACCTGAACGAAAACCCTCAGCTTGTTATTAGGCTCCACACCATATTCAAACATGCATTTTAATACCAAGATGAAAAAAATCCATGGCTGTAACAAGCAGCACAACTATTTGCTACAACTGAATTTTCCATGGGTGTAAGAAGCAACATAACTATTTTCTCTTATCATGATCAAGTTTTACCGACAGTTTGGAAACCAAATTAAAAAGAGTTTGCCTGAAAATGCTTTGGCCTTCTAAAATTAACTTATCTTCTTTTGCACTCTAGGAGCATAGTAAAAATTACAGAGTTTAGTTAAGATTTATCGTATCGACATTCAGGCATCTCTGGAATGCTGATTTCATTTCTTGGTATGCCTGTGAACTCTCACACTTTTGACACTTTCTAAAACTGAAACTTTTGCTTTTGTGTGCTTTTGACACTCCATCCCCCTCTGCCTGTAAGTGCTTCAACTTGGTCAATTTTCTATGCTCCTAGAATTCATCCAGAGAAAGGGGAAGACAAAGTGCAGATCGATGGTCACCTCTAGAGATCGGTTGTTGCAGCAATCTCTCACTCTCCTGCTAACTTATTTCTTCTCCATTCCAAATTTCTGCAAGAAATATAGAAGCAATGAGTCAATTGTTTTCACTTGATTGTGCACGTATGAACTCTGAATTTTGCAGAACAACGGACCACCACTATCACCAGCAACCTTAATAGTCCTACATAAAATTAAAAAGCTCAATCATGTGTCAATGCTTGATACAGACTGCTTAATTTATTTTGTAGGGGAAGGTGTCCAAGAGTACAAGAAGTTCAGAGTTCTGAAACTCTGCTTGCATCCAAACATTCAGGCACCTAATGACCTAGGGCCATCTGAACTCAACCAGAAAGCATTCTTGATCTTCTATTGTTGACCGGGGAACTGAACTCAACCAGAGAAGCATTCTTATCTCTTGTTGTGTATAAACTGAAAAGTATAATTAAGAAGTTAAAAGACCCACATGGTATGAGACATTGTAGCATCATTTTGAATATACTCCAAGGCTCAGCATTAATTAAAGGAAATAGCAACCAAAAACGAAACCAGGACCTGACTCCGTGAGTAATTTCATGGCCTACCGTGGCTGTCAATAACTTGAATGTTTCTTAGAAATGCATCAGGAATGCTTTTATGGCTGCTGGCTCAACCACAACAAAAAAAGCAAATGTTAATGATATTGCAAGAATCAGCAAATAGAGCCAAAAGTAGTTGATACCTACTTTATTTTACCGAATAAAAGTTGTTTCCTAATCTACTGGTGACAAAAAATATAATAGAGATAAAAGTAGTTGATATATATACTTTATGTTAACCAGAAGTAGTTTTTTAATCTATAGTAATGCTGCTAACTGCACAACTTAGTCAGGGGTGGTGTGACGCATGATGGAATAACATATCAATCAACTGAGGATGCAAACTATGTTATCTAGATTACCCCGATGTCCCTAATTATACAAATGTAAGCCATTTAAATGAGGCTACGACAGGATGAACAACTACACGGTATGATAGCACAGTGGTATATCACAATAGGCCATGGTTGCAAAATAGCAACTCACAGTTGGAAGTCTTGCACCCAGCACCGGGAACACGAGTTGCAGCCATGCTCACTGTCTCAGTTGGCATAAAAAGTTTCAGAATGGCATTATGTTAAACAGGTGCTACTCAGAAAAGCTGCAGCAAGGTGAGGCAACAAATTATGGGGCCATGAGTCCACATATCAAAGAGTGGCCAAGAATGTGCCTAAGTTATATGTAAATCAATAACGCTACACTACAGAATGATATGATCAAAAAATGAGATATCATCCAAGTGAGAATAGGAATTCTTCGACTAAACTGGTGCCCAAAAAAGAAATTTGCTAGGATAGCAAATCGTCGAGTGGTTCTTGTCCAAAATGTGCAAACAAACTTTGCACTTTGATTAGAAAACAAAATAATTTATATGATCATCAGGGTGTTAGTTTGTCTATCATCTACGTGTCAAGTTTTTCACCAGTACATATCAAAAAACACAAGGAATGCATATCTGTTCAAGTTACAAAAAGAACTTCAGAGTGCTAGTGCAAGCAATACCTTGAACTGAGCCAACTCATCTGGCTCTTTAAAAAATTATGAACATACTTCCCAGCAGTTTTAAAAATTATGAACATGAACATATATTATTCAAACATTAATAATGCTGGAACTTACAGAAAGTCATTGTTGATTCAGAGTTTCAGGCCACCATTGCTTTGCTCATGAGACAACCATTCAAGGGTGGCAATTCTGCAAAGAGGTAAATTAGCAATGCCTGCTTGGAAATGTAGTACTGCCTGCAAAGGACTGCAGTTTTAAAACGATGAAAATCTGATAGCAAGGAGTACTTCTGAAGAAAAAAAAAGGGAAAGAAAGGGAAGGAAATGGACAGACTTCAGTGGGGAAGTGACTTAGCTAAGTTGATTCCAAAAGTTCATGAAAACAAAACAATAACTTTCAAACATCACCGCTTCAAGTAGTGCCATAAGATCTGATGATAACTTGTGGGAAACTATGCAAGAAATGTTTACTCACCAGATGAGAATTAAGATCTTTTATTGCTTTTCCATCTTCCCAAGTTTCAGATATGATAGCTCCAGTTCAGAGCTACCAAAGATGATAGAATTAACAAACAAAAAATGGAGCAGTATATCATAATCCATACAAAAAACAGAAAAATAGAGAACAAATTGTGTTTGCTGTTAAAAAAATAAGGTGTGATGTGCTAGATCTGTAGTTAAAGGGACTCTTTGTATTGAAAGTATTATTTCCTCAATAAAAGGATCACTCATCTGCACAGTATTAAGCATCAGGTCTAACCTCTAAAAGATCCATGGTGCCATCTCAGGTGCTCCTTCCTAGAAGCAGGAATGTATCATGCATTGAAACAAATGCGTAGATAAAAGAGCTACACTTACAGAGCTTTTTTTTATCTTCCCTTGTCTGCATGTGCAATCATCGTGCTTGATCAGAGCCATCATTAGAGGTTGCTGCAGTCCAGAATGCTATTCAATTATTTAAATAAGGGAACTATATCTCTCAGGGCATTAATCTTCTGGACCTAGATCATTACCCTGGTCATCATGGGGACATATGTACTATACAAACCTGGAGATACCGATCGCATACACTTTATCAGCCTCCTGCACTTTCCCCTCAGCGTAGAGATACGATGCATGTGACTCGTAGAGCAGTGCATGCTCCAAGAACATTCTTTTCTCCTCCAGTTTCTTGAAAACCTTTGGGAATGTTTCAGTTACATCGGCCTAAACATCAAGAATCATGAAAGGCCTCAAAACAATAAGCAAAAAGAACAACCAGTAATCTAGGAGGAATGAGATCAGAGTTGTGAACAACCAGTAATCCAGGAGGAATGAGATCAGAGTGGATCAGTGGAGTACTGATACTCATCCCCATAAGTTTTAATGCATTATGTCAAGTAACGCTTTTTCAGGTCTAAGGCTGTTGTGTCACTCCGTGGCCCTGTTCCGAGTTCATCCATCGACCTGGTGATAGACCTGAACACAAATCCATAAACCAACCTCAGCAAACCAGGAATCCATGTAACAGAGCTACATCTTGAGAGAGATTCGGGAGTACCTGAGGTATGGGAGGATGGGGTCCGAGGGCGGCCAGGCCTCCTCCCCCGGAACCCTAATCGAGGACCTCTGGAGCGGCGGGTAGGGGAGCGACGGCGGGGACACGAAGGAGGGTCCAGGACACCCGCGGGCGAGAGGGTGGCGGCGAGAGGCACGACGCAGCGGCTGGCCTCGACCTTGGAGTGCGGCCAGGCGTTCCAGGTGAGGTGGACGACGCCGGGGACGCCGAGTCGGCGGCGACCGCGCAGGGGTCGTGATTGGATTAACAGGGGCGAGATCGTCGGGAGGGAGGTGCCGAAGGATGAAGAGGAAGCAAGAACCTGGTGGTCGCAGTTCCGGCAGTCGTGAAGACCGGCGAGGGCGAGGAAGCAAGGGAGCCAGGGCGACGGGCGCATCGACGGCCTGCGCGAGCAGCACAATTTCTTGTCTCCCGCACGGCGAGGGAGAGAGGGGCGACGCGGCGGCGTGATGCGTGGAGGCGCGTGTGGAGTGAAGCAGATCGATGGCGAGGGAGAGATGGATCCTCGTGCGATGGAGATCGATGGCGAGGGAGAGATGGAGAGGGATTCGCACTCGGGCGACGGGGAGGCCGAGCGAAGGAGTGGTGCGGCGGCGGCGGCCGGGACTTAGGGATTCAGCTCCCCTATTATCCTCTCCAGTAAATTTGACAAACTCTAGCACTTTAAAACCTGATATGGCAAAGAATCAAAACTCTCAGGATAAGGTTTTTGACACGCCAAAGTTTTATCTTTAACTTCTACGCCGAATGTGTCCTTAATCATATTAGCTAAATCCCTTTTATAATCATCAAATAAATCTCTAATATAGGGATCAGCCATCCATGAAGGTTCACCAACATTCGGTGCTTGTTGCGATATAAGATTCGGCTGTACATGTGTTTGCTGCGAATAGCCTGAACTCTGGGAAGGCATAGGATGTGTGTTGTATGTCAAAGCATTATGCGTAGGTACATGACCAAAACCACCACTGGTTCGGCTAGAATTAGCCTGAACAGGTGGAACAGAAACTATAGGTTCAGGCACATGTTGATTCGGGATCCCTGCGCCCGAACCGGTCGGATCGGTTCCTAGAACCGGTCTAACCGGAATCTGGCCGTACTGAGTTGTAGCAATCAAACCGGTTTGACCGGTTATTGAAACCGGTCTGACCGGATTTGCTTGGCCAAACTGTCCCGGATAATTTTGTCCCGCTGAAAAATTCAACGGCATCCCATATTGTGGTTCTTTGGGTGGTATTGCTGCCGATGAATTAGATGTACCAATAAGATCAGAAACAATAACTTTACTACTTTTAGTCGCAGGCTGCTTCCCTAATGATTTTTCAATCAAGCCTTGGCATATTGTAATCATTTGTCTTTGACCAATAAGCAGTAAATTTTGCATCTGATCATGGGTAACGGGGGCTGATGGATCACTCACATTGGGTATTACCTTGTCATCTTTTTCTTCTTCTCCCTCTGAAAGAACAACCACCTCCTTGTCCTTGGAGATAGCATCTTTTCGATCCTTGGAGAAGTGCATCAGGTACCACTGAGTCTTGTCTTCAAATTTCTTCTTGGCTCGCTCCATCTCCTCCTTCTCTTGCTGAAGAAGTTCTTCATAGCGTTGACGATCCTCAGCCGATAGCTCATTAGCAGTCGGCCTTTGAATATTCTCAGGATCAACTTCGCCTGGCTTCGGTAGATTCGACATGGTAGTAGATCCCTTTTCTTTTTCCCCAGCGGAGTCTTCAAAAAGTATGTTGACGCGAAAACGTGCCTCGCGCCAAATACTCGCACACGCAGAGGAGCTCTTTGCAGCGTCTCTGAGCAGACCGGTCAGACCGGTTCAGGTGACCGGTCAGACCGGTTCTCGCCGGGAGCTCGGCGAGAGACCAACGAACGCTCGTCCGGGAGGGACCCCGTCAGGACGTGCGCACCTTGGGTTGCTCTAGACTCGGCAGGCCAGCTAGGGCGCCATCAGACGTCGCGGAGACGAAGGAAGAACAGCAAGTAGGGGTTGGAAAAGATAGGGTTTGAGAGGTACAAAAAAGTAAAGGCAAAAATAGTAGATTTGATAAGTTCGATTGGATCTAACTCAATCGGCCGAATCCCTTTATATTTATAGGGAGGGTAGGACTTTTCCCGTAAGGAATAATCTTTACAACTCGTAATTAACCCAAACTAAGAGTCCTAGTCAAATTACAGGGGAAAGCCGGTCTGACCGGTTCCCCAAACCGATCAGACCGTTCTGGGACCGGATTTACCTAAACTCTGCTTTATTTGCCAATTTTATTCGCGAACACTCTGTTTTGCATGCACGTTGGCCTGGGTAGAAAATCACGCGTGTCGATCGGAAGAATGAGGGAAGATCTGCCAGGAGCAAACGACTAGGGATAGATTCGGATCGGATACGCATGGAATCGGATCCGGATATCACCTTTTACCATATTTTAATTCGAATACGAATCGAATTCGAATCTTGTCGGATACGAATACGGATGCGAATGTTGTCCATTCTTGTCGGATACGAATACAAAACGAATACGGATGCGAATGTTGTCCATTCTTGTCGGATACGAATACAAAACGAATACATCGAATACGGATTCGCATTCGGATAGATGGCTTCATCACGTGTTAATTCTTCACGGATACGGATAATATCGGATATTTCACATTTTATTCGAATACGAATATGGATTCGGATAGAGAAAAGTAACAAAAAACGAATTCGGATATTTCCATTTAACATCCACATTAAAATCGAATACGAATACGGATATCCATATTGACATTTTAGTCGAATACGAATACGAATAATTCGGATGTCTGGACATCCGAATCCATCCCTACAAACGACAAGAAGGAAAGAAAAGAAATAGACACGTGAGGGACTAACCATAGCTAGCAGACACATGCACCCAAACGATAAGACGTTTACACCTCACGCCACGTCATAAAAGTAATCAAAGCTTAAACATTCCAATCCCATATGCACCCAAAGGATAAGACGTTTACACCTCACCAAATCATAAAAGCAATCGAAGCTTGAACGTGGATGAACGCGGCACAAAAGGATATGCTTTGTCGACAACGTACACAGTACTCCCTCNAAAACAAAATTTTAGGGTGTTACAGTGGGGTTACGAGGCAAACGAGGGCAGATATACACCTAAGCACCACGCTTAAGATAATACCAGCTATCCTAACCTTGATCAAAGATTAAGATACTTTACGAATAAAGAAACAAACCCACAAGCACAATAAAGAACTCAACTTTCTATAACTCAGACTTAAATACTTAGTTGAAATCGCGGATACTTACTAAGAAGCTTGCATCCGCCGAGGTACAGGTGGAGGGTCGCCGACACGCCGGGACTCCTCTGGACTCTCCCTCACTCTCTCCCTATTTCTACTCTAGATTAGAGGAGGGCTTCGCCTTGAATCTTCAATTCAGCTCGATGATGATTAGCCCTGCCCCGAGCTCATGTATTTATAGCTTGGAGAGGTAGTTGTGAGTCGGTACGAGGAGGTTTAGATAGTTTGGAGGTGGGCCCAGGTCAGCCGATCCGATGGCGTTGGCCGACCGTAGGATCCACCGTCCTAAGTCTTGCACGGCGTAGATTTTCTCCTGGAGGCGGTTGGTAGGTACGGGTCAAGGGACGACCGATTCGGGTGCGCGCCCAAGTCAGCCGACCTAGGGGTGTCGGCCGACCTGGAGTTGCCGCCTCTCGGGCCCATTCTCTTCTGAGTGACTGCACTGTGGGCCCTGAGGTCGGTTCCAGGTGGGTACGCTTGACATGAGTGCATTTGGTTTTAGATGTGGGCCCTTCAATCCATGGGTGTCTCATCTCATGACCTTGGTGCAAACCAACGTTGATTCAGCGGTTTAGATGATCTCCATGTGTGTTTCTTCTGCATGGGAGAAGGATGAGCTGTATTGGGCCTGGGTCCAGGTTGGCCTACCTGGTGGGGTCGGGCGACCTGGCCCTGGGCCCACTTCTGCTCATATTTTCCCACTTTGTTCCCGCGACAACCCTATGTCTATTCTTTTTATTATTCTTTTATATCCATGTTGGCAGTGGAGATTTGTCATTAAGAGCCGCCAATAAATGCCAAGTTTCTTGGTATTGGAGATTTGTTTCCTCCTTCTCCTTGCTGGTGATGGTGAGCAGATAGGGTGGATTTGGTCTCTCCATGGCGACTCCGATGAAGATGATGGAGACAACTACGACGTCAGCATGGTGACTTGGATAAATTGGTTTCCAAACAAAAACAAAAAGGAGGGGATGATTTTGCCATTGTGGAATAATTTTCTCCTGTCCCTTCTCCATTTTGTTATGGCGAGATCTGTCGGATGTTTGTACCCGGCAATCCACTCAGGGTAGCCTACGTGGTTGATTTCTCGAGGAGCGGATCGTGGATCGAAAGCCGATGGTCACACAAGACACAAGGAATTAGACATGTTTGGGCCGTTGAGGTGACGTAATGCCCATTCTGTATGGTGATGTGTGTATTGAATTGGATGGTCGAGGTTTCCGGGTTGGTTCTCGGTTTTGGAGGGGGTCCCAAGCTGCCTTATATAGTTAGGCTACCTTGGGTTACAAGTTGGTTGGGGATCGTATCCTACCGAAATTACAAGGATTTGATTCTAAAATGATTACAGAGATCTTTCCCTAGATATCTGGCTAGTTTATCCTGATCGGCGAGCTTCGTGCGGATCACACCATCTTGTTTAATGCTCCACACGCCAAACCTTCTGGCCAGGCTGCCTGACTGGTGGGGTCGGCCTAAAAGCACTCGAACCAGGCCGCCTCCTAAACCTACGAAGCAAAAGGACCTACGACGGACAGGAAACGAGGACAAAAAGTTCTTTATAGGAGTAGAGAAAAAGTAAGATAGAGAGGATATTCCCTGGTCACGTAAACTTTTTGTAGATCGATTTTGCTTAGCTGCCTGTGGACGACGGACGAGGAATCTGCGCCGGAGTGCTGGAACGTCCAGCCGCACCCTTCCTGTACTCATCAAGTCGACGTAAACAAAATCCTAGGCGGCGGCTTGGCGTAGATGAATACGGCTTGAGCAGCAACAGCATCATTGACGACCGCAACGGGCAGCGGCCGCATCTCCCGTGCGCGGTGCCCATGGAAGTCAGCCCGTGACGCCGGCGGCACTCGATCAGATCGAGACTGCCAACAAGCTCGCCATGGAACGCAGATGCTGACCCCACGATTAGATCGGAGGCCGTCGGTGTGTGGGCTTCATGTCGTTGGGGAAGATGACGGAGCGATGATCTGCCATCGAGCTAGCTTTATTGCCCGGCGATCACCCTACCTGGCGCGCCAACTGTCGGAGTTACCGTCCGGCAGTCCACCCGGGGTACCCAGATGGTTGATTTGTAGGCAAAGAGAGATCGCTGGACTAGGGAGCTCGAGGTAACACAGGGACACAGGGATTATACAGGTTCGGGCTACCCGGAGGTATAATACCCTACGTCCTGTGCTCGGGGGTCTTGTATTGATCTGCTCGGCGTGTTCCAGGGAACAACGACGAGTTTGTGGTTACAATGAGGGGAGAGTATTCGATGAGGGATTAGATGGTGGAGAATTGGATGATTGAGGGGGTCGACCTAGGCCGCCTTATATAGGATGACGACCTAGGGTTTACAAGTCGGTTTCCTATTTCTGTTCGGCTACAACAAGGAAATTAATCTGAGTCGGCGTGCCATGCAAGCTAAGTCATCACCAGTCTTGACCATCAAGTCGGGGATCCTCGTGGGCCGGCCTGAGGTCGGCCCGTGGGCCCAGGCCGACTACATATCCGGTCGGTAGTGGGCCCAGGGGTACCCATATCCCACAGCGGCAGAGGCTAACTCGACCTCGGGTTTTATATGTTGTCTATGCAAGGTCAGTGGGAATAAGAAGGATTATCACATCTCGAAGAAGGTGGTCCACACACACTTGCTTATGAGTGGTTTCATGCCTAACTATATCTGTTGGACCAAACACGGTGAAGCGGGGATATTCTTTGAAGAAGGTGATGAAAAAGGTGACGACAACATCTCGGACTTTGCACAATACGGTGCCTTTGCAGATGATACAGCAATGGGCGAGGGTGAAGCAGTTGCAAAAGATGAGGATGATGACGCCTTAGGTGGCATGATCCGTGATGAAGAGAAAGACTGCGAAAGTGCGAAAGAGCGGGAAAAGATGAAGCGTTTGTTGGAGGACCACAAAACATTGTTGTACCCAGATTGCAAAGAGGACCAGAAAAAGTTGGGTACCACACTGGAACTGTTGCAATGGAAGGCAACTAATGGCTTGTCTGACAAAGGTTTTGGAGAGATATTGAAAATGATAAAGAAGATGCTTCCAGAGGGCAACACATTGCCCGAAACAACATACGAAGCAAGAAAAATCGTTTGCCCTCTAGGACTGGAAGTACAAAAGATATACGCATGTCCCAATGATTGTATCCTTTATCGGCAAGGCGTACGAATCTTTGGATGCCTGTCTGGTTTGCAATTATTCGCGGTATAAAATCAGGCGAGACGACCCTGGTGATGTTGAGGGAGAGCCCCCCAAGAAGAGAGTTCCTGCCAAGGTGATGTGGTATTTCCCTACAATACAACGTCTGAAGCGCTTGTTCAGAAACAAAGAGCATGCTAAATTGGTGCGGTGGCACAAAGAGGACCGAAGGGAAGACAATATGTTGAGACACCCCGCTGATGGGTCGCAATGGAGAAAAATCGATAGAGCGTTCCCAGACTTCGCAGAAGATGCAAGGAACATAAGATTTGGTTTGAGTACAGTTGGCATGAATCCTTTAGGTGATATGAGCAGTAGCCACAGCGCTTGGCCCGTGACTTTTTGTATGTACAACCTTCCTCCGTGGATGTGCATGAAGCGGAAGTTCATTATGATGCCAGTGCTAATCCAAGGGCCAAAGCAGCCTGGCAACGACATTGATGTGTATCTAAGGCCACTGATTGAGGACCTTTTGTTGTTGTGGGGCAAAGATGGTGTAAAGGCGTGGGATGAGCATTACTGTTTGTGACCATCAATGATTGGCCTGCACTTGGTAACCTGTCGGGACAGTCAAACAAGGGATACAAAGCATGCACACATTGCCTAGAACACACCGACTGCATTTACCTAAAACATTGTAGAAAGTGTGTGTATATGGGCCATCGTCGATTCCTTTCTGAGAAACATCCGCTAAGAAAGAAAGGAAAGCATTTTGAGGCGGAAAGTCGTAGCAAACCAAGGCATCGGGATGGAAAATATGTATTTGCTATGGTAAAAGATGTGAAGGTGGTCTTTGGGAAGGGACCTGGCAGCCAGCCAGCGGCAAGTGAAAATGGAAAGGTGCCCATGTGGAAGAAAAAGTCAATATTCTGGGACCTACCATATTGGGAGGTCTTAGATGTCCGCCACGCAATTGATGTGATGCACCTGACCAAAAATCTTTGCGTAAACGTGCTAGGGTTCCTTGGTACTTACAGAAAGTCAAAAGATACGCTTGAAGCACGACAGGACCTGAAACGTATGAAACAACGAGATCCCCTGCATCCTGAGAAAAGAGAGAAAGGGCGATGGAACTTACGTCCTGCTAGCTACACTCTAAGCAAGGAGGAGAAGACCAGCATGTTTGATTGCTTGAACAGTATTAAGGTCCCGTCTGGCTACTCATCGAATGTAAAGAGTCTGATAAATATGAAAGAGAAGAAATTCGTACACCTCAAGCCCCATGACTGCCATGTGCTGCTCACACAATTGCTTCTGGTGCCGCTGAGGGGAATACTACCTGTTAATGTCCGAACAACTATTGTGAAGCTATGCGCCTTCCTCAATGCAATCGACCAGAAGGCAATCGATCCCAGTAATCTAGCAAAGTTGCAGGATGATGTGGCCCAAAGCCTTGTCAGCTTTGAGATGATATTTCCTCCGTCTTTCTTTAATATTATGACGCATCTCCTGGTCCATGTTGTCAAAGAGATTGGTATTCTTGGTCCTGTATTCCTACACAATATGTATCCTTTTGAGAGGCTCATGGCTATTCTAAAGAAATATGTTCGTAACCGTTCTCTTCCAGAAGGATGCATCGCCAAGGGATACAGAACAGAGGAGGTCATTGAGTTCTGTGTTGACTATATCCCCGAACTGAAACCAATTGGGATACCTGAGTCACGCCATGAGGGGAGACTACTTGGAAAGGGCACGTTAGGAAGGAAACAAACAAGGTGTAGTGACTACGATTTATTCATGAAAGCCCATTACACTGTATTGCAGTCATCAACCATGGTGGCTCCTTACATTGAGGAGCACAAGACTATAATATGCTACCAAAATCCAAGAAAGTCTGACAAGTGGATTACACGCCATCACATAGAAACTTTCGCTGGTTGGTTGCGACAAAAGCTCATGGGTAACGAGACAATACATACACAGCTGGCGTATTTGGCAAGGGGACCATCATCCTCATTCTTGACGTTCCAAGGCTATGACATAAATGGGTATACATTTTACACGAAAGCCCAAGACGACAAAAGCACCAACCAAAATAGTGGTGTCTGTATAGATGCCTATGACAACAAAGGGAACAGGGACTCATATTATGGCCAGGTAGAGGAGATCTGGAAACTAGATTATGGACCTTTGAAAATACCACTTTTTTGGTGCAAATGGGTGAAACTTACAAGTGGAGGTGTTACTATAGACTGCTACGGCATGACAACTGTGGATCTCAACAAAATTGGGTATGTAGACGAACCATTCGTGCTCGCCAAGGATGTGCATCAAGTGTTTTATGTGTAGGACATGTCTACCAAACCCAAGACGGGGACTCTGCAAACAAACAACTCCGAACTTTATCCAAAACGGCACATAGTTCTCACGGGAAAAAGAAAAATCGTGGGTGTCGAGGATGTCACCGATGAAGATGATTATAATAGGTGTGACGAGGTGTCTCCGTTCAGTGTGGAGGTTGACACAAGCATCCTGTTGGCCAATGAAGATGCTCCTTACGCTCGCAACGATCATAACGAAGGCACTCTTGTAAAGAAAACATTTATTGCTGTTCAAGCATAATGTTGTACTTATGTTGAAGCGTTATGGTATGTAATGTAAAGGAGTTAATATATATTACTAAATAGTAATATGATTCTAGAGTAGTTTCTTATGCTTCTTGCTTAACCAAATTTGATTTTGTCTTATGCTTCTTGATAAGTATTTACTAGTTTTGTTAAATTGACTTGTAATATATTGCGGTTTATTTTGGTTAGTATCATGCTGAGACAGCGTCAGGTAGTTAGACGTGGTGGCTATGTTTCTAATATGCCACCTACCATCCCGATTCGAGAGGCTCACGAGCCTGGATGGTCGACAACACAACAAGTTGATCATGTCCCAATTCCCACACCTCAGCAACTTCGCTACAATATGGTAATATAGATAATCCTCTGCAAGTTGCATTTGAATGTAATCACTATGTCACTGAGAATAGAAATTATTAATAATGCAGATCATTAATCCAATTACATGGCTAAAAGATGTAAACATCGGTCAATCAAGTCCTTTGGTATTAAGAGAAAATGTGACCGAAAATACTGGTAGGGTTATGATCTCTGTTAGCATTCAACAAAATGCCACCCGTGACCCAAATCCTGGTGGCATGGTTATTATCCACGTTCATTCTGGCGCGTGGCAGCAAGACCATGTGGCCTCGTGTGATGCTGTGAGGCAAGCGTTAGCCCAAATAGAAAGTCAAACTCGCCACGTTTTCCCAGACTACAGCTACTTCAAGTTGAAAGCTCTCGAGGCAGGTGAGCCAGATGTGATAATATAACCTTGAGTCATGCTAATGCTGCTGAGATCACAATTTATGGAGAGGTCTTAGATTCACGTTACAAGGCACAGGATAGTGCATACATATATGCACTTGATTATGTCGACAGGTTCCTAGGCATCGAGATTATCGATATAAATTATCCTTTCTATCTCATGAAGAAGTATGTCATGCAGGGACCCTGATTATTGCTGTTCAAGCATAATGTTGTACTTATGTTGAAGCATGATGATGTTATGTAATTCTAATTATGTTGAAGCGTTATGGTATGTAATATAAAGGAGTTATTATATATTACTAAATAGTAATATGAATCTAGAATAGTAAAGGAGTTAATATATATTACTAAATAGTAATATGAATCTAGAATAGTAAAAGAGTTAATATATATTACTAATATCAAAGGAGTTAATATATATTACTAATACCAAATAAAATATATATAGAAATATAAATCTAGATTTATATTATTTCATATATCATTATAACAAAATTAATACCTGTTAGTTGATGTATACTTTGTTATTTGATGTAAGGAAATTCATAGATTATCATAAGAAAATAATATACCAAATATAAACAAAAAACAATTTAGGAAGAAAGAGTAGATATGTCAAATAATAGGTACTAACAAGTTATTTGATGTAAAGGAAATTCATAGATTATTATAAGAAAATAATATACCAAACATAAACAAAAAACAATTTAGGAAGAAAGAGTAGATATGTCAAACATACATACTAACGATTTAAATTTTAAATATTAAATATAAAGGAATTAATTGAAAATACTAAATAATATATATGTCAAATAATAGGTACTAACAAGTTAAATTTGAAATACTAAATAGTATATACTAAATAGATAAATTATAAATACTAAATAGTATATACTAAAAAGATAAAAAGGAAGAAAGATTATATATTAAAAAGATAGAAAGGAATAAAGAATTATGCAAATAGTATATGTGTGAAATAATAAAAACTAAAAAGAAAAAAGGAAAAAAGAGTATATACTAAAAAGAAGAAGAAGAGCGGGAAACTGAATTGGGGGCCCTTTGGTACCGGGTTGGGACACCACCCGGTACCTTAGGGTTTCAGTTTGGCGCGCAAAACACCCTTTGGTACCGGGTGATGTCACCACCCGGTACCAAAGGCCCTTTGGTACCGGGTGGTGACATCACCCGGTACCGAAGACTGCTGGGCATATATAGCGCGCGGCCGCGCCCACACTTAGCCACGATCTCCACACTTAGCCGCGCCGCCGCCGCCACGCCCGCTCCTCGTCCCGGTCCCGCTCCGCCGCCGCGCCCCGACGCCCGTGGTCG
>CM014271.1:62011214-62022429 GCA_004135705.1 Alloteropsis semialata | reverse complement strand
GTGTTATTTCATGTATACTCTATGAGTGTTATTTCATGTAAACTCTATAATTATTATTTCATGTATATATGAGTGTTATTTCATGTAAACTCTATAATTGTTATTTCATGTATACTCTATGAGTGTTAATTCATGTATACTCTATGAGTGTTATTTCATGTAAACTCTATAATTGTTATTTCATGAGAAAGAATAGTTTACAAATATTTTCGTTTGATAGAATTTGATCGAATTTGATAGCATTTGATAGATTCTGATAGAATTTGATAGATTCTGGTAGAATTTGATCAAATTTGATCAAATTTGATAGAATTTGATCGAATTTGATAGATTTCGATAGAATTTGATCAAATTTGGTCGAATTTGATAGAATTTGATCAAATTTGATAGAATTTGATCAAATTTGGTCGAATTTGATAGAATTTGATAGAATTTGATAGAATTTGATCGAATTTGATAGAATTTGATAGAATTTGATCGAATTTGGTCGAATTTGATAGAATTTGATCAAATTTGGTCAAATTTGATAGATTTTGATATAGTTTGATCGAATTTGATAGAATTTGATAGAGTTTGATCGAATTTGATAGAATTTGATCGAATTTGGTAGAATTTGATAGAATTTGATTGAATTTGATCGAATTTGATATAATTGTTATTTCATATATATTTGATAGACGGAAGACGAAATTGACATGAAAGAAGACGAAATGAACATGATTATGATGGAAGAAATCGCAAAAGGCAGTGCACGTGCCACAAACCTTCTCGACGTCGACGAGGAGGCAGGTGGTGACGATGGCAGCCAATACCTGAATATGTCAGGTGATGGCATGGAAGAACTGCCGCTGGAAGTGTTCGGGCCGAGGAGGTATATATGTATACATATTGTCAATATCGAATATATATATGTTCAAGCATGAAATCTTGATACATTTCTTTCTCGTACGTGTAGCCCTCAGGCTCACAGCCTTCTGGGTCCTCATCATCGAAGAGGACGAAACGTGGCCCGACCAAAAAGTTAGAGGGCAGACTTGTAATCACTGATGTGGCAGAAGAAGGTCGGCCAGTTGCGCCAGAGAAAGCTGCTATAAAGATGGCCAATCAGTGTGGTGTTCTAGTGAGAGACCACGTGCCCATCAGCCTGCAGAGGTGGAAACCCAGCGATGATGCTTCATACGTGCCGCAATCAGAGAAAGAAATGCTATGGGCCAGTCTGCAAGAACATTTCGCAGTGCCTCAAGGTTCAGAGGCAAGAGTCAAAAATTGGGCTCTAAAGACGATGTGTACTGCATTTCAAACATGGAAGAAAAACATGTACAAGAAATATGCCGAGAAGAACCTGACACCCAACTTTGATGATTACCCAAAGCTGAGGGGTCATTGGGATTCCTTCGTGCAGTACAGGCGGTCGGAGTTAGGTGAAAAGAACTCGCGACAGAATAGGATTAATGCCGCGAAGAAAAGGTACTTCCACTCTCTTGGACCAACTGGCTATAAGAAGAAAATTCCTATCTGGGACAAGATGGAAGAAGATTTGATTGCCAGGGGAATCACGCCGGCGACAATGAATTGGCCCGAGCGATCAAGGCATTGGTACTACGCTCATGGTGGCACTCTGGATCTTACTGATGGGTCGCTTATATACAACGATGAGTTAAAAGAGGCGGACGCTGCTATCCTTAAGGTGCTTAAAGAGAAAGCTGATGGGACATTCGTTCCCGACAGAGAAAACGACGAGCTAACAAGGGCTCTGGGGAACCCCGAACATCCCGGACGAGCTAGAGGTGTCGGCGTCGTCCCGTGGAAGGTTGCATTCCCTGCGGACAGTGACACATACAGGAGTCGAAGCCGCTCTAAGGCCGCACAAGAGAGAAGAGTAGAGAACTTGGAAAGAGAGCTTCGGGAGACAAAGGCCGGCATCGCAGATGAAGTGTCTAGACAGATACAGACATTGCTGAGCCAAGGGCAGTCGGTGCCGGGAGCAGTACTTGTACCAGCTGTTGGATCAGGTGATGGTGTTAGCCCGCCCTTCCAACGTCGCAGCAGTGTTGCTTCCACGGAGCTCCCACCTGCCGATGCCGGGGATGAGAGTGCTCGCTATCCAGTGGACGAAATCACTCTGCGTACGCCATGTGAGCTTCATATACCAAGCCGGAACTTATCCACTAAGGTGGCTTACGGTATGGCTTATCCGGTGGAGCAAGGGCAGACCATTCATGGGGCACAGATTCCAAGTGGCTACTGCAAGGTGGGGGTCGAGCAAATTTGTGAAGGATATGATGACTTGGAGCTCGACATCCCAGGTGGCGACGGAGAAAAGACGTTAGCGGATGCTGCCCACGGCAGTATCATTCTATGGAAGAAGCGTTACGTCAAATTTGGCAGTCAAGGGCCGTCAGCTACTCCACCCAGGGATCCCCCGCAGCCACCGTCACCTTCAAGAAGGGACGAGGATGACCCAGAGCTGCCACCTCCAGGTCAGGATGATGCCGGCTCACACATGTCTCCTCCTCCACCAGCACGGCATCCCCCAAAGCGCCAAGCTCCGCCCCCACGGCGGACTACTCGCCAGAAGCGCCAAACAGTGGAGAAAGAGATTACGACCGAAGAAGAAAAGTTGGCCGCCATAAGGAAGAAGTTACCTTACGACCAAACTGACGAGGAAACTGCTTTGGTGGTCGCAGCCCAGGTCAAAGAGCATTTCAAACCAGATGAGCCAGAGAAGCCGGTACCCATAGATCCGACAGCGAAGACCTTCTTCAAAACAATGGGCGCGGCGAATCAGAAGAGATTCATGCCCTCTGACTACGACCGCCAGCTTGTCAAAGGCTTATGATGAAAAGCAGAAACAAGCCAGCAGTGGATCCTCGGGGAAGAAGGCGGCCACTCCTAAGAAGAAACAACTCGGTCAGAGCTCTGCTAGGAGGACACAAGGGCAACAGGATTATGACGACGAAGAACTTGCGAAGTTGTGCGCGCAAACGGGTCTCTCACCGACAGAACTTTTAGAGGGCGAAATTCCTAAGGCAACACCAGTGAAAATTTGGGAATTTCGATATGGCGAACCAATGGTGCCCAAATTTTCTGTGAAGTACCTAACCACTCAAGCGTTCGATTTCATGAGTGGTACATGAAGGTGTCCAAAAAGGGTAGACTGATGCTCAATGTTTTGATACAAGACCGTGATTACTTTCGTGGGCATAGTCTCTTAATTTTGGATTTCAAGGATGTGTATATGTTGTACCATCAAGATGCCATAGACCTCTCAATCATGAGCTGCTGTGTTGTGTAAGTTTGTTTTACTGATCTATTCTCGCAATACTTGCTTCCTTAATTAGAATTTGCAACAATAACAATAATCTATTCTTGCCATGTAGGATGGAGATCCATACCTGCCGCCAAAAATCGTATCATGATGTCGGCTTCATGGATCCATGCATGGTAAATGCCGTAGTTGTAGCCAATAAGCCACTAGACACGGTGGACAACATATACTTGTACCTGGAGAGACAAAGAAGCAAGACTTACATTCTTTTGCCATACAATTTCAAGTGAGTACTTCTCTCTATGTATGTATAACTTTAAGACTTTGTTCTCAATACTTGTGCATGTATTTATATATATATATCTACAGCTTCCACTGGATACTGCTTGTGATAATCATAAACACCGGTCAAATTATTGTCATGGACTCAATGCGGAAACAAAAAGAGGATTACCAAGCAGTTTTAGACTTGATTGACATGGCATGGACACGTTTCCGTGTGAAACAAAAAGGAAATTTCAAACAAAAATTGGATGTGAAGACGGACTTTTCGGTACGTGGCTGGTGTACCCGCATATCTCGTAAAATCACACTAATATATAGTTGTTACGTCTAACTTTATTCTTCTCCACTTTCAGTGTGCCAGACAGGAAGAAGGGATGAATCTATGCGGATACTACGTCTGCCAGTGGATCCATACCTTTATTTCTCCCAAAAAAGCGACTCACGAAGAACTCATGGTATGAATTAAAACAATTCATACTTGCATATGACTTGTTCTGTAATGTGTATGATCTAGTGTTATCCAATGGATAATGAGATTATTAGTGTATATAGAAATTAGATTATTAGTGTATATAGAAATTAGATTATTAGTATGGAAATATTAGTGTATATGGAAATTAGATTATTAGTGTATATGGAAATTAGATTATTAGTGTATATGGAAATTAGATTATTAGTGTATATGAAAATATGATTATTAGTGTATATGGAAATATGATTATTAGTGTATATTTATTATGAATATATTTATTATACTTTGTTATTTCATGTATGCTTTGTTAATTCATGTAAACTTTGTTATTTCATGTAAACTTTGTTACTTGTTTAGAAATGATTATTAGTTATTGATTATTGTTTAGAAATGATTATTAGTTATTGTTTAGAAATGAATGTGTTAGGAAATTTTATAATTATATGCAAAATTTATTTATTATATGAATGAATGATTATTAGTTACTTGTTTAGAAATGATTACATGCAAATTTATTTATTATATGAATGAATGTTGTCATTTGTGATTAATGCAGAGGATGTTTTACCATGAAGAGCTCCCAATGACAGAAAAAGCAAAAGCTATTATGGACCAACTATTTGGATTCATTATGGACCAAGTTATAAATCCACAGGGAGAGTACCACCATGACGGACGCGCTATCGCTCAATTGGACTCCCTTTCCGCTCCTTCTTCCAGTTCTGCTCGTTAATTGTAAATAACTTTTAAATGCTCTAACTTTTGTATTGGCTGATATCAAATGTTTATATGTGAATGTTCGAGAAAAATGCAATCAAAGTCGGGTCAAAATCAAATGACAATTGCGACGACTTCAATCTTATTCCGTGAAAGATCGTGTACAACATACGACATATGACGCGCAGACATGTAGACGCGTAGAAATGTATATAACTAACCCAAATATCAAACATTTAAAAAAATAACCAAAACAGCCTTTGGTACCGGTAGGTAACACCGCGTAGGCTACGGGGGAGGGCCTTTGGTACCGGTTGGTGTTACCAACCGGTACCAAAGGCACCCTTTGGTACCAAAGGCACCCTTTGGTACCGGTTCTGGACCCGGTACCAAAGGCCGACCCCTTTAGTCACGGTGTCGCGGTACCGGTTCCAGAACCGGTACCTATGAGGGTTACGAACCGGTACCGACACCGAGATATGCGCTAGCTCGCGCGGATCCGCAACGGATCGAACACCAGCAGCGGCCCTGGGAAAACCGGTATCACCGGTTTTATGAATCCGGTACCACTGGATTTCTAGGGTTCGCCACGAAGACCTATGAACGCCAGCCCGGGAGGGACCCCGTCAGGGTTGGCGTGCCTAGGGTTGTTTTGAGGTCGGCAGGCCACTCAGAACGCCGTCAAACGCCGTAGAGACGAAGCACGAACAGCAGGAAGGGTTGGAAAAGTTAGGGTTTGGAAAAGATAAAAAGTAAAGATAATTGTATTTGATCGATTTGATAAAACCTCAATCGGCCGTGGCCCTTTATATTTATAGGGTGGGGAGGTCTTGCCCTGCAAGAAAAGCCCTATTACAACTCGGACCCATAAAAGAATCCAATTCTACTAGGACTCGGGGACAGTTTCCAAATCCGGTTCTACCGGTTTCCAAATCTGGTTCCACTGGTTCCTGTTGCCAGAATGGCTACAAAAGGAAACCGGTGCCACCGGTTCCAAAATCCGGTGTCACCGGTTTCTGGTGCCCAACCAGCCTTGTGCCAATTTTGGTCGTCAACATATGCCCCCCTGTTTTTTGGTAAAACTTGCGTACCAGAAAACATTTTGGCACAAGAAAATACTCCTGAGGGCGATGTTTAAACAAAATCCATCGGCCTTTTATTCTAAGGGTGATATCACAAAATACCGGCCATCTCTTGCAAAATCTTCAATCGGCTTTACTGTGACAGAGAATAAAACCATCTCGTGTGGACCTTATAAACGCACAATGTGAAACATCTACACCAGTCAAGCACTTAAAGTCACCATGCACACCTTTAATAGAACCATCAGCTGTAACATAAGCCGATGTATCACCATGTACAATCTGTAACTTATCGTCTATCCATTGTATCAAGAATTGATGCAAGCTAGAAGGTACACACTGATTCGCATGTATCCAATCACGTCCTAAAATCAAACTAAATTTACCTTGGGTCTCCACGACGAAGAATGCGACGACCAATGTCTTGCTTCCAATGGTGAGATCCATAGAAATAATTCCTTTAGTACTTATAGGATCATCTCCTCCCACTCCAGCTAAAGCTATATCGGTTTGGATCAACTCATCATCTGAACATACCAATTTCTTGAATAAAGTATAAGGCATCAAATTAACAACTGCTCCACTGTCAACTAACATTGGAGAAATTGGTCTTCCTTTGATATAACCCTTCATATATAAAGCTTTCAGATGATCATCATTATCCTTGGGTTTCTGAAAAATAGCTTCTTGTGGCCCAAAATCAAAATAAGACATCCCCTCCTCCGAATGCAAGTGCACCACATCAAAATTAATATCAATATGCTCTGAGGATGACTCGTAATTCAAAAATTGTTCATCGTCCTTATTCTGAGAATTCGATGACAACTTTTCATCATAATGAATTAAATCAGGAACAATAATATTGGGAATTAGAGGAACCTGCACTGTGTTAACCAAATCCTCCTCTGCTGTTGTGGAAATCGGTGCCACCGGTTTTCAATCCGATTCCACCGGTTTTGCTGCTGAGCAAACACCAGGCTTGATTTTCCACTCCTTCCGAGGAATCATTGGTCTATCCTTGTTAAAGTTTTCACTCTTTTGTTTCTCCAATGCTTTCTCCTTGTTCTCCTGAAATCGAAGCCGCTGTAATTTCCTCTTTTGTGTGCGAGTTAAACCTGGAGGACACCATCTCGGCAAGAAATACTTAGAAGTATCATTATCATTCTCATTGTTCTCACCATGAACATCAGCAATATTTTCTTGGACTGACGTTTCAACCTTATTGTCAATTACAATTGGTCTTTTACCGTCGTCCTTTGAAATCACGTCAATGCCCTCAACCTGTGTGACATCATTATCAGTAGTCTTCTCTAGGCCATCATCCATTCTTTGTACCTCCAGTTCCTTCTTCTTGATACGATAAATCTGTTTTGAAGGAGCTGCACGTTTTTTCCTGGAAAAACTGGTGCAACCGGTTTGGCAATTCGGTGCCACCGGATTTGCTCTGCTGGCCTTGACCAGATTGACAGGGTGTCAAACGGTCATGTGTAGAATGTAACATCTCATCATAAACTGGCTTACTAAATGCATCACATCCTGTATAAAAAGGCGAATACAACATAGGATAATATGGCCACCACATATTATTAAAATCACATGCCGGATATGAACAATTAGAAGAAGTTGGAGAAATCCATGACATGTTTTGATGTGAGTTATGAAGAGGATGCAATTTGACAAAATCACCCTGCTGCCTTGTAGCTCCCTTCTGAGATAAAGCATGTCTCTTATGACGCATAGGTGACCATGTTCCCTTTTTTACGGCCGATCACTAGTAACGGCCTTTTGACTTTAATACTTGGATAATAGCTGATCATAGGTTAATTTTTTCTTTTCATGGCTCCTCTGATCTTTTTCCAAGTCTAATTTTGAAATTCTAATCTCGGGGCGCCTTGGTTCAACCGCTTTGGAATAGTGCTGACCAAAACCGGTGGTACCGGTTTTGTCTGCACAGCAGACTCAAACGGCTTTTGCGAGGATACTTGCCCCCCGAGTCCAGAAGTTCTTGCAGTGAACTTGATAATCTCTCTACCATCAGGAGTTTTCTCAGACACCACCTCTCTAATCACCTGTTTGCTTTTCAAATTTTTAGGTTTTTCCTCACCGATGATGACATTTTTCCCTTTGGTTGCTTCAGCTTGATGGCCAAATCAACACCTTAGGTTGTTGTACATCAATAGTGTTGACAGAAAGAGAAACTTCATCCGCTGGCATCTCATGGTAATCCAATCGTCCTTGATTTATGGCCGATTGTACTTTCCGACGGAAAATATTGCAATCAATAGTAGCATGCAAAAAGGAATTATGAAATTTACAATATGCACGCCCTTTCAATTCTTCAGGCGGAGGTATAGTGTGAGACATCTTGATGTTCTCATGTTTTAATAATTCATCAAATATACGATCACATTTAGAAACATCAAAACTAAATCGCATTTGTTCTTGCCGATCCTTAAGAATCAGCTTAAGAGATGGACATGTATATGCTTTGCTTTCTGAAGGCCAGACTAATTCAGCAACATAATCACCTTTTCTCTTATCGTCCAAACTATTATTCTTCACATGCAGACTAGACTGATGAGATCTACAAGCATTTTTATTGATTTTAATTTCTGCACCTAATGCCTGTACTAGGACTTGATTGATCGAACGACATTCAAAGCTTTCAAGTCTCTCTTTAATAATAGATCCCAAACCATTAATGGCCATACGAGCAAGATCTTTATCAGAAATTGACACATCATAACAACAGTTTCTTATTTCTTTGAATCTCTCAATATAATCACAAATAGATTCATTATCTTGTTGTCTAACCGATGTTAGATCTGTCAATTTTAATTCTTGATGCATTGTAGCAACATGTGGCACCGACTGAGTAACATGAGGCATATAATTCAAAGGGACACAATGCATTGTTTCAGACCGTCCAGGAGATGCCATCAAAAAACCGGTGGTATCGGTTTCAAGAACCGGTGGTACCGGTTTTGCCGTACTCGGCAGTTGAAGTGATTTTGGCACCGTTTGCTCTGGAGAAAAGTTTATCGGCATATTATACTGTAAATTTTCTGAAAATTCCTCTAGTACAGCCAATGAACTAGTCTGAATTTTGTCATGTTGCTCAATACGAGGAATATCATAAGGAATAAAATTACTAACACAATTCCTTTCTCTAATCGATCCAATCTTTTTGATAATGCAAATAAAAGATCTAACCTTTTTTTTATGTGCAGAATCAAAAGTAACCGTAAGTTGATCAATCAGAGTAGACGGTGAATTGCTTACAGTGGGTATTACCTCAATCTTCCGATTATCAATCTTGAACGCGGGCATCACAAAATCTTGTGTTCTTGATACTGTGCCCTGGCGATTTTTCCTTATCCCCATAAGAAATTGATTCTTGAAAAATTCTTGGGCTGCTTCAAACTTCTGACGCTCCTCTTCGTCGAGTTCCTCCATGGATGGCACAACGAAGTTGTTATTATCCAGATTTGAAATAGAGCCCATCTGGCTAGGGTTAGGTAGACCGGTTATAGAAACCAAGATCTCTTTCCCCAGCGGAGTCGCCAAAAATTTGTTGACGCTTTTTTTGGTCAACACACCGAGATATGCGCTAGCTCGCGCGGATCTGCAACGGATCGAACACCAGCAGCGGCCCTGGGAAAACCGGTATCACCGGTTTTATGAATCCGGTACCACTTGATTTCTAGGGTTCGCCACGAAGACCTATGAACGCCAGCCCGGGAGGGACCCCGTCAGGGTTGGCGCGCCTAGGGTTGTTCTGAGGTCGGCAGGCCACTCAGAACGCCGTCAAACGTCGTAGAGACGAAGCACGAACAGCAGAAAGGTTTGGAAAAGTTAGGGTTTGGAAAGGATAAAAAGTAAAGATAATTGTATTTGATCGATCGGATAAAACCTCAATCGGCCGTGGCCCTTTATATTTATAGGGTGGGGAGGTCTTGCCCCGCAAGGAAAGCCCTATTACAACTCGGACCCACAAAAGAATCCAATTCTATTAGGACTCGGGGAAAACCGGTTCCACCGGTTTTCAAATCCGGTTCCACCGGTTCCTGTTGCCAGAATGGCTACAGAAGGAAACCGGTGCCACCGGTTTCTGGTGCCCAACCAGCCTTGTGCCAATTTTGGTCGTCAACACCATTGCCATGCAAGCTAACCTGCTAGCTGCAGCATATCAACTACTATGGTCCAGTTAGAGAGAGTGGATGGGAGCGGCGAATGTATTGAAACACCGGAGCGGTCCGTATTTATTAATTTGTATTTGTATATATATTTTGTGGGCATTTTGCAACCACAGGACCAGAACATGGTGGTTGGTCGAGGTCAAGTAAGTCCTTTATATTGTTGCATTGCACATGCTAAATAATTAAAGAGAGCAAGCACTCCATTTTGTCATAAATAATCAGTATCATTAACTGTTGTTATATACTATATCAACAATGATCAACGATGCTTACGAGAGATGAGAGGTTTTTTTTTGAAAGACCAGTGCAGACGCAGACACTCACACGTACACGTGCACATACTCACCCATATGAATACACGCACATAAACCCTACCCCTATGAGCCCCTCCGAGGGATTGGGCCGGCTGTTCCAATCTTGAGATTAACGAAGTCACCAGAGACGCCTCGCTATCGATGGGGACGTCGCCTACCATTGAAGAATAGCGTCTGTTAAATCTTTGAATAAATCCAGGAAAATGTGACACCCGTGCCAAGTCGATCGAACTCGGGTGGGCAGGTTCCACCACAAGGAATCTAACTAACTAAGCTATCCTTAGTTCCACGCAGATGAGAGGTTTTCTAACAAAATACAAAGTAATGAATTCTCTCACTACTGGAGAACCTCGCATTGGTACCGGGTGAGAACCATCATCGGTACCGGTTCATAGAACCGGTACCGAGCATCCGTGACTGATGACTTTGAGTCATTGGTCACGGATCCTCACCACCCGGTACCAATGCGATTTTCATAAAATAAAAAAATCCAGCTCCACCAAAATTTTCCCGCTCCAATTCCATTCCGCTTCTTCAATCAAAACCAATTTTCACTTGAATTCAACTTTCATTCATGAATCAACACACATTCATCTCACAAATCAATCTCTTGAATCAATACATTCACAACTCACAAATCAATCTCTCCAATCAATATACACATTCACAGGGCTAGGGACTTCCTCGCCGTTCCTCGCCGTCCATCACCTACAAGAGCACGCCGCCGGTGAGGAAACGGATGCGGCACGAGCCATCTGTACAGAACCGGGAGCCCGGGGAGCATGAAGAGGCGCCTACCTCGATGACGTTGGAGCCCCTCCTCGCGCGCGCCCGCGCGCCGCTGCCCTCCGCGCTCGCGCGCTGCTGGCCTCCGCGTT
>CM014271.1:61947160-62009145 GCA_004135705.1 Alloteropsis semialata | reverse complement strand
ATTAGTAGACCGCCCGAGCAAACGAGTTTCCAGGGGCGGGCCATGCCATCACCCACCTCTGAAGATGGTGTTTCCAGGATCTTTTATGCCGAACAGAAAAAACCAAAAATAATAATGAGTCGCGGCATTTTTCACGGAAAATTCGCGCGCTATGCCTCCGGTGGGATTCGAACCCACGACCTCTCCCTCGCGTGTAACCACTTCTATCGCTGCACCACACTCTCACATGTGACTAGATGCTGTTTTGATTCCTACCATATTATACAAAACCGAGTGTAAATTTCTTGTTTGAGGCCCTAAACAATTTTAAATTAAAACGTTGTGAACTACAAAGTTTCATAACTTTTTGAAATCTGTAAGTTTCATTTTGGTAGTTTCTCCATCCGAGGTCATTTACAAAATTTGAATTTTAAATTTGAGAAAATTCAAACTTAGTTTCCGTTGACAAGATGACTTCAAATAAAAAAGTTGTCGACTACAAAGTTTCATAACTTATTATGATCTACAACTCTCATTTTGACTGTTTCCCATCCGAAGTCGTTTGAAAAAACTCAAATTTCAAATTTTGAGAAATACAGACATACTTTTCATTGTCAAATTTAATTCAAATTAAAAAGAGTTCAACTACAAAGTTGTATAACTTCTGAAGATTTACAACCTTTGTGTATGTCATTTGTCGATCCGATATAGTGGTACTAACATTATTCATAAATCTTATATATCTCTCTTCTAGCTTTAGGAAATTATATGAGACATATAGATTTTATGAATAACTTTACTATGGTTTGTCGAATGAAGAAATGACCAAACTAAAAGTTGTACGTCTCGAGAAGTTATACAACTTTGTAGTTCAAAACTTTTTTAGTGACCTCATCGCCTGCCCTTGGAAAGTGCTATTTACAGGGGCGGGTCATGGCGCGAGCCGCCCCTGATAATGCGTTTCCAGGGGCTGGTCATGGCATGAGCCGCCCCTGGAAAGGGCAGCATTTGCAGGGGCGGGTGACCCCATCGCCCGCCCCTGAAAAGTGCTATTTACAGGGGCGGGTCATGGGGCCACCCGCCCCTGCAAATTATGGCCGTTTCCAGGGGCGGCTCATGGTGTGACCCACCCCTGGAAATCGTTCTATAGGGGCGGCCCTTAGCTACAGTAGCGCGCGTGCTTTTGTAGGGGCGCGTCGCCTTTTAGTCCGTCCCTAAAAAAACCTAGCTCTTACAAATGTTTTCTGTAGTAGTGTAAATATAGAGAAAACAATTTATTTATTTATTTTGTCATAATAACTAGTATCTTATACTCCCTCCATCCCAAAATAAGCGTCCATGTAGAATTCAAAATTTGTCGAAGAAACAAGTGTCCATCTCACTTTCCCATATAATTCTCTCTCATTCTCCATCTCTCCTTATTTCCCGCGCGCGCATTCTCTACTTTTTCATTTTTTAATTTCTTAATTACCATGCCCATGTCCTAAACGGATACCTTTTGTGGGATGGATGAAGTATTGCCTTAGGAACAATGATCGATGATGCCCTGACAGACCCAAGATGCAACAAAATATAGAATGAATATTTATATTGAGTGAAGCAAAATACTTATTTGGATCTTGGATCCACCATTTTCTTCACAAACGTTGTTCTTTTTTTTTTTGAAGCAACAGGGGTGCGACCCCTATTCTTGTTGGGGGGTAAAGGATGTAGATCTGTTTTAACACATGGTACAACCGAATCAGCAGAGCTCGATCCAATCAGCGTGTCGAGAAGAGCCAGATAGTCCAGGTTTGAGCAAGACGTACGGCAATATTTTGTTTCCAAAACATGTCATGCAATTAATTCTTGCCATATGGCATGCCATGCTCGTCTCTTTGATTAGCCGAGTACCGCACAAAGAACATGCATAACATGTCGCGTGAGACTCCAATTTTGGTGGCAACAGACCAGGTCCCTGGGGTGCTGACGATCAAAATTGGCACAAGGCTGATCGGACGTCAGAAACCGGTGGCACCGGATTCTGAAACCGGAGGCACCGGTTTCCCTTCTGTAACCAGTCTGGCAACAAAAACCGGTGCCAGTTTTGAAAACCAGTGAAACCGGTTTTTCCCGAGTCTTAGTAGGCTTGGAATCTTTTTGTAGATCCGAGTTGTAATAGGACTTTACTTGCGGGGCAAGACTTCCCCACCCTATAAATATAAAGGGCCACGGCCGATTGAGGCTTTATCCAATCGATCAATCAATAATACCTTTACTTTTTGCATCTTCCAAACCCTAGCTTTTCCAACCTTAATTGCTGTTCATTCTTCATCTCTACGGCGATTGACGGCTCTCTGAGTGGCCTGCTGATCTCAGAGAAACCCTAGACGCGCCTGCCCTGACGGGGTCCCCCCGGGCCGGCGATTTTAGGCTCACGCAGCAAGCCCTAGGAAACCGGTGGAACCGGAATCCGAAACCGGTGGTACCAGTTTTGTTCGGTCTGCTGCAGTTGATTGATCCGTTGCGGATTCGCGCGAGCTAGCGCAACTCGGTGTGTTGGCCAGAAAAGGCGTCAACACATTTTTGGCGACTCCGCTGGGGAATTTGGAAATCTTGGTTTTGATAACCGATTTATCAAACCCTAGCCAGATGGGCTCTATTTCAGATCTCGACAAGGAGAACATCGTTGTGCCTTCCATGGAGGAGATAAGTGAGGAGGAACGCCAGAAGTTTCAAGTAGCCCAAGAGTTCTTCAAGAATCAATTCTTGATGGGGCTAAAGAAGGATCGCCATGGCAAGGTGACAAGAACTTATGAGTTTATGATGCCGGCTTTCATGATGAAAGATACAAAGGTGGAAGAATTACCTCAGGTACCTGCACACCCACCTGAAACTTCTGTTCCTAAGTCTAATGAAGATCTTAGTGCTGCACTTTTACATACCGATAAATTAGTAGGCACGCTTGTGGACAGAATGAATAAAATTGATAGGTTGGTAGAATCTTCTTGTTTTGCACAAAATTTACCATCTATGCAACATGAGAATATGCATGCGAATATGTCGGCTACACCAGGAAAAGCACCTGAAAATATATGGTATGACGGCTAATTTTTATCCAGGGCAAGTACAGCCACCGCAGCAAGTTTCACCAGCCACGGTGAAACCGGTGGCACCGATTTTGTCGCTCCAGCCGCGCAGCAGTTAGTACCTCACCCCACAGCTCCTCTTTCGGTAGTCCCTAACCGAAATACAGAGGTAGTTAATGGATCTGCTTATATTTGGAACACGTGCTTATACATCACCCCCTATACCTAACCAAAACATTAATACTAGCGGAGTTTCTAATGATGTATATGACCAGTATTTGCGGCAAGGTCCTACTCACATGCCTCATGTTGTTCAAGCTCAAAGTACAGCCGCAGGGCAATTTGATCTAGCTCGTTCAAATTTGTATGCTGAATTCTATAAATTAAAGGACGAGTTAGCTAATATGATGCAGGATAAGCTTGGAATTGATGTGGGTAATTCTAGATTATATCAAAAACCATACTCTGCTAATTTTGAAGCTGTTCCTTATCCTAATAATTGGCGTGTTCCTGATTTTATGAAATTTAATGGTGATGATAATAAAACCACTTGGGAACACATTAGCCAATATATTGCTCAACTAGGAGAGGCTAGTTCTAGTGATGCTTTGAAAGTTCGCTTGTTTTCATTATCTTTGACTGGAACTGCTTTCTCTTGGTTTTCTTCATTAACTCCTGGCTCAATTAATTCATGGAATCAATTAGAGCAAAAATTTCATGATCATTTTTATAGTGGGAGTACTCAATTGAAATTGACAGATTTGACATCGGTTAAGCAACAAAGAGATGAATCTGTTACAGATTATTTTAAACGATTCAAAGAAACTAGAAACCGATGCTTTAATTTGTCACTTTCTGGGTTTAAGATCCTTTATTAGAGAAAAGATAGAAGGCTTTGAACACTTTTCGGTTAATCAAATGCAAGTAAGAGCTTTAACTACTGAAAACCGAATCAAAAAAGCTAAAGATACATATAAGAATCATCGTTCTAATGTGCATGTTGTTACTTATGATTCTAGTAGTTCAGACGATGATGAGGATGTGTATGTTGCTGAACTTGTGTGGCCTTCTAAGAATAAATCGTACACATGTCCATCTCTTAAGCCAATTCAAAAGAATCGGCAAGAAGAAGTGCGATTTACTTTTGATGTTTCCAAATGATCGTATTTTTGATGAATTGTTAAAGAATGGAAACATTAAAATGTCTCATACTATTCCTTCATCTGAAGAACTCAAAACGCGGGCATATTGCAAATTGCATAATTCTTTTTCACATGCTACTAATGATTGCAATGTTTTACGTCGACAGGTGCAATCGGCCCTGAATGAGGGACATTTGACACCGCACGAGATGCAGGTTGACAAAGCACCTTTCCCTGTTAACACCCTTGAGATGCAACCTCCTAATGTTCTGGTTCGGCCGCATCAAGTCGAATCAACCAAAGGAAAAATATTGTTGTGGGTGATGAGTAGCCAAAGCCTGAAAATTTGAAGGGAAAATCAATTATCAGGGAAGTGGTGTGTGAGAAGACCCCCAATGGCAGAGAGACTTTCAAAATCACTACAAGAATTGCGGATCTTGGGGGGCAAGGGACATCAAAAGCACCGTTTGATCCTGCTGCACAGGACAAACCGGTGCCACCGGTTTCTAAAACAGGTCCCACCGGTTTTGGTCAGGGGCGCCTGAAAATGCTGAAACCCAAGCGTCCTGAGATTGGAACCTGAAAAATTAATGTGGCCAAGGATCAGGGTAAAGTTGCAAAACCAAAGCCGACCTTTGACCAGTTATTTTCCAAATATGCAAATCAAAGGCCAGTTGATGAGGATTGGCCGGCAAAAAAGAGAAAGAGATCACCCATGCGTCAAGAGAAGCTAATTTCACCTCCAATGGGGAATAACAGACAGAAGAGTGATGTTGCTACATTGTATCCTCAGCAGAATCAATCAAGCCATGCCATGGATGCCTCCGTATTACAATTCTCCAAATCCGGCATGGGATTACAATGGAATGCATATGCCATATTACCCCATGCAATATCCTCCTTTTCATCCAGGATGGGGTAATGACAGAGGGCCAGTACATGAGAGGTTGGTGGATAACCGTTCGGCTCTTCGGCGATCAGGTTGGGACGTGCCACCCAAAACCGGTGGCACCGGTTTCTAAAATCGGTGGAGCCGGTTTCCTCAGAAGAGGAAATCATCTCTTCCCAAGCAGGTTTATCGGCCCAAAAAGGTGGAGGAAGTTGTCCAGAAGATGGATGTCGACCAAGAGAGGACTACTGCTGCTGATGTAATTCAGATTGGCGACATCAAAGTAATTCCGGAGGATGATGACAAGATGCCAATTATAATTGGTGATGAGGCTAAGCCATCAGTCCAGAAAAATGTTGCTGCAGATCCTGGAGAGGGTAAGAAGGTTGAAGTTGATAAATCTAAATACTTCATGCCAAGATGGTGTCCTCCAGGTTTGACACGCACACAAAAGAGGAAGTTGCAGCAGCTTTGCTTTCAAGAATAGAAGGAGAAGGAGCTGGAGAAGCAGAGGGAGGAGCATTTCAACAAATACAGGCCCACGATTCCTCCAGGCAAAGAGTAGAAATTGAAGATCAATGAAGCTCCAGGACAAAATCCGGTGGAACCGGATCCCAAACTGGTGGAACCAGTTTTGCCCGCCTTGGTGCCAGTTGCTGCGCCAAAACCGGTGGCACCGGCTTTGGATCTGGTCGTGCCGGTTTCTGCTGATCCAGGTCCATCTCGTGTTGCTTCTGAAATTTCTGTCACTTCTACGTTTGATCAGAGGTTGTCATAGGATTCCCAAGATGTGAACGATGAACAACTTGTTGTCGCCTGATCATATGAACGTTGATGCTAATGTGGTGCATCTTTCTTCGGATTATTATATCATTTCAGAGGAAGAGATGGCTCATTTAGACTTTGGCCCAAAAGAAGCTATATTTAAAAGGCCAAAGGATTCTGAAAATCATCTAAAGGCATTGTACATGGAGGCGCATATCAATAGGAAGCCAATTTCAAGGATGCTTGTTGATACTGGGGCAATTGTCAATTTAATGCCCTATTCTATGTTCAAGAAGCTTGGTGGATTAGATGATGAGATGATCAAGTCCAACATGACTGTCAGTGGTGTGGGAGGAGGCGAGCCTATGAGTGCTAAGGACGTTGCTTCTATGGAGCTCACCATTGGGAGCAAGACGTTGGCTATTGCTTTCTTTGTTGCCGAGGTCCAAGATAACTTCAGTTTAATATTAGGTCGTGATTGGATTCATGCAAATAGATGTGTGCCTTCTAGTTTGTACCAATTCTTATTCAATAGGTTGACGACGACATTGAGATTGTACATGGGGATACATCGGCTTGTGTTGCTGTGGCTGATGGCTCTACCATGTCCATGCATGATCATGTAAGTGTTTGACAGGTTTAGATATTTCTGACTATGAGATGATCAGTTGTACTAGAGATGGTTTTTTGCCTGCTGTTCTAAAGCCGGTTGAATATCGGCTAAACCATTTGTTGTGAATCAATGAATAGTTTAGAATGGTTGCAGCAGATACTTGAGCACTATCGGGCACAAAAGAACGATATGTGTGAGGCCATTGAAGATTTTGATGATATGAGTAAATTGGGACAAGGTTTTACGTCGGCTGATCCCTTAGAGGAGGTTGATATTGGTGACGGTTCTATACCTAGGCCAATGTTTTAAACGAAAATTTGAAAGCTAATTATAAAGCTGAATTTATCGAGCTATTGAAAGAATATGTTGATTGTTTTGCATGGAATTATCAAGAGATGCCTAGTTTAAGCCGCGAGTTGGTTGAACATCGGCTGCCTATTAAACCTGGTTTTAGGCCTTTTAAACAAACCACTAGGCATTTCAATCCTAATATGTATGACCGGATTAAAGAAGAAATTAATCGGTTGCTAGATGCAAGTTTTATTAGGCCTTGTCATTATGCTGAATGGTTATCAAATATTGTGCCTGTTGAGAAAAAAGATTCTGGTAAGCTCAGAGTTTGCATTGATTTTAGAAATCTTAATAGAGCTACTCCTAAAGATGAATATCCCATGCCTACAGCCGACATGCTTATTAATGATGCTTCTGGACATAAAGTTATTAGCTTTCTTGATGGTAATGCTGGTTACAATCAAATATTCATGGCTGAAGAGAATATATCCAAAACCACCTTTGTATGTCCAGGTTTTGTTGGTTTATTTGAGTGGGTTGTTATGACCTTTGGTTTAAAAAATACTGGTGCTACTTACCAAAGGGCTATGAATTTAATTTTCCATGATTTGCTTGGTTTAATCATAGAAGTCTATATCGATGATATTGTTGTTAAATTGGCTGGCTTAAAACCCCATTTGGCTGATTTAAACTTGCTTTTGAGAGAATACATCGATATGGTATGAAAATGAATCCACTCAAATGTGCATTTGGTGTGTCGGCTGGAAAGTTTTTAGGCTTTATTATTCATGAAATGCATAGAGACAGATCCTAAGAAAATTGATATTATCAAGAAGACCAAGGCTCCTACGTGCAAGAAAGATTTGCAGAAATTTCTAGGCAAGGTGAATTACTTGAGGAGATTTATTTGCAACTTGTCTAGGAAGGTTAATGCTTTTACTCCTATTCTTCGGTTAAAAGATGAAGCCGAATTTACTTGGGGGGCAAAACAGCAAGAAGCATTTGAGAAGATTAAGTACTATTTGTCTTCATCGCCGGTCATGAAAGCTCCTAGGAGAGGATTTCCGTTTAAATTATATGTGGCTGCTGAAAATCAAGTAATTGGGGCTGTTTTGACTCAAGAAACCGAAGGAAAGGAACATATTATTACCTATGCAAGTTGTCGATTATTGGATGCCGAAATGAGGTATATATTTATTGAAAATATTTGCTTATCATTATATTATGCTTGTACCAAGATGAAGCTTTATTTATTGTCCAATACTTGCATAGTGGCTTGTCAAACCGATATTATTAAATATATGTTGCATAGACCAATTTTAAGTGGTAGAATTGGTAAATAGGCTTATGCTCTCATTGAATATGATTTGGCTTGTGAACTTTTGAAATCTAAGAAAGGCCAAATTGTTGCTGATTTTATTGTTGAGCATAGCATTAATGATAATGATTTAGATATCGGTTATATTACTTTTACCCCATGAAAATTGCATTTTGATGGATCAGTTTGTAAGAGCGGTTGTGGTATTGGAGTTGTTTTTATATCACCAAGTGGTGCTAAATTTGAGGCTCTTAACCGATTATAAAATGATTGTACTAATAATCAAGCCGAATATGAAGCTTTATTATTCGGGCTAGAAATTTTGCATGATATGGGAGTAAAATATGTGGAAGCATTTGGTGATTCTCTACTGGTTGTACAGCAAGTTAATAAAGTATACCAATGCTTTGATGGGTTTTTAAATGCATATCTTGACAAATGCTTAGATATAATTGCTCAATTTGATGAATTTTCTATATATCATGTTTCACGAGATGAGAATCCAAGGGCGAATGCTCTGGCTCAGCAAGCGTCTGGCTATGATGTTCAGAAAAAAATTTTATGAAAGAAGGCCAATACTTTGCATTGTCGAGTTTTCTGCCCAGGAGAAACCGGTGACACCGGATTCCGAAATCGGTGGAACCGGATCTAAAACCGGTGGCACCGGTTTACCTACTGACAGCAATACTTGAATCATTGAGCAATCCAAAATTAATAAGGATGAAGTTGTTGATTGGAGAATACCTATTGTTGAATATTTGCAGAATCCTAGTCATAAGTTTGACAGAAAAGTCCGACGGTGGGCATTTAAATTTACTTTGGTTGATGGTGAATTATATCGTCGGACGGCTGAGGATTTATTATTAAAGTGCTTGGATTCTGATCAAGCTAAGGTTGAAATGAGTGAAGTTCATGAAGGAATTTGTGGTACACATCAATCGGCTCCTAAGATGAAGTAGCTTTTGAGAAGAACTTGTTTTTATTGGCCTAAAATGATAGCTGATTGTTTTCGGTACTACAAAGGTTGTGAAGAGTGTCAAAGGTTTGGGAATATTTAGATGGTTCCAGTTGCTTTATTACATCCTATTATCAAACCTTGGCCTTTTCGAGGATGGGGATTGGACTTTGTTGGGCAGATTCATCCTCCTTCATCAAAGGGGCACCGCTTCGTGTTAGTGGCTACTGATTATTTTACAAAGTGGACCGAAGCAATACCTTTGAAGAATATATCATATTAGGAGGTAATTAGGTTTATTACTGAGCATGTTATACATAGATTTGGCATTCCACAAACTTTGACTACTGATCAAAGTACTTCATTTACATCAAAGGAAGTTTGTGTGTTTGTTGAGATGTATGGTATTAAATTGCTCAATTCATCTCCATACTATGCTCAGGCTAATGGTCAGGCCGAGTCTAGTAATAAGATTTTGATTAAGCTTATTAAGAAAAAATAGAGTAGAATCCTAGAAGGTGGCATGAGGTTTTATCTGAGGCTTTGTGGGCTCATCGTATATCTAGACATGGTGCTATTAAGGTTACTCCTTTTGAGCTTGTGTATGACCAGAAAGTTGTTTTACCTGTTGAAGTGAATTTGAGTGCTTATCAGTTGGCTAGACAAAATGATCTCAATGCCGTTGATTATCGTGACTTAATGATGGACAATATTGATGAGGTGGCCGACAAGCGATTAAAGGCCTTGAAGGAGATTGAGAAGGACAAAATTTGGGTTGCTAAGGCTTACAACAAGAAGGTAAAACAGAAATTTTTTTCAGGTTGGTGATCTAGTTTGGAAAACAATTCTACCTATAGGACCGAAGAGCAACAAGTTTGGTAAATGGTCTCCAAGTTGGGAAGGTCCATACAAGGTAATCAAGGTGATCTTCGGCAATTCTTATATGGTGGAGACTTTGCAAGGTCAGCGGCTGCCAAGAGCTCTTAATGGGAGGTATTCGAAGGAGTATTATCCAAGTATTTGGCAGGAAGCTTGATTTATATGGCCGATAGTTTTAAATATCGCCCTTAGGATGAAAAGGCCGATGGATTTTGTTTAAACATCTCCCTCAAGAGTATTTTCTTGTGCTAAAATGTTTTCTGGTACGCAAGCTTTACCAAAAAACAGGGGGGCATATGTTGACGATCAAAATTGGCACCTGATCGGGTGTCAGAAACCGGTGGCACCGGATTCTGAAACCGGAGGCATCAGTTTCCCTTCTGTAGCCAGTCTGGCAATAGAAACCAGTGGAACTGGTTTTGAAAACCGGTGGGTTTCCCGAGTCCTAGTAGTTTTGGAGTCTTTTTGTAGATCCGAGTTGTAATAGGACTTTCCTTGCGGGGCAACACCTCCCCACCCTATAAATATAAAGGGCCACGGCCGATTGAGGGTTTATCCAATCGATCAATCAATAATACCTTTACTTTTTGCATCTTCCAAACCCTAGCTTTTCCAACCCTAATTGCTGTTCGTTTTTCGTCTCTACGGCGATTGATGGCTCTCTGAGTGGCTTGCCGATCTCTGAGAAACCCTAGGCGCGCCTGCCCTGACGGGGTCCCTCCCGGGCCTGCGATTTTAGGCTCACGCAGCAAGCCCTAGGAAACCAGTGGAACCGGATTCCAAAACCGGTGGTACCAGTTTTGCTCGGCCTGCTGTAGTTGATCGATCCGTTGCGGATCCGTGCAAGCTAGCGCAACTCGGTGTGTTGGCCAGAAAATGCGTCAACAGGGGGCTAAGTCACAAGTTTTGGTGCTCAACCATGCTGGCCCTAGTGGTAGGGCACCGGGTGCGACGGCCGAGGGCCCAAGCCGGGTAGGGGCCCAAGGCTAGGTATGTAAGCGTCTTACGGGCTAACAGGCCCATAGTCCATGTGTGTGTATCAGGCAGCAAAAAAAAAGATGTCGCTTTGTTTCCATGAGCCACAAGGCCGGACTGCGAGAGGCCACGCGCCCACGAGCGCACAGCGCAGTGCAGAAGCAGATTAGCAGCCATCGCCCATCCGAGACTCCGGACTCGCCGACTCGGGACCTGGCGGCCGCCGCCAGACGCCGACGCGGAGCGCTCGCGGGCGCGGCTGGTTGCTCGCATCGTCTAGGCGACTCGGCGGCGTCGGGCGTCGTGATCTTATCCGATATCGCGATCTCCTGCAGTCTGCTCCACCGATCAATCTCCAGGCCTCCAGCGACTCTCCGAACTCCGACCTGAGTAACACGGTTCAGCCGTTCAGGTTCAGTACCATGACCAATTCAGTTATTCTATTCTGGTACTCATGTGAACTTCTATTAGTACTCATGTGAACTTCTATTAGTGCTCATGTGGTCTTGTTTTTCTTCTAATTTAGAAGTTAGAATTTAAGAATGGCACCTAAGAAAAATTTGTCAGGGGCTAAGAAAAGAAAACAAAAAATAAAAATTTGTCAGGGGCTAAGAAAAGAAAACGAAAAATACTACAAGATCAATTTATTGAATCACATTGTTCCTCGATAATTATCAAATATGTTAAATTTAAAATATATCAATATATTTATTTTTGCTTTGTAAGAAAAAATAGCATATATATTGTAAGATTTTATATATTGTCTAGACTCTAGAGGGGCCGCCGCGACGAGTTCGGCAGAGGGCCCTCAAAAATCCTAGGGCCGGCACTGGCCTGGAGATTGCTCAACCAGAGCGTCCAAGCGGTACAGCTACCACCAAAACAGTTATCCAATTTCCCCCAAATGAATACCCCAAATTTTCTGCCACCTTCTCTCCACCGCTACCAAAAAATTTAGTGGTGAATTCAAGTTAATTAGCCATGCAAATTTGTGCGCAAATGTTGGCAGCTGATGAACCTTGAATATGTGAGACTGAAATTAGCAGACCTCAAAACTGCACGGGAGGTATGTAGCAAATATGAGACAATTATCGTGATGTGGTCCTGGTGGGATGCAAGAAACAAAATTAATGCTAGAGAACAAAGAATTTTGGAAGAAATGATGCATCAAGCAAGAAACATGTCGTTGAAGGTATGTACTGTGTTGAAGAAACCAAATAAGAAGCACAACAGAGAATTGATTCCTCCACCAAATTAAGTTCTCAAAGTCAATATTGATGGCGCTTCTTGATGGAGCAAAAATCAGGGGGATGCACTACTGGAAAACTTATCATCAATACCGGGTGGTAAGAGCCACAGTACCAAAGGATCCCAGGGAGGCTCCCACACAATTTTCACGCGAAAATACGCACGTGCGGTGCGCGGGGTTCGAACCCATGACTTGTGGCTTTGCGTGTTGCTTCCTTACCATCTTACTATACACCACTACTGACCAAATCCCAGATGCTTTCCTTTTGAATTAACCAGTGGGGGACCTTCTTTGGGTACTGGATCGTGTTACCAACCGGTACCAAAGGGTCCTCGGGGCCTACCAAAATTAGATCCAGTACCAATGACTAGCATTGGTACTGGGTCCAAAAAATCTGGTAACAATGAGCGGGACCGATGGACAGCTTTCTAGTAGTGATGGGACTTCATTGTAAGAGATAAGGATGGATTCATGGATCAATAGTAATGGCGAGAGCTGGGAAATTAGAATCAGTGCATGATGCATTCTTTGCAGGGGCTCAAGCTTGTCTAGCGGCTTTAATAGCCACCGCAGCTCAGGTATGAAGAGAATTCATCAACTAGAAAGTGACTCATCAAATTTGGTCTCTGCACTGACGTCAGCAACCTTTGATCAATCGCCTGCTGGAGTACTGCTCAGAGAGGCAAGACAGCTTATCCAAATAGGTTTTGTGTTTGTTGAAGTCATGTTTTCTCCTCGATCTTGTAACTTGTGTGCTCATGAACTGACTCTCTAGTTTGAGTTGGGACTCGGATCAGTCATGTGTCTGGCTTGCCCTCCCGGAGTTTGTAAACTCTTGTGGTTCGTCGTCTCACTGAACCCTATGTTCATGAATAAAAGAAGCAAGAAGCTTTATTTCAAAAAAAAAGTTAGCCATGCCCCCTTAACCTCTTAAATTTTTTAATTATTTTTTAGGAAATGGAATTGTTTCCACCTCTACGCTTGCACACAACCAAGTTCTTACAATATTCTTAGCAACAATGCTGATTACAAAAATAGCGGAAAAGAGTGTGAAAAATGAAAACTAAGAAACATAGGAAAAGTATGCAACAGCTTCTTCACCAAATAATGCAATAGCTAATTTCACTACTAAACAACGCCGTGTATGCTAATGTGCTCCCATATTGGCCGCTCTTGTATTGGCTCCTCTCAATTTTTCTGCAAGCTCCGCCACATTTGACGATAAGTGATACCGGCCGGTCATCAGAAGCCCGAAGCAGGCAAGGGTGGTTGCAACAAATGCCTTATCAACTTTTTGTTCGTAATCGACGGTTGTTTTGTACTCAGCGTAGAACTGGTGTTCGGGACGGCGGGACCCGTACGTGACCAGTAACTCCCAGGAGACAGCATGAGAGCTTGGTCATTGGAGATGGCGTAGATAATAGCATCCAATGTTCATCTATCTTCATTAGAGGGTGTAACTGGTACCCTAGTGGAGAAGACCTGTACGTGACCAGTTACTCGCTGATGCCTCCCACTCCCAGCTATAGTTGATTTGATTCCTACACGTATATGGTAAGTTGCGTATAGAGACAGGGTTGCGGTCACGGTCGCGGACCTGCAGACCAGGGCAGTGCCCAATGACAGTGCAATGCAAGTTAGCCTAGCTGCAGCGCATCACCTACTATGGCCTAGCTAGAGAGCATATGGGAGCGGCACAACTGCACAAGGTATTGAAGCAACAGGCCAAGAGGTCCCTTTTTATTTGCATTGCAAACCACAAGACTAGACTAGCTAGGATGATGGTTGGTCGAGGACATGTGAATCTTCATCGCACATGTTAAATTGAGAGGAAACCATTTATTTCATCATAGTCTATAAAGCCCTGAGCAAGCAAAGTTGGTAGTAACAAATGTCTCATCAACTTTTCATGCGTAATCGGCAGTTCTTTTGTACTCAGCCTCATGACGCCTAGCACAAGACACAAACAAAGTGAAGATGCTTCAGAATAATTGGCTAACACATAATAATATAGTAATTTAAACATGAATGTCGTATCGGCTACAGCATATGTGGCCTAAATCTCTCAAGAGCTACCCGCTCTTCATGAAGCTTACTCCATTCATCAATGGCTTTTTTTGGTGCCATTGTCTCTGCAAGCGTCATAGGTCATCCACTCTAGAAAAAAATTCGTAAGATTCAAACAAATGAAGGACCGAAGCGGCGACCAGAGGGGGGGGTGAATGGGAGCCTCACAAAATTCTCGCGATCGAGAACGGGCCTATGTCCCAAATCACTCCACAAGCGAAAATTCAAGCACTTGCCAAGATCACGTAGCAACTGAGTGCTCACTGACCCTAGGAACAAGTTCTGAACCCAAAGAACTTAGCGAACACGCGAAACGAGCAAAGCAGCGAAAAAACTGACTAGTGCTCACCCAGCCAAAATCGGTTTATCAAAGCCTTCACTAGAACCGGTAATACCTGTTTCCAAAACCGGTTCCACCGGTTTTTCCCGGGCAGCAACTCGAAACTTGGGGAGAAAAACCTAAAACCACTCAAACAAGGTCCAAACTCCGTGAAATTTGAGCCATAGCTGCGCAAGGACTTGGTGAGTGTTATCCAAAAGATCTCTCCAAGAAAGATCAATACATCACCATGAATTTCACGGATTTGACCAAGAACACAAGAACTCGGGGTAGAGAGAAGAACTTCAAATCCGAGGCAAATCAGTGGGTTTGAGGGGGAAAGATCACGGGAAATATGGTCACAAGGAACCTATGAGTGATCCCCTCAAAGAAATCCCACTAGAAACGGCCCCAAATCCGAAGAACGAAAAATCCCCCAAAAAGAGCTCCAAAAATAGCTAAAAAGGAAAAACGAGGGAGACAAGCCATGAATCCACCATGAATGATTATGGATTGAAATCTTAACAAGATTCGTGGCTAGGAAACCACCCTCATCCTCCCACTTTTGGATTGGAGCACTAAACCTAGAGTAATCACTCTCTAAGCCTAATCCTCTCTCATTCAAGCAAACCCTAGCCTTGAAGAAGAAAATAAACTGGAGAGAATGGAAGGGATGGCTGAAAATTTCAGCACCTCCACTACATATAGTCCTTAGCCAGAAGACCAAACTACCTCTAAGTGATACATACCCCATAGGGGCAAAGTTGTCCAGTTTTTCATAGACTCATTGGACGGACACGGGACCTTCACGACTTCGCTTCGTCTCGACGCAAGCTTCGCGATGGCGCCACGTGCCCTCCATTCCGCCATCCGGCCGCACCGGACGCGCCCCCGGTTTTGAGGCCCAAACCGGCAAACCTGCCTGCCTGGTGGTTTTGAGGCCCAANATTGTCAATCACTCATCATCCAAGGGTGACCTCCATTGGTCCTCAACAAAGTTATAAGTAAAGCCATAGCAGCCATGGACAAGTTTGTTGCTTTAGAAAGATGCAAAACGTAAACCAAATTACCAAAACTAAATTCCCAGTTCTAAACCTTTTTGGTTAAAGGTAAAGTGAGTTGAACATGAGAATCTCAAAGTACTTTAACTTAAAACCATATAGTATACACTCAAACAGGTACGACGGAGATTGGGTTTGGGTGCATACTAGAATCAACGCTTGGCGTTGCCGAGCGTGAGCCCAGTTGGAGTACGATGAGTGCATATCTGTATTGACATGCATAATTTTCTTTTTCCATAAATCTAAGCATGAAGAAATAAAAAGTGTGTATGAAAGCATGAGTTAAGGTGTTGGACACACTGTAAGACGACTAAATTAAATTAAGAGAAAAGGATGGTAGCAATTGATGGATGGACAGATATGGATGTAGTGCATGTATTTTGAACGAAAAAACCGTATTCATCATTGGAGAACACACACAAGGTAAAGCACATTGTATTTGTGCTAGGGCAGCAGATGGATGGATAGTAAAAGAGTGACTACATAATAATTAGTTACTAAGCTGCTGCCCAATGTATTATATGCAAAGTCCATATATATACAATGAAATAATGAGCACCATCCAGTGCTTTTCTGACTCGAAGTCCTGCAGTAGGCAAAAGCTTGATCTGAGATCCTGAGTCTGCAATAGGCAAAAGGTTGATTTGAGCAAAAGCATGTCTTGGTAGTCCTGAAAAAAGTGTATGTATTTGTTAGAATGCATGCTTCCTAAGAAATTATGTTACGATTGAATAGAATAGTTGTGGACGTAAACACATATGTAAGATAGCTTTTATAACCTTTTACTTGTGGGAGGCTTCGCTACGCATTTTCTTTTGTTTGTTATGCTGGTCTTTGTCATCGCTATAGTTGGTAATTTCCTGTAATATAATGTTCAGATAAAATGGTATTTATATTCAACTGATAAAAATACATGTAGCATGCTAAATTAGTTTAAGAATCTATATATACCTGGGATTGGCTGTAGATGTCTTCAAATCTTCTTTTGTTTGATTCTTCATTGTCATCCCAATTTCTGATATCATGATGAAAATTATCAGGGACATAATCAGTTTGGAGAATATATATTTAGAAATCATAATTTTTATCAGCCATTTTACAATGGTTGGGGGAAGAATGGATGGCTCATGTTGCTTGATCCGACGGCTAAAAGTGATAAGCACTGAGAGGCACTGAAAATGGAGGCACTGGGAGGCACTAAGTGCCTCCTGAATGTGTCACTAGTTGGTGGGACCATAAGCACCAAGAGGCACTAAAATTGGTGGAACCAGCCCCAAAAATGATAGGTGGTAAAATTGCCTTTTCAAAAAAATTTTATTTGATCAAGGGTACAATAGTAAATCTATAATGATGGGAATAACGTTTTGAATAATATAGTTGTAGGGGATGATTGCGTGGAGTATAGTTTGATGAATAGGGTTTCTTCCCCCTCATTATGTTCTTGGTTCGTTCGTCGGCCGGCGGCTGCCGCCAAGGGAGGGCTCGTTAGATTGCCAGCGGTTTCTTCCCCCTCCATTATCCGTTCGATTGCCGGCGGGCGACGTCCGCCATGGGAGGGCCGGTCACGACACCCCCGCTGCCACCTCGCAGCATCCCCGCCGACTTCCCCGGCGACCTCCCCGCGAGCCTCGCCGAGGTCCTCCCCCTCACCGCCGCCCTCGTCCTCTCCGAACTCGGCGTGCGTCCCATCGTCGCCACCGCCCTCTTCCTGGACCCCGGCGCCTCACCGAGGTCCTCCCCCTCACCGCCGCCCTCGTCCTCTCCGAACTCGGCGTGCGTCCTGTCGTTGCCACCGCCGTCTTCCTCGACCCCGGCAAGCCGCCAGCCTACTCCTTCCCAGAGGTCAGTCCCCCACTACCCCCAACTCTATTGTTGGAATTTTTTCAGAAATAGTTTGAATTCGAGTCTTTCTGCAGATGGCTGACAATGCCGCAAATAATGGCTTGAAGCTTTGGTGAGAAGAGTCTTTCTTCGGAGCACTAGCAGATGGTGAAGGAGCTAGAGAGGCTTAGAAAGTAGAGGCAGCACTGATCTGAAGTCACAATAGCATGTGTTTCGACACTCCATGTATGGTAGCACGATGTTGTGTATAGTACTAGACTGTAACTTCAGTGGTCCTCTAAAGCTATGTAGATGGTCTTTTCTCAAGTCATTCATTTGCTATGATGGTTAAGGAATTTTTTTAGAATGTTTCAAACTAGAATGCTTCTGATTAATGGAGATTTTTGAAGTAAATCGGACAAGTGTAACAAATCAAGTGCATTCTAGTTCGACTAAAGCAGAGGAATTATTCAACTTGAATGTTTCATCCCAAACGATCCGATGTGATCACAATATAGTACCACCGGTTTATGATTTGTTGTTGTCCTTCCGGACCCAAGTGAGACTGTACTCCGTTCGCCGGATGACCCGGTGAACCACCTGACAGAATACACCGGAGAATACGTCTTTGTTTGTCAGACATCTGAATATACTTGTCTTGGCTTTGTCAGACATCTGAATATACTTGTCTTGGCTTTGTCAGACATCTGAATATCATTACGGTTTCATGCACTGGACTATAAGTGTAGCCCATTGTAGCACCGGATGGTGATTGAGAGATCATTAACATCAAGTCCATGAAAACTAGTCCGGTGAGCACTAGCAGATGGTGAAGGAGCTAGAGAGGCTTAGAAAGTAGAGGCAGCAACGATCTGAGGCCGAAATAGCATGTATTTCGACGCTCCATGTATGGTAGCACGATGTTGTGTATAGTACAAGACTGTGACTTCAGTGGTCCCTTGAAGCTATGTAGATGGTCTTTTCTCAAGTCACTCATTTGCTATGATGGTCAAGGAATTTTTTTAGAATGATTCAAACTGGAATGCTTCTGATCAATGGAGTTTTTTTGAAGTAAATCGAACCAGTGTAGCAAATCAAGTGCATTCTAGTTCGATTCAAGCAAAAGAATTATTCAACTTGAATGCTTCATCACCAAACGATCCGGTGTGTTCACAGTCTAGTATCACCAGTTTATGATTTGTTGTTGTCCTCCGGACCCAAGTGAGACTGCACTCCGTTCGTCGGATGATCCGGTAAACCACCTGACAGACTACACCGGATCGAATAAGTCTCGGCTTTGTCAGACATCTGAATAAAATTACAGTTTCTTCCACCGGACTATAAATATAGCCCAGTGTAGCAACGGATGGTGATTAATGGATAGAATATTGACATCCGCAAATATGCCAAGTCCATGAAATATAGTCCAGTGTAACCAAGGTTCTGCCTGGTGACTGCAGAAAACTTGGTCATCATCAAACTTTTGAGTTCCAACTAAAATTCAATCAACTTCTTTGATATATTTGAGGTATTCAGTGCTAGATTTCAAAAGTGTGACCACATGCATATATAGGGACAAAGGGGACCAAATATAGTTGCCCGTTTATATATAGGTCAGGACACCACTTGCAGATATATATAGTTTTCCAAATGAGCAGATACATATATAGGTTTGAAATAAATCAAACCAGTATAACAAATTAAGTGTATTCTAGTTCGATTGAAGCAGCTGAATCATTCATCTTGAATGCTTTATCAACAAACGATCTAGTGCAAACACAGGATGGTGTCACCGGTTTATGTTTTGTTAATGTCCTCCGAACCCAAGTGAGACTGCACTTCTGTCGCCAGATGACCCGATAAAACACCGGATATCCTGCATCGGAGATTATGTCTCGGCTTTGTCAGACATCTGAACAAAATTATGCTTTCGCTGACCGGACTATATGTATAGACTGGTACAGCACCGGATGGTGATAAATGGCTGACAACCGTAAATATGCCAAGTCCATGAAAACTAGTCCGTTGAGCACTGGCAGATGGTGAAGGAGCTAGAGAGGCTTAGAAAGTAGAGGCTGCAGTGATCTGAAGTGACAATGGCATGTGTTTCGACACTCCATGTATGGTAGCAACATTTTGTGTATAGTACTAGAGTGTAACTTCGGTGGTCCTATGAAGCTATGTGATGGGGTTTTCTCAAGTCACTAATTTGCTATGATTGTCAAGGTATTTTTTTAGACTGATTCAAACTAGAATGCCTCTGATTAATAGAGATTTTTGAAGTAAATAGAACCAGTATAACAAATCAGGTGCATTCTAGTTCGATTGAAGCAGCAAAATCATTCAACTTGAATGCTTTATCACCAAACGATCCGGTGGAAACACAGGATGGTAGCACCGGTTTATGTTTTGTTGCTGCCCTCCGGAACCAAGTGTGACTGCACTCCTGTCGCCGGACGACTCGGTAAACCACCGGGTATACCGCACCGGAGATTACAAGCAACATCATACATATTTAAGCCAGGTAGCACGAAACTCAAAGACATAACTAAAGAGGCAGCACATTAATTTCTCCAATTCACATACAACCATCAACCATGCATCAGTTTGGTCATGCCATCTGATCACGCACATCACCAAAATAACAGTGATCATACCATACCATACCAAGTTCATAGCTATATTTACAAGTTTGATGACTACAATTAATGACAAAAGCATACCATCACTTGCTTCTCCATTCGCTCCAGTGAGAATGCCAGGGGCATGTCTCACATCCTGCTGACGGCGTAACTCACACGACTAGTGAAGTTCCACGTCCAGAGGTCGAACTCATGACGGATGCGGCACTGCGGGCTGCAGTACAAGATGGTATGCATCCCATCCACCCAGCGCCTGCAGTGTAGCCATATGCAGACATGAGGATCCTGTGGGAGTAGCTCTGTGTCGTCATCGTGCTCAGGAAAATACAACTCAAACGCAAGGCGGTGCAGGTCCTACCTGACATTGTGGCGCAGCAGCCAGGCCGCGGTTCTCCCATCGGCCACGCTGGGGCGACGGGCCGCCACTGATGCGATGGAGCACCGCCAGTGCATCAGGGTCTATGGGGTTCCTACGGTACTGCAGCATCGCCAAGAAGTAAGCCGCATAATTGCCCTAATGCCAGCGGCCTGGTTGACGAGCTGCATCCCGGCGCTCTGTCGGCGGCGCAACAAAAGCTCCATCCCATCGTAGAATACGGCCCCCAGATTATTGGTATCGCGCAAGCGCTGCAGGATGGGTGACCTGATATAGGAGGGCAAATGCCGGCAGGACTCGCGAAGCACATGGAACGATAAGCGCCGGAGTACCTCGTGGGAGTCGCAGATGATGCGAAAGGCGCGGCAGACCCAACAAAGGGTCATGTAATGAGTGACGGCCCATGCTTCCCCTCCATTAAAGATGTAGCGACGGATGATCTGGGCAATCAGCTCTTTTGGCAGGTCAATCTGGGCGAAGAACGTCGCAAGAACCGGCGCCTCCATTCTTCTCCGTGATGATGACGAGGCCCCGACGCGATCGATCTCCTCCATCGCCGCGGGCGGCAATGCTTGGCCGGAGGTGGGCGGAGGCAGCAGGGCGAGCGCGATCGGTGAGGCGGTGCGAGCCAAGAAAAAGCCCCTCGCCGGCCAGAGAGGTGAGCGCCGAGGCAGCGGTAGCGAGCCAAGAAATCCCCAACGGGTCAGAGGTGGGCGGCCAGAGGCGGCGGGGCGAGCGCGAGAATAGAAAGCGTCGCGGGCGAGGGCTCTTCACCGGAGGTGGGCGGAGGGAGCCGGGTGAGCGTGAGCGCCTGAAAAATAATAAGAATGGCAACCGCAGCGGTAGAAGGCGAAGCGGATGCGAGGGGAGGGAAAATCCGTCCCCAACCGGGAAAGGGAGGAGTCCGGCGCACTTAGTGCACCACGGAAGGAGCGGATGGAGGCCAGGTGTTCAGGCTGCGGCAGCACCACTGCCCGATGCGATAGGAGGCGTGCACCGGGCGCATGAGCCCACAGCCTTGCGCCAATGACACAGTGCCGAGATGTGACGGTTCGGCACTCGGGAGGCGGCGTCCTGCCCTCGGGCGCGGAGCACGCCGTGCATGGGCCGCCGACTGGCCAAAAGAGGCATCATACGGATGCCGGCCCACCATGCCTTAGTTGAAGGTGGAACTGTAACTTCCTAGCAACATAGCATCTGGTGAAGCACGGTATAGTACACTGGTGAGTGTATCGGCATTGTCTTAACTTTGGGTTGGGGGCACTGTAAGGTCCACACAGCATAGTCCGGTGAATAACAGGACACATCACCGGATTATAAAGCTGTGGGTTGGCTGGGCTCAGCTAAAACTTATGTATCGTTCACCGGACGGTGCGCTGGATTGGCCGGACGGTGGGTGCATTTGTGTATGGGTCAATCTTTTTTTCCAACTCATGTTCTTTCAAATGTTCTGATATCTCTGGTGTACCTAGTGCTACATATATACAGGAGGGATGAATGGATCTTTGGAGGGGTGAATGGATATTTGGAGGGATGAATGGATGTTTGTCTTTGTATATATACTGATCATCAACATTATTCCAAATGACTTAAGATCAATAGGCTTGGCTCTATTTTACCGCTCTATACAATTTTAGATAAAGTAGAAGCACAAGGTGATCCATTGGTATCACCGGACTGAGGCACCAGTGAATCGAATCTGACTCAGTCAAAGTTCCAACCACCCAATGGGCACAGAGCTATTCGCCTCCCACGATCGGGACGTGGAGGGCACGGCTGTTGGCGTTCCGTTTGTTGGGGGTAGTGCCCCAATTGCCGGGCAGAGTTTACTGCTCGTGGCCGCGTGGAGCTGAGGAGCCGCAACTCCTACGCTTGCAGAGGACATATAATGGCTTTTGAATAGAGACAGAGAATAACCCTGTAGCCATTGTTCTCTGCTATTCCCTCATCCCTTTTCGCATTGCTGCCTCTTCTTCCACAAAACTCCCCACTGCCGTGCGATGGCTCGTCGCGATCGGACCAGACGTTAGGACAGCGGTGGACGTCGCGTGCTAGATTTCGTTCCGTCCACAGTGGACGGCGCCGCCACCAACCGGGCGGCGATGCTGGTGTCTCCGGCCACCGTCCTCCTTGGCGGCGAGCACTGTCCCCAGCCGCGATTGCCGAGAGAGATCGTCATCTTACTCTCCTTCGTGCTGTCAGGCCTTGTACCTCCCTTCTCCCCATTCTTCCTGGAGGTGCTCGATGCATTCCAGATCCATCTGGTACACCTCGTCCCCAATGCCATCCTCACACTGGCGATCTTCGCGCATGCGTGCGAGATGTTCATCGGCGTGCAGCCGTCGGTGGAGCTGCTCCGGTACTTCTTCCAGCTGTGCCATACATCCAGGGTGGTGCCGGCACCGGGGGTGCCGGCCCAACCACGTACTGTCGGCGGCTGCTACTTCAGGATCCGGCCGATGCGGCGAATGGAGTTCATCGACTGGACAGTGAGTCACCAATGGGGTGATTGGGGGCGCCAGTGGATGTACGTGGAGGTCGACCACCATCATGCGCGCCTGGAGCTTCCGTGCCATTCGCCGTCGTCCGTCGGCTCAAGGATGACGGTGCCAACGCTGGGCTCCGGTTGGGGCCCAGTTCTGGCGCGCATCAACCATCTCCGTGAAAACGGCCTGACTACGGCCATGGTCGGCCTCGACTTCTTTCGCCGCAGGCTGGCGCCCCTTCAGAAGCGCCTGCGCCTGGCCTGGCTCTACACCGGCGACGACGACGAGTGCCGTGGTGTGCGGGGCGCTAATGGTAGCCATAGCGATGACGTCATGAAAGAGTGGATCCACAAGGAGTTTGATGTGAAGGACGTGGAGTTGGCTATACTCCCTGAAATGATTGTGCCATTGTGCGATGACCCCGCGTGCCATGTCATCCTCACCGGCCTCCCTGTGACCAACGAGCGGGGTCTCGTCGCCGCCTCCGCGCCGCCGAACGTCGTCGCCGCCTCTGCTCCACCGAACATCGTTGCCGTTCCTCGTCGTGGTGGCATCGTGATTCATGATGGTGATGATGATCCAAAAACTGCCGACGACCGTGGCAAAGGTAAGCGCCAGCTCCCGCCATCCTCGGCCTAGGATGACTCGTCGTCATCTTCTTCGCTTCCGTCGTCGACTCCCCTACGGCATGGCCATCCTGGACAAGGGGCGTCCGGCTTCGACCGGGAGCAGCCTTCATCGCCGAAGCGGCTTCGCCTCATGGCTCCTTCGTGGACTTTCGTCGGCTCAGGCATCAAGTTAGTGTGCTCCACCCCACGTAGGACTGTGATGCTGTAATTACACTTTTACTGATTGTTCGCATTCGCACAGGGCGAGGAGCGTGCCGACCATGACCATGGTGGGTAGTGCGGGCAAAACGCGCACGTCGGCTGCGCCAACCGAGCTCGCCGTTGCGTCACAGGAATCACTGGATGCTGTGGCCGATGATCCGTTGCCGCCTCCACCTCCCGCTGTGCAGCCGATGAGATGCGCGGACACGCAATCGTCCCTAGCTGCTGCCGTTCTTGGGAACACTTCAGGCGAGTCGACACGAGCAGCATACACGTCGTGGGAGGAGAGCTTGCGTGCTCACGAGGATGACTTGCGACGACACGAAGAACAGCTACAGCTCGCGGAGATTGACCTAGCCACGCGAGAGGAGGCGCTGTCGAGCTTGGAGCGAGAGGTTGAGCTGGAGCTCAGTTTCGTACCGGCACTGCTTCAATCCCTGCGCGAAGAGCGGTCGGTGCTTCAGATAGCGGCGGTGGAGGCGGCTCGACGTGATGCAGAGCTGGCCCGGCGTGAGTAGGATCTCGAATGCCAGAAGCAACGTGTCTGCCAGGAGGTGGCAAATGCCGCCGAGATAAACCGGCGTGTGACATAGGCCAGGAACGCTGCAGCTAAGGAGGTTTCCGCAGCGCGCCTCGACGTGGCTCAGAAGGTCCGTGCGACCAGGATGGCCCATGAGGACGAGTTGTGTAAGGTCCGAGAAGACCTCTCTGCTCAACTACGCGCGGCCACCCTTCGGGCGGAGACGGCAGAGTCAAGGGCGGTGGCCGGCACTGGACGGCCAGACGACACCGGCGCAGTAAAAGAGCGTGATGACGAAGCCAACCGCCTCCGGGATCAACTCCAGACGGCCACGGGGACACTTCTCGTTTTGGCTCGACACTGTCGGAGAGCATGGCGGGCGGCTGGTCTTGGCACGATCCCCTCGCCCAGGAGAACCCTCCCTGCGAGTCTGATCGACTTCGTCATTGACTTCACAACACTAGCCGAGTGCATGAAGGAGGGTGTCAAGGCCGCCATGGACAACGCGATCGAGGAGGGGGCCCGAGACCTGGCAGTCAACGCGGTGGAGCAAGTGCTGGCAAGCCTGAAGAGCCGGATCCCAGAGGCCCCACTGGAGGTCGTCCTCGAGGGTATAATCCCCGGGGACGAGGATGAGGCCCGCCGGGAAGTCCGGGACCTCGCTGCGGATGTGGTGGCCATGTTCATCCCCGAGGCAGATGGCTCCCGTGCCCCTGACGCTGGCCAGTAGAGTCCGATTGGGGGGGAGGGGGTTCATTTTGTTATCTTGTTTCCTTGTAATAACAAACTCTAATGTTCGTCCTTGCTCATGCGATTTCGATATTCTTGGCTCTATTTTACAGCTCTATAGAATTATAGCTTACGTACAAGCACCAGATGCTACGAAAATTCTATCACCGTATGGTACCGTGAACCACCATACAGTACACCGGACCGTGCCTGTGCACCACTGGACAAGTTTGGCTTACATAGATGCCCCCAATGATCCGTTGAAATCATCGGACTGTTTCAACAGTGTGTGGATCGAGCATGCCTCAGTTGAAGGTGGAATTGTAACTTCGCAGCACAATAGGGTCTGGTGAGGCTACATGCATATGTCATTACATATCATCCAAAACCAACATACATATATTGGTGTTGATTGGTAGGGTGCACAAGGTCTTATCCAGGCTTGTGTAGTAAGATGTGTTTCATTATGTATTCTACTATAGTTATCAGAGCATTTTTAGGACTTATCATTGTTGTACTCTTAAATCAATTCCAATGCACAAATCTATGACTTTTCAGTGGGGGTACCATTTCATGCAAACTACTGTGTATGTTGACATATGCATATGTTTTGCTCTAGGATATCAAGCATAATAAGGGGACAATCAACAAATTCAGTTGCAAGGATGTCTACACTGACATATGCATAAGATTAACCATTAGTTCGACTCTAACATTAAGCACATCGTCGACTTACAACCACTGAGTTAAAGTTCATGATCACCAGAACAACAAAAAAAGCATCTAAGTCCAGTAGCCCGACTCATGTACATAACAGAACACATTGCAAATCAGTCAAGAGTTTCGCTTCACTTGTTCTTCAGCAAAACACCGAACAAAATGGCCACCAAGATCCCCAAGTCGATAATGATAAATGATTAATAATCTACATGGAATATTCATTAAAGAATTCAATTGTATCAGAGACCATTACAAATGCACTAAAATGTGAGGCAAACAAACGTAATTGACACAATCTGATGATCCAAACTTCCCACCAAACTTCATTCAAATATAGAGCACACACTCGTAGTCAAACTTTCAAGCTTAATATAATGCAAACTAAAGCTATGAATATATGGCCATCTGCCTAAATGCTGTCACTACTATTCCTCTGCTTCTTTGCATGTGGAGAGTCGTCTTGTTCAACGTCCAAATGGTTCTTCTCATGCCACCCCGTTTGTTCAATACCCTGTGTGCATTGAAAGTTCATGAATTGTTATAACATAGATGCATGGGCAATGGCTGTATTGAGTACAATTCCTTGAAGAGGAACCAATACTCACCTTGGGGGAATGAGTAACATCCATCTTGGCATGGACTTTCTCTTGTTGTATCCAGGACTCAATCAGGGACTTCAGTTTTGCATGTTCATTCTCCAATGCCTCCAATCATTTCGCCAGCTGCATACTCATGGTGTCCATTTTTTCTCGCTCTTTGTTTCTGACGGATTCATCAATAGAAAAAAGACTTGAATAGGCCATGTCTGAGATAGCGCGCTCCTCCTGTATCTTCTGGACAAATTTTTCATGCTGATCAGATAAACGTTTCTGCATCATGTGTAACAATTGTTTCTCCATGAAGTTGACAAACTCAACATGCTCTTGGTGGTACGATGTGTCCATCACGGCACGCTCAGCGATCCTGAACCTGTCAATTGCCCATCGTTCTTTTGTCCTGCTGATGTCAGACTCGGTACGGTAAACCTTTCTCTCTATTGCTAGATCCTCTCGGTCTTCCTTAAATTTTCTAATCATCTCTTCCATCTCCTTCACGGACTTCAGAACTAATTGCATGTCGTTGTTGGTAGGATCCATGATAAGTTGATAACTAGGGATATAGAAAAAAAGAATGAAGTCATATCGCAATAAGTTCATGTTAAGCACATTGTGCATGCTGACTAAACACATAGTAAAGATTATGTAAAATAAATGTAGAGAGAAAATTTCTAAAAAACAATAGTGGAAGCTAAGGCCTACAAGTGGATGTCTCTGTACCAGTGGCCTACAAGTCTAAGATAGTAGAAGCTAAACATATAAATTCTCCAAACAAACAGGGAAACAACCGACCATGCACCATCAAGTACGTAGAACAAAGTAAATCCTTGTGCTAAGTAAAGATTATGTAAAATAAATGTAGAGAGTAAATTTCTGAAAAACAATAGTAGAAGCTAATGCCTACAAGTACGTAGACTGTAAAACAGATAGTATTTGTCAAGACGATCGTTTTGATACAAGATTCGATCCGCCGGCCGGGCTTGAATGGGTAGAACAGGCACCCGGTGGCGCACTACGGCGAGCCTCGCCGGTAGGACGCCCTGGTGCGTGAGGGACGACGAAGGCGAGCGGCGGAGCGCTATTGACAGGTAGTACCAATTCGGCCGGGGTGCTCACCTTGCTAGGGCTAACGTCCGGCCACTTCTAGGAGTTGTTGTGGCGCGACGACGGAGGGGACCAGCGAGCGCTTTGGGAGCTCCCTCCAATGGCGCCGACGGCGCTAGCTAGGGTTGTGGCTAGCGCGGTGCGGCGTTAGGGTTTCAGCGAAAGAGCCCGTAGGCGACGGGCCTTCGGCCTTTATAGGCGCGCGGACGTGCCTCGGTGTGCGGGCCCATCAGTCCGCTGACATAGGGGCCGCCGGGGGTTTCAGGGTAATGGCGCCTGATCAACGGCACGTCTGGGCAGTGTATGCGCCCGATCAACGGCACCACTTCTTTTGTTCGGCATCTGTGTATGCGTCACTCTTTATATTTCCAACTCAAATTCTTCAAAATATTTTGATATCTCTGATGGTTAGGTTTCAAATGGTTACTGGTTTTGTACAATAATGTTTAGATAGTAAGGACATTACAGACAATTTCAGACGGACAGCAATGCAAGGCAAGCAAACAAATCGACTGTTGAATGAATTACACTTCAACCAAACTTTATAGAATGTTTAGCACACGCACGAGTCAAACTTCGAAACTTTAACATAACGGAACCTAAACTTATTCTTGCAGGCATCCGCCAATATGCCCTCACTACTATCCCTATGGTTCTCAACAATTTGGTTCTTCTTTGGAGGAAAAGAGTCGTCTTGTTGACCTTCCAAATTGTTGATTTAATCAGTGCCTGATTAAATACCCTACATTGAAGTTCATTAATTGTTAAAACTGATAGCTTGGTCAATGGTTGTATTCAGTACATTGTTGTGGAGAGGAATCAAAGCTCACCTCAGGGAAAGGATAATTATCCCCGTACGAATATATTGAATATGGATCATTTCCATATCCTTCTCCATTCACTAGGTAGAGATGACAAATCTTATTCTACTCAAGAGCATGAGCATCCACCATTTGCTTTACATTTTTGGGCCCATTTATCTGTACTAAGCCTATTGATATCATAATCCTTGGAACTGGATTGAGGTAGTACAACTCGGCGTCACTTGTGTATCCATGACATTGCAAAGCCTCGACCATTTCACGGCACTCAACAGTAGTGGCTGGCTTTCCAATTGTAAACTGACTAATTTGGTCGCGTATGTCGTTGTACTTTCGTAGATCTGAATAGAGTCTCTCCACTCTGTGAACCTTAAAGCGCATCACAACATCCTGCATGTATCGTGGACGAGAAGAATAAGGATACTTTGAGCACAATACGACTTTACACTAGAACTGAACGAAAATTTCATATACCGATCCACACCCATTGTCCGCTAACATCACGAACCTGCCATAGTCCATATAGATCATCCCATTTTGTTCATGAAAGTGCAAACATTAGAGGCGTTCAGATGGTTGTCTATATAATTTACAATATAATTTAATTTAATTTGTACCGGCACAGCTTCAGTCAGGGACTTCTGTTTTGCAAGCTCATTCTCCAACGCCTCCAATCGTGTCGTCAGCTGCATTCTCATGGTGTCCATTTTTTCAAGGTCTTCCTTAAATTTTGTAATCATCTCGTCCATCTCCTTCACGGACTTCAGAACTATGCTTGGTAGGATCCATAGTACCTAGGGATATAGACAAAAAGAATGAAGTCATATCGTAATAAGTTCATGTTAAACACATTGTCCATGCTGACTAAACACACTGTAAAGATTATGTAAAATGTACAGAAAAATTTCTGAAAAACAATAGTAGAAGCTAAGGCCTACAAGATGACATCTCTATACCAGTGGCCTACAAAGTCTAAGATAGTAGATGCTAAACATATAAATTCTCCAAAGAAATAGGGAAACAACCGATCAATCATGGACCATCGAGTACGTAGACTATAAGATAGATAGTACTTGTCGAGATGATTGTTTTGATATAAAATTTGATCCATCAGCCGGGCTCGAATGGGGTATTACAGGCGCGGAGGCGCCTGGTGGCGCATTACGGTGATCCTCGCCAGTAGGACGCCCTAGTGCGCGAGGGACGACGGCGAGCGGCCGAAGCGCTGTTGACAGGGAGCGGCGGCAATTCGACCGGGGTGCTCACCTTGATAGGGCTAACGTCCGGTGGCTTCTAGAAGATGTTGTGGCGCGACGACGGAGGGGACCAGCGAGCGCTCTGGAGCTCCCTCCAATGGCGGCGGCGGCGCTAGCTAGGGTTGCGGGCTAGCGCGGTGCGGCGTTAGGGTTTCGGGCGAAAGAGCCCGTAGGCGACGGGCCTTCGGCCTTCATAGGCGCACGGACACGCCTCGGCGTACGGGCCCATCAATCTGCTGACATAGGGGCCACCGGGGATAACGATAATGCATAATGTTTTCCGTTCACCAGATGGCACGGTGTCACACCGTACAATAGGTGCATATGCGTATGCGTCGATCTTTTTAATTCAACTCATATTCTTTCAAATTTGTTGATCTCTGTCAGAGACCTAGAACTACAAATCACAAGTGTGCATAACATCCAAGGAGCCTGAGCAAGCTACCATTCTTTGTCAAGCTATGAGTGTGTATGGAAAGAAGACTTACCTATAGAGTGGTAGTAGTAATTGTACAATAATAATTTGCCAGTTAATATTTGTGTTATAAAATAATTTGGATTTGATAACCAACTTAAACACATATAATTACAGATCAAATATGACATACATAGTCTAAACCAGAAAATGAGAATATATTGATGAAAGAATTTTATAAATAAATAATAAATAGATAAGTTCATGTTTTCCCTCTGCCGTCGGATGGTACGGTGATTTCACCGTTAGAACTACCGGTTTGTGTATTGGCTTGCAGTGGCTGATGGCTCTTGAGGCTGAAGTTTCCGTTAACCGTGTGGTCCGGTGATGCTCACAGTATGGTTTGGTAACCGTGTGGTCCGGTGATGGTCACAGTATGGTTCGGTGTGTAGCACCGGACAGTGAGTGACTGTGTGGTGAACGATTGTCGAATACAAAACGGATGTTTCACCAGATGGTGCTGTGCCCCACCGGACACGGGCATCTGTGTATGCGTCACTGTTTATATTTCCAACTCAAAATTCTTCAAAATATTTTGATATCTCTGATGGTTAGGTTTCAGATGGTTACTGGTTTTGTACAATAATGGTTAGTTAGTAAGGACATTACAGACCATTTCAGATGGACAGCAATGCAAGGCAAGCAAACAAATTGACAATCAAATGAATCATACTTCCATCCAAACTTTATAGAGAGTTTAGCACACGCAAGAGTCACACATCCAAACTAAACATAACAGAACCTAAACTTATTCTTGTGGTCATCTGCCTATATGCCCTCGCTACTGTCCCTCTCCTTCTCAACAATTTGTTTCTTCTTTGGACGCGGAGAGTCGCCTTGTTCAGCTTCAAAATTGTTGTCCCAATCAGCGCCTGAATAAATACCCTGCATTGCAAGTTCATTAATAAATGTTAAAAACTGATAGTTTGTTCAATGGTTGCATTCAGTACATTGTTGACATTGTTGAGAAGATGAATCAATGCTCACCTCATGGAAATGATAATCATTTACATATCCTGATCTGTTCACTAAGTAGAGATGACAAATCTTAGTCTGCTCACGAGCATGAGCATCCACCATTTGCTTTACATCTTCTGGCCCATCACTCTTTACTAAGCCTGTTGATAATGTACTCCCACGAACAGGACTGAGGTAGCACAACACAGCGTGTCCGAATCCATGACATTGCAAAGCCTGGACCATTGTACAGCACTCAATAATAGTGTCTGGCTTTTTAATTGTAAACATGCTAATTTCGTCACGACTATCGTCGTACTTCCGTAGATCTGGATAGAGTTCCTTCACACTGTGAACCTTAAAGCGCATCACAACATCATGCACGTATCGTGCATGAGAAGAATAAGGATATACTTTGAGCACAATATGACTTTACACTAGAACTGAACAAAAATTTGATATACCAGTCCACACTCGTTGTCCGCTAACATCATGAACCTGCCATTGTCCATATAGATCATCCCATTTTGTTCTTGAAAGTACAAACATTAGAGGCGTTCAGATGGGTGTCTATATAATTTACAATATAAGTACCGTATAGTTACCTTGACATTCATCTTGCCATCCCCCGCCTCTTGTTGTATGGAGGACTCAAGCAGGGACTTCTGCTTTGAGTGCTCATCCATCACATGATCCAGTTTTCTCTTTAGGTTCAAAGCCATGGAGTTCATTTTTTCTCGCTCCTTATCTAAATATGCCTCATTAAGTTCAATAACCTTTGAATAGGCTAGATCTAACACAGCGCGTTCCTCTTCTAGCTTCTTGGCAATGACAGGACGCTGATCATTTAACCGTTTCTGCATCATTTGTACTGGTTGTTTCTCCATGTTGTTGGCAAACTCATCATGGTCTGCATCTAACGCTGTGTCCAGCCGAGCACGCTCATGTTTTATGAAATTGTCAATATCTTGTCACTCCTGTTTCCTACTGATGTCTTTTCTGGCATGGTAAAGCTGTCCCTCTAGATCTAAATCATCCCCCTCTTGCTTTAGATCACTAAGCAGTGCCTCCACCTCCACTAGGGATTGCTTGACTAGTTGATTATTGTTGTTGATAGGATCCATGATCACTAGGGATTTACAAACAATAACAAAGTCATATGGTACTAAGTTCATGTTAAAAACATAGCTCGCAAGCTAAAATATGAATAAATAAGAGTAAGCAACTACTAACAGCCTACAAGTGGAGATGTGACGACGGGGCTCACCACGGCCTTTCTGGCGAACGGCTAACGGCGGCTCGAGGTCGGTGATGGTGTGCAGCGCGATGATGGGCCGGAGGCGAACGTGGCATGCGAAAGTGATTAGGGCCTGAGACTCGGCGGCGGCGGCTAAACAGGGATGGTGGCGGTGGCTTACCGAGACAAGGCGAATGCCGCGTCACGGGGATATGGGGGCGGGGCAGAGGGTGGGATCGACCTGGGGCGACGCAGGAACCACAACGACTCGGCAGCGGCGCGGGCTACGAGTTCGCACAAAATCCGGGCGCGGTTGGCGGCATAAGGAGCAGGGGGCCGTGTGGAGCTATGGGGACGATGCGTCGTGGGGCTAGGCGGGCCGTGGCGCTGCGCGTGGGGCCGGACTGCCATCTCCGATATGGAGATCGTGGCAAACTAGCAATTGGCAAGTCCGAAGATTGCTCCTCCATTCGTCCAGTTTCCATCTATACTGCGTCGACGCCGCCCCATGCACCCTCCACCACAGAAGCCGCCCGCCGCCAGGAACATGTACTGACCTCCTCCGGTGAGCCCCCGAACAACCTCCGGATTGTTGCCAGTTCACTTTGAAAATGCGTTTATGTCTCACCTTCATCATCATGATGGTCCTCCTGTTTCTTCATGATCACAGCCAATCGACGGGAACGAGTACATCTCCGCCGCTGCGCTGTGGTGACAACGCCGTCACTAATCTTCGTCACGTTCGGGCCAAACCGTGACCGCACCCACTGCGACGACCGCACGCGTCACCAAGACCTTCCTTCCAAGCTGAGTCGTAGGTTTGCGCCTTTGCCACTGGCGACCTCCCCATCACCGGGAACGACCTCCCCATCGCTGGGAACACGATTAAAACAGGTTGTACTCGTTAAACAATGATTGCTGGATTGTTTTCTTAGCTCTTACCAAATACATCAAATAGTATTGTGTTTAGTTTTGCATAAGTTCGTACTTGGGGGAGAAATGTGGAAGAACCTATAACTGCAACACATGTGTGGGAATATTCTTGCACACATTGACTGCTGGTCCAGCCATTGCCTTTGGAGGTGGCTTGCTTCAAATTATTTGATGGATTTTTTCTTCTTGTATGATATGGTGACCAAGTTAAACCATGAATGCAGGATTGGTTTCGGGATCTCACAATATAAAGATTGTTGCTTCACTAAATTTATTTAGATTTTTCCAAAATATATTCTTGGTTTCGTCTTGGTAGCACTCTCACACACATGGATACGAGTACAATGGACACCATGGCATGGCAACACATGGAGAACAGGCCATGGATTCTTCGCCTATTATCGGCATGGGTGGTGAAGAAGAGCCAAAGGTTACAGGTAAATGAGGTCAACCAATTTAACAATGTAACTTTGCATTGTGAACAAAATTTTGTCGCATGGGTAACCACTGGGTTCATTCCATAATTTGATGCAGATAACAATGGTAGCACGGTTCTTACTACAAAAGAGACAGAAATCACCACGACGCCGGCAATCTCCTATTCCAGTTTCAGATCATTTGTAAGTCAACTGTACATTTTATCAACTTATCATTGTCCAACTGGTTGCTGCAGAAATCTTCGCCGCATTTAACAAGCTCAACTGTGAACCGTACAATCGCTATCGGCAGCCAAAAAGGCTACTATTAAGGAACTGAGATTTGGGGGACTACTTCAAATGTCAGAGACGTGTCTCAGAAGACAAATGTTACAGGATATTGCAAACCGATACATACCGAACAGCCAATGCTTCAATATATGCGGAAAGGATATTCAAATGTATCCAGAGGATGTCAAGGATATAATGGGACTTGCAATTGAAGGCAAAAGTGTTGAGCACACAAAGGCAAAAAATTGGCAAAAAATGGGGGCAAAACTGAGGAGCATGAATTGTTTGCCAGGTATTGTAATGACAAAAGTCTAATGACGATAACCAAGCTGAAAGAAATGATGACCAAATCCGCAAATCCGGATGATGACTTCAAAAGAGCATTTGTCTTGTTCACAATTGGGGTTATTATAGCACCGACAGCAAATGAATATGTCCATTCTAGTTATCTGCCCGTCGTTAAAGACGTATCAGAAATTCCCAAATTCAATTGGGGAGAATACACCCGGACTTTTTTATTATCCTCATGTCATAACTATAAATGTTTGCGACAAGCAAGCCTACAAGGCAATCTAACTTTGCCAGTTGTATGTGCTACAGCCAACACCTATAATCATCGTATTTTTTATCCTACGAATTATTTAAATTTTGTTCATAGTTTTGGTACTGGGAGCGCGTCATTGCATTTGGCAATCATGGGATCAATTACACAAGAATCCAGCCACCACTGATGGTGAGGTGGAATGAACCCAATGCAACTCGTCAGTGGAAAGCTTATATTCAGGACAAAGTAGATGGAGGAACTGTAAGTATGGCATACAATATTACATCAATTTGTTGTTTTGTGCACAATCTAACTATCTTATTTGTTTGCAGCTTTTGTTGCGCCCTGATTGTCAGACCACCCAGGAAAAAAATAAAAGAACAGAAACAGCAGGTACGCCAAAACATGAGGGCTTCACTTTACGTGTGCCAGTACATGAGGAGGTTATAAACAAACATCAAGTAAGTATGGCATGTTTTTATGTGCTCAACTTATTGTGTGTGTGTGCCTAATTCATCATTTCCTATTTATGAAGAAGCAACTCCTTGAAGATTGGGCGAACGATAACTGAACGGACATTGGAATAGAAATGGACAAAAAAAATCATGGATATAGAGCACAAGTTTGATAAGAAAATAATGGTACAAAATGACGAGTTAGCTAAGCTTAAAAGGGACAAAAGAATGGAAGCTAGGGTGAGGAAGATAGAAGCTGATAATGCCAATATTAAAATGGATATCAAGGTAACGACCGTGAGAGTACTCATTGTACATACCAATCCATGATTCATTCTCTAACTAAATTTCTTAAAAAGCAGGAATTGCGACAGCTACTGCATCGTATTCTGCAGTCACCTACACCTACACCAACACCTGCACATGTTCATCCATGTATGCCTCCATCTGCAAATGATGTTCATGTAAATATGCCTACATCTTCATATGCTCAGGTATTTGCAAATACAAACGTTTGTTGGTCAAATAAATAATAGGTACTGCTACTAACATCTCATATCTTGTACACAACCAATACCAATTGCAGCGGTCAGCCCCCTTACCGTTCTTGAAGGCAATGGCGAGAATAAATGCTGAACCAACTACTGCAAGAGAAGGATTTGGCGAGAATAAATGCTGAACCAACTACTGCAAGAGAAGGATTTGTGGAGAATAACATGCATCCGCAGGGCGGCCCCTCTACACAGCAGCTTGGTGACCCCCCTACATATATCACACGAAGGAAGCCTATTATCGAAAACGACTATAATTTGACACCAGAAGACCACGAAGTTGCAGCCTTCGTGCAAATGAGTTACGAAAACACTAAGGTGGTACAGATAGGTGACCACATTCTAACTGCGCAAAATCTTCGTTCAAATGTGTCTGGGGAATTTATGGTAGACGAGGTACTATCATTTCAAATCCATTAGGACCATACAAACATGCAAACACCTATTACTAAATCAACCCTTTTCAGGTCATAAATACCTATGCTGAATTCAGCCATGTGCAGACTGATTCAACATCATTCATATCAACTTTCGACGCGAGGAAGTTGGCTGCAAAAGATATGGATTTTGGCACATCCTTCACACACCGAATTGCTAGAAAATGTGTCATAAGGCATTTGGTACGTAATACTGATTTGGTTTTGATCTTTTACTGCACATGAACTCAATATAGTTGTTTCCAAAGTTTTGTTCATGAGAACATTACATTCAATACTTTTCTTTGTTCCAGGTTTTTGAGAGGTACAAATCCTTAACTCTATATCCGGTATGCGAGACGAAGACTCCGAAAAGGCATTGGTAAGTACAGATCCTATGCTTAACACGTACCACCTATTCAACTACAACTCGATCAAAGTTAACATGTACCTCACCAGTCACCATCCACTAGGTGCAAGGCATACAAGCATGTATTGACTCTGTGGGCATGGCAACAAACTTGCGCGGATGGAAAACAGTCTGCTGCACCAACATACCACAACAAAAAGACGGGTACTCTTTTTTGTTTCTGTAATAATGTTGTACTCCAATTACTTACGATTTGTTCCGTTGCAGTTATTCATGTGGGGCGTTCATATTAAAGTATATGCTAGCATGGGATGGAGAAAAAATGGCCCATAATTTCACAAATGTGAGTCTTAGAATTATTTAAATTCCAAATTGGTACATGCTGAAACACTGATAAGCAGAAAAAAGCCAGCAGTGGATCCTCGGGGAAGAAGGCGGCCACTCCTAAGAAGAAACAAGTCGGTCAGAGCTCTGCTAGGAGGACACAAGGGCAACAGGATATTGACGATGAAGAACCTGCGAAGTTGTGCGCACAAACGAGCCTCTCACCGACACAAATTTTACGGGACGAAATTCCTAAGGCAACACCAGTGAAAACTTGGGAATTTCGATATGGTGAAGCAATGGTGCCCCCATTTTCTGTGAAGTACCTACCCACTCAAGCGTTCCGATTTCATGAGTGGTACATGAAGGTGTCCAAAAAGGGTAGACTGATGCTCAATGTTTTGATAAAGACCGTGATTACTTCCGTGGGCATAGTCTCTTAATTTTGGATTTCAAAGATGTGTATATGTTGTACCATCAAGATGCCATAGACCTCTCATTGATGAGCTGCTGGGTTGTGTAAGTTTGTTTCACTGATCTATTCTCACAATACTTGCTTCCTTAATTACAATTTGCAACAATAACAATCTATTCTTGTCATGTAGGATGGAGATCCATACATGCCGCCGAAAATCGTATCATGATGTCGGCTTCATGGATCCATGCATGGTAAATGCCGTACTTGTATCCAGTAAGCCACTAGACACGGTGGACAACATATACTTGTACCTGGAGAGACAAAGAAGCAAGACATACATTCTTTTGCCATACAATTTCAAGTTAGTACTTCTCTCTATGTATGTATAACTTTAAGACTTTGTTCTTAATACGTGTGCATGTATTTATATATATAAATATCTATAGCTTCCACTGGATACTCCTTGTGATAATCATAAACACCGATCAAATTTTTGTCTTGGACTCAATGCAGAAACCACGAGGGGATTACCAAGCAGTTTTAGACCTGATTGACGAAGCATGGACACGTTTCCGTGCAAATGTTCGAGGAAATTTCAAAGAAAAATTGGATGTGAAGACGGACTTTCCGGTATGTGGCTGGTGTACCCGCATATCTCGTAAAATCACACTAATATATAGTTGTTACGTCTAATTTTATTCTTCTCCACTTTTAGTGTGCCAGACAGGAATAAGGGACGAATCTATGCGGATACTATGTCTGCCAGTGGATCCATAGCTTTATTTCTCCCAAAAAAGCGACTAACGAAGAACTCATGGTACGTCTGCCAGTGGATAATGAGATTATTAGTGTATATGGAAATTAGATTATTAGTATGGAAATATTAGTGTATATGGAAATTAGATTATTAGTGTATATGAAAATTAGATTATTAGTGTATATGGAAATAAGATTATTAGTGTATATGGAAATAAGATTATTAGTGTATATGGAAATTAGATTATTAGTGTATATGGAAATTAGATTATTTGTATATATAGAAATTAGATTATTAGTACGGAAATTAGATTATTAGTGTATATGGAAATATGATTATTAGTATGGAAATTAGATTATTAGTGTATATGAAAATATGATTATTAGTGTATATTTATTATGAATATATTTATTATACTTTGTTATTTCATGTATACTTTGTTATTTCATGAATATACTTTATTTAGAAATGATTATTAGTTATTGTTTAGAAATGATTATTAGTTATTGTTTAGAAATGATTATTAGTTATTGTTTAGAAATGAATGTGTTAGGAAATTTTTTGATTATATGCAAAATTTATTTATTATATGAATGAATGATTATTAGTTACTTGTTTAGAAATGATTATATGCAAAAATTTATTTATTATATGAATGAATGTTGTCATTTGTGATTAATGCAGAGGATGTTTTACCATGAAGAGCTCCCAATGACAGAAAAAGCAAAAGCTATTGCGGACCAACTATTTGGATTCATTATGGACCAAGTTATAAATCCAAACGGGGAATACCACCATGACGGACGCGCTATCGCTCAATTAGGCTTCCTTTCAGCTCCTTTCAGTTCTGGCCATAAATTGTAAACAACTTTTAAATGCTCTAACTTTTGTATTGGCTGATCTCAAATGTTTATATGTGAATGTTCGAGAAAAATGCAATCAAAGTCGGGTCAAAATCAATTGACAATTGCGACGACTTCAATCTTATTGTGTGAAAGATCGTGTACGACATACGACATATGACACGTAGACACGTAGACGCGTAGATCAATTGCATATAACTAACCCAAACATCAAACATTTTTAAAAAAATAACCAAATCACCCTTTCGTACCGGTTGGTAAGACCAACCGGTACCAAATGCCCTCCCCCGTAGCCTACGTGGGAGGGGCCTTTGGTATCTGTTGGTGTTACCAACCGGTACCAAAGGCACCCTTTGGTACCTGTTCTGGACCCGGTACCAAAGACCGACCCCTTTAGTCACGGATGCGTAGTACCTTTCCGGAACCGGTACCTATGAGGGTTACGAACCGGTACCGATAGCGAGTTCTGTAGTAGTGCTAGCTGTAGGTTGCCCCAGTGCAATCTCGTTCGATGAAATGGTCCACATGTGAAGCCGATGGATTCAGCAATTAGCACACAGTACATACCTTCACGACAGATGTCGCTGTCCGTATGCACCACACAATAGCCTATTGAAGTTAGGAAGGCAGTAGCGTTATTATTGTCATCAAGATAGAAGCTGCACAAAGGTGTTTTATCTCCTGATGAAAGATGTGGCAGAAAACATACCCGTCCACCTATGTTGACAAAAGGACCACTTTCACCAATTACAGCAGTTAAAGGATCATGGTCGATCCAACCTGTTGAGACATAAAATAGATATAAGATGTGTGATCAAATAGAAAATTATGAGGACTAACAATAACGATCATATTATGCTACTTAGTGTCTATGACAGCCTATATTTCGGAGTATCCTAAGTTTTATGTAGAAGAACATTGTAATTACAAAGGCCATATGCTCCAGCAGTTAGGTCAGTCAGAACAAAAGCAAAGATCATTCAGATGTGTCTCGATGCAATAAGACAACTCATACAGTATTCTATTTAAAAAGAAGAGGTAACTGAAGCTGTTACACACTTGCCAGTATACAAATAGTATCCCTTGCGTCACACCACTATGGTAGGCTCCTAGCAGCATAGATAAAAATTCAGTAATCCAATACTAAGATCCGGATGATTGGCATCTAGTTTACCAGCCTTTCTAAACAATTATCCAACTTCCCTGTGCTTCAGTGGCAGCAATATTCAGTTCACATGATTCCCATGATCAATCAATCTGTTTGTTATTAAAAAAATCAATATGTTTGTTAATTCTTTTCCTAGCCAAGAATGTAAATCACCATCTAAATTGGAATCTGCAATCATCCTACCATTTCAAGGATGCAATGTTTCTTTGAACTTGAGAATCATTAAAAATGCCATTAACAGATACACATTACATAGTTTGTTGCTATTCAGAACAAAAAAAACTGTGAAGCCGTGTTTACTAAACCATTACCTGGCAGCTGTGTTTTCAGAGTACAATCTGCTTTGTTGCAGAAGATCACAGTGGGTCCATTGCTTCCTAATATTTAGAGTCATTATATTATCTATGTTGTAGTGCGAAGAACATGCACTACGGGAAAACCGATTTTTGCCGTGCGCCCGAAACTTTGCCGTGCGCAATTTATCGGGCGCACGGCAAAGAGCTTCTTTGCCGTGCGCATTTTATAGGACGCACGGCGAAGAAAAAGCGCACGGCAAATTCAATGTTTGCCGTGCGTTTTTTTTTGGCGCACGGCAAACTCAATCTTTGCCGTGCGCTTTTTTCCGACGCACGGCAAACTCATGAGTTTGCCGTGCGCCTACACAAGGCGCACGGCAAAGGTGACAACAAAATTCATCTTCTACCCTTCAAAAATTTTCTCCACTCCTTATACAACATATTGTACTCCATGTTAAAATGTGGAATATTTTTGTATTTTTTTGCTATATTTAACTAATTAATTACATTTCATGCAATTTTTTGAATCTAGTCAAATTTGAACTGCAAGTAATTCAAATAGTAGAATAAAATGAGTGGAACAATTATATTTATGTTACTTAGCCCAATTTAAGATCTTACCCATGAAATTGAAAGAAATTTCGATTACCTTGACTAGGAATCTCGGCTACGAATGTGTCTTCGAATGATTTTAAAATTCTAAAAAAAGCAAATGAAGTCCGAAAATTACGAGATTTGTCAACAAGTCATGATATCATACATGGAGGCTGTGATAAAAATTTGAGTGTGTTTATGCAATTTTATCACATACGATGCTTATAAACAGAAACATCTCCGGAGAAGTTTTATAGAGTTTAGAAGTACGTGGTTAGGTTTGTAAGCGAAGCGAATTCAAATTTGAGTTTGATTTCAAAACTTTTTTTATAAGCAATAAACAATATAAATTGTTTTGTGTTAATTTTTGATAATTTTTTGAATTCATTTGATAATTTTAATATATATAGTACAATTATGCAAAAATTAATTTGCCGTGCGCCGTACTGGACGCACGGCAAACAGAAACTTTGCCGTGCGTCAATATCAGCACTCACGGCGAATTCAACCTCGGCCCACCAGCACCGCGGCCCATCAGCACCCCAGCCCACCAGCACCCCGGCCGCTGGGAGCCGTCGATCTTGCGATCCGACGGTCGACATTGGACAAAAACTTTATATATAATCCGCTCTTCCTCCCCCAAACCCTAACCTCCCTCACCTCCCTGCGCCCTCCGGCCTCCAGCACGACGGCGCCCCCTCCTCATCCGGCGCGGCCCCTGGCGGGCGCGGTCGCGGGAGCGTGAGGCCGGATTGCTGATGTATTTCGCGATGGTGGTTTGGTTGATCCAGAGCGCGGTGTCCGGGCTGAACCGGGGCCTGGCGGCGAGCCAGGAGGACCTGGACCGCGCGGACGCGGCGGCGCGGGAGCTGGAGGCCGCCGGCGGCGGGCCCGTCGACCTCAACAGGGACCTCGACAAGCTGCAGGGCCGGTGGCGCCTCGTCTACAGCAGCGCCTTCTCGTCCCGGACGCTCGGCGGCAGCCGCCCCGGCCCGCCCACCGGCCGCCTCCTCCCCATCACGCTCGGCCAGGTCAGTCGGGTCGGGACATGCTCGCCGCCGGAGGCTTGAATTGAATGAACTAGCAAATCTCGAACCCGAATCTGACACGGCGCGAGCTTCTCCAGGTGTTCCAGCGCATCGACGTGGTGAGCCGGGACTTCGACAACATCGTGGAGCTGGAGCTCGGCGCCCTCCTCTCCACGGCGAGCGCGGCCTCTCCCTCTCCTCTCCCGGCGCGGTGCGGCCCCCTCCCTCTCCTCTCCCGGCGCATACGGCGCGAGCGGCGGCGGGCCGGGCGGCGTGCTCCCGACGGTGCGGCGGGAGCTTCACCAGGCGCGGCGCAGCCCCCTCCCTCTCCTCTCCCGGCGCTGACGGCGCGCGCGGCCGACCGGCGGCGAAGCAGCGGTGACCGGCGGGGTGGTGGCACTGTGGCAGCAGGGTCACCGCCGGTCTGATTTTTTTTATTTTTTTGGCTTTTGTTTGCCGTGCGCCGCTGCAAACGCACGGCAAAGGGTTCGCCGTGCGTCCCGATAAACGGCGCACGGCAAATGTCTGTTTGCCGGGCAAATCATTGCCGAGCGACGTTTGCCGTGCGTCATGACGGAAAACGCACGGCAAAGAGTTTGCCGTGCGTTTTCCTAGCCAAACATTCTGTTTCCCGTAGTGATGTTAATAACCAAGTGATCTTGCCGTTTGGATGTCTACATCCCATTTCATTGCAGTCTAAAAATTAACTAAGTTTGAACTATACCATTTCATTGCAATCTAAAAATTAAAAGGAGAAGAAGTTATAACTACGTTGCTGCTGTAATACAAATTCAGTTAGGCCTTTTTTTTGCGTCCCAAGAAAACCATATAAACATCACCGAATCCCAATTGCAAAATAACAGTTCTTACAAAAAAAAAGACGTAAAATGCAACCTTAGTTATTGTATCTTGAAAAATCACAGCTTCATCTCAACATTATGTTGCTGATGAATTCTGTTATATCCCTGCAGAGCTATATATGCATTATTTTGAAATCAATATTCAGAAGTCTCATGATTGCACTAATTCATCAAGGGCACTCTATTAGTTTGCCGAAAAGTTACAATACATTTTTCAAGACAGGACATGACTTGTGAACAATTTTTAATTGGCTCATTTGGTGACTCTCTAAAACATAAAAGCAATTCTAACCAACAAGTTCAGAGCCATGTTTTTTGTTGTTCTAAATATACAGAAACTAAATTCTACTGATTTGTTTTTTGGTGCAGGTACAACATGGAAAGAGAAGGAAAATGAACAGGTCTAGAGGGAAGCAGCCAGACCAATAGTATGGGGTATATGGGGAGACCAATTCTTTCTTGATGATCTAATGACGCCACTAACTAATTCTAAGATACTTCTAGCAACATTCTCAATCGGAGCGATGTTATGTGAGGTTGAAACTCAACAAGAAAACACAGACACATTTGCAGCTGCAGAGGAAGGTAACATGTTTTTTTTGTTGTTTTAAACATATGAAGAGATACTAAATCCTATATATGTATAATTATCCTATATATCTATAATTTTTATACCCACTACTATTCAATCTTTTCATGCAAACTGTCCACGTCATCTTCCACTAAGTTAATTCATACCACTAACATTCAATCTTTTTATATAGTCTATCCACCATCATCTCCCAGCAAGGTAATAGCCACTAACATGCAGCCATGTACATCCATCTTCCATCCATCGATTTTCCTTTTACTTCATACACTACTAGAAAACCCTCCATCGATCCGGGTACATCGATACCGGGTTTTTAACACCCGGTACCAATGCCACTTTAGTACCGGGTCCAGAGGGCAAAAAAAAACAAAATCTCATAGGTGCCGGATGATGGCAACCACCGGTACCAATGAGACCACATTGGTACCGGGTGGTGCCTCCACCCGGTATCAATGAAATTGGTACCGGGTGGTGACTCCACCCGGTACCAATGTGGCACATTGGTACCGGGTGGTGCCTCCACCCGGTACCAATGTCGTATCCGACGACCACCTCTCTCCTTTATCTTCTATCCCTGACTCTCACTCTCTCTCCCTTATCTCTCTGCCTCCCTCTCTGATTCTCCTCTCTCTCTCTCGGGTTCACAGCAGGAGCGGATGCGGCTCCGGCGGCCGGGGAGGGCGCGGCGCTTCCCCAGCGGCAGCGCGCGGGAGCTGCGGCGGGTGGAGCAGCGCGCTGCGCGGGTGGAGCAGCTGCGCTGCGCGTCGCGGGCGGGTGGAGCAGCTGCGCTGCGCTGCGCGGCGGCTGCAGGCCAAGCCCGACGCGCGGGTGGATCAGCTGCGCGGGCAGTGGGCGGCTGGCGGCACGCGAAGCCGCAGGCGCGAGCGGCTGCAGGCAGCAGCTGCGGCGTCTCGGGCAGACGGTGTCTCGGGTAGCGAAGCAGGTAAGCCGGCAGGGGCGAGGCAGATGAATCTAGTGAAGGTGCAGGCATGCAGGGGCGAGGTGAGGTGCCGTAGCAGGGAGTAAGCCGGAGGGGGTGAGGCGGACGAATCTAGTGAAGCCAGGTGCATGCGTGCAGGGGGGAGGCGGCAGATGAATCTAGTGAAGGTGCTCTACATGAGTAATTCCACAAATTCATCAATAGCTATTCCGCGGTTGTCTTTTAAGCTATGATTAGTATTTTTGTTGTTTCCTGGTGGTGCATAATTATAATAATTGTTGTGCAAATTAACACCATTTGACGATGAATCGAATTGTACCAAATTGTTGATGATGAGAATTTTGAGGTGATGATGAAATGTATTCTTGTGATCTTGTGATTGTGAATGTGATTGTAATTCTAGAGAAGCAGAAGCTTGTGATTCTTAGAGAAGCTGTGGGGAACAGAAAAAGAAAAGGAAAAAAATGAGAAAAAGAAAAAACGGAGACCAGGAGCGGCGGTCCTCTTTGGTACCGGTTGGTTATTCTTGTGATCTTGTGATTGTGAATGTGATTGTAATTCTAGAGAAGCAGAAGCTTGTGATTCTTAGAGAAGCTGTGGGGAACAGAAAAAGAAAAGGAAAAAAATGAGAAAAAGAAAAAACGGAGACCAGGAGCGGTGGTCCTCTTTGGTACCGGTTGGTGTTACCAACCGGTACCAAAAGGACGAGCCTTTAGTCACGGAAGCTGGGTACCTGTTCTATAACCGGTACCGATGACCGTTGTCACCCGGTACCGATGTGAGGTTCTCCAGTAGTGATACACGTTCTTTGTTGATCTCTCTCCCTTGTGTTTGCACTATCCACTCCCATGCAAACATATACATTCTATGCACCAAGCACTGACCACATCGTAGCACTATTGTTTGTCTCCCCTTTCTATTGATTTTCATTAACAAATGGCCAATCACTCTTACGCTTTGAAGTTGTAGCCACCTCCTCTTATATAACCGATGAGCAATCAATGTGAATGACATCTGTCATTCTTCTGACCTTGCTCTATTGTATAAAATTAGTTTGGAACATCTTCCTCTGGCTACCATTTTTTTTAATTCTTCAATACGTTTTCTTATGATTTTTTGTCACAAACCATGCTCCTGTCATGTAAATAGAAAATATGGACGTGCCATGAAGGTTGTGCTTTGCACTACCATCATATACAGTTCTCAACAATACACCCATCATGTTGGTAGTGAGCCTTTTACTCTACTAATCATGTTGTTTCTTTCTGTTGTTTCAAGACAGTAATGCATCTTTTTTTAAATTAGTGCTATATTCCAAATATTGCATAAATATCTATATTTCAATTCTATGTTTCATTTAAGTATAGTTGCATCCTCTCAAAATATCATATGAAATCACCTCTTCCACTCCCACAGCAACGCGCGGGAAGTTCACCTAGTTATACCGATTTGCCTTCCTTGTGGTGCAGCTGCAACATGGAAGGAAAAGGGAAATAAGATTGCTGTTTCTACCTTCGTAGAATGAGCACAGCACCCAACTGACTAATTGAGCAGACCCTTAAACTTTTGCGAAATCAACTCGGACTCCTTCCCCCCTCTCAGCCATTTTCCCGATAACAACCTCAAAGTTTCCTAAAATCGAACCGCAGTACGTTAGATCGCTTATTTCATACGAGAGAGATTCGAACGACGAAACGCCTCTAAATTTTAAAACATTGAACGCAAAAAGTTGCTCAAAATTTTGAAATGGACAACTTTTCTATAGAGCAGAATTTTGAATTCAAATCGCTTTTGCAATTCGTTGGCATAAATGTTTCCATGGGATCCATTCGAACGGCAAAATGCCTCCAAATTAAAAAATATTGAATACAAAGTGTTGACGATCAAAATTAGCAAGGAACAAGTTCTGCAGGAAAACCGGTGGAACCAGATTTATGAACCGGTGGAACCGGTTTGGTACACTGTGACGCGTCTGACAAGACAAACCGGTGGAACCGGATTTGGGACCGGTGGAACCGGTTTTTCCTGAGTTGTAATAGGATTGGACTCTTTTTGTAGATCCGAATTATAATTGAACTTTTCTTGCGGGGCAAGACCTCCCCACCCTATAAATATAAAGGGTTGCGGCCGATTGAGTATCATCCAATCGATCAAACACAATTTATCTTTTATTTGTCTTTACTTTTTGCCTTTACTTTATGTTTCTCAAACCCTAGCTCATCCAAACCCTAATTGCTGTTCTTCCTTCGTCTCCACGGCGATTGAGGACGTTCTAGGTGGCCTGACCGATCCTAGAACAATCCAAGGTGCGCACATCCTGACGGGGTCCCTCCCGGGCGTGCGTTCGTTGGTCTTCGCAAGAAACCCTAGCAAACCGGTTTCACCGGTTTCCCAAACCGGTTTCACCGGTTTCTGCGCAGTCAGATCTGCATCTTGCGATTCCACGCGTGTGAGTGTTTGGCGCGGCGCGTTTTAGTGTCAACACACTTTTTGGTGACTCCGCTGGGGAACAAGAAAAAAGGATCTACTACCATGTCGAATCTACCGAAGCCAAGCGAAGTTGATCCTGACAATATTCAAAGGCCGACTGCTAATGAGCTATCGGCTGAGGATCGTCATCTATTTGAGCAACTCCTGCTGCAAGAAAAGGAAGAGATGGAACGAGCCAAGAAGAAACTTGAAGATAAGGCGCAATGGTTCCTCTCACACTTCTCCAAGGATCGAAAGGGTGCTATCTCCAAGGACAAGGAGGTGGTTGTTCTTTCAGAAGGAGAAGAAGAAAAAGATGAGGTAACACCCACTGTAAGTGCTGCATCCGCACCTGTTACCCTTGATCAAATTAATGGCTTATTACTTTCTGGTCAAAAAAGTCTTCTTACGATAGTTCAAGGCATGATTGATAAATCCGTAGGAAAACAGCCTTCGACCGTAATTAGTAATGCTATTAATTCTGATATAGTGGGTACTTCACAGCATGCAATTGTACCTCAAAATTCATCGGCAGCAGTACCACCCAAAAATCCACAATATGGGATGCCGTTGAATCAGTTAACAGGACAAAATTCTCAGGGACAATTTGGCCAGGCAATTCCGGTGAAACCGGTTTCTGTAACCGGTCCTACCGGTTTTAACACCATCATGCAGAACGGCCAAAATCCGGTCCAACCGGTTGTAGGAACCGGTCCTACCGGTTCTAATCCTGTTATTACATATCAGACAACACCTGAACTTATAACTAGCATGCCAATTGTTCAGGCTAATTCTGGACGAGTTAATGGTGTTTCTGGTCATATACCTACATGTACTCCAATGATATATACTACAAATCCTATGTCTTCCCAAAGTTCGGGTTATTTGCAACAACCAATACACACATCACCGAACCAAATATCACAACATGTGCCAAATGTCAATGATCAGCAAAGCTCAAATGAACTTTATATTCAGAGTCTGATGGAAGAATATAAAAAAGATTTGGCTATTTTGATTAAGGATACTTTTTGCGTAGAGGTTAAGAATAAAACTTTAGTATATCAAAAACCTTATCCTCCAGTTTTTGATACTATGCCTTATCCTCAAGGTTTTAGAGTGCCAGAATTTATCAAATTTACTGGGGAAGACAATAGGACTACATGGGAGCATATTAGCCAGTTTAATGCACAAATGGGTATTCATGGTAGTGTTGATCATTTGAAAGTTAGATTATTCCCTTTATCATTATCTGGCGTTGCTTTTTCATGGTTTTTGGCATTATCTCCTAATTCTATTTATACATGGTCTCAATTAGAACATAAATTCCATGAGCACTTTTATAGTGGTGATAATGAATTGAGGCTATCTCACTTAACATCGGTTATGCAAAAGAATGATGAATCTGTTGCTGATTATATTAGAAGATTTAGAGATACAAAAAATCGATGTTATAGTTTGATTATTTCTGAAAAAGATCTTGCCGAATTAGCTTTTAAAGGTTTGAAATCTCATATCAAAGATAAATTAGAAGGCTATGAGTTTCTTACCATTAACCAAGTATTACAGAAGGCTTTGGCTCAGGAAAGCCGAAATAAAGATGCTAGGCCAAAATCTGATCGTCCTAACATACATATGTTAAACTATGATTCATTGGACGATGAGAATGGAGAAGTATGTGCTGCTGAATTTACATGGCCAAGCAAGTCTCAATCATATAGTTGCCCTTCACTTAAGCCGATCCACAAAAATCGGCAAGAAGAAGTGAAATTTACTTTTGATGTATCCAAATGTGATAGGATATTTGATGAGTTGCATAAAAACGGATACATCAGATGTGCATATACTTTACCACCGCTTGATGAGTTGAAGCGACGTGCATATTGTAAATTTCATAATTCTTTTTCACATGCAACTAATGAATGTAATGTGTTTCGTAGGCGAATTCAATCGGCCCTTAATGAAGGCCATTTGACTTTGCATGAAATGAAAGTTGATTCTGATCCTTTTCCTAAGAATTTCTCTGTCAATACCATTGAATTACAGAATCCTAAAGTGTTGATCCGGCCAAATCAAGCCGATACAACAAAAGGAAAAATGTAATCATTGGTGAAGCACGACCAGAACAGAAAAGGAGCAAGAAGGTGTGGCTTAAGAAAGACCCTCAAGTTGCAAAAAGGAATCCGACACTCGGGGGGCAAGCCAAGGGCAAATGTGCTGGTTCTGATAGAACCGGTGGAACCGGTTCCTCAAACCGGTATAACCGGTTTATACCTGAAGAATCTGAAGGTTCAAAAAAGAAAGCAAGGCCGACCTTTGAAGAGCTTTTGGAAAAGTATAAGAAGAAGGGAGCTGCCCAGAAACAAAGAGGTCGGTCATATAGCACTGGAGACGCAAATTTACCACCAAGACATCAAGATAGCCAAAAATTTCATCAATACCAAGGTAATTGTGCTGCTGCACCGTATTATTTTGGTGGATCATATATGCCGTTGTCTTGGTCATATCCTTGTTATTATACTCCTAGTGACTATGGTAGTATGTACATGCCACCACATATTATTTCTTATCAAATTATGGTGTCTTGCAACAACCGATTGCTTACGATGGTAATCCGGTTAAAAAGGATGCATGTACTAATCCTAAACAGTGTGAGAACAGCAGCAAATCAGATTCTAAGTATATGCAGCCGAGGTGGTGTCCCTCAGGCTTAACTCGCACTCAAAAGAGAAAATTACAAAGGATGCGCAGGCAATCAATGGAGCCAGAAGTTGAACAAAAATCAGCGGCACCTACAAGGATGGTGTGGAGACCAAAACAAGTTGCTTCAACTTCAACATAGGTGAGACGCATGATATGGCCGATGCTTTATATGTTTAAACATCGTCCAGAGAAGAATTTTGATCTTAGAAGTGTTTTCTAGTGCACAAGTTTACTAGAAAACAGGGGGGCATATGTTGACGATCAAAATTAGCAAGAAACAAGTACTGCAGGAAAACCGGTGGAACCGGATTTATGAACCGGTGGAACCGGTTTGGTTCACTGTGACGCGTCTGACAAGACAAACCGGTGGAACCGGATTTGGGACCGGTGGAACCGGTTTTTCCTGAGTTGTAATAGGATTGGACTCTTTTTGTAGATCCGAATTATAATTGAACTTTTCTTGCGGGGCAAGACCTCCCCACCCTATAAATATAAAGGGTTGCGGCCGATTGAGTATCATCCAATCGATCAAACATAATTTATCTTTTATTTGTCTTTACTTTTGTCTTTACTTTATGTTTCTCAAACCCTAGCTCATCCAAACCCTAATTGCTGTTCTTCCTTCGTCTCCACGGCGATTGAGGACGTTCTAGGTGGCCTGACCGATCCTAGAACAATCCAAGGTGCGCACATCCTGACGGGGTCCCTCCCGGGCGTGCGTTCGTTGGTCTTCGCAAGAAACCCTAGCAAACCGGTTCCACCGGTTTCCCAAACCGGTTTCACCAGTTTCTGCGCAGTCAGATCTGCATCTTGCGATTCCGTGCGTGTGAGTGTTTGGCGCGGCGCGTTTTAGTGTCAACACAAAGTTACTCAAAATTTCAAAATCTATAATATTTCATACAAAAAAGTTTTGAATTCAAATCACTTTTGCAATTTATCCGCATACATGTTTGCATGGGATCTGCTGTACCACAATTCAAACGCTGAAACCATAGTCACCGGCAACGCGGGACGATGCAGCGATCCACGTTCCACAGAACGTCGTTCCGGAACGCCGGACGGGGACGACACGGATCGCTGCTTGGATCGAGTCTGGGACGCGACCCGACGATTTGCAAGCAAATACTTGGGACTGTGGGCTGGCTCAGGCGGTGGAAAGTTATCTAACCCAATACGTGTCCGCTGCTACTACTTGGGACTAAACAAGGACCTGAAAATCGTGGATCGTGGGCTTAATTCTGTGAGCATACGGGGTGGGCTTGGTATACAGTAAGCCCAGTTAATTATTCTGTAGTATTCTTTTCTTATAGTTGCAATCAGTACAACATTGAATGCCTGTATTATCAGCGAGATGCACATTAATTGGGTTATCGTTCCATGTGATAGTTCCGGATTTGTTGGGATCACGTTCCAGTTCCCAAAATATCGTCTCATAGAGGTATACTCCTTTCGCACCGTACTTTTTCAAAGGCGTTCCACGTTCCTCGCTCCCGTACCTCGACCCCATCAACCCGGGAACTTGGTGACTATGGCTGAAACGCTTCCAAATTAAAAATTGTTGAATACAAAAGTTACTCAAAAATTTGAAATCTACAACTTTGTTAAATAGCAAATTTTTAAATTCAAAACGCATTTGCAATTCAAATGGACAGTCCACGATTATCTTGGACCACATTACCTACGGTAATAAATACAATTAGTTATGCACTATTCTTACTATTCTTTCAACCGCATATCAGAGACCAGCAGGAGAAGTCAACACAAACAAAAACGCATCGCTCTTACAATAATACGGATAGGCACATATATGTTACAGCCTCTGTTCTAATAAAAAAATGGATCAAGCTTCATCAATCCAACAAAGAACAAGCGACGTTGAATACAGCAACGAACCAAAATTTTATTATTGATCCAATTTTATACAAAACACAGAACAACTTTCTTCCGTTCCCCTTCCACACCTACAGGCTGCATAGCCACAGGCCCCAAATACACTAGCCTGCGTATAAAGGGGCCTTCTTCCTCCCCAGCCCGAGCCATGGCTCATTTCTTCATCCTCCATTGAGCTCGGGTTGGGGGAGGTCATGCCCAAATTTTCCATAACTTTTGGAGATTTTGCAAACCAAGTCCGCTAGAAGGTTAGCAACTTCATCCTCTCTCTTTTGACGGTTAGTATGGTCTATTTCATGTTCTATGTTTTGAGTAATTTGTGTTTTGTGGAATGGATTGAAATAAGAGATTTTAGATTAATCTTCATTTTTATTATGAATTTGTAATAGAGAATCACTATATAGTTAGTTGTTGCATGTGTAGAGATGATGCACAAATTTTTAGACATTGTTTAGATTTTTTGGATTATTTGTAGAAACTTTAAATGATTTTCATATTTATGCTTATTATGATTTTTAGATATTATAAATGATATTCATATTTAGACTTATTATGATTTTTAGAGATTATAAATGATATTCATATTTAGGCTTATCATGAATTTTAGAATTACATGTTTTTAGAGGCTACAAATGATGTTGATATTTAGGGTTATTAGGATTTTTAGAGATTATAAATGATATTCTTATTTAAGCTTATTACGAACTTTAAAAATACATCTTTTTAGAGGCTTCAAATGATGTTGATATTTAGGGTTATTAGGATTTTTTGAGATTATAAATGATATTCTTATTTAGTTAGATTTTAAATTCAATTTTACTTCTCATGGTTGTCAATATCTTGAACTAAAACAATTCTTTTTAGATGCACCATATCTATGTATGTATAGTATTTATGGAATAAACAAACCGTTAGGACCTCTTAAGAAATAACCTAAGGGATAGAATTGACATTTAAACAAAAAAATGCAAAAACAAAAAGAAAAACAAGGATCAAATTTTCGTTGCATATCAATACATCTTCTACTAAATAAAAAGGTTAATAGAAATTAAGTTAAGTATAGTACAGTCTTAATAATCAGAAAAAATAAGCATCAATAAGCTGAGTGTTTACCTTTTTCTTTTCTTGTTTTGATCCGTTGTTAGCAAAAGAAGATAGGATTTAATGGCGTTCTTTTCCTTCCTGCTTATGACAAAAAAAAATCAGAATTTTAGATTAGATATACTGTAGTCTAAATATTTTTATGTAGTAGAGGCAATTTGTAATGGAAGATGACAACAGACCAGAAATCAGATAGATTATAGTAGTAGTTCATATTATTTGCGGTGGAGCCTAAATCTAACAGAAGCACTTTAATTTAACAAAAGCATATATCTAAGAGTTTGGCTGTGCCATAGTGGCCCCTAGCAATCAGGACATGGTGAGCAAGTTATAGCTTTGCTTGAATCCATGAATGCTGAGTCCAAAGACTGAAATGAGTCTTCAGCTGCTGAGCAGTTTAGGGTTGCATATACTTAGCATTGTGACTGAACAACGTTGATCAGTTGCAGAAAGGAATGCAGTCTGCAATTGAGATACAGAGGGTAACGCGTTTGGCAATGTATTCAGATCAGCAGCTTGGTGTAGACTATTTGCATGACATTTTTGAGTTGTGGATGATTTGGTTAACGGAGAGGCTACATGATCTGCGGGAGACCATATCTGCACTTACGCATTAGAAAAACGAATTTGAAGCAAGTTGCTGTATAAACAGCCTGATGAGCATTTTGCTCTGCTAAGTTTCATCAACGTAGTGGAAGCAGCCTGATAAATACACCCTCCAACCTATTATACTAGAAACTTTGGCGCGGCTTTGCCGCGCTCTACCTGAGTTGGGCCAGTGTTTGGCCAGTTTGTGCTGACACATACTGGGATATTATGCACTGGTTATTTAGTTTCAATCTTCCAGGGGATATGGAGTTACTAGTACGTCCGAGAGTGGACAATGCAAAAGTTGGAGCATATAAGAGTTTCATGTATGGATATATATTTAATAGTTCACTTTTTCATAGATACATTTCATCCCTGCTCACACAAATAAACACATTTGAAGAGGTTACTTCATTCTTCATAGCACATCATGAGAATCGTTCCAAGAAATCAATCCATTTGAAGATTTAAGTTCTACAGTAACTGTGGAACTGGAAAAACAAATTATCACTGATATTTCTCATGTCTTGATTAAATGCATATAAATTATTTAGATTTCTGTAATAGAACGTTGTCACACTGTCAATACAGTTACTTTGTTAATACTGTATAAATACCAAGGAGCAACTTAGATCTTTATTTTAAACATAGCTTCTAGAAGATTAGAATAAGCTGGGACCAAGAAATTTCCATTGCGAACATATCAATATGACGAATGGATTTAGATATGCATCTTCTCAAATCATGCTAGCTTAACAAATTGGTCCCGGTGATAAAGCGATAGAAATAATTGATTGTATATATATCAACAATTTGTCTTAGATTGCTTACAGTTCCAGGAAGCACATTTCAGTTATTTAGACTCTACTCTCGTCACTATATTTTGGTAAAACTACACACGATTTGAAGTCAATGTTCTGTCAAGATGCGCAAAGTTTCATTGCAATATGATTACACATGAAATTTGAACCTTGCAATTAATAGTAATACCATTACCTCTAGGATAGAAGGATGGAAAAAATTACCAGCATTGATTGTTCACATTGCTTACGCATTGCAATAGATGAGTGGCAGTGTGATTAGATGAATCATGCTACCATAACATGAATGGCCAGAAGAAGCATATCATTCTCATAACTTAGTCTGGTGGTTACAACCTAGGAAATCCCAATAAATAATTTAAAAATAAAGAACTAATTTTCAGTTTTAATATATACCCATCAACAGGACAAAGAACTCCATCTCTTACACAGTTACACCAGAATTTCTTGGCAGTGGTGTCATCTCAAGTCAAGGTGATGAATGCCTTAAATGAAGTTATTATACATCTAGGAACTTTTTATTGTATGTTTGTATGAAAGTGCAGTGCCAACGTACTTGAGCCTGGCATTTTGTCGAGCATCTTGTAGGTAATGGAGGCAGCGTCCACTGCAGCCTTGGGGGATGGCGTAGGTGCATGACAGCAGGAGGCCGTGGCTGCAGCTGCTGCTGCTGCCGTCGTCTCGTCGATTGTCTTGCGAGCTGCTTATCAAGCTCATATTCTGTCGCTGCACTGCATGAGCACCAGCAGTCCGGTGGTCAGGGCCGGCATAAGGAGGCGAGGAGGAGCTCTTACTTGCCGCTGCCATCACGTTGATCTGCAGCTCGCATGGCTTCACGACTGCGGCGATGGAGAGGCAGGGGCGGCCTAGAAGGCAGATCAGCGCTCCGGCATCCCGTCCCTGAGACCCTGACAACGCATCCAGGGATAAAATGGCTCGACTCTCGGCAGGCGGTGAGCCTCCTGTCCTGTGTGGGGGAGGGCTGAAGTGAAGTGCAAGCCCTCGACCACCATTAACCCGTGACGGCTACGAGCTGCCCGGCCTGGAGCGAGAGCACAGGTTTTGCCCTTATCTGTGCTCGCGAGCAGCGGCGCGCCCGAGCGCCTCTTGGCCAACTGCGACGCATTCTACGTTGGGCTGGCGCCGGTGAAGTGGAGCGTGGGAGCTTCTCTTGGGCTTGCGCCTCAACAGCCGTGGGCGAGGGGCAGGCGACGATGGGCGGAGGGAGCGGCGGCGGCGGCGAGAGGAGTCCTACCTCTCGTGACAGACACGCACGAGATGAAGGGTCTGGAGACCATGATAAGGTGCCAGCTTTCTCGACGGCCCGATCAAAATCCGATGTCCAGGAAAACGAGGCGACGTGGCCCAATAAGGGTTCAAAAATGTCACCAAATTTAGGTCTTTGAAGATTTGACGTTGGTTAGTTCAGAAAAGAACTAACTGACGTCAAATAAAAGGATACCGAGGTAGTATCTGTCAACCTGATTAAAAAACGATAGATCTATTCAGATAAAAACCTGATTTTTATTTGTGGATCTTCTCACTAACAGATTTGACGACGATCTTCAGAAGGAAAAGATTATTTACCTTATACTGACGATGAATATCAAAGTCCTCGATTCTAATGGTGTTGCTTCGCCTAACAATTTGGTTCAGAGAGAATCGAGCCTGGGTTGGATGAAACGAGTCTGCATTGGATGGAGTTTCGCTCGGCTGTAGATACGTGATATATATTGAGATAAGAGTTTACCGAGAGAATTCTAGAATTGCTGCTGCTAGATATATCGCGAGACTCCGCGGTCAGCGGCCGGGCGTTAGATACGAGGGGACGGCGACGCCGAATGCGAGGGGCCGTGCCGTCACGGCCGAAGGGTGAAAGTTCTTGAGTTGGATCCCTGCCGCCCGTGTAAGATTTGACGGACGAGATTATGGATGCGACGTGGACCAATGATTTTGCCCGGTTTGGGTCCAGGAATCGTGTTTGGAGATGAGCAGGGTTAACTTTTCAGCATAATTTCGATGAAATTTCCAAAATATTATATTTATTGGTAGGGGCTTCCTCTGCTGTGGTTTTTGTTGGCCCAGCCTCTAAATTCATTCACGCTGTCTGGACACACACGCACAGGCAAATCTCTCACACAAGCACTCTTCTGTTCTCACGGCGGATCACGCAAGAGCAGCGCTCAAACAATATACGCACACGCAGGGCACTTGGGAAGGAGCACCCAGAGTTTTGCGGCACTGCACAACACTTGTCCCTTTTTTCTACTAGTGGAGATGGACGTGCCCATGCATGTGTTGTAGAAAATCCAATAAATAAGAATTTTATTTTTTAACAAAAATTTAGGTAGCAAAAACAAGCAAATTTTAAAAAAAACATCTGTTATGAAAAAGTTCACACATAGGGAATATAGGACAAAAATTATTTTCTTCTCACAATACTTTCTTTGATACGGTATCACATAAACAGGCACAATACGTTAAAGTCAAGAAAACAAGGTCTCTGGCTCTTTCTTTGCCAACAAGGTCTAGAGTTGGACAACCATCATAGCACTCTCTTAAACAGATATCTATATGTTATGATTGTCCTTCCTATGTATATGTTGCTCAATCACGTGGTTGTGTGTATCTCTTGCAGTTCTCTCAAACTAATATAGGACTAAACAAAGGATATAAAATTTTCAGCTTTCCGGAATCCCAATATTCTCATAACAACCCGTAACTGAATTGTATCAATTAGGAGATTATAAATAAAAAGGTCATTTGAAAGTAAATTTTAGTGTCATTTACTATGCACATGCTAAAAAATTCAAAATGCATTTATATGCTAGCCAATAAAATCCGCATGCTACATAGTTCATCCAAACACCTCGCAACAATATTCAAAGAAGGTTACTGATGACCACGAAGAAACAACCCAAAAGCAGCTGCCACATACATGTGCCGATTATTTACTCCCATGAACTAATCAACAAAATGTGCAGTTCTTGTACACAAACTCTTTTACCAATCTCCTTTGACAGCAGAAACAACCAGCCACTATATGGAAATCAATGATGTTGCAAAACATAATAATATACTTTATGGAAATCAATGATGTTACACAACAAAATGATATCAACTAAGATATGCAGTACACAATACCAAAGCATTAATTCTATTTGATACTAGTGCAACTAGATCTTTTGTTTCAACTAAGTTTATTACACTAAACTCCATTTCTCCAGAATCCCGTCTATACCCGTAACTATATCCTCCCCATTGGGGGATCTTATATGTGAGTTAGTGTGCAAGTCAGTGAGAATGGATTTGGGAGGTCTAGACTTTCTAGCAGACTTGATGGTGTTGAAGTCAGATGGCATTGAGATAATTCTCAGATTGGATTGAATGACCAAGCATAAAGGTAGTATCTCATGCTCGCCAAGGATGGTAACCTTAGAACACCCCAGAGGACAAGTGGTAGAAGTGGAACCTTTGAAGTCCAGCAAAGTGTCGCAAGTGTACTCTTTGACAAAGAAGACCGTAGCAGATGTACCCATTGTGTGAGAATATCTAGATGTGTCTCTAGAAGAACTACCAGGATTGCCTCCAGATAGAGAGATCGAGTTCGTCGCTGATCTGATGCCAGGAACCCCACCAATTGCAAAGAGACCATACAGAATGTCAGCTGAAGAGCTAGATGAGTTGAAGAAGCAGATAAAGGAAATGTTGGACAAAGGAGTTATCTGGCCAAGTGCATCACCATGGGCATCACTAGTATTCTTTGTGAAGAAGAAAGATGGGACTATGAGTATGTGCATAGATTACCATTCACTCAACGCGGTAACTATCAAGAACAAATACCCGCTAACAAGAATTGATGATTTGCTTGATCGGCTCAAGAAGGCAAAATATTTCAGCAAGATCGATTTGCGATCTGGATATCATCATATGCGGATACGGGAATCAGATATTTCGAAGACAGCATTTGTGACTAGGTATGGATAGTATGAGTTCATGGTAGTCTTATTTGGTCTCACTAATGCACCTACATACTTCATGAACATGATGAACAAGGTTTTTATGGAGCAGCTAGATAGGTTCGTCCCCTTGTGTTTATAGATCACATTCTTGTCTATTCACAGACTACTGAAGAACAAGCCGATCATTTGAGGATAGTGTTAGAATGGCTTCGACAGCATCAGCTTTATGGCAAGTTTATCAAGTGTGAGTTCTAGATGGAGAAGGTCGCCTTTCTAGGACACGCGTTGACACAAAATAAGTGGTTTTTGATCCATAAAAGATTGAGGCAGTGTCCAAATGGAAGCAACCCAAAAATGTTCTGAAAATCAGAAGCTTTCTTGAATTGGCGGGATACTATTGCAGGTTCATGGAGAACTTCTCAAAAATTGCAAATCCTATGACAGAATTGCTAAATAGCAATGTACCATTTGTTTGGTCAGACAAATGTGAAGCAAGCTTCCAAGAGCTCGAGACCCGGCTAACTAGTATCCTAGTTCTGACACCACCAGATAACAGGAAGGACTCCGTTGTGCTGCGATGCGTCCATGCAAGGTTTAGGATGTGTACTCATGCAAGAAGTAAAGGTTGTTGCATATCCTTCACGTCAGCTAAGGAAACATGAAGAGAATTACCCCACTCGTGATTTAGAATTAGCAACCGTAGATGATAGCAGCCAATGTTCGTCTATCTTCATCGGAGGGTGTAACTGGAACCCTACTGAATACGACCGGGACGTGACCGGTAACTCGCTGATGCCTCCCATTCCTATCTATAGTTGAGTCCTACAAGTATATGATAAGTTGCGTGTAGAGACAGGGTTGCGGTCGCTGACCTGCAGTGCCCAATGACAGTGCAATGCAAGTTAGCCTAGCTGCAGCACATCACATACTATGGTCCAGCTAGAGAGCGTATGGAGCGGCACAAGGTATTGAAGCAACTGGCCAAGAGGTCCCTTTTTATTTGCATTGCAAACCACAAGACTAGAATAGGATGATGGTTGGTCGAGGACATGTGAATCTTTATCGCACAGGTTAAATTAAGAGGAAACCATTTATTTCATCATAGTCTATATAAAGCCACGAGCAGGCAAGGGTGGTAGCAACAAATGCCTCATCAACTTTTCATGCATAGTCGGCAGTTCTTTTGTATAGTACTACTCAGCCTCATGATGCCTAGCACAAGACACATAGAAAGTGAAGATGCTTCGGAATAGTTTGCGAACACATATGACGGTCCAGGATCCATGGGAGTCCTCATGGGCCACAGTCCCGTTAGGAAATTGGGCCGGCAACCCTGACTGATACAAGGAAGGACTGTACAGCTTAAGGAAACTAGTCGGGTACTGAGAAACAACCCGGCCTACTCATGTTAGGACTCTATGTATTGTATCCGACTAGGAGTTTGTATTTCTTGCCTTGTAGACCCTGTCTCCCGAGTATATAAGGTGAGGCAGGACCCCTTGTAAAAATATACCCATCAATACGAGAAGATCCACCATACAGGACGTAAGGTATTACGCTCTCTACTCGAGGCGGCCTGAACCTGTCTAAATCGTCTCGTGTTCACCATCGTGCTTCTGGTTCCGGCGAGGCCCCCACGAACAACTCGACTACTTAGGGACCCCCATAGTAGGCTAGCCGGTATAAAAAACCGACAGCTGGCGTGCCAGGTAGGGGCTCTCGTCGAGAATCGTTCAGCAAGCTCGATGGCACCAGTCATCATCAACTGCGACGGCGACATGGCGTTCGAGAAGGGCGCCACCTTCGTTTTCGGCTCCTGGGTCTGCACGGCGGACGGCGCGGGCAACTTTGACCGCGTCCTCAAATCGCCGACTCCGGAGCAACTCGCCGACAAGCTCGACGAGATCGCGCCCCCGGGACCGAATACAACTCGGGCTCGGGGAACCTCGAGTTCGAAATCAACTCGGACTCAAGGAATCACTCTTCCTGACCCGATTTCAACTCGGGCTGGGAAATTTCCGAAGCGGACCAGGCAACCCGAGTCGGTTTCTGAACCATCGGCTATGCCAAAATCCGCCAATTCAAAAATCCAGAAGAAAAGGAGTCCAGCCACTGTTAAGCATGAGGCCGACACCCCGAGCCAATATCCTTTTGGACTCGTGGCCCCACCTCTACTTTCCAGGCGGCGTCCTCAAAACAACTCCGATCTCTGGTCGAATTTGACGAATTTCCCCTGAACGGGAAACAAGTCGGACTCGTCATCACTTCAACCCCGAAGGACGATTTGTTCACTGGCCGGGACGCAAGCCAGCACTTGGAGCAACACCACAGGAGGACCTGGACATGTCTCGCATCATCGCGTGCATCGATCCACTCCCGTTTCAACACGGGCAACCCCTGAATTCTTCAAGCAGCCGCGGCTCAACTGTCCCAGTAACTTCAAGCACAGGGAGCTACTCACCAGGGCGCCAAGCCATGGTGATCATCGGCCAGGAACAAGAAGTCTCCAACGATGAGCCAACTGTGGAGAACGAAGCTGAAGCTGACCGTAACCGACGCAGGGAGCGAAATGTCGCTCGCGCAGAACGACGTCGCCGCCTCGGCTGTAGGCTACCTCCACAGGACCTCAACGCCAAGTTCCGGCAAATTGCCGGCCAAGACGTCTACTCCAGCGCTGCAGCCAACATCATGGCTGTCGTCACAGAGCTGGGACAGATACCTGAAACTCCAGAGATCCTCAGGATGAAGACAATGCTCGAGACAGCGGCCATCCAGCATGACGCAATCAACCCGGCGAAGACTATCACTCGAGCACCAAGCCACCAGGCAAGCAGCGCACACCCTGAAGTTGGAAACTGAGGCAACCAGTCCCACCACCCGAGCAGAGAACAACGCCAACGCCAAAATGAGGGAGGCATAGTACTCGGCGGCGGAGGTCGTGACCACGGCGCCGGACCAAGCAACCGCGAAGTTCAGCAGAGCCACGTCGGCGGTCGTGATGGCAACCGAAACAGGGACAGACGCCCCGAGAATCACGATAACAACAGGGATCTGCGACAACAATTGCCACCCAGAGACGCGCGCACCATCATCTCGTCACGGGTGCGCGATCGCGAAGAACAAGAACGCCGCAGACGCCAGGAGTACGACCAAGTCTACGGGGCGCCGGGTTAGGATCACCACAACCTCCACAAGTACGAAGGGTTCCCGGTCTTCTCAGACCGCATCCGCGCTACTTCCTGGCCCGACAAGTTCAAACCAGCTCATATCGACAGATATGACGGGAAACGCGATCCCGAGCAGTGGATTCGCATCTACTACTCGGCAATCAAGGCGGCAAGGGGCAACACCGACACCATGTGTACCTATCTCCCAGTAGTCCTCGATCAGGCCCCATTGACCTGGTTAGAAGGGCTCAAGCCAGGCTCCATCGACTCCTGGGATGAACTCTGCAAGGCTTTCATCAACAACTTTCAAGGTTCATGGCAAAAGCCGGGTACTCGTTTTGACCTCGCCCGGTGCAAACAGGGCCAGAACGAGTACTTGCGCAGTTACAACCGGCGATTTTGGGAGAAACGCTCAACCTGTGCTGGCCTATCCGACCAAGATGTCATTGATTGCTTCCACGGTGGCCTTACAGACCCCGTGCTGCACCTCGATTTCGGAAGGAACAGGCCAAAGACACTAGAGCAGATGCGAGAACTCATCAGCCACTGGTCAGATGCTGAAGACATGCAGCGTGAGAGATTCAACCGTAACAAGTCGGGAGGAGATCGCAACAACAACAACGACCGTAACAAGGGCAAGCAAGTTGAGAACAACAGCAAACGCGACTTCAGCGATAAGAAGCGCAAACCTGAAGACACGGTCAATGTTGCTGAGAAGAACTCTTCCCGTAGGAAGTTCGAAAAACTACTCGACAAGCAGTGCCCTTTCCACCCAAAGGATAAGCACTCAAGCAGGGACTGCTGGTCGCTTAAGAAAGTGTTCTCAGCAGAGGGCGCTCCCAAACCAAACAACCCTGACAACAAAGGAGACAAGGGTGACAAAGACACCGGCTACCAACAAGCCGACAAGGTTGTCAACGTCATCTTTGGGGAATCACTCAGTCAGAATCAAAGCGCAAGCAAAAGCTTATTCACCGCGAGATCGCCTGCATTGAGCCTGCCATCCCCACCTTCCTGAAGTGGTCAGAAGTCCCCATCAGCTTCTCTCGCGACGATCAATGGACCAACATCAAGAACCCGGGGCGATACCCTTTGGTGCTCGACCCTGTGGTAGCTGGCGCGCGACTCACAAGAACATTGATCGACGGAGGAAGCGGACTCAACATCCTGTTCGCCAAGACTTTGAAGAAGATGGGCTTAGACATCACCAACCTGCTCAAGCCCACTGATTCACCCTTCTACGGCATTGTTCCAGGCAACGCTGCCGTGCCCCTTGGCCAGGTATCACTCCCAGTTACATTTGGTACCGAGGCCAATTACAGGACCAA
>CM014271.1:61913393-61926073 GCA_004135705.1 Alloteropsis semialata | reverse complement strand
GTTATAAATCCACACGGAGAGTACCACCATGACAGACGTGCTATCGCTCAATTAGGCTCCCTTTTCACTCCTTCTTCGAGTTCTGGCTGTAAATTGTAAACAAATTTTAAATGCTCTAACTTTTGTATTGGCTGATCTCAAATATTTATATGTGAATGTTCGAGAAAAATGCAATCCAAGTCGGGTAAAAAATAATTGACAATTGCGACGACTTCAATCTTATTGCGTGAAAGATCGTGTACGACATACGACATATGACGTTACACGTAGACGCGTAGACGAATTGCATATAACTAACCCAAATATCAAACATTTAAAAAAATAGCCAAATCACCCTTTGGTATCGGTTGGTAACACCAACCGGTACCAAAGGACCCTCCCACGTTACCAACCGGTACCAAAGGCACCCTTTGGTACCGGTTCTGGACCCGGTACCAAAGTCCGATCCCTTTAGTCTCGGTTGCACGGTATCGGTTCCAGAACCGATAGCTATGAGAGTTATGAACCGGTACTGGTGGTGTTTTTTATTCGTAGACGTCGGCCGGTGTTTCGAGTTCGATTTTGCTTCTGACACACACCGGTCGACGCCCACTACGTGCATTTTTCAGTTTCCCGGGTGTACTGTTCGATTTAGCAGCACACTGGAGCTGCCCTAACGGTTCTAGTCGTACCTGGAGGTTTAGTCCACGTATCTATCCATTTGGGGGCATGTGTTCTGGATTCGTTCGTCAGGAGACTCGTGAAACGATCCGGTTCCGCTGAGTAGGCGCACCTGTCGTTTCTAGATTCGATGGAATCCTCTTGAAGTGCCTCGGCTTTGCCGTAGACTGGGCAAGCTCGTCGTCTGTGTGGCCCTCCATCACCGCGCTCGTCCTCCTGCGATCGCCTGCGCATCGCACGCCCAATAGCTTCGGCGCCCGCAACCCTCCATCCTCGTCCTCCTGTTGCTGCTGCTTCTCCCCTTGCCTCCGCTCTATCTGCGCTGCCATCGATGCCGATGAGTCCACCTTCGTCTCCGCCCCCCGTGTGCGCCGTGCCTCCGCCAACGGTGCGACCCGCCTGCATGTCCCGCTGCTCCACCTCCCCGCCGAGCTCTCGCCCAGCGGGACTGGCTCGGGGGATCCGAGGCCCCGGACGCGGTGGAGGTCGCCGGACTAGGCGGCACGGCGGATTCGGGGCCCCTGCTCGCGGCATCGGAGGCCATGACAACGGCAGACACCGCGATACTGGTATAGCGGATGGTGGTGGGCGTGGCCGCAGTGGGCCGCCTCTGGCCCGCCTGCACGGCGACCGCCTGGGCCGCCGCCCGCTCACCCGGAGCCGCGTGCTGTAGGCCAAGCGCCTCCAAGCTCATCGCGTCGTGCCGCTGCTGGTCGCACGCTCCGCGCCAGTCCGCCGGCCACGCGCGCCCGCCCGAGCACGCACCGAGCCCCACTCCGTTCCGCGGCCGTGAGCGCCACTCCGTTGGCCGTACGGCCAGCGCAGCGCTACCAGCGCGGCCCCTCCCCCCCAGAACTCTGGGTTCGGTGGCCAAGCGTCAGCAGCGTGGTAGACGGCACGCGCGCGGGTCTGGATCTTGCCTGCATACGGCCGGCGCATCGAGGGCATGCGGGTGGGCCGTGGGCGTGTGTTTGGCACTGAAGCGATAGGAGGAGCGGCAGTAGTGTGATGGCAGCCTTCATTAGAGCGTCATCAGCTTCAGCGCCATCCCCCTCGACCATGTCTTCGGCCGCTCGGCGGTGTCCCCGCGACACCATCTGCGACGCCTTTCTGTAATCTCTCTCGCTACTGCTCTGTTCAGTCAGTGCCTTTTTGTTATTTTCACACCTATCATGTTTCGTTACAAATTTATGCAAATTGACAACTTCTAGATGGTCATTGAGCTTTGGGCTGCAACTTGATTTCATAAATTAGTGATAATAAAGAATATTCAATAGTCCTCAGTAGATCCCTACCCTGTATTTTCTACTTATTTCTTAATACTGAAAAAAATATCAGCCTTGATGTCCATACGTATCTGGTTCTTGACGTCCATACGTATCAGGTTCTTAGTGCTAAGTGTTGTTCCTCTATGGATATGCGCTAGCTTATTATTCAGTTTGGGCTGATAATATATCCAGTTTATTCCCCTAGCTCACACATTCAGTTTATGTGTGGTCGCATCATGTTTCTTGCTTTTGAATTCCTGTGTAAGCAGAAGCACACAATAGATTGGTCAACTAATTTCCCTTTTTTTTTTGGCGCAAAACTAATTTCCCTTTTTTCCCTGTGATGATGCAGTGCGCTATGATAATTCCATGGTTGTGCAGTGGGGTTCCTCTTTAGTCTCTGAACTCAGCAAGTGTCCCGCTGGATAACTGCCGAGCTGTGCATTTAAAGTAAACTGTGCGGCTACTAAAGCTCCCGTCCATCAGGTAAGGCCTTGAATGGCCTCTTTCTCAATTGTTTCTCTTCCTTTATCCCCTATTTTTCTGCTACTATAAATTCTCAAGCAATTGATTGGTTAAAAGGAATCAACTACATTGGCTTTCACTAGCAATTTCACGATTGCAATGGAAAGTCTAAAGCTACTTAAGTGCACAATTTCTTTTAACCAATCAATTGCGTCAGTGTGGAGGTAAGAACTTATTCAAGGATTTGATTGACAAAAAATTTGAACGGATTGCAATTCCTTTGTGTTTATTATTTGCATATTCAGTTTGCTTCATCCTATGGATTGCGGTTATCAGGCTTCGATGGACCTAGTTCTGCACAAAAGTTTGATCATGCAACAGCTCCTATATGCTCATTATCTGTATATTCTGTCTGTTCCATGGATTAGAATATAGAGCATTCATGATTTTTTTCCGTTTCCATCGATTAGAATTTAGAGCATTCATAATTTTTTATGTACCATGGATTAGAATACACAGAATTCATAAGATTTCTTATGGGTGACTCAGCTAATTCAGTCGGCATTCCCGTACCCTTTTCATATTGGGTAGCCAACATTAGCAAAGAACTGGTGAGACCCTTATAATTGTCGTGCTCCACATTTTTGAACATCCTATATAAAATGTTCACTTTTCAGTTTGTCATTTTTTTTTCAGCTTTTGTTGCCTCTATGAACCAGGATTAAGTATGACATGTTAACCCCTAGAAGTAATTGACTTTTTAAAAATTATTCCCCATCTTTACTTCCATGAATGATAGCGACTTAAAGAGTGAAATTTCATGATAAGAAATGTTGAAACACACTTCTTTTTGTTGAGTGCAAATTTAGATTCCATGAGCCCGATTCAACTTAGCTGTACTTTAATGTGCTCAATTAACTTATGCACAAAGCTTCTTTTTATTTTAGGCATAGGATCAGTTTCATCATATGTATGGAGGTCTGCCCTCAGATGTTTAGATCTTTTAGGTTACCTCTTTGTATCTTGACCATTTGTGTATTGTTGCCTTTTCACCAAAATATGCCATTTGGAAACAAAATATTAGCATCTGAACTACATGTCCAACTGGAAGAATGCTTATGGAGCAGCTGTGGCGCGCTGGTCAGTCGAGCCGCCGTCGCAGCCAGGTCGTGATAGGTCTTGGTGATTTTTTTTCTTGTTTTTGTCAATATGGAGATCGATTCCGTGTGATTTTGTGATTGATTTGGGTGATTTTGTGTGAACATGGAGAATGATATGTGTGATTGATTCTTTGAATAGTCTGTGAGATTGACTATCCATTCAGTATTATTGATGACCAATTTGATGAATCCATTGATGAAAACGGGAAAAGGAAGAGAATGGAGAACGGGACGGAGGGGGGAACGGGTGCCGGTGAGCGGCGGCCCCGGCTGGCCTGTTTTTTTATTCGGAAAAATAGGTTTTAGTCCCGGGGAGGTAGTCCCGGTTGGGTAACCGGGACTAAATCCAGTTCCCAACTGGGACTATAGAAGGTTTCTATACTAGTGTAGGTTTTTAGATGCGGACAAAGTGCTACAGTGTCCCTCTCGTTTTGTGAGAGTGGACAACTGTGTCATCCACGCTTAAAAAAACACGCCGCTCCTGGAAATCTTTTGTGTAGTAGTGATAGGGCCATAACCTAACAAGCACAGTACTACTATGCCACATGAAGCTTGGCATTATTATGTCAGATATTGATTGCACGTGGGTAGCTAGGGACCTAGGATATATGAATGCAATACACAGGTAGCTGGTCCTAATATATACTCTCAGAATAAATCCCCCTTGGTTCATGTGTTCCTTTGTACGTACGCGAGAGAAAATAGTCAGCGTGAAGTGGTGTATGCTTGCTGATGTTATCGATAGAGGCAGCGTGCATTTTCATTTGCATGTATACGAGCACATGGTAGCCTAAAGGCAACCAATAACAGCATGCACTAAGTACAAAGGAACTAATTTTCCAATGCAAATAGCACAAACAAGGATATAGCTGCATACTATCCCATATATGCGCTTCAATTGGGGTTTGGCGTAATGAATTCGGGTCATAGTAACGAAGTCACTGTACCTTTTTCAATAATAGTATTACATTTGTTAATTAGGTCATCAGTTAAGGGTAGAGTTGGTCCAGACCTCAAAGGTACGTGCCAATTGGGAAAATATGTGTGGAATCTTCCTGTAGCATACTCTCTCTTCCCTAAAAAGAATGTAATTCTGGCCATGAATCTATGCATGCACTTGTCTAGATTTATAGATATAATTTTATTTTTTTTAGACGGAGGAAGTATGGGCCGTTAAACTGTAGAAGGGTTTTTGTCTGAGCCAGCTCTCTGACGGTACTTCCCATGCCAGGGGAGGGGTGGGACCGTGGGAGGGCATTTAAACTGTAGAAGGGTTTTGTCTGAGCCAGCTCTCTGACGGTACTTCCCATGCCGAATTTCAAAGTTTAGCCCTGTTTAGATTTGTAACTTTTACCGGCAACTGGCAATTTTCTTTTCACTGACAACCGTGTCCCCCTCATAGAACACGCTTCTCAATGGCAACTTTCTTTCCAAACTTCATCAAACTTTCCCAACTAAACAGGCTCTTAGCTGGTGACCCAATTAGAGCTATAGTCACCATGTACTTGGGTTCAGGAAGAAACATTTTTTAATTGTCCACTGAAATTACTTCCTTATTGTAAATTACCCTACTTATTCACCCACGAGAAAAATTTTGCGCTGCTGGAAACAGGTTACCGAATTTCAAAGGTTGACGGTTCAGAGGAGATGTACGACAGGATCATATTTGGTCTTCATGCTCCTGATGCTCTAAAAGTACTAGGAGCCGAAGCAACACATGAGGAATTGAGGATTCTAGGAGCTTTCCAGTATATTCAAAGGTAACACTGTCATCTATCATGTTATTCTATAATAATTACTTCCTCCGTGATATAAGTTATTCTCGAAATTTTAGAACCGAATATCAAGTAAAGTAACCTTGGTTGCCCTTATTATTAGTCATTTTCGGCACAAATTAATTGCAGCAAATGCATACTAAAAAAAGTGACTTGTATTTTGGAGAAATTATGAATCCTAGAATGACTCGCATTGGGGAACAAAGGGACTAGATCTGAATTCTGATACAGTATTTTCCTATCTCTTCTATTTTCCTTTTCTGCAGTGATGTGTATTTCCACTGTGATGAAAGTTTCATGCCGCGTAATCTCTACGCATGGAGCGCCAAGAACTTCCTGGGGAATACAAACAGTGGCGCATGTATTACCTATTGGTTAGATATACTTCAGGTGCCTAAGTAACATAGCTACTTCATACAGTAACATTAGTTTGATATATTTTTTTGAAAAAAGTCCAAATTACTTTCCTCAAGTGTGGTCAAAGTCCGAATAATCCCTTAAACGATTTATTGGTTCATTTTACCCTCTAAACTATACCATTTAGTTCAAACTATCTCTCGACAAAATTTGTCATTTTTGTTTCTCCACATATAAGTTGAATCTTAATTGAAATTTTCTAGGCTACTAGTGGACATTACAACACATGTTAAGAAGCCCACCCCCGAGTCGGCCGATCCCTTGACGTCGCCCGACCATCGGATTCACCGACTGAAGTTGTGCATGGCGCAGATGTGGTCCTGGAGTCGGTGTTGATGCGCACGAGAAGGGCGGACGGCAACGGCCATAGGACGGAGTCGGCCGACCTGGCCAGGTCGGCCGACCTGGTCCAGGCACGGTTTGCCACGGTCTTCTTCTGGGTCGCTGGAATGTGGACCCTTGTACTCGTGGAAGATGGGTATGGATCCTCGGAGTAACTGTTGGTTCTCATGTGGGCCCATCAATCCATGTGCACCTCCTTATCCTTCTTGTCATCCCTTGGATGTAACCGTTATTGATTCAACGTTCTAGATAACAGGAACTTGTGCTTCTTTTGCATGGCCAAAGCTGGGCTTGGATGGTCATTAGGCCAGGTCAGCCGACCTGGTGGGGTCGGGCGACCTGGGCCTGGCCCTGTTTTACTTCATCTTTTGGCCCATATCTCCTGCAAACAAATATTCTCCATGTACAAGTGGAACTACGTTATTTGAAATAAAATTATACTGATTATTGCTAGTTTATTTTATTTAATCATGTTGGCATTACAAAATAATCATGACTTAACAAGCGCCAACAAACTCCCCCAAGCTAAGATCTTTGCTCATCCCTGAGCAAAGCTTGGAGAGTTAGGAACTTAGGATCAGATTTTTGCTTTCTTCCCAAAAGATATTTTCAACAAGAAAGTAATTCATGACTTGATTAAGTTGGCAAAGATCAAATCATCCTTTTTACCTTATCACTCATGGGGCCTTTTAGCTTTTCTTCCTCTTGAGCGGTTGGAAACTAGAACAACTTAGCAAGAACGCTCCCCACATCTTAGATCCACCTTTTCTCCGGAGGTTTTTAAAGAAACTTTTGTCAAAGAAAACAAGACTCCTCAAGTGACTCTCTCAAGTCTCATAAGTGTATTGATCCTCTCCAACACTCCTCTCAATTTTCTCTTAATAACAAGTGGAGCTCATGAACGGAAAACTTTTATTTCACACATGCATTGCTTCTTTTGTTGAGTCAAATCCAGGATCAACGAAGAATTAAATCATACACTCAAATCGAAGTGTGCAAGTGTGGATATGTGGTAGTGGAAAATAAACTCCTTTAAGAAATCTCTCTCCTTTAGGAAATTTTGCTATAAAGCTTGGCTCCCTATTTTTCTCCCTCTTTTTTTTTTCATGGACTACACATGTGTCCATTTCTCTTTTCTCTCTCTTTTTTTTCATGGACTAGACTTATGTCCATATCTTTTATTCTTATTTTTCTTTTATAGGGAGCCTAAGCCTTATGACTAAAAATGTTTTTGGAGAGAAATCTCTTTGTTCTGGAGTACTTTATTCTAGTGAACAATTGCTAGGAATGTTGTGCGTACTCCCAGAATAGAAATATCACACATATGGTGGCGTGTACGTGACTCTGATTTTAAGAGCATGAAATAAATCTTACAAAGATCACAATGAACTTGACAAAACTCAAAGCAATTGCACATGCTTTTTGTAAGTGGTTGGAATAAGAGGCTGTGGTAGGATTTCACTCTTCACTGAGGAGCCTAGAATTTTGTCCTTTTTTGAAACAAATCCTCCAAGATCAAGTTTCACTTAGATAGGTAAAGCAATTCTAGCTTATTATATCATAGCTCCCAACAACCTAGAATCAAATTCAGCAATTGCTACCCACAAGTTTTAAGTTTCCAAGGAAATCATTAATTTAAGCCAACAAATTCAAGACACAAATGACTGCCTTATTGAGACTTGTATAAAAGGGGAAGGTCATAGCAAATGTTCATCACTTCCAAACAAAGCTTCATTTTTCATTCATTTCCATTTTCATCATCATTTTTTTCTTTTTTTTAACATAAGCAAAAGGAAAACAAAAAGAATGGTTTAGGCAACTTACCTGTACAGGGGTCCTCCCCCAAGCTGAACTTTTCACCGCTGGCGGTAACAAGGGTCGTTCGGGTCGAAACCTTGGGACCGAAGGTAGGCAGTTAGGTTCTGGTTGCCCGCCTGGATGCTGTTCTGGAGGGTGTTGAAGTTCTGTGCTGACTGGTCCCACCAAGCTTGCGACTGCTGCACATGATGGGTTAACGTATCATCAATACGGTGAGTGGTTACCTCTAGGGTTCCCATGCGATTGGATAACCCATCCATGCTGCTGCGCAAGTCTCTTGCCGAAAATGATCGTCGGGCGTCGAACGGAGGAGGGCCGCCACTTGAGCTGGACGACTGATAATAGCGCGGGTCTTGGGGGTTCCATTGTGCGTGCGGCGCTTCTTGCCATCCCGAACCTCCTGCCATGTATGGTGGAGGCGGCTGCGGCTGCTCCCAGTTCGATCCTTCAGGTATGTACGGCGGAGTTGGAGGCTCCCATGTTGATTGTGCCTGCGGCACTCCGGCTTCTCCCCGTCGGGACATGCTTCTTGTCACCCTCCCTGTCACGCTTTGCCTGCCTTCCTGTTGCAACTCCAACAACAATGTTTTGCATCTGTACAACCAGTATTCCGGTGCTGGCAACGGAATTCTGGTTGTACTATTATGATAGACCATAATAAGCTTTTGGTCTATGGCATGTGTAACAAGATGACTCTGGATAAAATGGGACTCATCCAGAGTTGGGCGAGGCTGCGGAAGGAACTCGACTCGGTAACTATCCAACAGGCCCATTGACTCGAAAATGCGGGTAACCAAAGATGTACATTCAATGGGACCTTGCCTCTTAAAAACACCCATCCATTGATCAATCATGAAAACCACAGGTGAAACTTTTATCTTTTTAACCATTGCATATAATAACTTCAATTCATCAATGCGAACAATTTGTAGATCATTCCGAGGAAACAAAGTCATAGCAATCCAATGGTGCATGAAACGGAGAGTGGGATTATGGATGTGACTTGTTCTAGGGGGAGTGCCATCTGTGATACCCGAGATATCCCGCCAAAAGGATTCTCTAACAAAAAGCCTCAACACTTTATCAACTTCCAAACTACAACGCTTGCTAAAACCCAAATGGATACTAAGCTGTTTCCAAGAAAGGAAATACTCTTCTCTTAAAAAGCGAAAAGTAATCCCTTCCTCAGATTTTCTCAAAGTGGTAAGGAATTGGATTGTTAACAAACGACAACCATCCTCATTAATGCGCGCAAAATCTGACCAACCTACCGCATTCCAAACGGTTTCAAAGTCAGTGGCCATACCTGATTTCTCCATGAGTTCACTTGTGAACACACGTGTGTGATCAAAAGTGCGACCCAGAAGAATGTGATATGCCTCCAGTTCGAGACCCCCTTCGATGTCGAGTTGATCGTCGGAGATGAACGCCGGGCGAGGATCGTCTTCGTTGTGGTTGCTGCTGGAGCTGTCCCCGTTCCCATCTCCATTGCCACCGCCGCCTGCAGATGTGGCGCCAGCACCGGTGTAGTAGTACTGATCTTCGGAAATCTCCATGGAGTGCTGGCTGCTTATCCTTTCCTCGGAACCACCGGCTGATTCCATAATCTCCGTACTGGAGGAAATCAGCTCAGTGCTTCCGGAATGGCGGCTCCGCCTTGAGCTTGATCCCTTTGTCTTCTTTGCTTTCTTCACCACTCCTCGGACGAAGTTCATGATTTCTGCACAGAGAACAACAAGCAACAAAAAAGGACACTTGGAAGACAAAAGGATTAGCGTCAGCAAGTCAGCCGTCCAAGAATTAGTCATTTTTGCGGGGTGTGGTTGCCTCCACAAAAGTCGTTCTTGTGGGATTTGACACACCACAAACAAGCGTTCTTGTGGGGTTTTGGTTATCTCCACAACACGTTCAAGAATTTCAGAATAAAAATAACGGCACCGTTATGCAGGAATGAAGTCCATTTTTAATTGGGTTTTCAAATTTTTATTGGTATTTTTTTTTCAAACTTAGGAGCTAAACACTTAAGAATCTAACAGAGGGAGAGGAGAAGCTCCGAGGGCGAAACGTAGCTCGGGTTGGGGCGAAGTGATCAAGCTGCTGGCCAAGGCTTTTTATAGCCGGAGCTCACCCCCGATCGGCCGGCCAGGTGGGGTCGGCCAACCCTCCTGTAGAGGCAAATTGGCCAAGCATTTGATCACGATTGCGTTGGATACCTGGCGTCTGCAGTAGCAGTTGAAAACTTTGCAAAAGACGAGGGCATGAGTCGGGCGACATGAGCTGGTCGGCCGACCAGATTTGGGCACCCCTGGATGCTACCCTTGGAATTTATGATCTATGCCTATGGTAGTGTATCATGGGCATTGAGTGCTCTGCAAAGGCCAAAGGTAGGAGTCGGCCGACGTGTCTTGGTCGGCCGATCAGTGCTCAACTTGGTTCAGGCCTAGCCTTTGTAGAGTGGTGCGTGGTTCAGTGGTGTGATGATTTCTGGGTGTATGGGTAGTGGTGGCCAGGTATCCGAGGAGAAAAGAAGTGAGTGGCTCCAAAGTTTTAAGTTTTACTTGCATAATTTTGTGGAAAAAAATAAACATGCTTTGAGAAATCAAAATGCGTTATGAAATAAACATGGGGTACATACCGATGTACCTACCGGCGAGGACGTTGTTTTTCGTTTGTCGAGTGCAGACGTCTCCAAGAAATGATTCAACCTGATGATCTGGCCTCCGCATTTGAAGATGATGCGAAAGCTTTGCAACGCCAGTCCTGTTCTGTTTTCTTCATACAAGGTGCTGTCGATGTTATTGTCTTTAGAGCCTTAACACTTTGTGTGAATTCCTTGGGCAGGGGCAGGAGTGGCTCGCTGTTGGTGACTGGTGGTTTTTGTGGCTTCCATCCATAAATCACCTTGATTTCGGGTCCGTCATACTTTTTGTTTAGTTCTTTCTTATTTCCTGCATGGTTAGCCAAAATCTCCCGACTGGTCTCTTGTACTACTGCAGCTAACTCGGCTGACTGGGCCTCTAGAATTTTGCTTAAGCGCAGTTGGTTTTTCACGGCTACTGACAAGGCATGGAATCTAGAGCTTAGATCATTCACCTTTCTCTTAGCAGGTATAGTGTATACGCTTCCTCCTTGCTGGGATGGGCCCCAGTTATGTGCTAGGAATAAATCCCTGCACTGCTGCCAAGACTCCATCTTTGCTTGGTGGTTGTAGTACCACTGCAATGCTCAACCTGTTAATGAGAATGGAAATAACCATTGCTTTGCCCTTCCTGCTAGTTGACTGCATATTGCTGAGAAATGTCGGAGATGTTCTGCTGCATCTGTTATGGCCTTTCCGTTGAATGGCTTGGCTTGCACCATGGTGAAGTACGATGAGTCGATCATGAGAGTTTCAGTTGCCATCTTGGTGCGAAATTACTTCGAATTCAACCAACAGAATTTGGGGGATCAATTGGGTGCTCTCTTCTAGGTGAAAGAGTTCTTCGGTGAATCGATGATGTACCTTCTGTTTCACACAAAGAGAAATAGAACAAGGGTAAACCTGTCTAGAGATGGTAATTAATTGTGACATAGGTTAATACAGAGGTTAACATATTCTTTGTCCAATGCTTTCCCCGGCAACGGCGCCAGAAATGCTTGTTGGCATTTCTTAGCATCACCACTACTGGAGTGATGGTACTAGAGATGCCTTAATATAAATCTTAGCGTTACACAAGTTCTGCAAGCGCACAGAAGTACATTATAGCATTTCACCCGGGAGTATTCCAGAGTATCGTATTTATTTCCTCAGGGAAAGCGTTTGGCAAAGTAATATATTATCCAATGTATCAACTATATCATAATCAATATACCAGAACTAGGACAGGGGATAGAACTGTTGACACCAGATTTTCGCACCAGATATGCTGAGTAATGAGGTGACGTGGTAAGGCTGGTGGACCCATTGACTGGTCAAAGCTGAAGATGACAGAGAAGAAAGCTGATATGCAGAAGAGATCCGATGAAGCAGGAATCTGACCCGATGACGAGTGCAAGAAGAAAGGTGCGTCGGCTAAGGAAGAAGCGTATCTGATTCGGGGACTATTTCCTTTTCAGAAGGTGTTTGAGAGTCCCGTTGTATCTTAAGTTTAGTTTACCTTATTTAGTTAGTCTGGTCCGATCAGGACTCTCCATGACCAGGGTATAAATTTGAACCCTCGTCCATTGTAAAGAACAATTCTCACAATTCAATACAACCCGGCTTCACGCCAAAACCCTAGTAGTAGTTACCGACGAAGCTCATTGGTGGACGGGCTGCATCAGTTCTGATCTCCGGCTTACCAGTAAGTTAGTCAATTTATCGAACTAATATAAGCTTTGAATTGAGGCGCATCGCCCTTTCTCGTTTATATTGTTCAACCGATTTATCTCTGGATAATCAAGATTGATATAGATTCCCTACGTCGGAGCTAGATCAATATTGATTATTCAACGGATTATCGTTTATCGGACTATACTTTAAATCTAGATTCCCTACGTCGGAGCTAGATTTCTCTGAAAAGGCTATAGTCCGATCGGCTGGTTGGATGGTCCGACAAGATGAGTCAAACTGGCAATTAGACAAGATGGACAATGTATCGGCTTACACTTTGATTATTTAATATCTTGTTTTAAGACACAGCTGATTCATTATTTTACATATTGGCCTTGTTTTATGCTTTATTTCATTATTTAAAGGCTGGTCTGTTATATCAATCAAGGTCCGATCCTGATTGGTCCGATCTTGAGGTCCGATC
>CM014271.1:61882711-61895551 GCA_004135705.1 Alloteropsis semialata | reverse complement strand
GCAGCAGCGCACCAACTCTCTTGCGTCGGATAGGGCCGTTGGCCAGTAGAACCCTGCCCTGTAAGCCTTGCCGACTAGGGTGCCGGCTGCTGCGTGGTTGCTGCAAGTGCTCGAGTGGATATCTTGCAGGAGGGTGATACCTTCATCGCGGAGGACACATTTCATGAGTATGCCTGTGGAGGCAGCCTTTCTGTACAGGGCGTCGCCGATAACGACGTAATTTGTCGCTCGCCGAGTTAACTTCTCGATTTCTTCCTTCGTACCCGGCGACCAGTTCTCTGTGAGGAAAGCGATAAAGGGGGCGCGCCAGTCTGCTTCCACCACGAGAACTTCATTAGTCGGCGGGCCATTCGGGGGTGGCTCCGAGTCGGGCACGGGGCTACCGTCCTCAAGCATCTTGATGGACGGGGTGCGCAGGTCTTGGACGAAGACGCCGACTGGCACTTGGGCTCTGGTGGATCCTAGCTTGGATAGAACATCGGCGGCGACATTGTCTTCCCGGAGGACATGGTGGAACTCGAGCCCATAGAAGTGGGCTTCGAGTTTGCGTACCTCTGTGCAGTACGCGCCCATGGTTTCCTTGGTCGTGTCCCAATTCTTGTTGACTTGTTCGACGACAAGCTTGGAGTCACCATAGCACATTAGCCGCTTGATGCCCAGCGACACCGCGATCCGGAGACCGTGGATAAGGGCCTCGTACTCGGCCCCGTTGTTGGTGGCCTGGTAGTGTATCTGAAGAACGTATTTCAGGTGCTGCCCCTCCGGGGAGATGAACAGCACTCCTGCGCCGGCTCCCTCAAGGTTGAGGGCGCCATCAAAGTACATCTTCCAGTGCGTCGGTCGTTCCGCGAGGGTCGACGTCTGGGTTTCCGTCCATTCGGCCACGAAGTCGGCCAATATTTGGGACTTGATGGCCTCCCGTGGCTCGAAGTTTATGGTGTGCTCGCCGAGTTCAACGGACCACTTGACTACACGGCCGTTGGCATCCCTGTTGTGGAGGATGGCTCCGAGGGGGAAATTCGAGATGACTCGAATGACATGTGCCTGGAAATAGTGGCGTAGCTTCCTGGCAGTGATCAGGAGCGCGTAGAGCAGCTTCTGAGGATGGGGGTACCGGACCTTGGACTCGCTGAGTACTTCGCTGACGAAATATATGTTGACGGTACTTATAACATAAAATCGAACCATCATTAGGCTCAGAAACCAATAAAGATCAAGGCATAACTTAGACATTAGTATTCAAATAATGGTATACCATGCATATCTGGAATATATTTGAGTACAGGGATTACGGTGCAAAAGATGGGCAAAACTGGGCACAGGCCCAGGTCGGCCGACCATGCTAGGTCGGGCGACCTGGCCTGAACCCCGATCAAGCTCAATTTCGACAAAGGTCAAGAAGCACACTAAGGAAGGATCATGGACGTTGATTCATCGTCGGTTCAAGTCAAGGGTGAGGATGAGCCACGTGTCATTCCCATGGATTGAAGGGCCCACACATCAACACAATTGCACCCAAATAGAGTATACCAACCTGGAACCGTCATGAGGACCCACATGGAAGTCTACCAGAGAAGAGTGGGGCCGAATGGCGATAGAACCAGGTCGGTCGACTCAGCTAGGTCGGCCGACCTGGCCCTGCGGCCGTTTCGGTTCCCCCTTGACCAGTACCTGTAAACCGTCATCAGGAGTTCATCAGAGCCATGCGTTGCTGAAGAAGGTGCATCCAAGGGTCGGCCGACGTGGGGAATTCGGCCGACCTAGGCCCACCTCCAAACTGCCTAAACCACCTCTGGCCGGCTCCAACCGCCTATGTGATGCTACAAATACCTGCAAAGGGCGCCGTACTCTACACACACCAGAAGAAGAGCTCTCCTTTGCTACAAGCTTAGTCTTAGCCTTAGTAGTGATAGTCATAGTGTTAGATCTTCTGAAGGGCTTCTGGAGGAGTCTTGGTAAGTTCTAGAGTTCAGTTCTTGTATTCTCTTACTTACTTGTAATACTCTGAGCTTAATGGAAATACCTTCATACTTATGTTGTATGCTTCAGTTATACCTTATCTACTTAGTATATACTACTTATGTCTTACACCTCAATCAAGTGAATGTATGCTATGGCATTGGCTCAATGTGCCTTTTGGTTGCTCTATTTATTAACGTGATAGATAGAGTTGTATCTCGTATTGCAAACATGGTGTTTGGGATACGGTATACTATTGAGGGTACCGCTGCCCCACGGATTAGTAGAGGTAGGCAGCAGGTGGTGACAGCCCTATCCGTCCTTTGTAATCCTCCACGTACGGGAGTGGGTATTAGGACTTTATGATAAGACGTCCTATTGTCGTCCCTTGATGAGGGAACCACTAGATACCTCGATGTATCCTCTTGCATACGATCATTGAATGAGCTTGTATAGGGTATTGTAGTATATCCAAGTTCCATAAGTATGATGCTAATGAACCCTTGTTAATCTTCACTAGTGTACTATACTAACTAAGACTAACATAATGATGAGCAATGAACTTCTGTGTGTCAACCCAATCATTCACTTCTATATCTTTTACCCCTGTTTAGATTATGGTACATTAATACTGTTGTACGTAAGAGCATTGGATGGCACATCTCTCTTTTAACTAAACGCTTTCCCTGCAGATAAACAAATAACGATACTCTGGAATACTCCCGGGTGAAATGCTACAACGTACTTCTGTGCGCTTGCAGAATATCTGTAACGTCTAGATTTACGATGAAGTATCTCTAGTACCATTACTACTCTAAGTAGTGATGCTACGAAATACCAACAAGCATCTCTGGCGCCGTTGCCGTGGAGAGCAAGTGGTTAAAGAGATTCGAATATCCATGAATTTCGTGCAACAAAATTAATTGCCAGTAATCTAGCAGGTTTACCCTTTTCGCTCTGTTTCTCTGTGATGTGAAACAGGGTAGTGCATGACTGGTTTCCAACTACCATCCAACTACGTCGAGAACCCAAATACCATAGGAAGGAGGGTACGCTCTCGTGTCGTAATCCCTCAGGTGTTCTTGTCGGAAACCGAACCAGTCATCGGAGAATCCTCCAACCAAGGAGAACAACCCGTTCCCGTAGCACCCCAACTGGAAGAAGCCATGGCCGACAGGACCATTCGTGACTACTCCGCTCCGTCCGCTGCCCAGATCCCTATGGGTCCAGCAGTGGAAGTGGGGAATCATGCTTTTGAGCTGAAGGCTCCGCTTATCAACATGGTGCAGGCTAGCCCTTTCTGTGGGAAAGCCAATGAGGACGCCAGTGCTCACCTGCTGCACTTCCTGGAGGTGTGCAGTACCATCACCATCCGAGGGGTGGATCAAGAGGCCATCAGGCTCCGTCTATTCCCATTCTCGCTGCTGGGTAGAGCCAAACAATGGTTCTATTCCAACCGTGAGGCGGTGAATACATGGACCAAGTGCTCCAACGCCTTCTTGGCGAAGTTCTTCCCCATTGGAAAAATCAATGCCCTTCGGGGAAGAATTTCCAGCTTTCAGCAAGAGTCCAGGGAGACGGTCCCGGAAGCGTGGGATCGCTTTCAGGATTACATTCTGGCGTGCCCCCACCATGGCATGCAAGAGTGGCTCCTGCTTCAGAACTTCTACCATGGGCTGTCCCAAACAGCCCGTGAACACATGGATGCTGCTGCTGGAGGGGCATTCCTCTCCTTGACTGTGAACGCCACCAAGCTTCTCATCAAGAAGATGGTGTCAAACCAATCCTGGAATGACGACCGTCTTCAGGGACGCAAACGCGGTATGCACACCGTAAAGGAGGTGGACATGCTGGCCGTCAAGATGGATCTTATTATGAAGCGCCTTGATGACCGCACGAAGGATGGAGGCGCCGACAACGAAGGGCCACTGGACTCACACACGACGTGTGAAGTCTGTGGAGAAACTGGCCACTCGGGGAACAACTGCCCCGAGACACAAGAGGAGGTACAGTTCGTGAACGGCAACAACGGGTACCGGCCTCAAGGGAAATGAAATTAGCAACGCCCATTTTACCAAGGAGGTAACAATAATAACTCTTTCTCCAATCAACCTTCCCTTAAAGATTTTGTCCTTGGTCAGGCCAAGATTAATGAGTCTATCTCCAAGAGGCTTGCTGTTAATGATAAGGCTCTAGAGGGCATAAACTCTAAAATAGAAAGTTTGTCCTCCACCTTCCAAAGCCAGCTGAGTTTTAATAAGATGTTAGAAACCCAATTAGCTTAGTTAGCTGCCGCTGTTCCGTCTGGTGATAAGGGGCGAATTCCCGGACAGCCGGATTCGTCATTTGAAAATGTTAAGGTTGTGTCCACAAGGAGCGGAAAGGCTACTCGGGACCCGGTTCCCCCTAACCATGCAGAGAAAACAGCAGCACCAAGAAAGGAGATCCCTACTATGGAAGAAGGGCTAGAAGCCGAACTAGCACCAGCTGGACAGACCGCGCCGCATGAGTTTTACGACTCCAACGTCTTGCCATTCCCGCAACGTCAAAAGAAACCATCCGCGGACGAACAATTCGCCAGGTTCGTAGAAGTCATACAGAAATTGAATATACATGTGCCTTTGCTGGATGCTATGCAGGTACCGACCTATGCAAAGTACTTGAGGGACATTCTCAACAACAAACGTCCACTCCCAAGTACCGAGGTCGTAAAGCTGACTGAGGAGTGCAGTGCAGCGATCCTAAATAAAGTCCCGGAGAAGAAGAAGGATCCAAGATGTCCCACCATCACATGTACAATCGGGACACAACACTTTGAGCATGCGCTCTGTGATCTAGGAGCAAGTGTCAGCGTGATGCCAAAGGTAGTTTTTGACCGCCTCAACTATACTACCTTGTCTCCTACTCCCATGAGACTGTAGTTGGCCGATTCCACGGTTCGCTACCCGGAGGGGATAGCCGAGGACATTCCGGTGCGCATCCGGGATTGCTTCGTTCCTGTCGACTTCGTGGTACTGGACATGGACATGAGCAACGATTCATCGCTCATCCTTGGGCGACCCTTCTTGAGCACGGCAGACGCTCACATTAATGTGGGTGCTGGAGAGATCCAGCTGAACATTAATGGAAGGAAGGAGAAGTTTGAGTTCAGGCCAAAGGTGGAGCAATGCTCCATGATCAAGATCAAGTATGGGAGAAATAGTCAGAACGTCAAAGAGGTAGAGGTGACGCCTCTGGAGAAAGACAGCCTAATTAAGTTCATGGAGAAGTTTTGGGAGAAGAATTTCCCCATCCGGTATTATGCAAAGCACAACAAGAAGTCTACACGAGGTGCAAAAGCACAGACAAAGAAAACACCGGAACAGGCTGTCGACCGCCAGAAAAAGGGAAAACAGGTATGGCGGGTTAAATCATCTGTATCCTCATCTCCAGGGTCAGATGCTGCTTCGTCAAGTTGAATCCTACAAAGGAGACGTCTTCGCTCGACGACGTAAAACACGAGTCCTATGCCGACAGGTACATCAGTGTTAACAAATAGCTTGGGGGAGGACCCTCCACCAGGTAAGTTCAGGTAAGTATGATTGAATAAAGTTTTTCGTTCAAATAAAGTTAGTAAATAAGAGCCATCTTTAATAATCATATAAATGTTTTAATTCTATGCTTAAATATTTTCCTTTGGATATGATGAAAAGTTGCTCTTATTTCTCTCTTGTACCTATGTTTCAACCTGTTATTCTCTTAAGTTTTGAGTTTGCTGGTCGAGCATGATCTTTTCTGTTATCTTGTCTGTCTGTGGGTAGCATAAGCATGCTCTGGTCTAGGTTGTTGTTAGCTAAGATATGATAAGATCTGAGTGCCCTAAGATCTTACTAAGCTGGACTTGATAACCGGAGTTTTCTCTTCTAAAATAAAACAGAGAGTTCCTTATGGTGATTAAATTCCCTACCAAAGCTCATAATATTTTGAACCCCTACATAAGCAACTTGTTTTGCAATGAGTTTTGTCAAGGTCACTGTGATTCTTAGAGATTTACTTCATGCTTTTAAAACCAAGGTCACGTACACGCCACCATATACATGTTATCCTTCTACTCTGGAAGTGAACATGGCACCCATCCATCCACAAAATAAAAGCTCTACATAAAGTATGGTACTCTTCCCTAACTTTGTTGCAAAAAGAGACATGGAACTAAAAAAAAGAGAAGAAAGAGAGCAAATAAAGGCTCTTAGTTCAAAAATAAAGCCATGTCTCTAAAAAGCAACTTTATAAAAAGGGAAGAGGGACCTGTAAAAAAAAGAGCTATCATCTTCTATGACATACACACACGTGCACATCTTGGTTTGAGAGTATGACTTATTTCTCTTTGAATCCTGATTTTGACTTTACAATATGTACATTGCAAGTATGCAATATAGCTCTCCTAGCACAAGCTCCACTCCAATGAGTGACATGAGAGTTGAGAGAGGAAATTGGTAAGAAAATACGCCATGAGTGACTTGAGAGTACCACCTAAGGAACTCCACCTTTTGAAAATCCCAAAACCTCCGGTTTGATTGTCAAAGCAAGGTAGAAGGAAAGGTGCTTGGTCTAAGTCGTTCTAGCCATCAACCACCCAAGACAATGAGAAGCTACAAGCCCCATGAAAGGCCAAGGTAATAAGGGAAGTTCATTTTTACCAGCTCATTCAATCCTTGGTAGAATATCTTGCTAAACCACTGGTACTTTTGAGGAGTAATGAGGAAGCAACTCCTGATCCACTGAGCCTAAAAGTTCCAATCTTTGCTCGGGACGAGCAAGGGTTAAGCTTGGGGGAGCTGTTGACGGTCCTTATAACATAAAATCCGACCGTCATTAGGCTCAGAAACCAATAAAGATCAAGGTATAACTTAGACATTAGTATTCAAATAATGGTATACCATGCATATCTGAAATATATTTGAGTACAGGGATTACGGTGCAAAAGATGGGCAAAACTGGGCACAGGCCCAGGTCGGGCGACCTGGCCTGAACCCCGATCAAGCTCAATTTCGACACAGGTCAAGAAGCACACTGAGGAAGGATCATGGACGTTGATTCATCGTCGGTTCAAGTCAAGGGTGAGGATGAGCCACGTGTCATTCCCATGGATTGAAGGGCCCACACATCAACACAATTGCACCCAAATGGAGTATACCCACCTGGAACCGTCATGAGGACCCACATGGAAGTCTACCAGAGAAGAGTGGGGCCGAATGGCGGTAGAACCAGGTCGGCCGACTCAGCTAGGTCGGCCGACCTGGCCCTGCGGCCGTTTCGGTTCCCCCTTGACCAGTACCTGTAAACCGTCATCAGGAGTTCATCAGAGCCATGCGTTGCTGAAGACGGTGGATCCAAGGGTCGGCCGACGTGGGGAATTCGGCCGACCTAGGCCCACCTCCAAACTGCCTAAACCGCCTCTGGCCGGCTCCAACCGCCTATGTGATGCTACAAATACCTGCAAAGGGCGCCGTACTCAACACACACCAGAAGAAGAGCTCTCCTTTGCTACAAGCTTAGTCTTAGCCTTAGTAGTGATAGTCATAGTGTTAGATCTTCTGAAGGGCTTCTGGAGGAGTCTTGGTAAGTTCTAGAGTTTAGTTCTTGTATTCTCTTACTTACTTGTAATACTCTAAGCTTAATGGAAATACCTTCATACTTATGTTGTATGCTTCAGTTATATCTTATCTACTTAGTGTATACTACTTATGTCTTACACCTCAACCGAGTGAATGTATGCTATGGCATTGGCTCAATGTGCCTTTTGGTTGCTCTATTTATTAATGTGATAGATAGAGTTGTATCTCGTATTGCAAACATGGTGTTTGGGATACGGTATACTATTGAGGGTACCGCTGCCCCACGGATTAGTAGAGGTAGACGGCAGGTGGTGACAGCCCTGTCCGTCTTTGTAATCCTTCACGTACGAGAGTGGGTATTAGGCCTTTATGATAAGACGTCTTACTGTCGTCCCTTGATGAGGGAACCACTGGATACCTCGATGTGTCCTCTTGCATACGATCATTGAATGAGCTTGTATAGGGTATTGTAGTATATCCAAGTTCCATAAGTATGATGCTAATGAACCCTTGTTAATCTTCACTAGTGTATTATACTAACCAAGACTAACATAATGATGAACAATGAACTTCTGTGTGTCAACCCAATCATTCACTTCTATATCTTTTACCCCTGTTTAGATTATGGTACATTAATACTGTTGTACGTAAGAGCATTGGATGGCACATCTCTCTTTTAACTAAACGCTTTCCCTGCGGATAAACAAATAACGATACTCTGGAATACTCCCGGGTGAAATGCTACAACGTACTTCTATGCGCTTGCAGAATATCTGTAACGTCTAGATTTATGATGAAGTATCTCTAGTACCATTACTACTCTAAGTAGTGATGCTAAGAAATACCAACAATATACAGGGCGCTGGACCTTGTATGGATGGCCTTCTTCTGGCCGCTCGACGACCAGGGTCGTGCTGACCACATGAGTGGTAGCCGAGATGTATAGCAAGAGCTCTTCCCCGGGGGTCGGACCCGTGAGTACCAGAGGTGTAACTAGGAACTCCTTGAGGTCGGCCAGGGCCTTGCTTGCCTCAGGGGTCCATTCGAACTTGTCCGCCTTCTTGAGGATCATGAAGAACGGAAGTCCCTTCTCGCCGAGCTTGCTAATGAACCGGCTCAGGGCCGCCATCATCCCAGTGAACTTCATGATGTCTTTCTTGCACGTTGGTTCCTTGAGGTTGCGTATGGCGTCCAGCTTGACTGGGTTTGCCTCAATGCCGCGTTGGCTGACCAGGAAGCCTAGGAGCTTTCCTGACGGCATCCCGAATACGCACTTCGTGGGGTTAAGCTTCCATCTGAAGCGGCACAAGTTGTTGAAGGTTTCCTGGAGGTCGGCGATTAGGGAGTCGGCATCGTACGTCTTGACAACGACGTCATCCACGTAAGCCTCCACGTTGCGGCCGATCTGGCTCTGCAAGCAACCTTGGATGGCGTTCTGGTACGTGGCACCGGTGTTCTTCAGCCCAAACGTCATCGTCTTGTAGCAATAGATGCCGTGTGGGGTGATAAACGCTGTCTTGTCCTGGTCGGACGTCTTCAGGGCTATCTGGTGATAGCCCGAGTAGCAGTCGAGAAAGCACAGGAGCATGCAGCCGGACGTAGAGTCGGCGACTTGATCAATTCACGGGAGAGCGAAGGGGTCTTTAGGGCAGTAGCGGTTGAGATCCGTGTAATCAATGCACATTCTCCATTCACCGGATTGCTTCTTTACAAGTACAGGATTTGCAAGCCACTCGGGGTGTTTGCATTCTCTAATGAAACCGGCAGCTAGGAGCTTATTCAGTTCTACCCTAATGGCCTCCTTGCGATCTTGAGCGAATCGGCGCAGCTTCTGTTTGCCAGGCTTTGCGTTTTTGCTCAATTCCAAGGAGAGCTCAGCCTTCTCTCTCGGAACACCCAGCATGTCTGATGGCTTCCATGCGAAGATGTCCCAGTTGTCCCGAAGGAAGGAGGTGAGCGCGTCTTCCTATTTTGGAGTGAGCCCTGTCCCTATGAGGGCCGTCTTGGATGGGTCGTCGAGCCCCAAGCTTATTGCTTTGGGGGCGTCTGCAGGTGCCAGCGCCATGGGCTGCTGCTTCTGCTCCGGGAGTGCAGGCTCTCCGGTGGCTGCCTTAGAGGCTTCTTCTGCCAGCAGGGTAGCGTTGCCGAGTTGATGAGACAACTCGGCTATCTTGATGGCCTCCCCGTCGCACTCGAAGGAAGTCTTGATGTCTCCACGGATAGAGAGGATGCCGTTGGGCGCCGGCATCTTCAGAACCAGGTAGGTGTGGTTCGGAATCACCATGAACCGGGCCAACATGGGCCTGCCAAAGATGGCATGGTAGGAACTCTTAAAGTCGGCTACCTCGAAGTACAGGAACTCTGTGCGGTAGTTGTCGGCAGTGCCAAACGTGACTGGTAAGGCGACTCTTCCTATCGGGTAGGAAGCTTTTCCTGGCACAATGCCAAAGAATGGATCTTCGGCGCTCAGGAGCCTGCTGTAGTCGAACCCCATGCTGTTGAGGGTGCTGGTGAAAATGATGTTGAGGGCGCTCCCGCTGTCAATCAGGACCTTGGAGAGGAGGACCCTGTCCACGACGGGGGCGACGACGAGTGGGTAGGATCCCGGCTCGGGGAGATGAACCCAGTGGTCGGCACGGCTGAAGGCGATGGGCATCTCTGACCACTGGAGGTACTCTACCGGCTTGGTGGAAACCATCTTCACTTCCCGCTTGTGGAGCTTTCCCTTGCGCCGATCTGGGAAGGCGCCGGGCCCCCCAATGATGACGTTGACCTGGCGGTTCGCACGCTGGAATTCACCGTTGGCGTCGCGCCTGGGCGCCTCCGGCGGTGGTGGCAATCGGCGTTCCTCGTCATGGTGGCGTTGATCATCCCGGCGAGCCGGAGCATCGCGGTCGCGCTCGCCATGGCGGTAGTCGTCGCGGCGGTCGCGGTCTTCTCTGCGGCGATAGTCGTCCCGCCAGTCGGCGTTGTAGCCGTCACGGCGGTAGTTGTTGTAACGACCACCGTTGTTGTTATAGCACTGCTTCTTGGTTGGTGGCAGGGCGCCGAGTTCTTTGAGTAGCGCATGACAATCACGGAGATTGTGTTTCGCGTCCTTGTGGAAGGGACACTGATAATTCAGCGTGTCGTGAAACTCTTCGGCCAGGAACCTGGGTTCCGGCCGGCCTTCTTCTTCTGCTAGGGCTACAAGGGGCTCGGGGCCTGCCTTGCACCCACGTAACGGCTCGTGGCGCTTCGAGCTTTCAACCCGGTCATCATCTTCCGGGCGCTTCTGTTTGTTCTTGAACTGGGCTTGCTCAGCTTGATCGGCCCGAACCTCCAGGTTGACCACCTCCATCAGGTCAGAGACCGTGTCGGATGTTTGGACCCGGCAGTCCACACAGGGTAGCCTACGTGGTTGATTTGTCAAGGGACAGATCGAGGATCAGGAGTCGATGGTAACACAAGACGCAAGGATTGAACAGGTTCGGGCCGTCGAGATGACGTAACACCCTACGTCCTGTGTTGGCGGCGATTGTATTGCTGTGTATGAAGTTCCTGAAGGATCTCCGTAGTTGGGTTCTGTCCTAGGGTTGTAGAGGTTGTAGTTTTTCGTAATGTCGTGCTCTGGAGGGGGGTCTCAAGGCGCCTTATATAGTCCGGCTGCCTTGAGTTACAAGTCGACCAGAGATCGTAACCTACCCGAATTACAAGGATTTGATCCTATAACGATTACAGATATCTTTCCCTACAATTCCGACTAGTTTATCCTGATCTCCGAGCTTCTTGCGGGATACGCCGTGTGCTTTCCTTGCTGCGCGCGTCGTCGCGCCCATTCGGTTCGCCCGACTGGTGGGCCCTCGACTGGTGGGCCAGCCAGTCCGACAAACCGATCCAGATGTACTCGGATTGGGCCGCCCTTTGATGGTTGGGCCAATCCGCCTGCTGGGTACCCCTGGGGGTCTACCCCCGACAAGCCCCCGAGTAGTACGTGGTTGAGGGACAAGTCGGCAAGGTCGTGCTGCCCGATGAGCGTCGAGCCTGCTGCAGTTGGAAGCGAAACCGCGTGATACTGGAGAGAAAAGAGCCGTTTACCCAACGGATGCGCCGCGAGGTGCGTCCGTTGGACGTAGCCCCCGAGCCTTGAAGCGATTCCGAAGGAATCGGTCCAAGGGTTAGTAGCCTTGTTCTGAAGTCATCAGACAATCAACGGATGCGCCGCGAGGTGCGTCCGTTGGCCGTAGCCCCCGAGCCTTGAAGCGATTCCGAAGGAATCGGTCCAAGGGTTAGTCAAGGAGCGTCTGGCTAAATCATCTGACATTAATTTCGGCGTCCAGCCCCCGAGCGTGAAGGCCGGCGGAGTCCTGCGAGACACGCCGAGTAGTCGCCCCGGCGCCAGCCCCCGAGCGTGAGGGCTGAGCACGCCGAGTAGTCGTCCCGGCGCCAGCCCCCGAGCGTGAGGGCCGAGCACGCCGAGTGGTCGTCCCGGCGCCAGCCCCCGAGCGTGAGGGCCGAGCACGCCGAGTGGTCGTCTCGGCGCCAGCCCCCGAGCGTGAGGGCTGAGCTCGCCGAGTGGTCGTCCCGGCGCCAGCCCCCGAGCGTGAGGGCCGAGCACGCCGAGTGGTCGTCCCGGCGCCAGCCCCCGAGCGTGAGGGCTGAGCTCGCCGAGTGGTCGTCAGTACCCTGTAACAAGGTAAAAACTTCGACGAGAAAATATTCGGCGATACAAATACTAATGAACTCCGCTTCCTGCTTCCAAGTCTTTTAATTTCCTCGGGTAGTTAGCCTGTTATGTTTATGCACCTGGTCCCCGATAGCCGTAGTCCATAGCGCAGGGAGCTGAGCCGCGTGCACGCGTAGGAGGGTAGGCGTACGGAAGAGCCGAGGTTTCACGGATTAAGGCGTGTGCTCCCCGAGTAGTTTAGCAACTTGTTTTAAAGCTCACGGGATTGGCGAAAATAATCAATGGAAACTTATCTTGGCGAGAGGTTCGAGTCCCGGAGGATTCCTTCTTCGTAGGATATGCCAAGGAGAGGCAGGCAAGGCGGCGTCGCTTCTGTGATGCGGCGTCAGGAATAGAGTTCCCGTGACTGCACAGGGCACTCCCGTGGCCGAGTGGAGCCAAAGGAGATAAGGGCGACCTGCGCACTTCAAGCTGGAGGAGAGGACGCGTGGCGTGGAGCTCGTGCTCGTGATAGTGGAGAAATCTTCCGTCCTCCGGCGACTAAGGGCCATAAATACCCGTCGGGGAGCCTGAGCTGCCACCCAAGAGCGAATAGATATAGAATCCTTGTAGCCAATATGC
>CM014271.1:61823266-61881711 GCA_004135705.1 Alloteropsis semialata | reverse complement strand
GCTTAATAGATTTGTCTCACGATTTTCTTGTCCATCCGTGTAATTAATTTTATAATTAGATCATATTTAATTCTTCTAATCTTTGGTTTAAAATTGCTACAGTAAGGGCCTGTTTAGTTCGAAAAGAAAGTTTGCGAAATTTACTGTAGCAATTCTAAATCGAAGATTAGGAGGACTAAACATGATCTAATTATAAAACTAAATACACGGATGGATGGAAAATCGCGAGACGAATCTATTAAGCCTAATTAATCCGTCATTAGAGATTATTTATTGTAGCACGACGTTGTCTAATCATGGCCAAATTAGGCTCATTAGATTCGTCTCGCAAAGTTACCGGGGGTTATGGAATGAGTTTTGTCATTAACACACGTTTAATACTCCATGCATGGAAGATATTCCCTTTGATGAATAGTGAAGTTTGAAAAGTGTGAGAAATCTAAAAATTTCGCAAACTTTCAAAACCGAACTAAACAGTCCATCCGTGTAATTAATTTTATAATTAGATCATATTTAATTCTTCTAATCTTTGGTTTAAAATTGCTAAATTTCGCAAACTTTCAAAATCGAACTAAACAGCCCCTAACACACAATAGAGCCCGCCTGTCCGGCTACTACAGTACTATGGCGCTACGGCATCTCTGACCTATGTGGATCCAGAAGCAGATTACCTGCGGAAAGCAGCAGATTACCCTCTGTTGAACAAGCAGATTACCCTATTGCAGCATAGGAAATGGTCTGTTGGCCTGTATGAGCTCAGAAAATTATTTCTGACAAAAGTAGCATCCAGTGATGGCTAGATTTATTACCACACCCCACAGGTTCACAATCAAGCATAAAAATTTGCACAAGGCCTGAGATTCCCAAAGTGATTGCAGTTTGGCCCAGAATATCTTGACATGTTCTTAAACCATGGTTTTAGAAAAAAAAGCTAGTAGGTTATTATGAACTGCTGTAATAATTAACTTAGTCCCACGTTGGACGCATGGCTAGATATTTTTCTTTTTCTCTGTTTAATGTGAGATTTTTCTTTGAGAGCTTGTCATTAATAGACGTATGTGCGTATGTACAGTGCTTAACTTTTATACTCCATCCACGCTGGGTCGATGTTTCACGAGAGCTTCATATGTATTTAATAATATTTACATGAAGAGAGGTGAGAGGAGTTTCATCAGGATGAAACTCAAGGCACACTGTTTTCAAGGCTATGAAACTTTATCAAACTACCATTGGGAGCTAAAAAATTTCATTTTGTCCAAAATATGTCCAATCCTGTGTCTTTCAGTTAATTTCTTCAATGTCGGCAGGATTAGTTTGCTTGGTTGGGGGATTATTTGAACTGGGTTCCTTGTTATAATCATAATCGACATTAAAACAATCAGACGACGCAACTCACAATGTTATATTTTCTATAATAATGTGTTGTACTTTAGGACAGAGCAAGTAGCTAAGTTTAGGCCTTGTTTAGTTCGCTCAATTCGATCGAATTCGCGCTCTGTTTTACGTATTGAACAACGTGCCCTCTCTCTGCTTTTTCGATTCTCAATACATTTTTCTACGGTGCATTCGATCGAATTCGCGTGAACTAAACAAGACCAGCAAGAAACATATATACAGCTAACAAACAGACAACTCAATTTATTTGCACCGGCCAGGACCCACATCTTTTCGGCGTACTTGATCGTCACCATCAATTGTTGGGCGGTCACTTCGCGTGAGAGCATTCCTCTCCCCTTCCACAAGTGCCAGGTCACGATCGTAAATGCAGCATCAAAAGCCTGTAGCGATGCATGTGCTGAGGTGCATGCAGATACCGGCAGTCCTGTAGCTTGCTCGCCGGCAGTAGTTGTGATCGACCAGAGGTGCATGCAGGTACCGGCAGTCCTGTAGCGATGCATGTGCTGCACTTGGCGTGATGTGTGTCTAGCTAGGGATCCTACGCGAAACATTTACGATTCACGAATCTGACGAAGGGTGCGGGGACGCATCAATTTAATTAGGCTGGTTAGGGCATGGCTAATAAGGACGCCGACGGAGCGGGCGTATAGCGTCCAGGTCATACGAGCTGAACAGCTGGTAGTGGCGGGCCCTGCCACTCATTAATGCGTTGCGCTACTTCAGCTGGTGCGTGGAGCCATCGGAGTGGAGGAGCGAAGGACAGCTGAGCATTTCGCCCGTGTCAGTCGGCGTCTCGCCAGGCGCCCGTTCAGCTTTCTCTCTCCGTTTCTCGCTCTTCCAGCTAGGTTTTGTCTGACGTGGAGATTCATTTCGCCGGCTGACTGGACTCCATAATACTTGCTCTTAGGGCAGGCCCTACGCGCCACCGTGTTTGGGAGCCTCAGCTTCCACGTAGTCACATTGCCTCCACATCAGACGGGTTGGTGGTTCCGCAGAGAGTCGTGGTAGCCTGCAGAAGCAGCGTTCGCCTGGTCTGACAAAAAGCCGAGGCTACCGCTGGAGCGCGCGTTGCGGCGAGACAGAGACTGCACCACGAGCTTTCTTGGGAACCGCAGGAGCCAAAACGCCATGCAAAAAAGTTACTTTTCCTGCCGTAGCAGAGAGAACATGTGATGTGCATAGTAGCTTGCGTTGGAGAATTAACTGCTTCCTACATTTACTGTGGACGTGGCCTGACATTTCTGGGCGAGGCTACCACTGGCTGCTTCCTGCGTTGGGCCTGCCCTTAGATGGGTGAAAAAGGTGAAAAGTCTATGTATTGGGCCGCGTGCACAGAAAGAAAAAATAAACTGATACGGATCTCAATGCATAAACTTTATGCAAAGTGTAGTGAACTAAACACCGCTTCCACATATTGCACTGGGGCCTGGGTTTTAGGCCGTGTTTAGTTCCATTAGATAAGTTTTGCTACAGTAAATTCGAATATTTAGTTACCAATTAGAAGTATTAAATGTGGATAACTGACAAAACCCATTTCACAACCCAGGTAACTTCGCGAGACGAATCTAATGAGCCTAATTTGGCCATGATTAGACAACATCGTGCTACAGTAAATAATCTCTAATGACGGATTAATTAGGCTTAATAGATTCTCTCGCGATTTTCCGTCCATCCATGTATTTAGTTTTATAATTAGATCATATTTAATCCTTCTAATTTTTTATTTAGTTTTGCTACAGTAAATTTCGCAATAAGTTCGTGTGAATCTAGACACGGTCTTAGATTCCTTTTTGGAAGGACGATACCACTGGGGCAACACTGTCCCTTATGGTTACGGGCTTATGGCGCAACAGTATTGCACTGTTTTCTGCTCCTCATCCTTATGTTCCACGTCGGATCGATCCAGCTACTCGTACCATCATGTACGAAGTTGGTCGAGCGAGCTCCGTTGAACGCAGGGCGGCCACATGTAATAGCAGATTTCAGTCGGTCCGGCGCAATCTTCAAGACCAAGAGGTTCCATCTAATCGTGTCCTGAACGACTGGGCAGTGTGACCTGAGGTGCACGTACTCTGCTGTCTTCTCCCATGCATTAGCCAAAGGGTTTTTTTTTTTTGTTGTTGTCTGTAGGACACCTCCAAATGATGGTTTCGTGTGCAGCACATTCCGCTCTTTGATTTAGTACTACAGACACCGCAAAAATTTGGTTTTGTATGTAGCACACCTTCCTCATTATACTACTATTTTTCAGCCTCGAGAGAGAGAGAGAGAATGCTATGTAAAATTATTGAAATACCCCTGATTGTAACAGACCCAAAACATGCCATATTTTTTCAATATATTTGACAAGTATACCAAGTCTAACAGCAGCATATCAATATAGCATATCCCCAAAGTAGCTAATATGGTATAATAAGTGATCAGCATGTGGTTAATCTAAATATGCCACAATACATCAATTTGGCATGTCAAAATATAGCATCCAGTTTACTTCCACACACACATAATCTTAACATGTCACAAATTTAAAAGATAGCATTAATTTACATCCACACACAAGCTAACATTTCAGAAGTGCACGAGATGCTCCAGTGCCATTCTACCTTGCACCTCGGCCTCCTCCATTGCAATTTTTCTGGCTCATCTATAAAAGACAACAAAGATTAGCAAAAACATCGCCTGGATGTCGAACTTTGTAAAAAAAAAGTGTAGATGCTCCAGTGTTGATTGGGGCGCCGGCGTGCTTGCAGCAAAAACCATCGGCGCAAGGCAGTGTTTGAGGAGGATGGCCTGCTTTGATACGGGATTGGAGTGGCGGTCGCAGCAGTCGTTGCTGTTATCTTACGACAGGCGGACGAGAAGACGAGAAAGGAAGGAAAGAACGGGATGAAGGAAGGGCAAAATTAACCGTTCAGTACTCATTCTTTCCATTCCGTGGCTGCAAAAGCCTTTTCTTAATGCGTTAAGTGTGCAACAGGCAAAAACGTGTTTTGAAAGTGTCCATGAGACTAAAAGGAAGAGTGGAATGTATGCCGCACACACTACAAGAAACTATTTAATCTATGACAATTTTTTGTGACGTTTGCAGATAACATCACTAATATTGTACTATCTATGATGATTACATGTTTTTCGTCATGGATCTGTATGGTGGATAAGAAAGCCCAAAGTATAGTGATGTTTTATCAAATTTTTCACAAATCGGCCCATAATCTAGTGACGTTTTAACAAATTCGTCACAAACTGGCCTATAACATAGTGATGTTTCTATGAAACCATCACAATCACCAAAATAAAAACCGTCATAGCACAAGTGGCCACATGTTTAAAATCGAATATAATATTTAAAAAATGAAATTATTTTAAAACTAAAAATAAAAAACTAAAAAACTAAAACTGTTTTAAACAATAAAATTAAAAAATTAAATAATTAAAAATAAAAAATTAAACATGGGGTTCAAACCTGGCACCTTAAGGAAGAGATGCAAAGTCTACCACTGAGCTAGTTCTTTTGTTTTGATGGATATAGGTTTTTTTGTTACAAGTATCTTCTTTGCTTACATGGCATGCAGAAGGCCACCTCATCAATCTAGTCAGCAAGAGGCCACGTGTCTGATCTTTTCATCTGGGATCCATGTGTCTGGGCTCCATCTGTCAGTGACAACCGAAAGTATTTATCAAAAAAAGAATGGCGCAAGGGGATTCGAAGCAGGGACCTCGCTCTTGGAACCTTTGTGCCTTACCACCACGACAGCCTTGCATTTGTGTCAAGATTCCGCACTTCATCTTACAAAAACATGTAAACAGAAATTTGTTTCAATCCCCATGCGAGATCCAGTTTCAGTCACGACAATTTCATTCTGACTGCGAACCACGCACACGCCCGCGTTGCCGCCGCCGCCGCCGTTCACATCGCCGGCGAGGTTTGTAGTCCAGGACGCGAGAGTGTTGCCCGGCTAGTCAGCTTCATGTAGATGTCACTGCACCGCCGCCCACCATCGCCACCCCACATCGACGCCGGCCACCACAGCGACGCCGCCCACCACAACAGCGCCGGCCACCATAGCGACGCCGCCCACCACATCGGCGCTGGCCACCGTCATCACTCCACATCGCCGCCGCCCCCCATCACCACCCCACCGAAGTTGTGCGTGCCCATGGTGACCACACTGTATTAAGGTTGAAGCCATCCAGTGAAAAGAAATTAAAGCGCGGCAAGGTATATATCTGTAATTTTTCTTGATTTTGTTGAATGTATAGCTTTGAATTGGTGAAGAGTTGTTGATTTGTGTGTTTTTATGCAATGCTTGATTAGATGGATCAAAATGGCAGACTGTTTTCCCCTGAACACATTGATGGTGTTAAACAATTTATGAGTTTCATTCAAGAAAAATTCAGTGACAATATTGAAATTTTGTGCCCATGTGCTAGATGCCTCAATCAAAAGTACCTTTGTCAGGCTGCTGTGAAGAAGCATATTTTGATGAATGATATGGATAATAGTTATACTCGGTGAATTCGTCATGGAGAGAGCTTGAATATAGATGTTATTGACCACCCTATTGATGTGCATGACAGTGCTGATCCTGTTGGTTCTGTACATGGAGAGGATGACAATGAAGATCGTTTGGAAGGGCCTTTAGGAGACCTACATGCTGTAGCAGAAGAAGCAAGACAGGATGGAGAAAATGAAAATGGTGATGTAGAACCTCATGACAAAGAGTCATTTTTGAAAATAGTCATGAAAGAGACAAAGCGTCAGCTTTATCCTGGATGTACCAAATTTACAAGCTTCTTTTTTGTGGTAAAACTTCTGCATATGAAGTCATTATATAGGATAAGCAATTCTGCCTTTACAGCAATATTGAAACAATTGGCTGAAGCATTCCCAGAATACAATACTCTCCCCAAATCATATAATGAAGCAAAGAATCTTTTAAAAGAATTAGGTCTTGGATATGAATCAATACATGTGTCCTTCAATAATTGTGTGTTGTTCAGAAAAAAAATATGCCAAGCATGACAATTGCCCCGTGTGGCCTGTCAAGATGGAAAGATGAAGAAAGAAAGAAGATTCCACAGAAGGTTTTGCGGTATTTTCCATTGGTACCTAGGCTAAAAGAGGATGTTTGCCACCAAAGAAGCATCAGAACAAGCACAATGGCACAAGTTAAAACGGCAACCCAATGATCAGGAAATGAGCCACCCAGCTGATGGCGAAGCGTGGCAAGATTTTGATAGAGAATTTCCTGATTTTGCAACAGATGCAAGAAATCTTATGCTTGGCATTGCTACAGATGGGTTCAATCCGTTTTCAGAAAAGAACACAAAATACAGCACGTGACCTGTGTTGGTGGTGCCATACAATCTTCCACCTTGGGTATACATGGAGGAGTCAAACTTTATGATGGCTTTGCTTATTCCAGGTCCTACATGGCCCAGGAAGGATTTTGATGTATTTTTGGAGCCTCTTGTGGAAGATTTGCTTGAGCTTTGGATAGGTGTGTGTGCTTATGATGCTCTTAGTCAGAAAATGTTCAAGCTTCATGCTGTAGTTTTGTGGTGCATCCATGATTACCCAGCTTTGAGCACTCTTTCATGGCGTACCACAAAAGGCTATTTTGCATGTACTCATTGTGAAAAGAACCCTCTTTCCTATGGCCTAAGGAGCAAAATTGGGTATTTTGGGCACTTCCGTTTTCTTCCAAATTGATATCCTCTACGGAGAAACAATATATTTGCCGGCCTTCATGAAAGCAATGATCCACCAGGTCAATTCTCTATAGAAGAGCTGCTGGCTGAATTGGAGAACGTTAAAGATGTTATACCTGGGAAGCCGCAAGGAAGTGGGAAAAGCAAGCTTTCTGATTTGGAAGGTTGTCATGTGAGAATTTGGAACCAAATGGTTAGTTTATGGAACTTGCCATATTGGCATAAATTGAAGCTAAGACACAATCTTGATGTCATGCATATTGAGAAAAATATATGTGAGAGCCTGCTTGCAATAATTCTCAATATAATTGGGAAGACGAAGGACACAGTTAAAGCTAGGTTTGATTAGAAAGATTTGGGTATTAGAAAGTAGCTGCAATTTAGAGAGGATGGAGATTCATGTGAGATGCCTCATGCTCGATATACCTTGTCCAAAGAACAAAAGAAGGCCTTTTGTGATTCTCTATGAAAGATAAAGTTTCCAGATGGATTTGCTTCAAACATCTCGATGTTTAAATGCTGAAGGAACCAAGGTACTTGGGCTGAAAACCCATGATTGTCATATTCTTTTGCAAAGAATCTTACCAGCTGCTTTGAGTGGATTTTTGGACAAGGATATATACGGAGCAATAGCAGAGTTAGGGAAGTTTTTCGGGGAGTTGTGCAGCAAAACACTTCACAAGGATTTGTTGGTTGAAATGAAGAAAGAGATCCCTATAATTTTGGTGAAGCTTGAGAAATTTTCCCCCTGGCTTTCTTTGATGTGATGCTGCACCTTGCTGTCCATTTACCTGATGAGGCTTGCTTAGAGGACCTTCGCAATATGGGTGGATGTACCTAATTGAGAGACGGTTGTATACTTTGAAGCGCTATGTGAGGAACAGGGAACAACTAGAAGGTTCTATTGCTGAGGCATATATTGCTAATGAATGCTTGACATTTTGCTCTAAATACATAGATGGTGTTGAAACAAGATTCAATCGTGAACCAAGAAATATTAGATTTTCTAATGAAGGGCCTATGGTGTTGACATTTTTGGGCATAGAGTTCATTTTACTTGGACCTGATCTTGTATATGATGTTAACGGCTTTGATCAAATGGTGTGGTATGTGCTGAACAATTGTAGTCAAGTTGAGAAATATGTGGTGGTTTGGTATGTGCTGAACAATTGTAGTCAAGTTGAGAAATATGTGGCGTAAGTTCTAATCCTTGTTAGTTTACTTTCCAAACTTGGTTCAGGAAATGGTGTGCTAACTTTATTTTTTTTGGAATGTTCAGAGAAGAACTAGTGAGAGAAGGGGTGGCTAACATTGAAAAAACAATTCAGCTAGGATTCCAGACTTGGTTCAGGAATCATGTTAGTTTACATTCCAAACTTGTTTACTTTTTAGCCATAATTCTAGTATACATTCTGATGTATCTGTGTTACATGTGACAAATGATGAGATTGAGAAATACTGATCAAGAAGAAATAGATGATGATCACTTTTCCTTGGCATGTGGTCCTGATTACAGAGTTAGGAAATACTCCTCATGCATAGTGAATGGTGTGCGGTTCAACATTGTTGACCGTGACAAAAACAAGAAAACACAAAACAGTCGAGTAATGACACAAGGTACACATAATGGTGATTTCATTGTTTTTTTGGGACCTTGAAAGAGATAATTTAGTTAGAATATCCAGAGGATGAGAGGTCAGTAGTATTGTTTAAATGTGACTGGTTTAAACTCGATGGCAAGAGGACTGAACTTAAATATGATGGCTTTTTTAAAAGCATCAATGTTGGAACTCTATGGTACAAGAATGATTGTTTTATATTAGCAACTCAAGCTAGGAAGGTGTTCTATTTACCAGACACCAGGTTGGGAAAAGATTGGCAAGTTGTCTAGACATTTGACTATAGACATCTTTACAATGTTAGAGAAAGTGAGTGTGTACAATACAATGCAACTTCATATCAAGAGGATGATTGTTGTGAAGAAGATGCCAGATGACAACCAGTTTTAGACATTACATATGATAAGCCTTTAAATAGAGATGATGAACAAGGCCTAATGTTTGAAGCTGCTGAAATTGCCCGGTTCGTGAAAGAAAGAAACCAAGATGTGCAAGTCAGTGATGGCGAGGACGAAGAAGATGACACACTTCTAGAGTACTGCAGCGATGATGAAGGCGGTCCTCAAATTGAGGTTGACAGTTATGACGAATAACAAATCCCATTTTCATTTTGTAATATTTGAGGTTGTGAAATGACATTGTTCTGTTCTGAAATCAAAGCTGAATTCTGATCTGAAATGAAACATAAACTCTTCTGCGTATGTCTGCAGTTTTAGGCATGAACTCTGTTGTGAAACATAAATGATAGATGAACTCTGTTGTGAGATCAAAGCTGAATTCTGATCTGAAATGAAACATAAACTCTTATGTGTATGTCTGCAGATTTAGGACTGAATTTGTTTCAATTTTGAGTACAGGCCTGAATTTGAAATATAAATGAGATAGTAGTGCATATATCACAGGATATATATCACAGGATTTCACTGAAGACACTTAGCACATATAGCAGACTGATATTCACATTATTCATGACACAGGACACATCACATATTTACATGTTCCCAGGACACATCACATATTCACATGATCATAGGACACATCACATATTCATGACATAGGATAGGACTCAGGACTCAGGACGGGCACCAACAACACATATGCGAAGCAAAAGACAAAACAGATGTCCTTGTAGGGCAATTGGACTTCCACCCGCCATTTCTTGGTTGCCTTCCTCTGTTCTTTCTGCAGCCCATGTTCCATCACCTTCTTCTTTCCTTGTTCCTTGGCAAGCTCATCAATAAGTCCACTTATCTTCACTTTGGTTTTTTGTAGTTCATGGCTCAACTTCCAGATTTTTTCCTTCCACGTTCATGATAGGCAGCCTACATTTAAAATTCAGAATGCATGTTCAATGGCCAAATTCAAAATGTACATATGTTCAGTGGCAGCAAACATCTCAATGCATAACAAGTTCACTCAAACATATATAACAATCATGTGCATACACAAACATATATAACAATCATTTGACTCTCTAAAGTATGGCACAACAGAAACTAAACAGATGAACAAATGTGATGATCAAACATGTGCATACATTTGTGCATAACAAGTGAGGAGATGGCCTGAATTTGAAATAGGATTGAGGATCACCTCATTCTTCTTCCTCTGGGATGTCTTGGTGCTGGGGTTTTGCTTGGATGCTGACACCTTCTTCTGCTTGGAGGTGAAATCATAGGCGATCTATGCCTCAGAGCTTGAGTTCAGCTACTCGAGCCTCACACTCTTGCACCAAACCTTCGAGGTGCCCTCACCGTCATTGGAGGCGCGGCGGAATTGACAACGGGCATAGGAGGTGCCCTCCCCGCCGTTGGGGGCTGACCGCTTTTGGCCACCCCTCTTCGCCTCTTCGCAGATGCTGCAATAGGAGGAGGAGGAACTAGATCATACCTCCGACTTCAATAGGCCACCGTCGCCGCTTGAGGAGGAGGACAAATCGGGGCACGGCTTCAACCTGCCTCCATTGCTGCTTCTAGAGGAGGAGGAAGCGGAAGGCCCCTCCGACTTCACCTCACCGCCATAGCCACTTCTAGAGGAGGAGGAGGTAGCGGACCACACGAATGGCTTAGCCTCGGCGTAGGATATCCACCGTCGCGCTGCCCGCTTCCCCCGCACCATGGTTGCGCTACCGCTGGATCTGAAGTGGGGGAAAGGAGGATGGTGGAGGCCAAGGAAGCAGAGGAAGAGGAGGATGCGGATTGGGAAAAGGGGATGAGAAGAAGGGAAAGGAGGAGGGGTGAGGAAGTAGAGGAGGCGTCATCGCCGGATTTTATTTTTTTAGTTTTTTCATCTCATTCTTTTAAAAAAACAATACCTTCTTTTGTTCAATTTCCCCTTTTTCGTAAATTAGCCACTTTTTTAAAAAATCCTTCTTTTCTTAAGATTCATATTACACCATTTTCCAAAATCAAATATTGTACCATCTTTCTTGTTCTTGGTTTCATTTTAGCCTATTACTACATGATACCCACAATTGATGAGGCCGCCTTCAATTAAACTCAATTGACATTGTCGTATATCCAACATGATATGAACTCAAGACATCCAATTTTTGACATTATACTTTATTTGTCGCTTCACGTGATATAGATATATATATATATGAACCCAGGATTTCGACGATGCCATACCATAGTAGTGCATCCAACATTACTATATGGCTACCTATATATCACCTATTTTCTCAGGCACTCACCTCAATCATGTTAATCTATTGATCATATTCAACTATAGAAAATTAATAGAGTCAGACACACACACACACACACACCATACCATGCTATTAACACAATAGGTAGAGCATACACACCATAACATGCTATTAACACTATAGGTAGAGCATACACGCCATATCATGCTATTAACACTATGGGTAGAGCATACACGCCATATCATGCTATTAACACTATGGGTAGAGCATACACGCCATATCATGCTATTAACACTATAGGTAGAACATACACACCATGATATGCTATTAACACTATAGGTAGAGCATACACGCCATATCATGCTATTAACACTATAAGTAGAGCATACAAGCCATAACATGCTATTAACACTATAGGTAGATCATATACACCATACCATGCTATTAACACTATAGGTATAGTACCCATATATCTGTAGAGCATACACGCCATACCTTCAATGTTGATGGTTATACTTAACAATGGTTATCGTAACCATTATATTTAACACAATGAGAATTCCATACTTGCAAAATTAGTCAATATATTATGAGATGAAAGAGGGATAGGGTTTTTCTAAAAGAAAGGAGGATGAAAGAAAGAAGAGTTTGTATAATTATAAAGGTCAAATAATGCATATTGTTGTCTTTTAAAAAGTTTATTCTAGAAGCTTCCAAAGCTTCACTAGCGGCCAACACATTCAGAATTCAGGCCCGCGCTGCTCTTTTGCTCCAACGGCGCCAAGCCAAAAAAAATTCAGGTCAATTGACTATTGTAGCCATCGGCCGCTCCTAATCTACCGACCGATTCAGGAGGCATCGCGGTATGTTCCCTCCTTGCCCGCACATTATCCCCAATCTCCCCCAAAATCGAGAGGACGAGAGCTATCCCGCGCCACCCATTAAGAGCTCCCGCTCAGCCGCCACCCATCCACTAACTCCTCCGCCGCCATCCATCGACCATCACCCCACCTCCGCCGCCGCTCCCACAGCGGCCCCTCCGCCACTGTGGTGGCGGTCTTGAAGGGCCAGCTGAAGGACCTCTCCACCACAACAAAACCCTAGATCCACCATGCCACCATCGCTGCAAGGTCTGCTCCGCCACCAACAGCACCGCACACCGTTGTCGCCCAAGGGCCTCTCCACCACCATCGCTGCCATCACCAGAAGGCCTTCCCCCTAGATCAACCACACCATCGTCACCCTAGGGCCTCTCCACCACCATAGTCACCTCACCAAAAGGTCCTCTTCGCCACCAACTGCGCTGCTCCGAGGACCACTCGCCCGCCGTCGCCGCGCCCTAGGACATCCTGTGACGAAGATGAAGGGTGCTCCGAAGAAACGACAGGCCAATGACATTCCAGGTATGGTCAAGTACATCACTTCAGTAGTGGTTCTGAGTGTCAGTAGTACATGGCTTGTATGTTTAGTACTTGTTCTGTATGTTATCAGGTTTTTATGAATCTGATATGTGATGGCTAGGTTATCATCTTGCTAGGTTTGTGATAAGCCTGCTAGGTTTATGGTAAGCCTGCCAGCCCAGAACCATTATAGGCATGCCTATATTGCAGCTATGATGCAAAAAAAGACGCTGCTTGTATATATTTCCTAGACCTATATGCCAGATTTTTGTTTTCCCATGCTTTTGTTGTAATTTCCAAACATTACATGATCTTGTATCTATTTCTTATTCAGCATGATCTGTAATTATTCAAGAATGTAGCATTTCCTTAGGTTCTTACTCATTTTTTCCTTGCATCTTAGCACGACAACTGCATCCATATGAAGAAGAGCAACTGAGAAATTGCAAGAGGAACAATGCAAGGTTGTAGCAATTTGGAATTACTACTTTGGCCAGCATGCTTGCAAAAACATCTGCCATTCAAAACTGCAAACAAAATGATAGAATCGAAGGTGATTTTATAGGTGAAAATGCTAAGGTGATAATTCTTTCATCTTGTTAGGGTTAACTTGCTTCCTTCCTAGTGCAATGCAATTGTCTGCACAATCTGTTGACTAATCAATGCTTCCATTTGTACCAGGGCTCTAAGGAGAGGACTACCAACAAAAGTAGCAAACAAACACTAGACATGGCTCCTGCTCCGGTCAAGTTTAGGTCTTGTAAGAGAGTTTTCCCTGACCAGACACCTAATAGAGATACAAGGCTAAAGAAAAGAATTTCCTAGTCTCGTGCTAGTCTGACACCAAGCAAGCCACCTCCTTCATAGTATCATTTTTGTTGCAGTCATTCTATAACCTTTGATTACATTATTAATGCACTATAACTTCCTACTTCTTTTTTTATGATGAAGATGATTCCATTCCTCGATCAGATGGTCACAGCCATATGGGCAATGAAGGTGCTGCCATTCCTCAGCATGATGGTGACAATCGTATTGCAAATGAGGGTGGTTCCATTGCCCCGTCAGATGTTCACTGCCAATGAAGATGATGCAATCCCCCAGTCCGATGTTGACAACCATATGGCCAATGTAGCTGATGCCACTCCCCAATCTGATGATGCCAGCCATATGAACAATGAAGGTGTGGCTTTCATACTATGATTCTTCTAGCACTCATATTTGCTGCTACTTTGGTTGTATGATGACTTTGGTCTTACTTCATGCAATTTTTAGGTGCTTTTGACCACCATGATGACACCACCACTAGGGCTAAAAGAACCGCTGTGACATGTCCTTCTAGCAACAACCACATGGCAGAAGAAGAGGATGAATGGAATTGAGGAATTAATATGGGTCATGGTCTCCAGAAGATGAGCAGAGCTCATCATGGCAAGCTACAAATTGTCATACCTGAAGGGAATATCAGGCCCCTGGTACCTCTTATTGCTGCAAAGTTTGCAACTGAATGCAACATTGTTGTAAGGAACCATGTGCCTGTGCTGAAGCACTGGAAGGAATACAAGAGAAAACCTGCAGTGATTGACATTTTTTTCGGAAGACTTCATGTAAGTACATCCTCAAGGCCTTTCCCCCATTCGGATACAATAAGAACTATTATCTGTTACCATGGAAGTATCTCTAGAATTTTAGAATCTAGCACCCTCTATTTATAAATATTTGGTCTTATAGTGTCAAACCATGCATGCATACTACTTGCTGGCTGGTATATGAAGATATGCATTATTCTAAGTATCAACAGATTCTGTCCTAAATGCTTTGCTTCTTATATGGTTTAATCCAATTGAATATGATCCTAAGTGTCTTGCGAGCGATTCATATATTTGTTATACATGTTTTCCATCTGAATAGGCAAAGTTCAACATTGACACAAATGATCCAGTAGTTAGAAAGGGTTGCCTTGAGATGATGAAGTCTGCAGTTCGACAATAGCGACATAGGGTCAAGGAACAATATTTTGATCCTTTCCCAATACATTTGGTTCCTAAAACTTCTCCTGTGAATTCGACAAGTAATGCTGAATGGATTGACCTTGTGGAATCTTGGAAGACTCCTAAAAAATGGTATTTTTTCCCTAAACAAGTGACACTTGCATTGTACATGATACTATGGCACTTGTCTAACATGTATCGTGTATATGATGTAGGAGGTTTGTGAAAATAAAAAAGACAACCGAGCCAACGTTAAGTTCCATCAAACAACAGGTTCCTGCAGCTACCCGGTTTTTGTTGAAAATTTGGTAAGTTAGCCATGTTGATGTGCACCTCATTTGGGAAGTTATCCATGTCAACATGCAGCCTGTTACTTGTATATATTACAGTTCTGTTCCAAAACTGTTATAATCCACTTGTGTCATTTGTTGGTAGTAAATGCCAATATGTACACTGCATATCAATTTTGTTCAAGTGATAATGATGTTCTGTCATTTTGTAACTAATTATGTTTCTAGTTCCATAATCTAGGAAGATCAGTTTATCTAAGTGTAGAATATTATTTATTGCTGCAGCAAGATGAGTACATGTTATTTTTCTATATTTACGATTGTTAAGTGTTGTGACCAATCAAGTAATATTGCTCCATATAAACATTTGGTTTAGGGAGATGAGTATGAGGAACCTAATGCATTTGATTTGTTCCAAATGTGCCACTATAGCAAGAAAAGAAAAGGCTACACATCTACTGTACAATTGGCTATTGTAAGTCGGGTCCCTAATGCTGCTATTTTGTTTTGCTTTTTTTCAACTGCCTATGATCATCAACCATGTTTGTTGCTTTGTTGCTAGACTGAAATGGAATACCAGCTAGCTACAACACGAACAGAAGGTGAACAACTCAAGTCTACCACTGAGGTTGTAGCTGATGTGCTTCACACCAACACCAAAAATAATGTGTTCCTTCAGAATGTGGGGATCCAGGCTGTGCGGCCAAGGTTCAGGGTACAGGATATTGAAACCCAACTAGAAGCAAAGAAGAGGGCAAATGTTGAGCTTCGCTTGATTATCAACAACCAGTGGGCAGAAATTGATGATATCTCAAACCAACTGCACGCAACTGAATAGACAACGATAAGGGACAATGAGGAGATGAAGAAGAAGCAAGCTGAGTTGGAGGTCAAAATTGACAAACCAATTGAGATGATGGTATGTGTGATTGTGCTGGAACCAATCTTTTGTTGTTGCAACCTATCTTTTGCTGAATTTTGTGATGGAGCTTGGATTTACTGGAACCAAGCTATTGTTGTGCAATGGTTTGTGGTGCTGCAACATTTTGTTTCTGGTGCTTTTCTTTTGATGCAAGCTAAAAACATTATGTACCTTGCAATTTGATTGTCATGAATGTACTGTGATTCTGGTAAATGGGCTAAAATTGTGATTGTCATGAATGTACTGTACTTCTGGTAAATGGGCTGAAATTATGTATGTTCTTTGGGCTGAAATTGTGTATGTTATCTGAGCTAAAAATGGGCTGAAATGGCTATTAAGAAAAGAGGGCTAAAATGGCTATTATGATAAATGGGCTGGAATAAGGCCAAATTTAGTGGTCTTAAACTTTAATGGGCTTATAAATTGTCTTTGAATTTTAGTTGGTCTGTTAAAATTAAGTGGACCAAAAAATGCCCACTTGAGTGGCCCAGTTCTAAAGTGGACCCGTTAACAAATGGGCCACAAATGCCACGTCATCAGCCACGTGAATGTCACGTCAGCGGCCACGTCACCAGTCAGGTCATTGGTACTTGCCATATTACCAGACACGTCATCAGCCATGTCATTTTATCCATGACGAATGGTAGTCTACATGGCAATCATCTGTGACGTTTATTTTCGTCACTGATATTGGGCCTGGGTTGGCTTAATCGGCCCTAAATGAGCTTTATGACAGTTAATAAACGTCATAGATTGTGCTAATCTGCGACGATTGTAAAGAAACGTCGATCGATTTAATCTATGACGCCCAATACATGACATTATCTGAAATCGTCATAGACACATCTTGATGACGGTTTTTCAGCGATCTATGACAGAATTCAACCGTCATAGATTAAATAGTTTCTTGTAGTGACGAATCCACGGTTTGGCAATGTGCCATGGACAAAAAACCCTTAGCCAAAGGACTGGATTGTCTACACCAAACCCGGGTATTGAGTGTCCTCCTGCTAGCCATACCCGAATTTTGTTAGTGTATACTGTAGTATGTAATATATTTGTGAAAAAGTTAGATGTTGTAGACAAGTTCCACACACCTAGATTCAAGCAGGTGTTGCAAAATTTGAGTATTTCTTTTTTTAAAACATGCTTAGCACGTATGTCATTTAGAAAAGAAGGAAGCTAACAAGTTAAAAGTTACAAGTTAAAAACCAACAACAACAATAGAGGCAAAGAAAAACAACACACTACACTACATCAAGCACTCCGTCAAGGGAAAAGAATGACTCCCAAGTCTCGGTACCCAGTCAACGACCAGATAGGCATGACCTCCATGATACTCTGCGCTAAGGCCACCAGTACTATAGAGCCAACTTATCAAAAATACAGCAATTCCTTTCTTTCCAAATGCTCCAAGAGACCAACAGGACTAGAGTACCGAAACCATTTCATGCAACCTTAGAGACCTTCTTACAATTAAACGACCACCAGTCTGCGAGCGGTCACTCTCCTGATGGGGCAAGGTGTGACAGATTAACCCTCCCAAGGACCCGAAACCATGTTTTGCGACCATGGACGCACCCAATAAGAAGGTGGATAGTCTCGTCTCTTGTTCATAGAGCGCACAAGCATCATCCTCCCTAAGCCTGATAAGGAGCTGGACGATCTTCCAGGAGGTAGAGGATAAATTAGATTGGTGGAGAACTCGACGTTGGCGATCCGACTTCAAATCAAACATGATTCGAACCCTGCAACCGTTACACAACTGTTTCATTGGTTATCAACCAAGCACAACTTGATTGACTTCACCGAGAAGGCTTTCTCTGCAAGCGAATCGAAGAACACAACCAAGAGAATGATAAACACGTAATATGAAATTACAGATCTGTATAAAACAAATATGAGAGGAGTTCAAGCTCTGATCAACAAAGCACTAATCGCCAAAGAGTTGTAGAACGAGAACAGGGTCCCTGGATCACTGTAAATGGACTTGTCGCCACACTTATACTGAATCTACCAGAGTTTCGACTTCGAAAACTTGACTAAACAAAACTCAAACCCTAACTTGGGTGGCGGCTACTGAAATATAGAGTTTAGGGTCATGGGAGACCCACTGGATGCGCCCCTATTGGGCTCCAATAAGATACATGGGCCAACGGCCCAAAAGACAGTGGCGCAGCACCCTGACAAATTCTATAAGCCCACTTGTTTCGGCGATTCCTATCGACTCAGATGGAATTTTGATGTGGGACCAGTCCCATTAGAAGCTCTATGAAATTATCTTTCCATCCATAAATAACGTCCAAAATAGACTTCGTATGTGACATAGGCGTCGATTTTAGTGCGGGCTGCTCCTGAATTTCATGGTGGACTCGAACTTGAGTTGTTTTGGGCCTCCACCTTGGGGACTCGAACCGAATCAACTCTAGGCCTTCTTCTTGACTTAGAGATACATTTTGGACTCCTCCAAAATAAACAATTATGTCCATGTCCATGGTTGTCATGTCCTCATCATCCTCCCCTTCTTGACGAAAAGCCGTCCTCTGCGTCGATTGTACTCGAAACTAATCCTGCACAACACAAAGGAGAACGAGGTTGCAAAAACAAAGGAAATCAAAAATAATTCTGAAAAGGGATGTTACCATGTTTCCAATTGTGTAGTGTGTCATCTCGCATAAAAATGTCAGCAAGCATGTATGCTCCATGACCGAAATACACATGATGTTTGTCAACACTATGCTGCAAAAGATTAGTGCTAACAAAAGACAGAGCATGACTAGATGATTGTATATCAGAAAATTCAGCACCAGCAAGCATAGGTAGGAACCAACAATGTTCCCTTCTTGAAAGACAAAACTACTAGAGGAACATGTGAATATATTTTTATTATGGCTGCCGTCTAATCGATCACAATCTTGCACAACAAAAGTAGAATTCATATTGCTACGAATGTAGACTCTATGTATCATATATTGTCCTTGGTTGTCATATTTGCCAACAACATGATATGTATATTTATCAAACCAAGACAAATCAACATATCTAAAAAGTCTCTCTTCCAAACAATTTAGATTACAAAAAATATCAAATTCAATGTAACCCAAAGTGTATAAAGAAGACATTAGTTTAGCTCATCATAGGCACTAGCAACATGCATAACATGTTTAGGTTCAGCACAAGTGTGTGGTTGCAAAACATATAAAACTGAAGTATTATCACACAATTCATCTTTATCACATGAAACATCAAACAAATCATCATGTGATAGAGATAAATCAAGAGATGGTTTCACGAACAATTGCTCTATGATAGCATGGTTGTGGAAAAATTCAGCACATTAATACAATTCTCACAATCCGTGAGTGTAGCGCCATGTGCAGTACCTTTGCTCTCAGTTTCAGCATGAGTAATAGGTGCATTGTGAAGTGATGGTTCTGAATTTTCACATAAAGTTGTAAGCACATCATTTTCTTCAACGGCATCTTCTCGCTTTTGTACATTGTCCTACAAAAGGTTAGGCACAACAAGAGAAAGAACAAGAGATCGATCCTCTATATGAGGCATCTCATCATTTGAATTCAAAATAGGAGGTGGAGTGACAAAAGTTTCCCTCATAAGCAATGTCATATCTTGCCAAGATTGTGGTTTATCTGAAGACTTAAGGACTCCCACCAATTTAAAGCAGTACCTCACAAGACACTGGCTGCATTCTGAACTTTTCTCTGTGCACACATTGAGCAAGTATAAAGTATGTTATCTATTGCTTTTTCCCACTCAATGTACTCAACAGCACCTACACCATCATAAGTAGGTGGATACGGATAACGTGTCATTGTTAGAAGACAGGAAAAGACAACACAAAAGTATTATCCCTATCAACTAGCAACTACTAGGTGGTGATGATGGTGGAATGCAATATCTCAAGTGGCTACCACCGTCTTGCAAGTGCTCTTACCAAAGACAATAGGGCGGCACAATCTGTTGTCAAGCTTGGGTGTAACAGCTGCAAGAAGGTGCTGACAGAAGTATATATGTGGAGCTTTGGGTAGGCTCAATATGGTAGCAAGGAATAACAATTATTCAAGTCAGAATTGCAAGACTGAAAAGTAGTCCCAGGCTAGTCTATATCGTCGGCCTAAACTTGTCTCGGACCTAGTTGAAGCAAGCAACAAAAACAACTCAGCAAAGGACTCAAAGGATGCAAGCACTCCTGAATTTTTTTCTTTTATTTTTCTTTCTTGCTTTCTTTTTTCTTTTTGGTGCGGCTTTTTCTTCACTTTTTTAGCACCTCTTTGCCTCTTACTCTTCTATTTTTTTATTACTCAAAAGTGCAGCAACTTAAAGTTTTACAACTCAATATAACACAATGTTGCTACTAATTCCAAACTAGCAAAGCATGGCCATGACAACTCACGACAAACAAAGTTTGTGTCTCAATTTTTTTTTATTGTTTTTGACCAAGTTGATTCTTTTCCTCTCTCTGGTATGTGTACAAGAACAATTGATGGAGGAAAACAAATCTGGGAACACCACGATAAACAATTCCTCTACAGCACTAGTACCCCTTGTCACTACGTTGCATGCAACAAACAAAACACTAGCACACAGCAAACATGCACTTGACACTAGGGATTACGAAGCAGATCTAGACATGACGAACACGATGACACAGCAAGGGACTAAAATTCAGAAAAGCAAACTAAACTAAAAACTTGTGGGGCACAAAGGGGTTATAGGACAGTGGAAATATTTTTGTAGGGCTTTTTTTTGGACTATAGGTAAATGAAAACAAGTTGAATCTAAAGGGCACACGATAATACTTCACGTGCAACCTGAATCCTGATACCACTTGATAAGGCGCTGGCCGATCTTCTGAGAGGTAGAGGATAAATTCGATTGGTGGAGAACTCGACGTTGGCGACCCGGCTTCAAATCAGACACGATTTGAACCCTGCAACCGTTACACCACTACTCCATTGGTTATCAACCAAGCACAACTTGATTGACCTCGCCGAGAAGGCTTTCCCTGCAAGAGAATCAAAGAACACAAGCAAGAGAATGATAAACATGCAATCTGAAATTGCAGATCTGTATAAAGCGAATATGAGAGGATTTCAAGCTCTGATCAACAAAGGACTAATCACCACAGGGATGTAGAACGAGAACAGGGGCCCTGGATCACTGTAAACGGACTTGTAGCCACAGTTACAATGAATCTATCATAGTTTCAACTTCGAAAACTTGACTAAACAAAACCCAAACCCTAACTTGGGCAGCGGCTACTGAAATATAGAGGTTAGGGTCATGGGAGACCCCCTGGACGCGCCCCTATTGGGCTCCAATAAGATACATGGGCCTATAGCCCAAAAGACGGTTGCACAGCACCCTGACAGATTCTATAAGCCCACTTGTTTCGGTGATTCCTATTGACTCAGATGAAATTTTGATGTCGGACCAGACCCATTGGAAACTCTATGAAATTATCTTTCCATCCATATAAAGAACGTCAAAAACAGACTCCATATGCGATCTGGGCGTCGATTTTAGTGCGGGATGCTCCTGGACTCCAAGGTGGACTCGAACTTGAGTTGTTTTGGGCCTCCACCTTGGGGACTCGAACCAAATCAACTTTAGGCCTTGTTCTTGGCTTGGACATACATTTTGAACTCCTCCAAAACAAACAATTATGTCCATGTCCATGGTTTTCATGTCCTCATCAAAGCCCATGTTGACGCATCATGTTGGAAGTCCAAGGGCAATCAAGCAGTGGCAACCAGATAAACAATCTGCACTTATTCGGTGTGTTAACCTTTCAAAATAGCCTACAACCTGAGACGGAGGACTACCCTAGGAAGAAAGCTCTGTATGCACTCGCAAAAGTGAAAACTCCGTTCGGAGTACATTTCCAAATGAAGCGATCCTCATGTCCAGGAACAAGGATGTGACCGTCCAAAATTCTCAAGAGATCCCGGTATTTTAGGAGAGCAGTAGGATAAAGGGCCCCTATGATGTCCTTTATCCATCTCTTGGTGACCAAAGATTGCATGACCGATATGTTTTCAATTGCCAGTGATACTACCAAGACAATATTAGGGGAAACTGAGGCCACAGAAGTCCCATGCAGCTTGTTATTCATCCAGAATCTTGAAAGTAGCCCGTTCCTTACATCTACGATAATGGAGGCATCAAATAGAGCAAGAGAATGAGGGCCGGTCTATAAGTGTAGGACTATGATGGGTCAATTCTTTGGAGCTAGTTCCATCTCAATTGAAGCGACAAACATAAGATTATCAGATTCAGGAAGCCCAAACCTCCCAGGTCCAACGGCCTGCACACTCTGACCTAAGCAACCACATAGTGTCCCCCATGCACCACCCCCATACCTCTCCAAAAGAATGCCTTCCTAATCCGATCAAAGGAGTCATTCATCCACTGCGACAGGCTCATCGCAATTGACATGTAGATAGTAGTCGAAGTTGGAGTGATCTTAGCCAACATAATGCGACCACAGCCGACCTGTCCTCGTAGGTAAGCGATCAGTGACCGTATTGACAAGAGGCTATAAGTATGCATTAGTGAGACTTGTAATGGATAGTGGTAGGCTAAGGTAGCAAAAGAGGGAGATCCAGTCTGTCAAAATCCGCTGATAACTAGAGGGAGATCTAGTCCGTCGAAATCCGTGGGAAGGCCAAGAAGCTCAGCAGCTCGAGCAGAAACACCCAGGAGACTGAGTCAAAAGATTTAGCAATGTCCAACTTGAGAAGAGCACATGACATGCTGTTCTTTGCCAGATTCCTCGCAGCTCCTCAAACATATTGGAAGTTATCATGTATATGTCGTTTCTTGATGAAGGTGATTTTAGGCACCAGCCTATTGGCAAGTGCCTTAGAAAATTGGTTGCTGAAGCTGTGCGCGAGAAAGATTGGCCTGTAATCTCCCTGCTCCAGTGCGGCCTCCTTCTTAGGGATCAGGATCAAGTATGCATCATTAAAGTGATGTAGGCTGCGATCGTCCAAGCAAGAGAGTGCATCAATGGATTACATAATGTCGGCCTTGACGATCGACCAAGAGACCTGATAAAAGCAACCTGTAAACCCATCTAGACCAGGCAATTTGTTCGATAGAAGCTCCCAGATAATCCCCAGACCTCATCCTCAGTGAAAGGAGAATCTATTCCTAAATGGTCGACCTGTGTGAAACCCAACACCTCAAAATTCAGTGTTGTCGACCGCAAGTAACCCTTTCCAAGAATGGAGTTGAAGTAAGTGAATACCGCGCCTCAGCATTATCATCTTCAGAAACAAGTATTCGACCATCGACCTTGAGGAAGGCAATATGGGTATGTCGTCGATGCTAGTTGGCATGCAAGTGGAAGAAGTGGGTATTGGCATCTCCCTGACAATCATAGAAGGGAAGGTCGCTGCTTAGCAATAATCCTCTCCACCAAGGCCAAGCCCAAATACTTAAGCTTGAGAAAGCGCTGAAGAGCATGCTCAGCCGTTGACAGCGACCTTGTTGACGTCCAAAAATTTAGGTGTTGACTTTTTGGAAATTAACACTGTGGCCTGGAAGATTTGCTTGAACTTCAGTGCAGGTCCAAAATCTTAAGGTTCGTGGCGTGCCAGCCAATTTGACCTAAAATTGACAAGGTAGAATTTAATCAGTAAATAACAAGGAACTCATCGGCCAAAGCCCCAATTCGTTCCAGCAATCGGATCAGCATGAAGAGAAGTCCGATGCAAGCATGAACCATCGGCCTTGAGTTCGATTCATGATGATATGAAATATACTAAAACGAGCCATCGACTATGAGAGCCGAATCGTAGATAAGCCTAACTTAAACTCATTCTTTAATATGCATCTTTCTGAAGGCATTAAATAAACTGAATCTCGTGTCACTAACAATTGGATCAATTTCGAGACAGCGTTGCTAGCAAGGCACCAATTTAGCTTATTTACTCCGATAGATCAATATATATCAAAGAACTTGCTTAAATCAGATTTATTTGTAACTTGATAATTAAAGCTAAATCAGCTATATAAGCAATATGAACAAATCTATTATCAGGTTTAGAACACGAAAAAACGAATAGATTTCAAAGGAGATGTAAGCCGATAAGATGAAATCAACAAGATACGGTAAAAGGTGAGCGATCTAAATGAAGAAGAGCGATACGCTTCAATCTAAAGCCTAGAACAGCTCGATAAATTGGTGAATTATATAGACGGAGAAGGGCGATACGCCTCAACTAAATCCTAAAACAACTCGATAGATGTCACACTTACAGACAAACCGGAGATCAAGATGATGTAGCCCTGCTTGCTGAAGAACTCGACAAAAAAGGTTTGTTGGCACGAGGGCAGAAAGTTGTGTTTGTATTAATGGTTGTATGAACGTTCTTTACAATAGCGCAGGGTTTATATTTATACCCTAGAAATCTAACTAATCCTTGCCGGTTAGGACAATATCTCTAATTTATCTAAAGCAAACTAATCTAAAACTATCAAAAGTATTACAATTGCCAAACAATCAGGCCACGAAGAAGCTTCTGGATGCACCCCTTCCTTCAAAGTCGTACATGCTCCGGCCTTTTCACCCCCGTATCCGATCAGGACTCCATCGGACAATTTTTGATCGGAATCGGAGACTTCCAATCAGAATCGGACTCGGCCTCAGTCTTGGCTTCCTTAGCACAGTATCCCTTTTATACCAGCAGAGTCAAAATTTGGTGTCAACATATGCCCCCCAATTTTGAGATAAAATATTATTTTGTTCCAAAATTCTCCAAGCAGTGATGAACCCTGTGGCAAACAATTTATAGAAACCCGTGTCCCCACACTATTGCAATCCTCGATTCACGTGTGGGCACGGCGCCTCGATCCTCGGGCGGTTCCTTCCTGTGTAAACCCTATAAATACTGACTGAACCGTCGTCTCCTTCCTCCCGCTCTCATCTGCTATAGCACTCCCGAGGTCTTTCCGCCGTCGCCATTTCCAACCGTTCGTGCAATGAACTCAAACAATCTCTTCCAAATCTATCACCGCAATCTTGGTAAGGATCCTCCCCGCACATGATTCATTCTCTTAATCTGGGTTTTGCCTTGATTTTGCTGATGATCCTCGAACTTTTCTCACCTAAGTTACTGTTCAACGCAGATCCAATCTCACCAATGGCAGCTTCAGATGATAAGGCAAGCAACACCATGTCCCTGATGTAAGAATTTGAAACTTTTATCGCTTTATTTTCCCTGCATTTTACTCCCAGAATCATCTGCAAGCTCCACATCTATATTTATCGTCTTATTTTGTTTTAAATATAGAACGTTAGGAACAATATAGTCATCCCTGTCTCCCATGTTCAAGCGGGATATTATCTTGGTCCGATGGGCGACCCCGATCGGACGGATAACATTAATATGGAATCGGAGAGGCTCCCATTCAAAGGGTCAGACCTGCAAGTGTCCAATTGGACCAACTCATTCCGATCATGGCCAAGTACGATTACAGGATGGAGAGACTGGTTCCTCAGAATCCATGCTGCCAAATCAACTTTCTGGGATGAGAAAGATATAAGCCAATGCCTTACACTATCTCTTGCCGACATGGCCAAGGATGAGAATTTGCTGGCCTCCACCTCCCTCTTCTAGTCTGATGCTCTGAATGCCTATCTATTTGGCGACGGAGCGATGACACCAGTGCTAATGGACGTGCACATGCTAACCAGTCTTAATACCACCGATGCCACAAACCCAAGGAGGCTCCTATGCGATCTGAACTACAAGCTAGTCGGCACTGGGTCTAAAGGCTGGAAAAAATATATCGCCGATCACCATAACACCGTCTCTGTCGGAGAAAGAGAACACACAACCTTCCTCAACATGTGGCTAGAACGATTCGTATTCTGCGGATCAACACTTAGAGCCACAACCAACACTTGGATCGCAGAAACGCTAGCTCGCGGTGGATCAATTCCACTCGGCCGTCTTCTTCTCGGAGCAGTTTACCATCTCCTCCATCAAGTATCAGCCAGACTCTTGGCAGGCCAACCCGTCAGTCACATCGGAGGTACCTGGTGGTTCATTCAACTTTGGCTCCACACCCAATTCCGATCTGCACTGCGCCATAACTTCAAAAATCATCAATTCCCGGCCTATCACACAGAAGAAGATGATGCAACCGTCCGCTGATGCAAGTCATTTGGAGAAGCAGCATCAGTTTGCCCTGGATCAAAACTTGATTCCGACAATATGGCCAGCTTTTTCGAAAGCTTCTATCATGGAATCACATCGAAATTTCTCCTCTACTTTACTTATGCCGATCCCGATCGTGACTACGAGCTACCATTATTCAACATTTAGAATGAGCTCGAGATGATTCTGCCAGTGCTCAAGTCCTTCATTACTCTAGCTATCCTTGGCAGCAATATCGTCCATGGCCGCAAGAATTCTTCTTACGAATTCTACAATCCATCAGTAGCAGCCCATCAACTAGGATTCGGCCAACTTCCAATCGGCTTGTACTTCGCAGACAAAATCAAGTATCGTGAATCAGTATTGACTGATTTGGAGATGGACAGGATCCTGGCACTAGCCCCCGAAGACGATTTTGAAATAACTGAATGGTTGTGCACCAGTTTCCAATCCAGATTATTCAGGGTTTGGTGGAAAGAACTGTCAACTCACTTATTCAGAGTCCCGGCCATTACTTACTGCAGTCTCATTGATTCCAATTATGAGGCCCTGTAAAATCCCGTAAGTCTTTCCCGTTTGAAATCCTTTTCTCCATTCAGTTTTTTTTCTTTAATCAAACCTCTGAAACTGGTATCTTGATCCTCTAACAGCCAGCTGAAGAGAACATGCCAGTCGTGAGCAACAGTGGAAAACTGATACGATATGCGGTTAGGATTCCAGATCCAAGAATCGGCTTTTCTGCACCATCCCTTGCTGACATCATGGACGGGAAAGGCGAAAGGAAAACTTCCACCATCAAGGCCATCGTGCCAAAGAAATTGAAGAAAAGCCACACTCCGGTACGATTTTCTTATAACTCCGATCCCCTCTTCTTAATTTGAAATTAAACACAACTTTTTCTTTATTCAGTCCATCAGCACGAGGGAAAAATTCTTGGCCAATCAACCTCTCGGGCTGCTGAGGAGGCTACAGAGAAGGCTGCCGAAGCTGCAAAAATGCTCATCGATGCAGTAACGGTAACAATCTGATTCCACTTGTCTCATGTTCCATTATCAAAACAAATCTTACACAAAGATCTCTTTCAGGAAACAAATATTATCTTTTTTTTTGAAAGAAAACTGTAGGGGAGTACCCCACAGCGCAAATTTTAAAGAAATGGTGTCGCACCCAGGATTTGAACCCTGGGTGGGAGTCCCCCTAGCCAGTGGCCTTTACCACTCCAACTGTGAGCCCCTAGACAACAAATATTATCTTGCCTGATCCTCAACCGGCTCAAATCCAAGAACCTCAGATGGAATCGGTCCAACAGGTAATCTCTGATTTAACTTATCTTAACGTTATACACATCCATTCTAACCAATCCAATCATAGATCCTTGCCACTCTTCAGCCCATCACTGAAGATCCAGTCGGAGCTATTCAATCGGAGGCGATCCCAAGTAAACCTGAATAGCCAATCGTGACCCCATCAGTCACACCTCCGATTGAGCCAACTCGAACACTTCAAACGGAACTCCCTAGCACACACATTCCTGTGCCGACACAAGGAATAATCCCCGATTACATCCGGGAAGGGCAATTCAAATTGGTACCAATTGGCCCTATATGTCAATATTTATTATATAAGTAACCCTTGTTTATTGACACTTTATTTCAGGCACAAGACTCTCCAGCAATGAGCTTTGCATCATTCGACCTGGATGCTGCAATCGGCGATGAGGAAATTAGTTCAGCTCAATCTTCCGAAACCATCCCCATGCAGTCAAAACAAAGCTCCAGGAAATGTTATCTCATATAGGCAAGAGCATCGCCAATTTGATGGAAGACGCAGAACCAATCCGCTAGCTTTTCAAAGATTTGAAAGGAAAACTACCGTCGGAGCTTGAAAGCGCTATCATCCCTGCCACTTTCATCAAGGGTCACCAACCTCAAGTGTTCGTGACCCACCAAAGAATATCGGAGCGAATGGCTCAGCAGGATCTTGTCAAGAAATGCGATGAAGGCAGGGAGGAGCTGAAGATGATGCAAGCTCAAATCAAAACCTTGGAAGCCAAACCAAGTCAGTTGGAGGATCGGATCAAACAACTTCAAGCTATTGAAGCCGAACTGGTCAAAAGACTTGAAGAAGTGTGCAAGGAAATCTCCGATACTCAAGCTCAACTTGGCCTGATTCCAGCAACTATTGCATCGGTGAAGGACAATCTGCAGAAGCGCCTGACTGAAGTCCGCCAAGTCCACAGAAACATCAAGGATGTGCCCGGCTCCGATGTTGAAGACTTGGAAGAAATTCCGAAGATTGATAACATCCGCCTGCGTGCGATTGAAATGATCTGCAAATACTGTAATATTTGAAACTCCTGGTTGTACCTAAAACTGATCCGATGACATCGATCATAGATGAACACTTATGTTTGTAAATATTTTTGCTCTAAAGGCGATACATGTCCTCTAAAGGCGACACATGTCGTATCGGCTATCTCAGTCGACATCGTGTAGATTATTGGCTTTATGAATCGACCCAAATACTTGGGTAGTATTTCTTTAAGTATTTTCTATTAAGCACTTTAAAAAACTCTTCTCCTTCCAATGTTTCCATCCGAGGAACACACTGATTCACGCGATAAGGACCTTCCCAATTATGTGACCATTTTCCAAACTTAGAACTTTTGGTCCCTATCAGCAAAATCAGCTCCCAAATCAAGTCTCCTTCGACAAATTCCTTTGGCTTAACCTTTTTATCATAATATCTCGTAACTCTTGATTTATTATTCTCAATGTTTTCCAAAGCTCTCAAACAAGTTTCAGCCAAATCATCCAATTCAAAATTCATCAAACTCTTGTATTCAACGGCAGTCAAGTTACCTTGTTCTGATATATGTCTTGATCCGATTTTGACCTCCCAAGGCAAAACAGCTTCATGTCCATAAACTAAATGATACGGGGACAATTTAGTAGATCCATGACACGCCATCCAATATGCCCATAACGATTCAGTCAAAGTCAAATGCCATCGACTTGGTTGCTCATCAATCTTTCGTTTGATAATTTTAATAATGCTTTTGTTTGATGCTTCTGCTTGGCCATTAGCTTGCGCATAATAAGGAGAAGAATTTAAAAATTTAATACCCATATCGGCAGCAAAACTTTGAAACTCATTATACATAAACATAGTCCCCTGATCGGTCATAATAGTCTGAGGAATACCAAACCGATAGACAATATGCTCCTTGACAAATTCCACCATATTCTTGGAATCAACAATCTTTAAAGGAATTGTTTCAACCCACTTGGTAAAATAATCAGTTGCCACCAATATAAACTTATGCCCCTTACTGGATGATGGATAAATTTGCCCAATCAATTCGATTCCCCATCCTCGAAAAGGCCATGGTTTGATAATCGGATTCATGGCTAATGCAGGTGCCTTTTGCACATTTCCAAACTTCTGGCATTCTTGGCAACCCTTATAATATTCAAAACAATCTTCCAAAATCGTTGGCCAAAAACAACCCATCTTCCTGATCACCCACTTCATCTTATAAGCCGATTGATATGCACCACAAACTCCTTCATGTACTTCATCCATCATATTTCTGGATTCCGACTTACTCAAACATTGGAGTAATACACCATCAATCATCTTATAATATAATTGATCATCAAGCAACACATATTTAACAACCATGAATCTTAGGGCCTCTTTGGTAGCGCTCCGCTCCGCTCCGCTCCGTGTGAGAATCGGACGGAGCGCTGCCAAACGATCTGGCGCAGTGTCGCTTCCCACCAGAATCACCGTGGAGCGCTCCCTCCGATTCGCGTAGGACCGTGGAGCAAAAAAAAACTGCTCCCCACCGATCCTCGTCTGCTCCCCACCCTTTCTAATACAGACATGGTCGTCAAGTTGATTAGTATTTACCACCGATGCCATCGCGATATATTCCAGCAGCCCTCCTCGTTCACCTCGTTCATTCGCTACCCCACCTCACCTCGCGCACTCCTTTGCATCGGTGCTCGCTGCTGGTGCGGTGCGCTACTGGGGTTCGGGCTCTGGTCCGGCGTGGCCCACTCGTCTCCGGCAGCCGCGCCCCCGTGCCTTGCTCGCCCAAATCGTCGCAGAGCCATGCCTCCGCGCCCTGGCCTCGCAACTCCTTCCGCATCGACCGGTCCGCGAGCCAGCAGCACGGCTCCCCTTTCTGCGTCGGCCGGAGCGCGCTGCAGCCCCGGGCCTCATCGGCCGTTCGGTCGGTGCAAGGCACAGCACCGAGCGTCGAGCCACTCGAAGCTTCCCCAGGATTCCCGTTCGCCAACAGGCAGGCAAGGTTAGCACCAACCTTCCTCAGATCTATGTGTATGTATGTATTCTTGATTGAGAACATAGTGAAAAATATGGATGAATAGTTAATTTTGATTGAGAGCGCAATGATGAAATCGAAAAAAATGGATTGGATGGTTTGATCTATAGATGCCATCTGTACGTTCTTGAAAATTGGATAGAAAAAAATAGACAGGGTCAGTCTGGATCCGGCAAAAAAAACCCTTTAATGCTTAAGATTGGGGGTTGAAAAATATCAAAGGTAAAGTTATGTTATTTTTTCTATTTTATGCAGATCGTAATATGTATATATGGCTGACTTTTTGGTTGTATGGTTGCAGCAATATAAATGCAAAGGTACCCGCAAGTTTAAGGACAAAGCATTTTGTTCTGTATTATTTTGTCTCTTTGGAGCATTTTGGTTGTAATATAATGGACCAGTCAATTAGAAGTGATGCTTGTATGGTAGAATGTAACAATGTTATATTATGTAATATATGGACTTTAGATATTTTATGGTGATTTTCTAGTCACATTATATATTATTACTTATAATATAACTTAAATGTATCACACAAATGCCTTGCAAACATTACTTCAGACAGACAGGGGTAGTATAGACAATTTCAACACAAATCTCTCTCACAGCAATCACTTCTCAGACAGGTTGCCAAACGCTTTCATCAGATAGAATCACTTCACCAGAGAATCACCGCACCAGAGAATCTGGAGCTGGAGCTGAAGAATCAGGATTTGGAGCTCTACCAAAGAGGCTCTTAATTTCCTGGAAATCTTTTGTGATGGATCTTTAAGATAATTTATAATTTCATATCTCCAATCCCCGATTTCCGGCTCTATCGTCATGATCTCCTGAAAACACCAATAACCAGAAGCGGCTTGTGCCAAATTATTAGCCTCTCGATTTTGAGCCTTAGGGATATGTTCAATATTAACCATCACAAATTCCTTTAGCAATAATCGTTATTCTTCAAAATAATGAATCAAAATATCATCCTTACACTCATATTAATTGATAAATCACCAACTGGGAATCCTCAAAAATTTCAACAGTCTCAGCTCTGATTTCCAACAATAATTTTAATCCTTTAAGTAATACTTCATACTCAATCCGACTATTTGTAAAACTTGGATCCATCGGATAACTGAATTCAAAATTTGCCCCCCGAGGCGAAACAATTATGATCCCGATGCCACATCCTTGACCACATGAAGGCCCATCAAAAAACAATGTCCAAGGCATCGGCTCAACCATTTTAATTTCATCTCTGTGTCACGAAATCAGCCATCACTTGTCCTTTTACCGCTTTAGCCGATTCGTATTTCAAATCAAACTCCGATAATGCTAATATCCACTTCCCGATTCTTCCTTTCAATATCGGCATAGACAACATATATTTTACCACATCAGTTTTACAAACCACCATGCACACAAAAGATAATAAATAATGTCTCAATTTAGTGCAAGAGAAATAAAGGCACAAACATAACTTTTCAACTGGAAGATATCTAGTTTCTGCATCAATCAACTTCCGACTTAGATAATAAACCACTCTCTCCTTTCCTTCAAATTCTTGTATGAGAACGGACCCGATTGACAGCTCATCGGTCGACAAATATAATCGGAATGGCTTATCTCTTTGAGGTGGAATCAAAACTGGCGGCGTCATCATATATTGCTTTATTTCATCAAACGCCTTCTGCTGCTCTTCTCCCCATACGAATTCTTCATCGGCTTTCAATTTCAGCAGCGGCGAGAAAGGATGAATTCTTCCAGATAAATTTGATATAAATATTCTAACAAAATTAATCTTACCGATCAACGACTGGAGACTCATCTTATCGGTGGTTGGTCTAGCATCTTTGATAGCCTTCATACTCTTCTGTCCGACTTCAATGCCTTTGTCATGAACCATGAAACCCAAAAATTGTCCAGCCGATACTCCAAACACACACTTGTTAGGATTCATCTTCAAACCATATTTTCTTGTGCATTCGAGAGTTTCCCGCAAATCGGCCAGATGCTGCCTGTATCCATCGGACTTTACTACCACATCATCATTATAAATTTCAACAATCCTGCCGATTAGTTTATGAAATATATGATTCATCGCCCTCTGATATGTAGCGCTGGCATTTTTCAAACCAAAAGTCATCACAACCCATTCATATAATCCAAGTGCGCCAGGACACCGAAACGCAGTTTTAGGAATATCTTCTTCTGCCATAAAAATTTGGTTATACCCTGTATTATCATCCATAAAACTAATCACCTTATGTCCTAAGGCTGCATCGACCAACATATCAGCAATCGGTATCGGATAACCATCCATCGGAGTTGCTTTATTAAGATTCCCGAAATCCACACAAACTCGCAATTTTCCTATTTTTCTTGAAAACAGGAACGATGTTAGATATCCATTCAACATACCGACAAGGTTGAATAAACTTAACTTCATATAACCGAGTTATTTCGACTTTTATTTCTTTATCTAACTCTGGTCTAAATCGTCTCGGTGCTTGTTTAAAAGGCCGATACCCTGGTTTGATCGGGAGTCGATGCTCGACATTAGATCGGCTTAAACCTAGCATTTCATAATATTCCCAAGCAAAACAATCACGATACTCTTTCAATAACTTTATTAATTCTTGTTTAAACTCAGGATCCAAATTAGCACTAATATATGTCGGCCGTGGTCTATCTCCTAAACCTATATCTATTTCTTCTAATTCATCGGCCGACATAAACCCTTGACCAAGTTTACCCTCATCTTCTATAAACTCCTCCATTAATACAAACTTTCAGAGCCGACTGCTTGGATCGGCTTTAAACCATCATCGGACACTTGAATAAAATTGCCTTCCCAAACTCTGCCCGATAAGCACTCTATTCCTTCAAATTCCCAAACCGTCAAATCGGCGGTGGCAGCACTGACCGATTCATCGGCTTGAACAGTCTCGATGTGATCTCCATGCCATTGAATAAGACATTGATGCATGGTAGATGGCACACAACAATTAGCATGAATCCAATCACGCCCTAGGAGCAAACTATAGGACCCTTTGCTGTCGATGACGAAGAAAGTAGTAGGCAATGTTTTATTTCCAATCGTCAACTCAACATTCAATTCCCCCCGAGCCGGTGATGGATTCCGACCAAAGTCCTTGAGCATCATATCGGTCTTGATCAAATCATCTTGACCTTTGCAAAGCTTCCTATATGTAGTATATGGTATCAAATTCACTGCAGCTCCTCCATCAATAAGCATTTTTGTCATTGGTTTGCCGTCAACATATCCTTTAACATACAAAGGCCTCAAATGCCGATACTTCTCATCAACTGGCTTTTCGAACATAGATTGTTGAGGTTGTAGAATCAATTGCACTATAGCTTCCTCAACATCATTGGCTTCGTCATCGGTTGAACTCACATTATACTCATCTGGCAGCACAAACACCATGTTCACCGATGCCAATGGTCCTTCATCATCACTCTTGGGCTTGTCCCTCCAGACCTTGGAATTATCATCTCCTTGACGCTTTTTTTTGAGCAATTCCCTGAATCGGAGACGTTGAACCCTTTTCTTTTGTGTCTTGGTCAAACCTTCAGGACACCATTGTGGATTAATCTTAGGATGCGGGCCTGGTTTGACCTCCTGATTTTCTTCTGATTCCTGTACATCATCTGGCTTCTGGGTATTTTTCTTTTTCCTATACACCAAACGATCATGGACAGAAACATGGTCATCCTTATATTTTTGGTGATCATTATACCTTCGCGATCATCGTCCCATCGATCATAGCACCGATTTTCATACTCACGCCGATCGTGGTATTCACGCCAATTTTCACGCCCCTGCTGGTAAGCGACTTCATCATGCTAGTTACACCAACACCCATAATCCAATCGATCATGCACAGAATGATGTTGCCTCTTTGAATCTTGATAACTTTCATATAGGTCACTGCATTCTGGACAATCATAGATTGATGGAAGTCTCAACTTCTCATCCCAGCAAAACCTGAGGAACGGGCATCCCCAATGATCCTCATCATCAAATCTCTTCATCGGAGGACTCTGATCCCTCTCTTGTTGCCTTACGTATTTCTCAATAGGCTGTCGTGATGTAACTCTGGGTTTGTCTCTGCGTCGGTGATCTTCCTGATAATTCTGATAGATCCGATCCCTCACCTCATTGGCCGATACTTGACATTCAGGATCAACAGCTCCTGATTTCTTCGCATGGTCCAATGTGAGGATTTTAGCCTTCATCTTTCTATCTGGTACTCCAATTTCAACCATATTCTGAGGGAATGGATGCCTATCAAGCTTCATCAGCTTCTTGCCAGTTTCTACTTTAATAATCCCCTTCTCAATTGCCGATTGAATTTCATTGCGAAAGACTTTGCAACCATTTGTATGATGAGATACTGAATTGTGCCACTTGCAGTACTTCTTCTTCTTTAACTCTTCAGCAGAAGGAATCGTATGATTTGGGGAAAGCCTGATTTGCTTTTCTGCCAGCAATAAGTCAAATATTTTATCGGCCTTAGTAATATCAAAGTTGTACCTTTCTGGCTCGACCTTCACCCATGGGCAGGCAACAGAATTCTTAATCTTAGTCCACTCAGCCAGATCGACTTCAGCTTCGTCACCTTCCGAATCGTACTCAATGTTGGCAATCTTCCTTTGATATTTCTCCCTCCGATAATTAGTATTGCATCCTTCATGCTGAGAGAGTTTCTTAATCATGTGTCCAAGGCCCTCAAAATCTTGACCTGTGTATCAATCTCTGACTTGAGGTAACAATCCTTGGAAGGCCAAATCAACCAGCTGTCCCTCCGATAAATTCAAAGAATAACATCGGCTGTTGACGGTCCTTATAACATAAAATCCGACCATCACTAGGCTCAGAAACCAATAAAGATCAAGGCATAACTTAGACATTAGTATTCAAATAATAGTATACCATGCATATCTGGAATATATTTGAGTACAGGGGCTACGGTGCAAAAGATGGACAAAACTGGGCACAGGCCCTGGTCGGCCGACCTGGCTAGGTCGGGCGACCTGGCCTGAACCCTGATCAAGCCCATTTTCCCACACTGGTCAAGAAGCACACTAAGGAAGGATCGTGAACATTGATTCATGGTCGGTGGAAGTTAAGGGTGAAGGATGAGCCACATGTCCATCACATGGATTGAAGGACCCACAACCAGAGACAAATGTACCCAAACCGACAGAACCCAACTGGAACCGACCTTAGGACCCACATGTAAGCCTCCCAGAGGAAGGTGGGCCCTAATGGCGGTTATGGGGGGTCGGCTGACCCAGCCAGGTCGGCCGATCCCGGCGTGCGTCCGACTCGGCCCTCCTTTGACCTACAACTGTAAACCGCCATGGAGATTACATCTGAGCCGTGAAGCGCTGAAGACGGTGGATCCAACGGTCGGCCAACCTTGGGGATTCGGCCGACCTGGGCCCACCTTCCAACTGCCTCAACCGCCTCTAGCTGACTCCAACCTTTGTGATGCTACAAATACCTGCAAAGGGCGCCATACTCAACACACACCAGAAGAAGAGCTCTCCTTTGCTACAAGCTTAGTCTTAGTCTTAGTAGTGATAGTCATAGTGTTAGATCTTCTGAAGGGCTTCCGGAGGAGTCTTGGTAAGTTCTAGAGTTTAGTTCTTGTATTCTCTTACTTACTTGTAATACTCTGAGCTTAATGGAAATACCTTCATACTTATGTTGTATGCCTCAGTTATACCTTATCCACATAGTATATACTACTTATGTCTTACACCTCAATCAAGTGAATGTATGCTATGACATTGGCTCAATGTGCCTTTTGGTTGCTCTATTTATTAACGTGATAGATAGAGTTGTATCTCGTATTGCAAACATGGCGTTTGGGATATGGAATACTATTGAGGGTACCGCTGCCCCACGGATTAGTAGAGGTAGGCGGCAGGTGGTGACAGCCCTGTCCGTCCTTTGTAATCCTCCACGTACGGGAGTGGGTATTAGGCCTTTATGATAAGACATCCTACTGTTGTCCCTTGATGAGGGAACCACTGGATACCTCGATATGTCCTCTTGCATACGATGATTGAATGAGCTTGTATAGGGTATTGTAGTATATCCAAGTTCCATAAGTATGATGCTAATGAACACTTATTAATCTTCACTTCTATATCATTTACCCCTGTTTAGATTATGGTACATTAATATTGTTGTACGTAAGAGCATTGGATGGCACATCTCTCTCTTAACTAAATGCTTTCCCTGCGGATAAAACAAATAACGATACTCTGGAATACTCCCGGGTGAAATGCTACAACGTACTTCTGTGCGCTTGCAGAATATCTGTAACATCTAGATTTACGATGAAGTATCTCTAGTACCATTACTACTCTAAGTAGTGATGCTAAGAAATACCAACAAGCATTTCTGGCGCCGTTGCCGGGGAAAGCAGTGGTTAAAGAGATTTGATCATCCATGCATTTCGTGCAACAAAATTAACTGCCAGTAATCTAGCAGGTTTACCCTTTTTTGCTCTGTTTCTCTGTGATGTGAAACAGGGTAGTGCATGACTGGTTTCCAACTACCATCCAACTACGTTGAGAACCCAAATACCATAGGAAGGAGGGTACGCTCTCGTGTCGTAATCCCTCAGGTGTTCTTGTCGGAAACCAAACCAGTCATCGGAGAATCCTCCAACCAAGGAGAACAACCCGTTCCCGTAGCACCCCAACCGGAAGAAGCCATGGCCGACAGAACCATTCGTGACTACTCCGCTCCGTCCGCTGCCCAGATCCCTACGGGTCCAGCAGTGGAAGTGGGGGATCATGCTTTTGAGCTGAAGGCTCCGCTTATCAACATGGTGCAGGCTAGCCCCTTCTGTGGGAAAGCCAATGAGGACGCCAGTGCTCACCTGCAGCACTTCCTGGAGGTGTGCAGTACCATCACCATCCGAGGGGTGGATCAAGAGGCCATCAGGCTCCGTTTATTCCCGTTCTCGCTGCTGGGTAGAGCCAAACAATGGTTCTATTCCAACCGTGAGGCGGTGAATACATGGACCAAGTGCTCCAACGCCTTCTTGGCGAAGTTCTTCCCCATTGGGAAAACCAATGCCCTTCGGGGAAGAATTTCCAGCTTTCAGCAAGAGTCCGGGGAGACGGTCCTGGAAGCGTGGGATCACCTTCAGGATTACATTCTGGCGTGCCCCCATCATGGCATGCAAGAGTGGCTCCTGCTTCAGAACTTCTACCATGGGCTGTCCCAAACAGCCCGTGAACACATGGATGCTGCTGCTGGAGGGGCATTCCTCTCCTTGACCGTGAACGCTGCCAAGCTTCTCATCGAGAAGATGGTGTCAAACCAATCCTGGAATGATGACCGTCTTCAGGGACGCAAACGCGGTATGCACACCGTAAAGGAGGTGGACATGCTGGCCACCAAGCTGGATCTTATTATGAAGTGCCTTGATGACCGCACCAAGGATGGAGGCGCCGACAACGAAGGGCCATTGGACTCACACATGACGTATGAAGTCTGTGGAGAAACTGGCCACTCGGGGAACAACTGCCCCGAGACACAAGAGGAGGTACAGTTCGTGAACGGCAACAACGGGTACCGGCCTCAAGGGAACTGGAATCAGCAACGCCCATTTTACCAGGGAGGTAACAATAATAACTCTTTCTCCAATCAACCTTCCCTTAAAGATCTTGTCCTTGGTCAGGCCAAGATTAATGAGTCTATCTCTAAGAGGCTTGCTGTTAATGATAAGGCTCTGGAGGGCATAAACTCTAAAATAGAAAGTTTGTCCTCCACCTTCCAAAGCCAGCTGAGTTTTAATAAGATGTTAGAAACCCAATTAGCTCAGTTAGCTGCCGCTGTTCCGTCTGGTGATAAGGGGCGAATTCCCGGACAATCGGATTCGTCCTTTGAAAATGTTAAGGCTGTGTCCACGAGGAGCGGCAAGGCTACTCGGGACCCGGTTCCCCCTAACCATGCAGGGAAAACAGCAGCACCAAGAAAGGAGATCCCCACGGTGGAAGAAGAGCCAGAAGCCGAACTAGCACCAGCTGGACAGACCGCGCCGCATGAGTTCTACGACTCCAACGTCTTGCCATTCCTGCAGCGTCAAAAGAAACCATCCGCGGACGAGCAATTCGCCAGGTTCGTAGAAGTTATACAAAAATTGAATATACATGTGCCTTTGCTGGATGCTATGCAGGTACCGACTTATGCAAAGTACTTGAGGGACATTCTCAACAACAAACGTCCACTCCCAAGTACCGAGGTCGTAAAGCTGACTGAGGAGTGCAGCGCAGCGATCCTAAATAAAGTCCCGGAGAAGAAGAAGGATCCAGGATGTCCCACCATCACATGTACAATCGGGACACAACACTTTGAGCATGCACTCTGTGATCTAGGGGCAAGTGTCAGCGTAATGCCAAAGGTAGTTTTTGACCACCTTAACTATACTACCTTGTCTCCTACTCCCATGAGACTGCAGTTGGCCGATTCCACGGTTCGCTACCCGGAGGGGATTGCCGAGGACATTCTGGTGCGCATCCGGGATTGCTTCGTTCCTGTCGACTTCGTGATACTGGACATGGACGTGAGCAACGATTCATCGCTCATCCTTGGGCGACCTTTCTTGAGCACTGCAGACGCTCACATTAATGTGGGTGCTAGAGAGATCCAGCTCAACATTAATGGAAGGAAGGAGAAGTTTAAGTTCAGGCCAATGGTGGAGCAATGCTCCATGATCAAGATCAAGTACGGGAGAAACAGTCAGAACGTCAAAGAGGTGGAGGTGACGCCTCCAGAGAAAGACAGCCTAATTAAGTTCATGGAGAAGTTCTGGGAGAAGATTTCCCCATCTGGTATTATGCAAAACACAACAAGAAGTCTACACGAGGTGCAAAAGCACAGACAAAGAAAACACCGGAACAGGCTATCGACCGCCAGAAAAAGGGAAAACAGGTATGGCGGGTTAAATCATCTGTATCCTCATCTCCAGGGTCAGATGCTGCTTCGTCAAGTTGAATCCTACAAAGGAGACGTCTTCGCTCGACGACGTAAAACACGAGTCCTGCGCCGACAGGTACATCGGTGCTAATAGACTAGCTTGGGGGAGGCCCCTCAATAAGGTAAGATCAGGTAAGCATTGTTGAATAAAGTTTTTAGTTCAAATAAAGTTAGTAAATGAGAGCCATCCATAATGATCCCATAAATGTTTTAAGTCCATGCTTAAATCTTTTATTTTGGATATGATGAAAAGTTGCTCTTATTTCTCTCTTGTACCTATGTTTCAACCTGTTATTCTCTTAAGTTTTGAGTTTGCTGGTTGAGCATGATCTTTTCTGTTATCTTGTCTATCTGTGGGTAGCATAAGCACGCTCTGGTCTAGGTTGTTGTTAGCTAAGATATGATAAGACCTGAGTGCCCTAAAATCTTGCTAAGCTGGACTTGATAACCGGAGTTTTCTGTTTTAAAATAAAAACCAGAGAGTTCCGTATGGTGATTAAATTCCCTACCAAAACTCATAATGCTTTAAAACCCTACATAAGAAACTTGTTTTGCAATGAGTTTTGTCAAGGTCACTGTGATTCTTAGAGATTTACTTCATGCTTTTAAAACCAAGATCACGTACACACCACCATATACATGTTATACTTCTATTCTGGAAGTAAACATAACACCCATCCATCCACACAATAAAAGCTCTACATAAGGTTTGGTACTCTTCCCTAACTTTATTGCAAAAAGAGACATGGAGCTTATTAAAAAAAAGAGAGAGAGCAAATGAAGGCTCTTGGTTCAAAAATAAAGCCATGTCTCTAAAAGCAACTTTATAAAAAGGGGAAGAGGGACCTATAAAAAAAAGAAAAAAAAGAAAGAAGAGCTATCATTTGCTATGCCATTCACACACATGCACATCTTGGTTTGAAGGTATGATTTATTTCTCCTTGAATCCTGATTTTGACTTTACAATATGTGCATTGCAAGTATGCAATATAGCTCTCCTAGCACAAGCTCCACTCCAATGAGTGACATGAGAGTTGAGAGAGAAAATTGGTAAGGAAATACGCCATGAGTGACTTGAGAGTACCACTTAAGGAACTCCACCTTTTGAAAATCCCAAAACCTCCGGTTTGATTGTCAAGCAAGGTAGAAGGAAAGGTGCTTGGTCTAAGTCATTCTAGCCATCAACCGCCCAAGACAATGAGAAGCTACAAGCCCCATGAAAGGCCAAAGTAATGAGGAAAGTTTATTTTACCAGCTTATTCAATCCTTGGTAGAATATCTTGCTAAACCACAGGTACTTTTGAGGAGTAATGAGGAAGCAACTCCTGATCCACTGAGCCTAAAAGTTCTAATCTTTGCTCGGGATGAGCAAAGGTTAAGCTTGGGGGAGTTGTTGACGGTCCTTATAACATAAAATCCGACCGTCACTAGGCTCAGAAACCAATAAAGATCAAGGCATAACTTAGACATTAGTATTCAAATAATAGTATACCATGCATATCTGGAATATATTTGAGTACAGGGACTACGGTGCAAAAGATGGACGAAACTGGGCACAGGCCCTGGTCGGCCGACCTGGCTAGGTCAGGCGACCTGGCCTGAACCCTGATCAAGCCCATTTTCCCACACTGGTCAAGAAGCACACTAAGGAAGGATCGTGAACATTGATTCATGGTCCGGTGAAGGATGAGCCACATGTCCATCACATGGATTGAAGGACCCACAACCAGAGACAAATGTACCCAAACCGACAGAACCCAACTGGAACCGACCTTAGGACCCACATGTAAGCCTCCCAGAGGAAGGTGGGCCCTAATGGCGGTTATGGGGGGTCGGCCGACCCAGCCAGGTCGGCCGATCCCGGCGTGCGTCCGACTCGGCCCTCCTTTGACCTACAACTGTAAACCGCCATGGAGATTACATCTGAGCCGTGAAGCGCTGAAGACGGTGGATCCAAGGGTCGGCCGATCTTGGGGATTCGGCCGACCTGGGCCCACCTCCCAACTGCCTCAACCGCCTCTAGCTGACTCCAACCGCCTTTGTGATGCTACAAATACCTGCAAAGGGCGCCGTACTCAACACACACCAGAAGAAGAGCTCTCCTTTGCTACAAGCTTAGTCTTAGTCTTAGTAGTGATAGTCATAGTGTTAGATCTTCTGAAGGGCTTCCGAGGAGTCTTGGTAAGTTCTAGAGTTCAGTTCTTGTATTCTCTTACTTACTTGTATACTCTGAGCTTAATGGAAATACCTTCATACTTATGTTGTATGCCTCAGTTATTCCTTATCCACTTAGTATATACTACTTATGTCTTACACCTCAATCAAGTGAATGCATGCTATGACATTGGCTCAATGTGCTTTTTGGTTGCTCTATTTATTAACGTGATAGATAGAGTTGTATCTCGTACTGCAAACATGGTGTTTGGGATATGGAATACTATTGAGGGTACCGCTGCCAAACGGATTAGTAGAGGTAGGCGGCAGGTGGTGACAGCCCTGTCCATCCTTTGTAATCCTCCACGTACGGGAGTGGGTATTAGGCCTTTATGATAAGACGTCCTACTGTCGTCCCTTGATGAGGGAACCACTGGATACCTCGATATGTCCTCTTGCATACGATCATTGAATGAGCTTGTATAGGGTATTGTAGTATATCCAAGTTCCATAAGTATGATGCTAATGAACCCTTATTAATCTTCACTAGTGTACTGTACTAACTAAGACTAACATAATGATGAGCAATGAACTTCTGTGTGTCAACCCACTCATTCACTTCTATATCATTTACCCCTGTTTAGATTATGGTACATTAATATTGTTGTACGTAAGAGCATTGGATGGCACATCTCTCTCTTAACTAAATGCTTTCCCTGCGGATAAACAAATAACGATACTCTGGAATACTCCCGGGTGTAATGCTACAACGTACTTCTGTGCGCTTGCAGAATATTTGTAACGTCTAGATTTACGATGAAGTATCTCTCGTACCATTACTACTCTAACTAGTGATGCTAAGAAATACCTACATGGATATCTCTGAATTGTTGGACAAATTCACTGACCGATTCCTCATTTCTCTGTCGGAGAGCAGTCAAATCAGACAGTCTAGTTTCTTGTACTCCCATGAAGAAATAAGCATGAAATTGCTTCTCCAGAACAGCCCAATTACTAATAGAATTAGGTGGTAGTGAAGAAAACCATGAAAAGGCCGAACCAGAGAGAGATATAGGGAAAAGCTTAACTTTCAAGGGATCAATCGATGCTACTTTACCACATTAGATTGTATAACGACTAATATGCTCAATGGTAGTAACATCCTTTTGTCCAGAAAACTTATAGAAATCAGGAATCCTGAATCGGGCTGGCATTGACAATGTGTCAAACCAGTCTGAATACGGTTTCCGATATAGATAAGATTGTCTCTTAGGCTTCAAACCAAACTGATTCCTCATGACATCAGCAATCTTATCTGTCCAATCCTCCTGAGCATAGTTCCCCTGACTGATTGGAGCACGTGTCGGTGTCATTATGACTGCTGTTTCAACAAGCCCAATCGACGGCTCCCGATAGTCAACTCCTCTGTTCCTTGGCGGATTTTCAGTGTTGAAGTAAGAGGGGTACACCATTTTTCCATTAACTACAGGGATCTGGCTACCAAATTGATCAATGTGTTGAGATGCACCGGAGTCCTTATTTCCTTTTCTTCCTCCTCTTCCTCTTCTTCTTCACCCCCATCTGCTGCTTTGGCTTTAGCTTTCCTTGTCTTGGGAGTTTCATATAGCTCAGGATGTGTTTCCGATGATGTAGACGAACTGATCTGCACAATCTTTTTCTTGAGATCCTTTACTGCAGAAGCACTGGCACCAAAATAAGCAGGTCCCTTCTGAATATCTTTCAGCACTGCTCCATCCAGTAACTTGGCAACCAATCCTACCACTGTGTTAACCAGTATGTCAGATTGGTTAATCATAGCATGACTCACACAAGCATCTATATAATCTTGAAAGAATTGTCTTTCTTCAGCTGTAACTCTGTCAAATGCTTCCTTAGGAACAGGAAACTGATTTTTCTTGATCACAGCGTTGCGAGTCTTGCTGAATGAATCTAGGCATAGGTTCTTGAATTCTTTAAGCTGTGCTTCCACGAGTTTCTTCTGCTCTTCACTGAGGTCATCCATCATGACGGCAGGGACTTCGCCTTTGTCTGTAGGTGCCATCGTAGAAGCTCTCTTGTCCCAATGGGCGTGCCAAAATGTGTTGACGTCCAAAAAGTCAGGTGTTGACTTTTTGGAAATTAACACTGTGGCCTAGAAGATTTGCTTGAACTTCAGTGCAGGTCCAAAATCTTAAGGTTCGTGGCTGTCGGAGTTGTCGTCCGGCAGTCCACCCGGGGGTACTCAGATGGTAGATTTGTGGGTAAAGGGCGATCGCGGGACTAGGGAGCTCGAGGTAACACAGGGACACAAGGATTATATAGGTTTGGGCTACCTGAAGGTATAATACCCTACGTCCTGTGCTCGGGAGTCTTGTATTGCTTCGCTCGGCAATGCTCCGGAGAACAATGGTGAGTTTTGTGGTTACAATGAGGATGGTAGGATGGCGTAGAATCAGATGAATGAAAGGGTCGACCTAGGCCGCCTTATATAGGCTGACGGCCTAGAGTTTACAAGTTGGTTATCTCTAATTGTATCTGGCTACAACTAGGAAACTAATCTGAGTCGGTTGTAACATAATCTCTGTAATCTTCAAGCGAGCTCCGAGTACATCGCCGTGTACCTTGCAGGCTATGTCTTCATCAACCTTTATCCATTAAGCCGGGAATCCTTGTGGGCCGGCCTGGGGTCGGCCCACATCATTGTCAGATGTGGGCCTAGGCCGACTGTCTACCCGGCCGGTAGTGGGCCCAGGGGTACCCATATCCCACAAGTCCCCGAGCAACGTGCAGGCGCGTGTCGGAGTGCTGACGAAGAAGCAAGGCCTTTGCAGTCGGCTGAAGCATCTTGGTCGGCAGCCGACACAAGGGTGGACGGTGCTCAAAAAAGAAAACCGTAGGCCATTGAGGATGACCCTGGATAGACCCGGGGGCAAAGCCCCGAGTGGCGTGATGCCGAGTGGTGGCCAAGTCGGACACCATAAGGGATTGCACCAATTTGAGAAAGTGACACATCCTAATAGGGCATATGGAGAGCGACGCAAGGAGCTCTCCATATGGAGTAGTCCCCGAGCATTGGGCCGACTAGAAAAGTCGGGCTAATGGTCAAGAAAGAAAAGTCGCCGAGCTTCGGGGCAGTCAGGCCACCCAAAGGATAAGCTCGCCACACACGTCTGCATACGTCATGACAAGAATAGTGCCCTTATGAATGCACAGAGCGTACCTGTGGTCAAATGAAGCCGAAGATGATAAGGACGGACTGAACACCTCGAAGGGAAGAGCCGCTGCGCAGTGCAGAGCTCACGCCCCGAACAGTGCGACTAGAGTCACAGGTGAACATCTAGCGCAGGGCTATAAATACACGCCACGGCTCGGAGCCTTGCGCTCATCAGAATATAGGCATATCAACCATTAAGTTTGAATATGTTAGGGACTTGTTACTGGGTTGGGGAGAAATCATGGGTACTTGAGAGCTTGGTGCTAGAAGAGTGCTTGCGAAGATCTTGAGGTGTTGATGAGCGTCTGTGCGCTGCCCCATTGGCTCCCAGCATGGCCTTGGGCCGAGGGCCTTGTAGGATGAAATGCTTTGTAGAGCCAAGGGAAGCCCGGGGGCATTCGCTCCCTGCCCTCAAGCGGGGTTCACCCGTCGTCGGTTGCCACGGTGCTACAAGAGAGCTTGCGATGGGCTCATGTGAACCAAGCTTACTACGGATGCAGCACTAGGCGCAACGGCGAGTGCCCCAAGCAGTCATCTTGACGGTTGATGCTTTTTGCCCTTGTAACCGGCCCATGACCGGCTCTTCTTGTAATTATATAGTTTATTACTGAATTTTTTTCATAGCTTGGCTGCAAATGAAATTTTTGTTTTCATAGCATAGGTTTGTAAGTAAGCTCTAGGTGCCGAGTCGTAGAGACTCATTGATTGGAGTCGGAGCGCCGAGTCCTCGAGTGTCAGGACTGGCCGAGTCGCGGAGACCCGTTGACCGGAGTCAGAGCTCCGAGTCCCCGAGCGTCGGGGCTGGACGAGTCGCGGGGACCCGTTGACCAGAGTCAGATCGCCGAGTCCCTGAGTGTCGGGGCTGGCCGAGTCGTGGGGACCCATTGACCGGAGTCCGAGCGCTGAGTCCCCGAGCGTCGGGGCTGGCCGAGTCGCGGAGACCCGTTGACAGGAGTCAGAGCGCTGAGTCCCCGAGCATCGGGGCTGGCTGAGTCACAGAGACCCGTTGATCGGAGTCAGAGCCAAGTCCCCAAGCGTCGGGGCTAGCCGAGTCGCGGAGACCCGTTGACCGGAGTCAAAGCACCGAGTCCCCGAGCGTCGGGGCTGGACGAGTCCCTTAGGCAAAGAGCCGTTGGCGCGCGGAGAGCCATTGGCCCGCGATTAACGGGGTCCTCGCGGATTCCATCCGTCAATCACGGCGCTGTTAGGGTAATTCGAATTGGCGGAAAGGGGATAAATCGGATCTGTTCACCGGCGGTTTTTACCAAAGTCATTTCCAAATCAAAAACCATCCAGCGCCCCCACCACCGCTTAGCGCCGCTGCGAGTGTGCTCCGGGGTCGCGGGTGCTGCCGTCGCCAGCGGGGGTGGCAGTACTGCAACGCCGGCGGCCGCCGCCGGAGCGGACGCCACAGGGAAGGCTACCGAGTCGTCTGCCGAGGTCGTGGAGCTGACTTCCGTGCCTAGGAGAGTGCGGCCCCAGGAACCGGCTTGGGGCAGTCCTCCATGACCGAGGTGAAGCTTCAAGACATGGTGCGGCGGGGCGTGCTGGGGCCCAAGGAAGAGCAGCTGTGGCGGCCCCCTAGGGATGACGCGCGGCCGTGGGAGCGCTCGGAGACAGAGATGGCAGTCTTCGCGCCCTTCTTCGAGCGCGGGTTTGGATTGCCGACGGGGGATTTCTTCCGTGGGTTGCTACATTACTACGGTATTGAGCTCACCCACTTGAATCCCACTTCTATCCTTGTGATTTCTATCTTCATCCACCTCTGTGAGGCATTCCTAGGAATCCCACTGCATTTTGGCCTTTGGCGGCGTCTATACTGTATGATGGTAATCGGAGAAGATGCTGGTAAGGGCCTGGACCGGATTACTGGTGGAGCAGGGTTCTCTTTGAGGCCAGACATGTCAAAGAAGTACTTTGTGCTTGACATGAATGACTCCAACAAAGGGTGGCGGTTAGAGTGGTTTTATGTTGCGAACTATCCCTCTGCCCTGCCGACCTGGATTGGCCATCGGCCAACGAAGACCACTGGCTGGAAGTCGCTACCAGAAGGCCAGGATCTGCAGGAGGCTGAGGAGCTACTGCAGCTTATAGCCGAGGCAAAGGAAAGGAAGTTGACTGCAGCAGCCATAATGATTTCCTTTGTCAGGCGCCTGACGCAACCAATCAAGGACCGAGTCCACCCTGGGTACGAGTTCTCAGGCGTCAGAGATCCGACCCGAGAACAAGTTCGGTCGATGTCCATCCCCGATACCAAGGAGAGAGTCTCGAGCTTTATGCGGGGGGAGATTTACAACCAGGGTGCACCAGTGCCCTTTTCATTGCACAATCCGCCGCCACCGGTTAGTATCTGTCCCTTGTGTCACTTCTACAGCTTGATGTCTGATACATAATTCTTTGTATGCGAGTCTGAGTTGTTGTGTTGGTTGCTTTACAGGAACGTGCCATGAAGTATTTCTGTCTGGCCTCGTTGCCCGAGGGCAGCGTCCAGCTGGAGAGGTTGATGTCGGCAGAGGAGGCAGCCCGAACGCCTCGTGTGGTGGATGAAGGGGTTGCTTAATGGGAAGCCGGCGACCTAATTTCGGCTCCCGTAGAGGAGTCGGATGATGATCAGGCGACCCTGGCGTATGTCATCGAGGGAAGGAAGCCAAGGCACGCAGCCATGCGTAAGGTGTTGAGGTCGGCGAAGGTGACTGGCGGGGGCTCGTCGCCGAGGCAACTGCCCAAGCTGGGGCAAGCTGCATGGGCCAAGTCCGAGGCAAGGAGGAAGAGGAAGTTGATAGCCTCGGCGAGCGAGGCCGAGGAAGAAGCCGAAGGGTCCCCCTCTAGCCCGGACTTGGGGGAGGCGCCCCGGACCGATGCTGGCGATCAGGGGACCTTGTACGTGCAGCCGCCGGACCAACCGGAGCTGGTGCTCGGTTCGACACCGCCCCTGCTGCTGCAGAGGGTCCAATTCAAGCGCCCTCGGAAGAGTGGGTAAGTTACTTGATCTGCTTTTGAATGTTTGCCTGCGTTGTGATATTTATGCTGTGTCTGCCTTGAATGTAGGCTCGGGAGCCATGGAGGTGGAGCTGGCCTGGTGCCGCTCCCAGGATCGGGGGGCAAGGGGTCCTCAGTCCAGCTGTCCATGACGGATGCAGAACCCAGTGCCAGTGTCGAGGGAGGCCTGCCGGAGCAGAGGCCGAGTAGCCCTTTGCCCAAGGATCAGGCGCAGCCGCCGAGCCCTCCGCGTGTCACTTTGGACACCGGTCCCCCGGCCGCTGACAAGCAGGTGGGACTGCCCGGGAGCGGTGGCGTGGACGGGGAGCCGGGTAAATCGACTGGGGAGAGGACCTGGGCAATGGCCCTCCCCCTCTTAACGATGATGATCACCTGCTGGGGGAACAGCTGAGTGCCGGGACTGGTGTCAATGTGGTGCCCCGAGTCGAAGCCGTCACGACCGGGCCCGGAGCCTGGCCGAGTTCGTCACTGCTGACGCCAGAGCGTGCTCTGGAGCTTGACATCACCGACCATGAGAGCGAGCTCCGGAAGCTACAAAACGTGGCCGGCATGCTGGATCGCATCGTCAAGATATGCCTGTGCTGCTTCATGGGCATTGTTGTTCTTGCAGTGGTTGACCACTTTCTGTCGTTTGAGCAGGGTTTCACAGCTTGGTCTATGAAAGACCTTCGCTTCAAGTAGCAGGCCCTAGAGGACTGCCGAGCCTTGGCCAATATTCGAGAGGAGCACATCCGGGAGGCCAGCGAGGCCAACGAGTACCTGATGAAGAGGGAGCGGGAGATTGCTGATGTTGTTAAGCTTAATGAGGAGCTGATGAATGACATGAAGGTCCTGTCGGAGGGTAGGTCCCTGTGATGAACTTGTGCTTTTTTGATCCAAGTAGCTTGTGCTGAGGAGGATTCTTTTGCAGAAGCGAACAAGGAGGACGCTCTCCAGGGGAAGGTGGACAGGCTGGCCAGCAAGCGAGAGCTCGAGAAGGAGGTCGGCGCTTTGAAGGAGGCGAACAAGCGCCTTAAGGCCGACTCCGAGCGCTTGGTTGAAGCCAACCAGCGCCTGAAGGATGAGCATGACCTGGCCATGCATGGTGAGTGTTGCTTATGGTGTTGACCGCTGTCTTCTATGGTTGTTGTATTTATGAACTTCTATTGTAGGCGTTCGGTCCGAGCTCCTGGAGCTGCGGCAGGCGGCCGAGCTCAACGCCAACTCCCTGGTCCCAGCCGAGTCGGGCCCAGGGGCTTTGACGTTGATTCAGCGACTCCGGGCCGGGCCTACGCGCGTGGCGCAGCTGGTGCAGGAGACCGCAGTCGGCTGCAGTAGTCGGATCCTGGCGTTCATCCGAGCGCACTTCCCATCACTCAAGCTTGCTCCAATCGGCGATGGCCTTCCCGACGGGGTCTTCGACGAGCGGTTCGATGAGCTGGTGGAGGAGTGTGTGCCATTAGTGGAGGCTGTGGCGAAGGAGCTTGGCCTGTAGCGTAAGGGTTGTAAATGTAAACAACACTTATAATATAAGTAATTTGGAGTTCAATTTATTGAAGTATTTGAGCATTGTGTTAGCTGAATGAAATTTGGACCCTTTTCCCTACCAACTTAAGCTTTGCGTCGCTCGATCGGCTGCTGCCTTGTGCCGTTTAAGCGTCGTTGTATCCCACTGACCACTGCTCACGGAGAGGACGGCTTACCACTCAGCGATGCTTAGCTGGAAGGCTTACTCACTAGTAGCGCGTGGGTTGAGCACGGAGCTCAGGGTTTCACAGTTGGGGACTCGGACCAGTCGGGTTAGCTCGGCTGTCGTTGGGGAGAACATGGGGTTGGGCTAGGACTTCGAAAGTCAGAGTCGGCGGGGACTCTCTTGTCGTGATACCGTCGAACTTGCTGTTTATGTCGCAGCAAGTCAGTGTTCTTCCAAGCTGTCAATGTCGACTTGCCGACCTATTTCTGCCTCTCCTTCCTCGTAGTGTTGGATGCGCGGGGTACCATAGGCGAGGCAGCTGGGAGGACGGCTTCAGAGCTATATACCAGGAAGAATGGAGTGTATCTTGTTGCTCGGCTCTTCTGCGTCCGCAGGCCCCATATGACATGGGGTACTTCTTTGGCCCACCGGCCGGCATGCTTGTTGAGGTCGTTGTACATGGCCTTCTTGAGTGAGTCCTGGACCATGCCATTGGCTCACTCAACCTGGCCATTGCACCTGGGATGCACTGAGGAAGAGTAGTAGACGTCAATGCAGTTGTCTTGGCAGAAGTCCTAGAACTCGTGCCCCATGAACTCGGATCCCAAGTTGGTGACGATGCGGTTTGGGATGCCGAACCAGTGGGTGATCTCCTCGATGAACTTGGCGGCTGTAGTAGACTTGGTGTCGGTTACGACCTTGTATTCAATCCATTTGGTGAATTTGTCAACTGCCACCAAGAGGTGCTTGAATCCCCCCGGAGCGGTTTTGAATGGTCAAACATTGTCGAGTCCCCATACAGCGAATGGCCTAGACGAGGGGATTGTTCTGAGCGCCCGAGCCGGCAGGTGCCTTTGCTTCTAGAAGAATTGACAGTCGGTGCAGCAGCGCACCAGGTCCTTTGCGTCGGACAGGGCCGTTGGGCAGTAGAACCCCGCTCTGTAAGCTTTGCCGACTAGGGTCCCTGCGGCTGCATGGTTGCTGCATGTGCCCGAGTGGATTTCTTGTAGGAGGCTGATGCCTTCGTCGCGGAGGACACAATTCATGAGTATGCCCGTGGAGGCGGCCTTTCTGTACAAGGCATCACCAATGATGACGTAATTTGTCGAGAGCCGAGTCAGCTTTTCGATTTCCTCCTTCGTAACCGGTGACCAGCTCTCTGTGAGGAAAGCAATGAAGGGGGCGTGCTAGTCTGCTTCTACCAGGAGAACTTCGTTGGTCGACGGACCACTCAGGAGTGGTTCCGGGTCGAGCACGGGGCTGCCGTCTTCAAGCATCTTGATAAACGAAGTGCGCAGGTCTTGAACGAAAACGTCGACTAGCACCTGGGCCCCGGTTGACCCTAGCTAGGACAGGACGTTGGCGGCGATGTTGTCCTCTCGGAGAACGTGGTGAAGCTCAAGCCCATAGAAGTGAGCCTCAAGCTTGCGAACATCTGCGCAGTATGCGCCCATGGTTTCTTTGCTCGTATCCCAATTCTTGTTGACTTGCTCGACGACTAACTTGGAGTCACCGTAGCATATCAGCCACTTGATGCCGAGTGACACCATGATCCGGAGACCGTGGATAAGCGCTTCGTACTCGGCCCCATTGTTCGTGGCCTGGTAATGTATCTGAAGAACATATTTTAGGAGATGTCCCTCTGGGGAGATGAACAGCACCCCTGCGCCGGCTCCTTCAAGGTTGAGGGCACCGTCAAAGTACATCTTTCAGTGCTCTGGCCGCTCTGCTGGGGTCGGCGTCTGTATCTCTGTCCACTTGGCCACGAAGTCGGCCAATATCTGGGACTTGATGGCCTCCCGTGGCTCGAAGTTGATGGTGTGCTCTCCGAGTTCAACGGACCACTTTACTATGCGGCCATTGGCGTCTTTGTTTTGTGGAGGATGGCTCCGAGTGGGACATTCGATATGACCCAGATGACGTGGGCCTGGAAGTAAAGGCGCAGCTTCCTGGTAGTGATCAGGAGCGCGTAGAGAAGCTTCTGAGGGTGAGGGTACAGGACCTTGGATTCGCTGAGTACCTCGCTGACAAAATATACAGGACGCTGGACCTTGTATGGGTGGCCTTCTTCTGGTCGCTCGATGACCAGGGCCGTGCTGACTGCATGCGTGGTAGCTGAGATGTATAGTAATAGCTCCTCCCCGGGTGTCAGGCCCGTAAGTACCGGGGGACTAACTAGGAACTCCTTGAGGTCGGCCAGGGCCTTACTAGCCTTAGGGGTCCATTCGAACTTATCCGCCTTCTTGAGGATTTTGAAGAACGGAAGTCCCTTTTCGCCGAGCTTGCTGATGAATCGGCTCAGGGCCACCATCATTCCAGTGAGCTTCATGATGTCTTTCTTGCACTTGGGTTCCTCGAGATTGCGTATGGTGTCTAGCTTGACTTGGTTCGCCTCGATGCCGCGTTGGCTGACCAGGAAGCCCAAGAGCCTGCCTGATGGCACATCGAATACGCATTTCATCGAGTTAAGTTTCCATCTGAAGCAACGTAGGCTGTTAAAGGTTTCCTGGGGGTCGACGATCAGGGAGTCGACGACATACGTCATGACAATGACATCATCGATGTAAGCTTCGACATTTCGCCCGATCTGGCTTTGCAGGCAGCCCTGGATGGCCTTTTGGTATGTAGCACCGGAGTCCTTCAGCCCGAAGGTCATCGTCTTGTAGCAGTAGATGCCGTGCGGGGTGATGAACGCCATTTTATCCTGCTCGGATGTCTTGAGGGCTATCTGGTGATAACCCGAGTAACAATCTAGAAAACACAGGAGCACGCAGCTGGACGTAGAGTCAACAACTTGGTCAATTCGGGGAGAGATAAGGGGTCTTTAGGGCAGTAGCGATTGAGATCCGTGTAGTCGATGCACATTCTCCATTCACCGCTTTGCTTCTTTAAAAGTATAGGATTTGCAAGCCACTCGCGGTGTTTACATTCTCTAATGAAACTAGCAGCTAGGAGCTTATTCAATTCTACCCTAATGGCCTCCTGGCGATCTTGAGCGAATCGGCGTAGCTTCTGCTTGGTAGGCTTTGCGTTCTTGCTCAAATCTAAGGAGTGCTCAGCCCTCTCCCTCTGGACTCCTGGCATGTCTGATGGCTTCCATGCGAAGATGTCCAAGTTGTCTCAAAGGAAGGAGGTGAGCGCGTCTTCCTATTTAGGAGTGAGCCCTGGCCCTATGAGGGCCGTCTTGGTGGGGTCGTCGAGTCCCAAGCTGATCGCTTTGGGGGCTTCTGCGGGTGTCAGCACCGTGGGCTGCTGCTTCTGCTCCGGGAGGACAGGCTCACCGGTCGCCGCCTTGGGGGCTTCCTCTGCCAGTAATGTGCTATTGCCGAGTTGCCGGGACAACTCGGCTATCTTGATAGCCTCCCCGTCGCACTCGGCTATCTTGATAGCAACATGGCAAAAGAGAATCTCAATCAATCGTTGCAAAGACCCTATCAATCTTCTCAAGAGTAGGGTGCAGACGCTCATTGCTCTAGGTGAAAAGGCGACCAAGGAGATAGAGCTCGACCAACTCAACATCATTAATGAAGCAATGGAAGCAACCCATCAGTCTATAGTTGAGGCTGCTGTTGTTTTCGTCTTGCGCTTTGTGTATGATGTTGAAATCCCCACAGATGACCCAAGGGCCCACCAAGGAAGCTCTTAGACCACGGAGTTCCTACAGAAAAGCCACTTTCTCCACCTCAAGATGAGGACCATAGACTAAGGTAAGCTACCATGGCACCGGGTTCGACTTTAGGGCGACCTGCAATGATAGCGAATGTGTTGTTCTCATAGGTGAGACAACCGATCAAACATTCTTATTCCAAGTGACCTCATGTTAACACCACGTACATTCCATACTAAAAAATTACGAGAACCCGTGGAGATACAACACAACGACAACCAAGCACACATAAGAGGGTCACTGGCCCTCGTCCTCCACAACCATAGTTGGGGAGCCAGGAACACCTGTCGAAATAGCTCGCTCATGGCCTCACATTGGCTATCCATCAGTCTTGAGGCCATCAGGTCAATGTAGCATTGGAAGGCCACCACTTCTGGAGCCGTGTCCATTGGAAGCACCCCAAGTTACCTCCTGACAATGTTTTGTGCGACCGTAGACCTCCTAGGACGACCACCAGCAATGGCCATAACCATCTGACCAGACCGACATGGTAGGCAGCACTCTATGTCAGCATCTGGAAGGCGTGCCTGCCTAAGGCACAGCAGTCCCTACAGAATTGGCAGAGTGATGGTGCTCGTCAACCTCTACCAAGAGGTTAGCGACCAAGTGATCCTCCTTAGAAGTCACAACCAAACCGTGACCAATAGTGATGTATGAGAGGTCAACAATGGGTGACCAAGGCGAAGCAAACTGCTTCACCTGAGCCACATCCGAGAAGCAGACCGTCTCAAGCGACGGCTCTGTCGAGGTAGGGCAATCCGGCCCCCCGTCATGCGCAACATGAAGGAGCTGGAATGCGACGGACAGGGGAACGAGCTGCACCATCGTGGGAGAGCCTCGCTGACCATATAGAGGAGAGTGAGCACCAGCACCACCACCTTATGTAGTACTAGCCTAATTTTCTGATTGGTATGATAAATTCGATTAACGGAGACTCGACATTGCTAATCCGGACTTCTAATCATTCACGATTTGATGCCCTGCAACCGTTACACCGCTACTCTGTTGGTTATCAATCAAGCACAATTCGATTGACCTCACCAAGAAGGTTGTCCCTGCAAGCAAATCGAAGAACACAAGCAAGAAAGTGTAAACACTCAATCTGAAATTGCAGATGTGAATGAAGCAAAGATGAATATGGGGTTCAAGCTTTGAATACAAAAGGACTAATCTCCATAGAAGTATAGAACAAGAACAGAGGCCCTAGATCACGGTAAAAGGACTTGGCGTCACAATTACAATGAACAATATCTGTTTCTCGAGGAAAACTTGATCTAAACAAAAGAAAAACCCTAATAAGGTAGAGGCTACTGAATATATGAAGGTTAGGCCATGCATGACCCCTTGGACTCACCCCTATGGGCTCCAACACGATACACGGGCCAACGGCCCAAAAAACAGGGGCTGATAGATTTTTTGGACGCCCACTTGTTTTCACGATTACTATTGACTCAGATGGAATTTTAATGTTGGACTAGTGCCATTGGAACCTCTACAAAATTCCCTTTCCATCCATATAAACAATGTCCAAAATGGATTCCGTATGCAACCTAGGCATTGATTTTGGTGCGGGCTACTCTTGGACTATAAGGTGGGCTCAAACTTGATTTGTGTTTTGCCTCCACCTTGGTGACTCGAAATGAATTTGCCTTGGGCCTCCTTCTATACTTGTTCACCCTTGATGGTCTCCTTTTCAATGCCATGCGCCAATCATGGTCATATGCATGGGTGTCATGTCTTCGTCACCACCAGCGTAGAAGAGCTGACGCTACACGGAGGCGCCATGAGCCCAGTCTCCAGGAGCATGGGATCTATCCCAAGGCAGCATCGTCGACCACTCTATGATGAAGCTCCTGTCACCCCCTCCCCTAACAGCTGATTGGTCATGGGAGGAGACATCTCACCCGCTATGGGAGACGTCGCCCGGCAGGAGGGCGAGGGCGGCGAAGGAGTCGGTGGAGGAGCGGTCACTGGGATGACCCCCGGGCCATGAATTCCATGCATTCCCCGATAGGAGAAGGAGGGCAACCATGGGACGTGTGTAGGAGCGACCAAAGCACTGAAGGCTGCAGCGTGACCATGGGGAGCAATAGAGCGACCAAACAACAGCGGGGGGTGTGGCAGAGTTGATGAAGCCAGGCAAGGCCACCCCCCTCGGTGCCCCCTGATGAGGTAGCGGTAGGCCATGGCCTGGCGGTGAAAGGGGTGGGCGGCCTGACGAAGGTGGCGGAGGTGGTGTTGGAGGGTGAGGTGGTGCAGTAAAACCCTTCTGGGAGCCGATAACGCCACGAAGGTCCTGAGGTCATAGATGGAGACAACCACTCAGGTAGAGAATGCAGGGAAGTTCCGGCTCGGTTGACATGTCAACCAATGTTGTACCCCCTCCCCCCATAGAGAGAAGAGCGTCCTCCTCTTTGTGATGAGCCCAGGGTCCATGCACCAGGTGAGCACCTTGAGCTTGGAGACATTGGCATTGCTCTCTACGTCTGGCGTCCATGCACCAGGTGAGCACCTTGAGCTTGGAGACATTGGCATTGCTCTCTACGTCTGGCGCCATGGTAGTGACAAGACAAGATGATCCCATGACCATCTCTGAGAAGCCAAAGGTGGGCAGGAATGCCAGAAATGACAATCCAAACCACAATCCTCATGTGGTTTAGGGTCGCCCGTGTCTTGGGCCTCCAGCAATGAGGAGGAGCCTGAAGGGGCCACCATCCATGAATAGGATGAGGAAGTCCTCCTGTCGGTGTCGTTGGACAAAAAAGGTCCCCGTTCAAACCCCTAGCATGTTGATGACATAACTGTTGTGGGCATCTAGGAAAACCGGCATAGACACCAGCACGATTGCGATCAACGCCCTTGCTAGTGCGATCTCGTTGGGCCACAATTTCAGTGGTGCGTGGGATCACACAGATCTTAGCTCTAAGAGGTCGACAGCCCCGTCGTCGCTTGATGAAGGAGGCTGCAGGTCCACCTTGGGTGAACCAGACAGAGACGGAGTGGAGCCAACGCCCGATCACCCAGGCAGTGTGTAACCACTTGAACAGGAGGGAGTCAGGGAAGTGACCATGAAGATCCCCAGAAGGGGAGAGGGATGAGCGACCAGGGGCCCTACCACCAAGGGCTGTTGGGCACTGCAGTGGCAAATGTGACTGATGACCACCAAGTAGCGGTCCTTCCTGGGCAGTGCCCCCACATAAGCAGAGTGGCATCAGGAGGACCCCCCGCATCCCATGGTCCACCGTGCCAAGGCAATGTCGAACGGTAGGGAGGAGGGGGGTGGGGGAGGGGAGGCAATCAAGCACCTCGAACGACCATGTCTACAAACGGATGGCAAGACGACCGACCCTCAGCTGCGACCGATGACCAAGGATGGCTTCCATAGCAGGCTGCTGCACGGAAGCACCATCGCCATGACCATGACCATCATCCGGGGACCAGGGCCAGGCCTCTAACATGAGCGAGCCTTGTGCCCCTTGAGCCCACAGGTGATGCACCATGGAAGGTTGTGGCAGTCGGAAGCAACATGGTCACTTCCAAAGCAGTTGAAACAAAGTCCCACCAAGTAAGCTGGCACTGAGTGACGAGGGGGCTGAGGGGGAGGGAGATGGGAACGAGGCCCCCTCTGGTAGTGCCAAGGAGCCACGGTCTCCCACCCCTCCTCCCCGACTCAGTGGGGGTGTCCACCCGCCGTGTGGGGCATGCCCACTAGCAGGAGGCGGCGGTGGTGGGGGGAAGGAGCGAAGGAGCTGGGGCAGCCCACCGGAGGATCTTTGGTACATCATGGGCAGGTGTCAGCGATAGGGGGTGAGCGACACAGGTGGGGTACAAATGCCCACCCCTCGGATGACCTCGTTGAAGCTTGGTGAGGGGAGCGGCCACCCACCATAGACTTCCCTCCCAGCGACCCGACCGAGGCAGCTCCAAATGAAGATTTTTTTTTAGGAAACAAGAGGGGTTTTAGCTAGCACTGTGATGCAAAGGAGCAATGTAGAAAGAGGTGTTCAATGGACTCATCATTTGGGCATGAGCAGAGAACACAACACACACAAAAAGAAAAAACACAACAACACCAACACCACAACGTACCAAACTAGGACAACTACCAAACTAGGACAACTACCACAAACAAGAAGAACCGCGGCTCCGCAAGCACGCCATTATTGAAGAAGACCGACCGACGGGCACGACAAAACGACCCCTAGGAACATTACAAACGCCATTGTTGGAACTTTGCAAGTGTAGTTTTCTTCCTCTTTGCTGGCTCCTGGGCACTCACATTACCAAAAGCTGATCCTAAGGTTACACCTGCTGTAACATTGGAGCTTGCTTGTACAGGGAAACATGCGCATGAAGGTTAAGAGGAGTACCACCTCTTGATGTGGATACTCTAGCTGTAGCTGAAGTATTTGTAACAATTGCCTTCCCCTTCTGTATACAGCTTACAACAATAGATCGTAAATCCCAAAGAAAGTAATTCACTGGATGAATAAGTACATGGTCAGTAGGCATACCTTGGATTTTCCTCCTGTTTGATTGGATGAACTGAATTAGGAACTTTTCTTCCTCTGGATTGCAACCATATTTGCACTACAACTTTGCTCTGTACTAGACACTATGACCATGGCATTTGGAAGCAGATGGAAATGGAGCTGTAGGTGTAGCCACTCCATTTCTTTTAGAAAAAGTTTTCTTGTGCCCAAAACATCTCCATCCCCTGCATCTGATTGTAGTCCCTACCTTACAGATTCTATTAGTCTTGGGCTTCTCAGTTGGCTCTTTCCTCCTCTCCTTTTTGGGTCTCCTTGGCATCCTGATGTATAGATGAGTTTCTGGCTTTTCCCCCTCTGAGATGGGCCAGCTACGCATACCCTCAACTGGTTGTGGGTAGTGGCTATAGGTTTCCTTGAACCCAACTACTAAAAAGCATTATGCAATTTGATCATCAAGGGTATTTGTCTTGTGGTAAATGCAACTTATTGCATGACGACATGGCAAACCTGACAGTTGCCAGTACCTACAAGAACTAGTTTTCTCTACGAGTTCATTATGTTGTGCATGGTGCCTTTGCACATCTCCAAAATTTGTTCTGCCATTACCTATTCCTAATACTCTTCCTCCAAGTTGCATTTATGTGCATTTCACAATTTTTTTGTTAGGCCAAACGAGCCCCACTTGTCAACAGCAACAAGTATT
>CM014271.1:61804665-61817775 GCA_004135705.1 Alloteropsis semialata | reverse complement strand
ATAGAATAGTAAAAGAATAGTAAAGGGGTTAACATATATTACTAAATAGTAATATGAATCTAGATTTACATTATTTCATATATCATTATAAGAGAAATAATATTTGTTAGTTGATGTATACTTTGTTATTTCATGTATAGAAAATTGAAAGATTAATTGAAATATGTCAAATAACAAATACTAACAAGTTAAATTGCAAATACTAAATATAAAGAAATTAATTGTGCAAATACTAAATGGCGAACAAGGTAAATTGTGCAAATAGTATATATATGAAGTAGTAAATACTAAAACGAAGAAAAAAAGAAGAAAGAGGTGGCGGGAAAGGAAACAGGGGGAATTGAACCCTAGAAAGGTACCGGGTGATTACACCACCCGGTAACTAAGGGCTGTGAATTGGAGCCTTAATTGGCGCCCTCACACCCTTTGGTACCGGGTGGTGACAGGGTGATGTCACCACCCGGTACCAAAGGTCCTTTGGTACCGGGTGATGACATTACCCGGTACCGATGATGTGGGGAGATATATAGCGCCCCGCCAGTTCTCTTCCCCGATCCCTCTCGACGCCGCCAAGTCTCTCCACGCCGCCCCGACCTCCGCCACCCCCGAGTGCCGCAGCCCCATGCGAGCCCCTCCACGCCGCCGCGCGCGCGTCCATGAGCCCTCCTCGACGCCAGAGGTCCTCTGTGCCCCCGAGCCCCTACGCGCCCGAGCTCCTCCGCGCCCGAGCCCCACCGGTGAGCCGCGCCGTCGCCCTTGGGTTAAGCCCGCCATGGTGCTGCCCTCACCCCTCTGCCCTCCCTCTCGCCCGTGCAGGAACCCCAGGAACCAGCGCCGACGCCCAGAAAAGCAAAGCCAAGGCCGCAACCCCAACATCCGCCTGCGCCCAAGGAGCTGCCCACCGCCGCTCGTCGCCGGCTCTCTCCGGCACTCCACTGACGACGCAAACCCCCGGGTGAGCTCCCCATGTTCCTCTCTCTCTCTCTCCCGGTCCTATCCCCGCCGCCTCTCGCCTTCCCTAGCGTCGCTCCGAGCCGCGCCGGCGAGCCCCCGCCGAGAATCACTGCGGCGCCGCCGCCTGAACTGCTGCCGGCCGCCAGACCTTTTCCCCGCCGTCGGTTTCCAAACGGACGGCCCAGATCAAATCGGTCACCGGTCAACTGAGTGAAAGGAGCCGGTCCCTGGTTGTAAAGAGCCCCTGAAGTTTTCTCTATTCAACCCGCCGTCCAAGTCCTATACAAAATATTCACAACCATACCCTTACCTTTTCAGCCCTTTTTGCACATCTAACCCTGAAGATCTGTCTATTCACAGTGACTATTCACTGAGTCTATAGTTTCTTCCCTGCTACCCCTTGTAATCTATGGTTAATTGCGTATAGGTCCTTAGTTTGTCGCAAGTTAGCCCTTTACATTGTTTTAGCCGTGGTTTATGTAATTATAGGATTTTTCATGTAATTCATAGAAATATGAATCTAGAATATGATTATTAGTATATATTTATTATGAATATATTTATTATGCATGTGTAAGGACAATTTATGATTATATGTATGCATGTGTGAGGACAATTTATGATTATATGAAAAATTTATTTATTAGACGAATGAATATGTAAGGAAAATTTATGATTATATGTATGCATGGGTCCGACTTTGGTTGAATATTGTTCAGCAATTCACATGTAAACGTTAGTATCGGCCAATGCGAAAGTTGTTGATTCATCAATGGGCTATAACTTTTATAAAGGAACCATTAACATTTGATAGAATTTGTTAGAATTTGATCGAATTTGATATAATTTGATAGAATTTTTTAGAATTTGATCGAATTTGATAGAATTTGATAGAATCTGATATAATTTGTTAGAATTTGATCAAATTTGATAGAATTTGGTAGAATTTGGGAGAATTTGATAGAATTTGATCCAATTTGATACAGTTTGATACAATTTGATAGAATTTGATAGAATTTGATACAATTTGATAGAATTTGACAGAATTTGATACAATTTGACAGAATTTGATACAATTTGATACAATTTGATAGAATGTGATACAATTTTAGGTGCCAAGATGATGACGGAAGAAGAAATGAACATGATTATGATGGAAGAAATCGCAAAAGGCAGTGCACGTGCCACAAACCTTCTCGAAGTCGACGAGGAGGCAGGTGGTGACGATGGCAGCCAATACCTGAATATGCCAGGTGATGGCATGGAAGAACCTGCTGCTGGAAGTGTTCGGGCCGAGGAGGTATATATATGTATACATATTGTCAATATCGAATATATATATGTTTAAGCATGAAATCTTGATACATTTCTTTCTCGTACGTGTAGCCCTCAGGCTCACAGCCTTCTGGGTCCTCATCATCGAAGAGGACGAAATGTGTCCCGACCAAAAAGTTAGAGGGCAGACTTGTAATCACAGATGTGGCAGAAGATGGTCGGCCAGTTGCGCCAGATAAAGCTGCTATAAAGATGGCCAATCAGTGTGGTGTTCTAGTGAGAGACCATGTGCCCATCAGCTTGCAGAGGTGGAAACCCAGCGATGATCATTCATACGTGCCGCAATCAAAGAAAGAAATGCTATGGGCTAGTCTGAAAGAACGTTTCACAGTGCCTCAAGGTTCAGAGGAAAGAGTAAAAAATTGGGCTCTAAAGACGATGTGTACTCCATTTCAAACATGGAAGAAGAACCTGTACAAGAAATATGCTGAGAAGAACCTGACACCCAACTTTGACGACTACCCAAAGCTGAGGGGTCATTGGGATTCGTTCGTGCAGTACAGGCGGTCGGAGTTAGGTGAAAAGAACTCGCGACAGAATAGGATCAATGCCGCGAAGAAACAGTACTTCCACTCTCTTGGACCAAATGGATATAAGAAGAAAATTCCTATCTGGGACAAGATGGAAGATGATTTGATTGCCAGGGGAATCACGCCGGCGACAATGAATTGGCCAGAGCGATCAAGGCATTGGTACTACGCTCATGGTGGCACTCTGGATCTTAATGATGGGTTGCTTATATACAACGATGAGTTAAAAGAGGCGGCCGGTGCTATCCTTACGGCACTCAAAGAGACAGCCGATGGCACATTCGTTCCTGACAGAGAAAAGGACGAGCTAACAAGGGCTCTGGGGAATCCCGAACATCCCGGACGAGCTAGAGGTGTCGGCGTCGTCCCGTGGAAGGTTGCATTCCCTGCGGATATTGACACGTACAAGAGTTGAAGCCGCTCTAAGGCCGCACAGGAGAGAAGAGTAGAGAACTCGGAAAGAGAGCTTTGGGAGACAAAGGCCGGCATCCCAGACATGGTGTCTAGACAGCTACAGACATTGCTAAGCCAAGGGCAGACGGTGCCGGGAACAGTACTTGTACCAGCTGGTGGATCAGCTGATGGTGTTAGCCCGCCCTCCCAACGTCGCAGCAGTGTTGCTTCCACGGAGCTCCCACCTGCCGATGCCGGGGACGAGAGTGCTCGCTATCCAGTGGATGAAATCACTCTGCGTACGCCATGTGAGCTTCATATACCAAGCCGGAACTTATCCACTAAGGTGGCTTACGGTATGGCTTATCCGGTGGAACAAGGGCAGACCATTCATGGGGCACAGATTCCAAGTGGCTACTGCAAGGTGGGGGTCGAGCAAATTTGTGAAGGATATGATGACTTGGAGCTTGACATCCAAGGTGGCGACGGAGAAAAGACGTTAGCGGATGCTGCCCACGGCAGTATCATTCTATGGAACAAGCGGTACGTCAAATTTGGCAGTCAAGGGCCATCATCTACTCTACCCAGGGATCTCCCGCAGCCACCGTCACCTTCAAGAAGGGGCGAGGATGAGCCAGAGCTGCCACCTCCAGGTCGGGATGATGCCGGCTCACACATGTCTCCTCCTCCACCAGCACAGCATCCCCCAAAGCGCCAAGCTACTTGCCAGAAGCGCCAAACGGTGGAGAAAGAGCCTACCGAAGAAGAAAAGTTGGCCGCTATAAGGAAGAAGTTACCTTACGACCAAACTGACGAGGAAACTGTTTTGGTGGTCGAAGCCCAGATCAAAGAGCATTTCAAACCAGATGAGCCAGAGAAGCCGGTACACGTAGCGAAGACCTTTTTCAGAAAAATGAGCGCATCGAATCAGAAGAGATTCTTACCATCTAACTACGACCTCCAGCTTGCAAAGTCTTATGATCAGAAGAAAAAAGCCAGCAGTTGATCCTCGGGGAAGAAGGCGGCCACTCCTAAGAAGAAACAAATCGGTCAGAGCTCTGCTAGGAGGACACAAGGGCAACAGGATTTTGACGACGAAACACTTGCAAAGTTGTGCGCGCAAACGGGCCTCTCACCAACACAACTTTAAGAGGGCGAAATTCCTAAGGCAACACCAGTGAAGATTTGGGAATTTCGATATGGCGAACCAATGGTGCCCCCATTTTTTGTGAAGTACCTAACCACTCAAGCGTTCCGATTTCATGAGTGGTACATGAAGGTGTCCAAACAGGGTAGACTGATGCTCAATGTTTTGATACAAGACCGTGATTACTTCCGTGGGCATAGTCTCTTAATTTTGGATTTCAAGGATGTGTATATGTTGTACCATCAAGATGCCATAGACCTCTCATTGATGAGCCGCTGGGTTGTGTAAGTTTGTTTCACTAATCTATTCTCGCAATACTTGCTTCCTTAATTATAATTTTCAACAATAACAATCTATTCTTGTCATATAGGATGGAGATCCATACATGCCGCCAAAAATCATATGATGATATCGGTTTCATGGATCCATGCATGGTAAATGCCGTACTTGTATCCAGTAAGCCACTAGACACGGTGGACAACATATACTTGTACCTGAAGAGACAAAGAAGCAAGCATTACATTCTTTTGCCATACAATTTTGAGTGAGTACTTCTCTCTAAGTATGTATAACTTTAAGACTTTTTTCTTAATACTTGTGCATGTATTTATATATATATATATAGGGCGAGGCTAAAATGCAACAAGGTGCATCTTGTATAGGAAACGCACAGACCCTAGCAAGACTACCGAAAAAGAAAAACCCAGCGCTCTCGCACTCCCGCGCCTCGCGCTCCCGTCCACCCACTGCCTGCATGCATGTTGCATGCATAGAATCTTTTTGTGTTCAAAACTTCAATTCACTTTTTCTTCTAAACCGTAAGTTGAATCGACGAACCGTTTATTGCATCTTACTCCAAAAAAATGTGCTTAACAAAACAAGATCCAACATGGATATATTTCGTGCATTTTTTGTTAGTTGCAACTCGGAAGCATATACAATTGCAACTTGGAAGCATATACAATTGCAACTCGAGTTGCAACTCTGTACGCAACAAATATTTATGCAAATGCAACAAATGTTTATACAAATGCAACAAATGTTTGTACAAATACAACAAATGTTTAGTTTCGTGACACAAAGACAAAGACATTCAAAAATACAACGCAACAAATGTTTAGACAAATGCAACAAATATTTACTTTTGTGACAAAGGGATAGAAACATTCAAAAATATAACACAACAGACAAATGCAACAAAATGCTTAGATAATAGGTGAAAGTCAAACATTTGTTGCAATTGCAATCGAATAGCATCTAGCTGCAAATCCAGTTGCAACTCTGGGCGCAACTGAAAGTCAAACATTTATTTTTTTGAAAAAAGTCAAACATTTGTTTTTTTCGAAAAAAGTCTAACATTTGTTGCAATTGCAATCGAATTGCATACAGCTGCAAATCCAGTTGCAACTCTGAGCGCAACTAAAAGTCAAAGGGAAAATTGGTTGTGTAGCACCGAAAGATCGCGACATCCGGAAAATACCATTAAAAGACTTCGTCCCCGGAAAATACCACCGAAACTTGCAAGCGTTACCTCAATATAGCATTCCGTGAGATTTGATTCACATCTCTATTATCTTGGACAAGACTGCCCCCAAAGCATTACCAGCACATAAAAATAAGCCCATGGCCTCAAATGACGCTATTTCAACAGAATCTTTGTCCACATGAACACAAGCATAGAACCAACACATGACAAATATTGATCTGGTTCACATATGGACCAACACATCCAACAATCTTAATTATCTGGTTCAACACATCCAACAGCCATAAAGATATACTAGTTCAACAACACTCAGGAGCCAACACAGCCCTAAATAGTGTTCTAGTTCCATACAGTAACATAACCTACTAGATTTCAGTACAGCAACATAAGCTTAGTTTATGATTAGCCTCCTAGCAATTCCTCCTGGTGATATGTTCACTTGTGCTGCCATTCTTCTGGTTGTAGGCCCTGGACTCACTGGTGCATCAGGTGGTCTTGTTGGAGTAGAAAAAGAAGCAGCCATCCTTCTTGTTGTTGGCCCTGGACTCACTGGTACTTGAGAGACTAAGGAAGTAGAGGTGCTTGCTGTACCAGGAGCTTGAGTGACTAAAGTAGAGGTGGCTGTACCAAGTTTCTTGGACTTTTTAGAAGCACTCTTTGAAGTACCAGCTTCTCCTTTTCTCTTCCTACAGAACAATGGATAATGTAATCTAAACACTACGCATGAAACAAGACACAGAAATTACAATAGCTTTATTTTACCTATTTTTTGGTGGAAGTGGTGGTGGCAATTCAGCACCAAGTTCAGTAGGGGGTTCACGACATCCCTTCTCAATATGCCCAAACTGGAAACATCTTTTGCATTGGTAAGGTCCCCTTTTACCTGGCTCACCTCTACTCTTGATTCTTCACTCTTGGCCTACCAGCAGCCCTTTCTAGCTTTGGAGGCAACATCTCAAACCCGGGGTCATTGACACGCCATTGTGACTTATCAACCATTGGGTTTACTGCAAACTGATAAGTAGCTTTGAAACGCTCAACTGAGTAGTAATCATGCACATAGTCCTCAAGTTTAACCTTTCTTAGTGAACCAATGAAAGATATTGCATGGGTGCAAGGTTTACCAGAAATTTGCCACTGACCACATGAGCATGTTTTCAATTCAAGATCTACAGCATGCCTCCAAGGATAGTTGTCCTTAGTCAGTCCAGATACCTCAGCCTTTAGTCCACCACTCCCCGTGATTGTGTACTTCAAGTTTCTACTCTTCATTTTCAGCTCATTGAGAACACTTTGAAGAATTTTCCCTTCAAGTCTCTCAGCTATGACCTGCCTCATAGCTATTTTTTCCATGATCATACCCCTAATTGTGTCCATGAGGGCATCCACATTGAAGCTTTTGCATTCCTTAATCCAGTTGTTGAAGCACTCTGATATGTTGTTATTCACATAGTCAACCTTGCACTCTCCTGAGAATTTAGCACGTGACCAGAGTTGTTTGTGTTCAGCCTCCAAATAAGGAATTGCTTCTGGACAGTTTTCAATAATTCTATCCCAGAGCCACTTATGCCTGCGAGTAGTACATGCCCAAGCACAAGGCCACATGTACTTTAATACCTCTCCATCAAAATGCTTCCTGAAATTCTGCATGAGGTGCCTAAAACACTCTCTGTGCTCAACTTCACCTTGGAAGACTTTATGTACCGCTGTCTCTAAGCCTTTGCATGCATCTGTGTGAATTGTCAACCCACGTGGAGTCCCAATTGCTCTCTTCAATTGCCTCAAGAACCAAGTCCAATCAGCTTTGGTCTCCTTGTAAAAAATTCCATATGCCACTAGGTACATCCAGTTATGTCCATCAATTGATGTTGCTGCAGCTAGCTGTCCATTATATCTTCCTGTGAGGTGAGTGGAGTCAACTCCGCCTACATCCGGCAAGAAATCCATCTACACATGCTTTGATGGCCACAAACATCCTAGAGAAATAGAACTTGCCATCCTTCTTCTTCTTGCAATCAATCTCTACTATGCTCCCAGGACATGTAGCTTCTAACTCGGCTTTGAAACTCCACAACATTTTGAAACTTTCCTCCCAAGTGCCATGGAGTCCTTGCATTGCAAGTTGCTTTCCTTCCCAGACCTTGTTGTATGATAATTTGATTGGGAATTGTTGTTCAAGCTGAATTTTCAATTTCTTTGCTGTAAGGGATGGGTTGGACTGAAGTATCTCTTTTGCCCTGTTGGCAATCCAACCTTTGCTGGCCTCCTTACCTTTCAGCTGGCTTGTGCTAGCACATGTATGTTCTTCTGAAATTGAAACAACCTGATAGCAACAACAAAATTAGTATATAAAACATGACAATACAATCTAAAAAATAAATGGTGATACAATCTGAAAATAAATGATGATACAATCTGAAAATAAATGATAAACAAAAGATGATATAATCTGAAAATAAATGGTAAACAAATGATGATACAATCTGAAAATAAATGGTAAACAAATGATGATACAATCTGAAAATTATATGGTAAACAAATGATGATACAATCTGAAAATAAATGGTAAACAAATGATGATACAATTTGAAAATTATATGGTAAACAGATGATGATACAATCTGAAAATAAATGGTAAACAAATGATGATACAATCTGAAAATAAATGGTAAACACATGATGATACAATCTGAAAATTATATGTTAGCACATATATACCATGAAGGTAGGGCAGCCAAGAAGTTTCTTTGCATGAACTTTCCATTCACAATCTGAATCTACACATCTTGCCCTATACCTTGATTTGTCACTGTGCTCTACAACTGTTTGAAACTCCCTTTTTATGGCATATTGCTTGACAACCAGCATGAAGGCAGCCTTATCAACAAATGTGGATCCTTGCTTTATCTCGGGATTGTCTCTATCATATGTAGTTTGGGCAACATATGGAGCATCTCGCAACATAGTGGCTTCATCGGTTGGTACAACCTCAGGATCTATATCTTCACATGACTTCCCTCTATTCTCCGCTTTCCTTTTTTGCTGCTGCACTTTCTCATTACTTCCGCCTTCAGGTGCCTTCTGCTGCTTTTTGAAATATCTCCACTCCTCATTAGCTCCAATTGGATCATCTCCCTCTAGTTCAACACCCGGCTCCATGTAGTGTTCCTTCTCTTCCTCCTCTACCCTAGAAGGACCAGCAGCCGTAACACCATATTCTGGTTCATTTGCCCATTCTTGACCATCAAATTCTACAGTTACAGCTTGGCATGGGACCTCATTCATCTCATTTCTGACTTGAATCTGCAGCCCATCCATCTCATCTATCACTTGGCTTTCATACTCCCCTTGAGTCACATGCCCCGGAATATCAACATGTTCACATCTATCAATAGTCATGATGAACTTCACCATTTTTGAAGCTCGCAATAAGGTTAGAAGATGTTGATCTGTAGCAAGCCGCATTGTTTGACCATTCTGACCAACATACCAAAAATTTGGTTCCTGATAACTGCCCCAACTAAATTGCTTGGAAACATCATTCTCCATGTCAATGATGGAGTATTCCTCTGAATCCACCCACCACTCCAAACATCTTCCCCTCTGGTACACAGACCGACCATCATCCTCAATAGTTGAGGAGGAGGAAACATCAACCACCACTTTACAAGCATTGTTTGGATCAATCCTGAAAGGGACAGTAGCAGTGCAGATAATTAAGAACACTATCTGCACATCTTCTTACTGCTGCAATTCCCTCTTAACCAAAACTGACCCGACACAATCGCATTCTAAGCACTGAGAAACCATGTGCAATACATCTTCATACTATTTTGGAACTATTTTCAACCATGCTACTAATCACCTACTAAGCAGTACATGTACCATGTGCAGTACAGAGCTAGGGTTTCAATCTTACCCATTGGGGATCTCAGTTTGATGCATTCTTCCCGGGATGTGAAGGCATCCAGTGGCCTCGCCAGTTGGACCAGCAGCCGAAGACTCCAGAGGGCATCCAGTGGCCTCGCCTGGAAGGAGGGCGCGACTCCAGCTAAGGGCCGGCGCGCAGAGCGATCCAGAGGCCGGCGCGCGCAGAGCGAGGGAGGGGCAGCGCGCGCAGGTGAGGGAGGGGCGCCGCGCGCAGGCGAGGGAGGGGCGCCGCGCAGGCCAGGGAGGAGCGACTGCGCGAGCGTTTCTGGAGGGTGAGGCCGTTCTGGGGGAGGCCGAAGGGATGGATAAGGTTCAAGGGTATGGTTGTCAATTCGCGTCAGTGTTATGTTGGTTCCAAGCCAAAATTCGACTTCCCGTGAATCAAATCTCACGGAATGCTATTTTGAGGTAACGTTTGCAAGTTTCGGTGGTATTTTCCAGGGACGAAGTCTTTTAATGGTATTTTCTGGATTTCGCGATCTTTCGGTGCTACACAACCAATTTTCCCAAAGTCAAACATGTGTTTTTTCTTTTTCCAAAAAAGGTCAAACATTTGTTTTTTTCTTTTTCCAAAAAAGTTAAACATTTGTTGCAATTGCAATCGAATTGCATACAGCTGCAAATCCAATTGCAACTCTGGGCGCAACTGAAAGTCAAACATTTGTTTTTTTCTTTTTTCAAAAAAAGTCAAACATTTGTTGCATTTATTAAACAGAAAGACATTTGTTGCAATTGCAATCGAATTGCATACAGCTGAAAATCCAGTTGCAACTCTGGGCGCAACTGAGTTGCAACTGGATATGGTGCAAATATAACATGTATAGAGTTGCAAATGGAAAGCACACAGAGTTGCAATTCACTAAAATAACACGAAATATATTTATGTTGGATCTTGTTTTGTTAAGCACATTTTTTCGAGTAAGATGCAACAAACGGTTCATAGATTTGACTTACGGTTTAAAAGATATCACATTTTTTCAATTCGAATCAAGGAAAGATTCTCCACATGCATGTATCTGGTGGGTGAGTAGAGACGTGAAGCAAATGAGCTGGCATCACGCGTTTGGTCTGGATCATTAGTTTTGCATGCATGCATGTGCGCTCGCTGGGGTCTGTGCATTTGCTATATAAAATACACCCAGGTGCATTATAGCAAAACACTATATATATATATATACACACACACACGAGTTTTTTCTACACGTGCGTGTAGCTACTCCTACGAGAATCACCGTGAACGCAGCGTGGAATCGCGGCACCCCGACCCTAACGGGTTCCGATCGCGACCCACTATGTGCCGCACGTACGTATTCTGGGCGAGCAAAAATACCTGCGGTGGTTATTTATGGAAAAAGAAATCCGGGGGGAAAAAGGAGAACGTGAGTATATATCGGATTTGGTTTATCTTGTCAGATCCGCTAATCATGGGATTTGCGGCACGGTTTGCAAAACTGCAAGTATTAATAGTTAATTCCACAATGCACATGTTTACCCCCCCCTCTTTGCTTGCTGACACGCGGTGCATTTTTGTTTTGAGCGGCAGTATATGTGCATACATATCTGGGACTATGGCCGTATGGGATCGAGCATGCTAGTGTTTATCTTTAGGAGTACCTAATCTATCAGCGAGTATATCTTTAGGAGGTTTATTTAGTATTTTAATTTCTTGAAGAGTATGATCATATACTGCGGAGTATGAGAAAACATCTTATTACGTCGATATGGTAGGATGCACTACCGGAAATCCCTAATTCGCCGTGTGCACAAACGTTTGCCGTGTGCTGTTTGTCGGGCACACGGCAAAAAGGAACTTTGCCGTGTGCCATGGGATAAGCACACGGCAAACAAACGGCACACGGCAAAGTAGGCTGTTTACCGTGTGCCCATCCCAGGCACACGGCGAACTCCATCTTTGCCGTGCGCCATGCAAAATGCACACGGCAAAAAAAATTAACCGTCAACCGGCCGTCCGAAAGGAGACGGCCGTTACACTTCGCCGTGTGCCACCGGGAGGCACACGACAAAGTTGGGGTTTTGCCGTGCGCCAGGGCCAGGCACACGGCAAACACCCAAAAAAATAAAATAAAAAAAGAAGCAGCCGTCAGCCGGGCGTGGGGCGGCTGACGGCCGTCAGCTTTGCCGTGTGCCTATCCAGGGCACACGGCAAACATACCCCTTTGCCGTGTGCTTAAGCATGGCACACGGCAAAGAGGCCCCTTTGTCGTGTGCCCTGCCCAAGCACACGGCAAAAAAATAAAAAAATAGTTGATTTTGACCTCCCAAATTTTTCTAGCTTCCACATACATATGTAGGTAGTCCATGTTCAAATTTGATCAATTTCTAGATCTTTTTGTTATATTTCTCAAATTTATTTCATTCAAATGATTTTTTTGATATTATGCAAATTTGAACTGGAAGTGCATGAAATAATAGACAAAAGTGAGCGGAAAATTGATATTCATGATATTGAGTCACATTTAAGAACATATCCAGTAGTTGGCACGAAAATCTGAAAATCTTGTTCACAAAACATTACCACGACCGTTGGGCGGATTACTTATGAAATTATATAAAATTCAAACGAAGTCTGAAAATCATGAGATTCGTAAATATGTCATGCTATCATACATGGAGGCTCTAGTGAATAGTTGAGTAGGTTTCGAACATTTTGTCACGTACGTTGTGTACAAACCGAAGCTTCCCCGAGGAAGTTTTAGGAATAAGAGCAGGTTGTGACTAGATTTTGAGGCGTAATGACGAACGAATTCGAATTTGACTTTAACACTTTTTGTATATGTAGTACACAACATACATTGGTTCATGTTCAACTTTGGTATTTTTTCGTATCTATTTGATAATTTTAACGTATTAATTGGAATTCTAACATTTTAATTGAAACAAATTCAAATTTACCTAAAAGTACACGAAATAATGCAAAAACTCTATTCAAATTCGAATATGTACATTTTAAGATCTTATTAGGCATTTGAGTGGTTTGTTTTTCTGAAAATTTGAAGTTAATAGTGAATTTGAATTTACATAAAATGATGGCCAGCCCCTTTGCCGTGTGCCTGGGCCCACGGCACACGGCAAATGCTGAGTTTGCCGTGTGCTGCAGATCTGGGCACACGGCAAAGTCAGGGCTTTGCCGTGTGCCTTGGATCTGGGCACACGGCAAACCTGAAAATATGACTTAGCGCCCGGCGGTTTTCACTCCCTCTCTCTCACCCGGAAACACAACACACACACTCACACACTCACCCGTCGCCGCCGTCGGCCACCCTGTCGCCGGCCACCCCGTCGTCGCCGCCGCCACCCCGTCGCCGCCGCCGCCG
>CM014271.1:61781458-61803665 GCA_004135705.1 Alloteropsis semialata | reverse complement strand
ATGGCATTTTTCACATGCTTTACCAAAAGTAAACGTACTGCCGCCTTCTTCCAGGATGCTGTGCACAAAACTAATAAAGTGAGAATCATTACCAGAGATTGTGTAGTATGGGAATTCATATATACAAGCCTCACCTCAAGTTACCGATGGTTATGTATTGGTCAAAATTCCTTGCTACCAGAAAACGCGCACCGGCCTCGGTCCATGATGGCACCACTGGTGTTGGGTTAACCAAAATGTCACATTTTCTACGAAGCAATTCCGAAGCTGCTACTTTCCCAGCCTAAATTAAGTCAGTTTGCCATAAACAGATTGCACTACCATTAATATTTATTAGGCACCATTGGTCCTTTGTGATTGAACTTTTAAAAACGGCATGTGCACAGTAAATACCTTCACACTGTCCTCATGGAATCCATAACCTGATAACAATTAATGAAAGAGACATTTCAGACTTAATTATATATTGAAATTAATTAACGGCAGGTTGCAGTGAAACCAATGAAACCTTGATATGGGCCACAGAACCATATTCCCCTCTTCCCTTGGATGGTATTGAGCTCAAGAGTAGCGTTTGCAGAAGCCATGGACGGAATTGGGTGGCTCGTATTCCATTTGAGGAACACATGATTCGGTACGCGAGGAGGGTTAAATGTCACAAGAAAAGGCCGGGAAGATTCAATGTTCTAGCAAACATAAAACAAAAAAGGTTTCACTGTTATTCGTACTCCTTCCAGCATGTGGCGCGCGCATGAAAAATTATCAAACTAATGTTACTGCAAGAAGTTGCTATATGTTACTTAGGCACCTGAAGTATATTTAACCAGTAGGTAACACAGGCACCACTGTTCGTAGTCCCCAGGAAGTTCCTGGCGCTCCATGCGTAGAAATTATGTGGCATCAAACTTTCATCAGAATGGAAGTACACGTCACTGCAGCAAAGGGAAACACAAGAGAGGGGAAAATATTGTATATATGCATCAGATCTCATCATCATTCAATAACACAATGGATGGCAGCGTTACCTGTGGATATACTGGAAAGCTCCTAGAATCCTCAATTCCTCATGTGTTGCTTCAGCTCCTAGTACTTTTAAAGCATCAGGAGCATGAAGACCAAATATGATCCTGTCGTACATCTCCTCTGAACGGCCGTCAACCTCTAAAATTCGGTAACCTGTTTCCCAGAAGCGTAGCATTTTTCTCATGAGTGAATAAGTAGGGTAATTTACCATAAGCATGACTATAGTTCAAATTGGGTCATCAGCAAACTGTAAATGCCATCCCACCCATTCGCAAAAAAAAAGGGACCTCTGGCACTAACAGCGTCGTCCAGAACTGCCTCAGGCCAGTAAAACATTTTTACAATTTAATCCCATCTGTTTCAGGATTCCATGCATGCATTTTACCAATTGGCACCATTGATGTTCGGAGCAACTCTAAGACCTCCTGCTTTATTAGAAGACAGAGACTGCCATCCCCATATATAGTTCGGTCAAGAATGTTTTGGCAATTTATTTTGACAATTTTTGTATATGGATGTATATCGTATATATTCAATTTTTGGCAATTTATTTTGACAAAAATGTGTCTCCTATGACTGTCATTGGAGACGCGGAAAAACGTGTCTCCAATGTAAGTTAACTAGCGTCTCCTATCACTGTTTCTTACATAGTGTTACCTTAGTACTTTGTGCAGGAGAACAGGCAGTGTGGGATGGCAGTCATGGAAGCAATTGAATATAGTTAAGTTCTTATGAGTATGTATTGTTGATATATGGCTCATTTTTTTTCTTTTCTGCATTTGCATTATGTTTGTGCTAAACACACAAATTATTATGGTCGGAAAGATGTGAAACCTGATGATATATGCACCTTAATTGTTTCGTGCTTTCTTGACTTCCCAATAGTATCAGAAGTTATTTGTTTCCTGATTCCATGAGATGATATGATTGCATGTTAAAGCAGAGGTTCATCACATGCTTGGATACAGGAAGCAAAAAGCATAGTGCATGTAATATTACTCTCCTAAAAAACACGAATATATATCGTCTATGTTCATTTTTTTGGGCAATATCGTCTATGTTCATTGAATAGTGGCATTTTTGCATCCTAAAGCTTCTATTCTTTATTTTTTTTCATATACTACATGTTGTATTGTTTTGCCACGTCTTTGCTCTTTGTCATTTCTAGATCATGCATTTTCCACTTCATATAAGCATATCACACTTAATTTGTTACTGAAGTATCTATCATTGATCCTCTTTACACAGGAAATTGTGCTAAAGGCCTTCATTCAACATTTGAAATAAGGTTGAATTGCAGATGAGTTTGAGGCTGAGAAGCAAGGAGTAGATCTTATATCTTAGACATAGGTTAGCAGGATGAGCACTTGAGATTTTAATATATACTGTGTGTCTATCTGGTAACTTGGTAGTGTAATAACTTGAGTACTGTATATTTTAACTTGTGAACGGTAAAGTTTAACTATGTGGCACTGCATTACTACTGAGATTTGATCACTAACGTGTGATTTGATTTTCAAATTTGCTTCGGTTATATGGTTTGTTAACGGGACTGCATTTTTGGGCTAAGTGGGCTTTTACTGTTTATATACATTGCAATATCCATTATTGGCCTAACCGAAAATGAATTCGGCATATCCTAAAATAAATTGGGTCCAGCCCATAATTCATTGCTACATGGGCCTTAATGGGCTACTAAATTATTTATGACGAATCAAAACGTCACAAATTTGTTGGCCACATAGGATCCAAATCATCGCCACGTCACATAGTGACGAAATTTTGTGACGTTTTTGTCCTACGTGGCACCTGCTTAGTCATCCATGGTTAAGATTTTATGACGTTTTTTAGATACCATGGTGACGAAAGACGAGTGTCATAAATAAGTGACGATAGAAGTATCGTTATAAATTTTGTGACAAAAAACATGTTTTCGTCACAGAATATCTTTTATTACGCATGATAGGTGACAAATGTATTTTCGTCACGTGAAAGTCACAAAACATTAAACATGACAAAATTTTGGTTTTGGTGACATAGATAAAACGTCATCTATCAAAGGATTTCTTGTAGTGTGTACTAGTGTCTAAGAAGGACTAATATAAAAAGATGTAGTATGGTACTCCCTCCGTTCAAAATTACAATTTATTTGACTTTTTTACCCTAAGTTTGACCGCTCGTCTTATTCAATAAATTTTTGCAAAATATCAGATCTTTTGTTGTGCCTTGCTTTATTAATAAAAGTTCTACAAAAATTACTTAAATTTGACTATATTTGCATAATTTTTTGAATAAGACAAGCGGTCAAACTTAGGGTCAAAAAAAGTCAGAAGAATTGTAATTTAGAACTTTGGAAGTAGCATACAGTGAGTACTATGGTAGTATATGGGCATTTTGAGAACAAAAAAAATGGCGTAACTGAAGTATTTATATTTTGAAAAATCATATTGATTCTTGACATTTTTACATATCAAATTTTATTTCCATCCAAGTGAAATTACTGACTACCCCTTACTCATGGGGTTTGTATTCTGTGCCACTCATTAGTAGTACGAGGTACCTTAAAAAAAAAGAGCTCGGTCAATGATTGCAGCGGTTAATGCAAGACAAGCTAACAAGAAAGTGCATCTAATGTAATTGCAGCCGTGCATCTGTTTCAGAAGGTCATGTTCTTGGATATGGAACAGTGGATGTACCTTTGTTGAATCTTGAAACAGAGCTGACTTCACAGCCCGTTTTAATTTCACATCCCATGCTCTTCAATTCTTCCCTAACCTGCTCATACCTAAAGGGTCATGTGCTTGCTACTTTTAACGGATGAAAAACTACCTACTTATAACAGATGAAAAATTACAGAACCTTGCTCATGTAGGACCCCGAACTACCCTTGACGGTGAGCCACTGCGGGCGACCAAACAACTGAATGCAAGCATAATTAATTCCATTGGATGAATTAGCATCGATCATATTATGAGTCAGAAAGAAATAAACATCTGAAGATGATGTGTATATAGGCACCTCAAGAAGACGATTGTCGCAGAGAAATGAAAGCACAAAGAGAGCAGGGAACCCCAATACTCCCTGTGGACTGGACCAAATGCATGAACACATTGGAATCTGCACAACCACAGTGGTTAAAACTGATGATCAGAGACAGGACAGCAAAAACTGATGATAAGAAGCTGGTTAGGACATATATAGGAATATATATATGCAAGTCATTTAAATTAGTAGTATAGCATACAAGGTAAGCATCCTGGAAGAGCTGCGAATATCTTTGTGACTTAATGAACTGCCCCAAAGTCTCATTCCTCTCAGGGATTCTTCCATGGTCCTCCAGGTAGCTTCAAACCAAAAGAAGGGAGCAGATTAATCAGTCATTGGCGTTGTGCAGAGACGAATTATATTCAAAAAGTAAGAGATGAAAGAAGCATTTTCGTTGGGTGGCTCACTTGAGAGCCTGATTCTTGAACTTGAGTATCTCACGGATCAGGAGCCAGAATCTGGGGCTAAACAGGTTGCTCTTCTGCGCCAGAAAACCAGATATGCCGTTGCGGCTACCCCACTCCAAGCCTCCTTGACCTTTGCCCAACCGCATGCTTGCTGAGAATGACATGTCCGACGTCTCCACCCCCACCCCAAGCTCTTCAATCCATTTCATCATGTTTGGGCATGTCATCTGCAATTAGTTTCTTTTTTAAAGAGTAGAAAGGTATATATATATATATACAAGTACAAATGATACAATTCTTTCTATTTGATGCTTTGATGCGTATGTTTTAATAGTTCTCGATTTCTTTACTTCTTTCTTTCTCTCCTTTTCTGTGTGCATGGTGCCATGGTCTCATCTTTAAATTTGTAAACGCTTCACCTCAACGCCAACCATGCATGTGAGTTGAGATGTGCGGTGGAAACGATGGAAACTCAGGGATATATCCAGCTGACAGGTGTACTGCGCTAACGGATATGATGGCTTCTTTGTTGTTGCATAGGCAACAGATTCCAACTATTTGCATTTTTTCTAAATGTAACGGTACCGTGTTGAAGACCATGCAGCCAAGGTCGACAAGGACGCGGCCATCAGCTCCGTCGTCGACGGCCATGGTCTTGTTGCCATGCCCGCCGAGATGGTCCTCCTTCTCGTACACGGTCACATGCGCGCCGCCGCTCCTGGCCAGCTCATGCGCCGCCACCAGCCCGCTCAAGCCGGCACCGACCACCGCCACCCTCATCTCAGATCCGCTCTCTATCTCCTATGCAACTCCCAGTGCAAGCTTCTATAGCTAGTCCTGCGTTGGGCTGTGCCATTCTACACATGGTTCCCCAGCCGTTTATATAGGAGGTGTTTAGTTCCCTCTCTATTTTGCAAAATACACGTGGCCCGATGCACACCTAATTTGCAAAATGCTTCCATTTTGCAAAATGGAGGGGGAAATAAACACCCCCATAGAGCTGGCCATGAAGAACTTATTGTCTTCCTGTGAAGTTTGAAGTGGTTAGGTAGATGTTGGGAGAGCCACGTTAATTGATGACGGTTTACGCAAGGGCTCAGCATTTGCGTCGTGGCTCGACTATATTTGTGGGTATGTCCTCTGGTTTGGTAGGAGTTGGGAGAGCCACGTTAATTGATGACGGTTTACGTAAGGGCTCAGCATTTGCGTCGTGGCTCGACTATATTTGTGGGTATGTCCTCTGGTTTGGTAGGAGTTGGGAGAGCAACGTTAATTGATGACGGTTTACGTAAGGGCTCAGCATTTGCGTCGTGGCTCGACTGCCTGTTCCCTTTCTAGCTTGGGGGAAAGGACACGATCCATTATTCCACCACGGCACCACCGATAACGCTGAGATTTTCGTTACGACTCCTTCAACCACACCATACTACCAACGAATGGTATATAGTATAAGTAGAGGGTAGTTCAGTAAATTTGTGAGTCGATCATTTTTTCTCTTGAATGTGACAGAGGAGAAGTCAACAGAAGAGAAGGAAATGTAATATTTTAAATGCAAATGAATTTGAACATTGAAGATGTATAAAATATATCGAAGGATCAAAGTGATTTTTTTAAATATAAATATTTCAATTCTGTCATTATCTTTTTTTCCCAAAATGCTCTTATACTACTATACTACTTAGTGTATACTACCCATACGGACTACAGTTGAAGTGTTCAGCAGTATACAATTAATATTAACCGTCTAATTTTTTCATACTAGTCCATTTTAGACACTAGTACAGTGTAGTATGGAGTACCATAAAAAGAGCTCACAGCTAAACAGTGCCTATGTTCTTCACGTTACATTATTTGTTGTTACATTACATAAATCAATTTATGTTAATTACGTAATTGTTGCTTTTTTTACCATAATTACGTAATTGTTGTTACACTACATAAATCAAAACTCAAGTCCATACATTACAATTTGCACTTTAATACCTGAAAAGAGTTCGGTTATTCTAAACGCATGCCCCAAATTCACAAATAAGTATCGTTTCAGACACCAGCCAATATATACAGTCGTAAAGACACTAATTTATGAGTCGGTAATTAACCAATGTCAAACCTAAACTAGTACTCCCTCCATCCCAGAGTGTAAATTTAGAACTGTACCTATAGTTTCTTTTGGATGATTGTCTTGTCACATTCATTGAGTAGGATATAATTGAGACTTTCATGGTCTTTAGGCCATGTTTGGTTTCTTTAGGAACTAAACTAAAGTTTAGCCCCCCACAAAACCAGGACAAAACTTTAGTCCCATCTTTTTGGTTGTAGTGACTAAAAACAATTAAAGCACTTGAACAAAGACCAAACTACACCTGCTGATTCCCGCCAGCCACTCCCGCCTCGCGCCATCCTCTTCGCTCTTTGTCCCGCCTCCCGCCAATCTCTCTCACTCACTATATGCTCTCGCTCTCTTTTATACCCATCTCGCTCTAATCTCCCGCTCTGTTTTCTGCCATGCCGCGCTGCTGGCTGGATTTTGACAAATAAAAAGTGTTCATTTATGCCAAATAATATCCATGGGTTGCACAAATCTCATTATTACAAATCAGCAAAGCTACAATCTATTAAACAAACCTTCATCTATCCAATCCCGAAAACTGACTCATATTTTGATCATCATCCCCGTTTTGGGTAGTACCTATATTTCCTTGAGATGAAGATGATGAAGCATGTGGAACAAAGGTTTCATCAACATCAGCCATTGTAAAGTCTTCATCGACCATAGCACTTTGTCTAATGAAATTATATACATGTGATTATTATTTGGCTTTGCTTTTTCCCCAAATAACTCGGTAAGCTTAGACAAATACGCCATTTCATCTTCAAAACTCTAAAAGACTGCTCGATGATATTTCGAAGTGACGGGTGCATGATCAAATAGCTCCTTTTGACCTCTTGGCATTGGTCCTTGTCTAAACTCTGGGAGATGATACTTTGTACCATTGTATGGTGAGAGATAACCTGGTCAGTTTGGGTACCCCAAGTCCACAAGATAAAACTTCCCTACACATTCAAATTGTTTTATTACTTATACACAAAATGATTGCAACTATGTGAAAGAAGAGAACATAGAAAAAACTAATACCTTGAGGTGGGTGTGGAAAATTTGTGTCCATACTTGTTCACTGCATCCTTGAACACTCTCATATCATGAACCGAGCCAAGCCATCCTGTAACAACAAAAGTAAATCACATATCGAAGTCACATACGGCCAACACATTCTAGGTGGTGTATCCATGTCTTCCCATATGTTGTACAACCTTATCTGTTGGCACTACAACAGGCACATTTGTGCCATCTATTGCTCGAATGAAATTATCAAAGTACAGGGAAACTGAGGAGATTGTAACCTCTAATGCACTGTGCTAAATCAAGGGCTACTGGCCTTATGATATCAGCTGCAAGCTTGCTAACACTACAAAATACTTTTTCAAACTTCCTACTATACATGTCTCGGTAGACCTAATAAAACAATCTTCAGCATGTCTCCTACTCTGTGAGGCACCACACATCATAAAAACATACCTAAAGCCTTTACTGATGACATCTTCTTTGTGGACTTCAATCCACATGACTCCACAAGCACATTGTGAAGCCTATCAAACACATTCCTATTCATCTTAAACATGACTCTGATGACGAGGAGGCGCAAGAGCTGTCCAGCGCTTTTTTCCCAACTGCAACCCACCCCTCCCACTGGGTATAGGCTGCCGTCGACGCACAGAGGGGAAAAGGGGAGCAAGAGGAGCTGTCCAGCTGGGCACTGACAGGTGCAGCTAGGGCTGAAATCGTCTTTTCCCAGTTTAGTTAACAGCACATTGACGGAAATTGTAACGGGATGGCATTGAAGGCATAACATAAAATTTCTATGGCACTGAGGGAACTTCCAAAATTTTTATGGCGCTGAAGGAAGAGGCAAGAATTTCTATGGCACTGACGGAATTTACTCTTAATGTTTTGGTGACCCATTCATAACCAGTGTCAACAGCTACCCTGTAATCTGCTTTGTTAAGGTATGTGTCAAAGTAGTACATACCGAGCATGGCACCAACAACTGCAATTTGTTTCCACAACCAGATCCTGCACCATGCACCAGTGTTGAGGGACCTGGTGCGGTGACCTAATCCATGCTGGGCCTACAATCTTCTACGGCTGGAACTGCCCCCACCTCCACTCGAGCGAGGAGGCTGGAACGTGCCGGTTGCGGATCTGCCGCCAACCCCGCTCGGCCCAAGAGGGAGATACCTTTGGTCGCCGTGACCTCCACCGTGCTGCTGGTACCTCAAGTACTCGGTCGAGGAAGGGGTAGCCCTCCACATGGGGAGTTCAGATCCATGTTCGCCATGTGCACCATTGCAGCTGAGAGGCTAGGGGCCACCGGTGACCGTGGGGGCGGAGGTAGAACCAGGGAAGGCAGGAGACGCCGAAGAGGAATCGCCCTAAGAGAAGTTGGCCCGGTATTGATTCCTGTGGCCATACATGTTTGATCCAGCTTGGGTAGGAGCGGACGTGTCGGCGGAGGCGTGGGGACGAGTGGGGGCAGTGGCGGCAGCGTGGGGAGAAGAGGCGGCGGCGAGGAGGGCAGAGGGCGAGCGAGAGGGGGAATGGATCGAGAGAGCGACGGAAGGGGAGGGGATAGGATCGACAGGGACGAGGATCCAGTGCAGTGGCCACTTCTACTGCAACTTAAGCAGTAGGTCCATCTAACCCATTCAAGGGGCAAGCAACGGCTTAGATGAAAGCTCATCTTTTTCTGCTTATATTTGTAGCTAGCTGATACCTTTGTTGGGAAAAAAAAGTATGTCAAGAATAATACTTATTGCTGATTTTTTTTAATATTCACGACCAGCCTTTTCGAATTGCTTAAGGAAGAACATTTTGGCGGTAATTATATGGACATGTTTTTTCTCTAAATTGAGATATTAATGTTGTATAAATTGGAATGTTTGTTGACTTTTAAAATACAACTTTGACTATTCATCTTATTCAAAAAATTAGTGCAAACAAATAAAAATATGAGTCGTACTTAAAATGCCTTTGATAATAAAAACAAGTAATGATGAAATAAATGATGCTACTGTAATAATGATGAAATGTGCATTAAAAAAGTCAACAATGAACTATTATTTGAAATAAAGGGAGTATTTACTGTGATACAAAAAATATACTAAGTGGTAAATTAAGTGCCACAACAGAGTATATACTATTTTGAGAGCATTTGGTGTCCTCCGTTTCTAGCTAATCCCACGAACAGTAACTTACAAAATATACAGAATATAATAGCAACGACAAGGAATATTTCATGGTAAAATAATAAAAGAAAAGAAAGATACATTGCTGTATGGCTTTACAAAGAATAGTAATAACCGACAAGCTTTCCTGCAGCTTCATTAACTCATTGCAGTAGGGCTTTAATTTTACTGTGCTTTAGCTAGGAGGAAATAATTCAACGAGAGAAAAGGAAGAGAAAAGATGCTTTCATCCAAACCGTTGCTTGCCCCTTGAATGGTTTAGATGGATCTACTGCTTAAGTTGCGGTAGAAGTGGCCACTGCACTGGATCTTGGTCCGATCGACAGGGGTGGGTGAGTGGGGGCGTGGGTGGGTCGAGGCAATAAATGAGAGGCAAGCTCTGTCAAATAGGGTTTTTTTTACCGACCGTTACCGGTCCGGTTCCCGCGGTTACCGCTCTTACCGGTCCGGATCGGTTAGGGTACTGTTCATCGGTTACCGAAAAAAACCGGTACTGTTCATCGGGAACCGGTAAAAACCGGTCCGGTTTACCGCTACCGCCGGCCGGCGGTAGCAGGTCACCGGTCGGGAAAAAAAACCCTGCTGTCAATACATAGTGCCCTTTACTCCACTTTAGCCACCTCTTGGAGACCAAAGAACTAAGGGCCTGTTTAGTTTGGAAAGAAAGTTTGCGAAAGAAAGTTTCAATTCTAAATCGAAGATTAGGAGGACTAAACATGATCTAATTATAAAACTAAATACACGGATGGACGGGAAATCGCGAGACGAATCTATTAAGCCTAATTAATCTGTCATTAGAGATTGTTTACTGTAGCATGACATTGTCTAATCATGGCCTAATTAGACTCATTAGATTCGTCTCGCAAAGTTACCGGGGGTTATGGAATGGGTTTTGTCATTAACACACGTTTAATACTCCATGTATGTAAGATTCCCTTTGATGAATAGTGAAGTTTCAAAGTTTTAAAAGTTTCGTGGTGAACTAAGGGCCTCTTTAGATCACCACGAAACTTTTGAAACTTTGAAACTTCATTATTCATCAAAGGGAATCTTACCTGCATGGAGTATTAAACGTGTGTTAATGACAAAACCCATTCCATAACCCCTCGGTAACTTTGCGAGACGAATCTAATGAGCCTAATTAGGCCATGATTAGACAATGTCGTGCTACAGTAAACAATCTCTAATGACAGATTAATTAGGCTTTAATAGATTCGTCTCGCGATTTCCCGTCCATCCGTGTATTTAGTTTTATAATTAGATCATGTTTAGTCCTCCTAATCTTCGATTTAGAATTGAAAACTTTCATTCCAAACTAAACAGGCCCAAAAAATTAGGAACTAAAGTTTAGTGCATTTTAATCATCATGCATGTTTGGCATTTTAGGAACTAAAAGTTACTACCTAAACTTTAGACACTGACAAAACAGGGTCTTAGAAAGGGTAGGCCAGACAAGAAGAAACATGTTAATCATAATATTTGAATTATTGTAAGTATGTAAGTTAGTTTTCGAATATTTTAGACCTAATATGTTGATATATTTGTATTTTAAGACTTGACAAGTTATTTTTGGCAATACTTAAATTTTTTTACTGAATTGTACATAAAACTTTTTGACGGCAAACCATTTGATAAAATCCTACCTACACCAATGACCACATCAGCACTGGCTCCCTCCATTGTACAACAGTGCATGTATATTCATGTCCTGCGCGTAGTACTCCTGTGTACTAGAGCCTGGCCGATGATTAAATGCCTGCATGCCGATGACGTGGAATCTAGCACGGATGGAGGGACAAATTTTTTTATCCTCCTTTGACCACTAATTAGGGGTATTAAATAAAGTCAGTTTACAAAACTACCTCTATAACCCCTGGCAAATTCGCGAGACGAATCTAACGAGGCTTTTGACCGCACGATTAGGGGATGATTACTGTAGCATTACTGTAGCAAATCATGGATTAATTAGGCTCGTTAGATTCGTCGCGCAAAGTTGCACTCATCTGTGAAAGATTTTGTAAATAGACTTCATTTAGTACTCCATGCATGCAAGATTCCTTGGGACAATTTTTTTTTTTCCTAACAATCCGAACACGGCCGATGTACAGCACTCCTATGTTCTCGGAAAAAAATTCTCTGCCGCACCACGCCCCTGGTGCGACACCGCCCAGGATCCCGACGCGTGGCAATCGAACCCATCGGGAGCAGTCCCCCCATCCGTGGAGCCACCGTGCCAGGGTGGAGCCGACATGGATCTCCGCTATCAAGCCGATTCTGCCTGCCGCATCCACCGAAGCCAGCCGGTGCAAAATCACATGGAGCCGGTCCCTCCTTCCCTCTCCTCTGGAAGCACCAAGGCGTTCAGCCGCTGCCCGCCTGTTCTTCGCCTATGCAGTGGTGGAGCTGGGATCAAAATTTACCTATGGCGAGTCAACTATTGCTAATTTATATAAAAAACACATACATACAACAAGTGGTCATAATACAGTAAAACATAGCTAATAGTCAATAATTATGCATCAATGTATTAGAGATCACAGCTTTATGATTAACAATCATAAAAAAAACATCAGACATTGGTAATTAGTAAAGTGGATGAACACATAAGAGCAGCGAGTTTACCGGCGGCAGGTATGGCAGCTGGCACAGCTTGCCATACTGGTGGCTCCGCCGCTGCGCCTATGGCGAGGTCTAGGGACCAGCCCACCTCTAGGATCCAGCGAGGAGGTAAGCAAGGCGTCTCCCGTCGTGACCGACCTCATGGAGGAGGAGGCTTCAATTTTAATCAAACAGAGCTGCGCCCGCAAGCAGCAGCCAGCAAGAACAAGCGGCGTGTCGTCGAGCTGTGTGGCCCAGCGATTGTCTGCGTGAGTGGTGAGCGGTGACGGCGTGTTGTTGAGCTGTGCGGCACGTCGCGCATCCAAACTGCAGGGTCTGCACCAAAACCAGCAAGCCAGTATTCTTGCACTCGCGAACAAGGAAAAAAATGTGTATGCAGCAGCTGTGTTTCAGTATTCAATAGATTACATATGACTTTGAAAATTTCTGGATGGATGTATATGATTGGGCAACACTACTTTGAAAAATGTTGTTGGATCTATAAACTTTCAGTGGCTAAATACAGGTTCTGCTGCTGAGAAATTACAATTCATTGAAGAGCATGGATCACAAATGAACACACTATGTTATCAGCACCTGCAATCGAATGCCCTGCGGCAGAATCTAATGATTAGAGAGACACACAACGCAATCGAAGATTAGGGCATCCGATGCCTGGCGGCAGCAGAACTCTCCAAGCAGGCAAGCACCAGCAGTAGGGCGGCGAGATCCTTTTTTAACGGTGCTGTCTTCGATCAGTGGAACGGAGGGAGGAGCCGGCTTGATTGCCCAGGGCTCAGATTCCTCGTGCGGGAGCCGGCTTCGCTTGATGCGGCTGAATCGACTCGGTTGCGGAGAGCCGGAGATGGAAATCGGTTCAATAGCATGCTTGGCTTCAGCGGATGGCCCTGCTCCGATCCGCTGCCACGCGTCGGGATCCTGGGCGGTGTCGCACCAGAGGCACGGTGCGGCGGTGGCACCGCCGCAGAGAATTTTTTTCCTATGTTCTCTCTCTATATATATTATTCTCTTTTTTCTCTTCTGTTTCCAAGTTCTGTTCTTTCCACTCATGCCATTTTCTTTGTTTTTTCCTTTTCTCAAAATAGCCAAATTTTCAGCATCTTAGCCTCCAAGTCTTATAGAATATGCTTGCGCAAGATCGAGCTTCATTGGGCTTCGTATCAGGCCAGGCCGAGCTGCTTGTTGGCCTCTGGCCGATCGGTCTGAGCCACGGGCTCGCCTGGTGGGCCGAAAATATTATAGGGCGCACGCTCAGCCGCTACCTGCTAGCAGCGAGTAAGACGACGTGGCCTCCTCTCCGCCACACATTCATCCGTGGTTCGTCTTCGAGCTGCACAACAGAACTCCGACAGAGGAGGGCCAGACAACGGCCGGGGCCGGGAGGTGGGCGGAATGGATGGCGGCGGGTCACCGCCGGCCTCGGGCGGCAGTGGAGGCCGGTGGATTTGGGTTTTCGGGTTTGGGGGCTTCCATGGCCGGCAGGACTAGAGGGATGGTCGGCATGGCGGCAGCCCGGCGGAGGAGGCGGGTTGTGGGCGGCGGAGGCGAGCCGGCGAGGGCGCTGGCCGCCGGACGGGGAAGGATGACCGGTGAACGGGGTAGACCGTGGGGGCGTCAAATCCATTTCGTTAGGAAAGGCTGGGAGGTACAGCAGGGACGGGTTGTGGACGGCCTGGTCGGCGGCGGCGGAAGCAGTGGGTGGGGGAGGTGCTGGGAGACGCTAGCGTTTGGAGGAAGAAGAATAGAGAAACAGGCAGATAAGGAAGCGGAGGAAGAAGAACAGATAAGAAAGAAGAGAAAGAGATAAGGATACGGTGAGAGTGGGACCCGCGTTCGCTGGCGCCGCTCGGTCGCCTGTTAGAATCCCTGCTGGTGGTCACATCTTCTGCGGTCTGGTCCTTAATTTTGGGTCTTGTTTATTTGTGGTGCAATTTGGACCCAAATTTCTTCAAAAAAAACATCCTCTAAAACACGAAACATATGCAAAAAATTGTCCAATTATGTGGTACATTCAATAATATCGATACCATTTATAGGTACAAAAGTTGAAGATAAACATACGCTCTGGCTCCATATATATCAATGCTGCGGCCAATTATTGTTCAACTTGAATTTTTTTTTTTGCAAGACGTGCAAATACTCAATCTAATGTGGATAAGCAATAGCTGACTTGATGATGTGGTGGTATCATTATATTACTACTACCTATAGTGCAGCCCTTGTTGCCCTTGTGAAAAATGAGTTCCATCGAAACCCCCTTCCTTATTATAACATGGATAAAACTTTAGCTAGTCTAATACATATCTTGTTGCATGTCATATTGTCATTTTGAACTAATCTAATAGCTTACATATATATACTAGTTGGTTATAGAAACGCACGACACCAATAATACATTATCCATCTCCTCAGTCTCATTGTTTTATCAAATTTATTAGGGCCCATAGATTCTGTAGCCGGCTAAGAGGCAGATGTGCAGTCCGCTTCTCTTCTCTCTCATCCCCTCTGTACTCCAACTCAACACAAATCTTAGGGGCTATTTATATAACTCGTCTATGTTATTTTTTAAAAATAGCCTTAGGGAACAGTGTATCTTTTTAAAAATAGCGTTTCTTGACTACATGCACGAAAAGACACTACTAAAGAGAGCGTCATTTATATCGGCTCGTACGTAAAATGCAACTATCACCGCCGGAGATTCCTCTATCAGTACTGGTTAATAACCTCATAGGTATCGGTTCTGGAACCGGTACAGTGCAACTGAGAATAAAGAGGTCGGTTTTTGGTACCGGGTCCAGAACCGGTACCAACGGTTGGTAACACCAACCAGTACCAAAGGCCCCTCCCACATAGGTTACGGGGGAGGGCCGATACCAAAGAGTGATTTGGTTATTTTTTTTAAATGTTTGCTATTTGGGTTAGTTATACGCAATTTATCTATGTGTCTACGCGTCTACGTGTCTAAGCGTCATATGTTGTATGTCGTACACGATGTTTCACGCAATAAGATTGAAGTCATCGCAATTGTCAATTGATTTTGACCGGACTTTGATTGCATTTTTCTCGAACATTCACATATAAACATTTGAGTCAGCCAATACAAAAGTTAGAGCAATTAAAAGTTATTTACAATTGACGACCAGAACAGAAAGGGAGTCATATTGAGCGATAGCGCGTCCGTCATGGTGGTACCCTCCGTGTGGATTTATAACTTGCTCCATAATGAATCCAAATAGTTGGTCCGCGATAGCTTTTGCTTTGTCTGTCATTGGGAGCTCTTCATGGTAAAACATCCTCTGTATTAATCACAAATGACAACATTCATTCATATAATAAATAAATTTTGCATATAATAATTTCTGAACAAGTAACTAATAATCATTCATTCATATAATAAATAAATTTTGCATATAATTATAAAATTTCCTAACACATTCATTTATAAATAATAACTAATAATTATTTCTAAACAATAACTAATAATCATTTCTAAATAATAACTAATAATCATTTCTAAACAATAATCAATAACTAATAATCATTTCTAAACAAGTAACAAAGTTTACATGAAATAACAAAGTATACATGAAATAAGAAAGTATAATAAATATATTCATAATTTATATAACAAAGTACATGACATAATAAAGTATACATGAAATAACAAAGTATAATAAATATATTTATAATAAATATACACTAATAATCATATTTTTATATACACTAATAATCTAATTTCTATATACATTAATAACCTCATTATCCACTGGCAGACGTACCATGAGTTCTTGGTTAGTCGCTTTTTTGGGAGAAATAAAGCTATGGATCCACTGGCAGACGTAGTATCCGCATAGATTCGTCCCTTGTTCTTGTCTGGCACACTAAAAGTGGAGAAGAATAAAGTTAGACGTAACAACTATATATTAGTGTGATTCTACGAGATATGAGGGTACACCAGCCACATACCGGAAAGTCCGTCTTCACATCCAATTTTTCTTTGAAATTTCCTCGAACATTTGCACGGAAACGTGTCCATGCCATGTCAATCAGGTCTAAAACTGCTTGGTAATCCTTTGTGGTTTCCGCATTCAGTCCAATACAAAAATTTGACCGGTGCTTATGATTATCATAAGGAGTATCCAGTGGAAGCTGTAGATATATATATATATATATATATATGAAAAATCTATTCTATACGCGCGTGTAGCTACTCCCGCGTGAAAACTCGGTTACACGCGTGAATCAGGGCGCATCGTCGTCCTATCGGGTCCCGAGAAAAACATCCGATAGAGCGTATACATCTCCTTTTCGGATGGTTATATACGGTCTAATCCACCCGAGAGTTCCGGATCTTGCTTATTTTAACTCTTCGCAAAACGTCCATTCGGCGGCGGCAGGCAGGCCGCACCTCCGCGAGAGCCATTTGGCGGCGCGGAACACACGTCTCCTCCGTTTCTCGTTCCTTGTGTTGGTACGTATGTTTTTTACACCACGTCAGCTATTATTTAATTCGCTCTAATATGGATTACTCTTGAAGCTTGGCCACCGGGATTAATCGTCATCAGACAGGGGAATATCCTGGTGATCTGATCGCTAAAAAATGCATGGAGGTGACCTGGTGGCTAAAAATTATTGGATTGATGAATGCAGAAATATCATGAGTTGAGAAGATGAGTTGTTCTATTTGCCCTAGTTTTAATTTCTGCATGGATTTCATAAACATTTTTCTTACTGCACCCGGCAGCCATGCATGCTAGTTGCATCCGGCGGTGGTGCCGTCATCTGTTCCCTGTGTTAGATTTTTCTTGGCCGCCGCATTCCAGTTTTCGGTATTACATACCGTATTTTTAAAATGCGAGTATCACTTGATACTTTTCTCCAAATCACAGTATCTTTACATACTTTTTAGATCAGAGTATCATTTCATACCTTTTTTAGACCATGGTATCTATGCATATATACCACATTCAGATTATCTCTCGATACTTTCTTGTGTTACAGTATAGTTGCCATTTTCCAAATTACCATACCTCCTGTTATCTTCCATGAATTACACACACTAGTCTTTCATTGTTAATTAGTAATATTTTATTTTATTATGCAGGTTTTGGTGGAGTTAGTAGCAGAGAGCTTCATGATTTGACTAACGACCAGACATTATCTGCACATATATACTTGTTATGTGCAGAAGGGAGGTTCAGAAGGGAGGATACATGCAGCCTCATTTTGACCAATGAACATTTGTGATACCTCATTTCAAAGACCGCACGACCATATGTACTATAATTCTCCTAGATTGCATGTATTTATATCATTTGGGATATACACACTCCAAAATACATGCCTTTATATACCTCTTGGGTATAAATTTATGTATTCATACCCATTTGACATACATCACTACGGGAGATGGCCAATTCGCCGTGTGCCTGAGGCACACGGCGAAGGACCAAAAACACACGGCAAAGAAGTTGCCGTGTGTGGCCCACGGCGAAGGCCCGACGGCGGCCAGCCACGACGGCGAAGCCAGCTTCGCCGTGGGCCCTTTATCGGGCACACGGCAGTCCCTTTGCCGTGTGCCAGAGAGGGCACACGGCAAAAAAATGACGAGACGGCGGGGAACGGCGGCAGGGGACGGCGACGGCGGCCGGGGCCCACAGGGTTCGCCGTGTGCCGCTCCAAAGGCACACGGCAAAGTTCAAAACTTCGCCGTGTGCCCCAGGGAAGGCACACGGCAAAGTTTCCGTGTTTGCCGTGTGCCAGGGAAAAGGCACACGGCAAACTTTCAAACTTCGCCGTGTGCCTCGGTAAAGGCACACGGCAAAGAATTGAAAAAGCACACGGCGAAGACTGGCACACGGCAAAGCGGCGTCCAGAACCATCAGGTTTGGTCCCTTCGCCGTGTGCCATGGCAAAAGCACACGGCAAAGGCCTTCTTTGCCGTGTGCTACACACGGCGAAGTGACCAAATTCACCATTTTTTTGGTATTTTTTCACGTAAAAAGGTCCCCTCTCAAATAAACATCACAGACATATATTTCATGACAAGCAGCATCACAGGCAATTGATATAGCATCACAGGCACATAATATAGAAATTCACAAATGCATTATACGTTTGACAAGTTCGGAAATCCAAAGTATGTCACAAGTTCATTATTCCAAAGTTCAAATTCACGGTGGGGGGGGGTACGGTGGCGGGTACGGCGCGGGGTTATCCGGCGGGAACAACTGCTGCGGCTGTAACGTCGGTGAGATGCCTGGCGACAAGTCCGGCGTATTCGATGCCGCGGATTGGTTCTGCAATATTGAGAATAGATTGAATGTACAAGGAATTGAAGTCTCAAAATTTAATCTAAGTCTCTAAGTGAGTAAGTTTATATATTCTCTAAGTCTCTAATAATTGAAACGAATATACAAGAAATTCAAGTCACTCACCGCGGGAGTTTCTGGAGCCGGAGCCGCGGGGAAGACCATCTGCGGTAGGGGCAGGGGCTGACCAATCTGAACAGAAAGAGCTCGAATGTAGTTGTACATCGCGCTCAGCTGCTGCTGGTTCTCGGCGTGCTGCCTGGCCTGTTCCTCCTCCCGTATCCGCCTCTCTTCGGCTATCGCCGCCGCTATTGCCGCCTGGTGTGCTTGCGCTTGCGCCTCTAGCTGGGCCTACAATTTTTCATCACAATGTCACAATTCAAATCAAACATATATAGGAAATGAATGAACAATGAATAAGACATAAATAACCTGAAGTTCTTGCACTTGGAGCTGTGACTGTGTCAGGCGTGGGCGTATGGCCGGGCTACTGCTGGTGCTCCTGGCTCGAACCTGGGGGAGAGTGGGAGTGCTGGCCGTGTCTAGAATACCGTCGCCCATGTAGTACCGGCCATGTTTCTTGCCTCCTCCCACCCTCATGACGAGCTCTCCATCCAGGTCATGGGCGCTCGGATCCCACTCTGGCCCATGGACCTGTCGTCCCGCCTCTGTGTACTCGGTGATGCGGGTGTGGATGGAGGGATTGGAGTACGCCGAGGGCGGGTCGTCCGGGTTGTAGGTGACCTCGGACGCCTTGCCCTTGTGCGCCATAGCCCATCCCATGAACTGGGAGCACTCAGCGCCTTGATGTGCTGCGGACTGCAAAACAAAACACCAATTTGATGACAAATGAAGCAACATTGAGTAGTTTGATGACAAATAAAGAAAATGAACCATCATACCCATTTAGCCCTGTATTCGTCGTTGGTACGGCTGCCTTGATGGTGTGCGGACCTGGCATCAGCAAACGCCGCTCTCGGCCAGCGTTGTGCTTCTCCTCCCACTCTGGTGTGAACCACTTGTCCACTATGCGTCCCCAACACACCATATCATTGCGGCACCACCACGCAGGCACCTACACGTGATCAAGTCAATGAAACGTAAGAATATCAAAAGGTTCGCCGTTCTTAAATCTGAAAATATATGAAAAAATACCTGCAAGTACTGCTCCCGGGTCAGCTTCAAGTTTCTGGCGGCTTCTTTATTTATCTTCTGGCCCATGAACAGAGCGCCGAAGTTGATGACACACTGCACTTGCGCCTCGTAGTGCATGTCCTTCACCAGCTTCACGCATCGGTTGTGAGCCACAACCGCCGCACGGGCCTCGTACCCATCCGCACACCTGTAGAAATCCTGCATATAAACACGATGTATCTAGTCATTATTACAAATGAATGCCATGTATTGAGTAGTTTAGTGCGAGGAATACTTACCCACAGCTCGGCCTTGACCCGCTCCGCCTTGTTAGCGAAGATCCTTCCTTCCCGATCGACGTGATCTGGGGCGGTGACGTAGTGGTCCCACGTCCAGGCCGGCTCCTGCCTTCCGCCAAGGTTGACCAGGCCCGGGAAGTGCTCCCTGCACAAAAGGCCGAGGATGCCGTTGACCTTGCGGTTGTGACCACATTCGATGAGTACTCGCCAACCCCTGTCAAAAATGATTAAGATGATATATTGTGAAATCATAAGGTATTGAAATGAAAAGGTATTGATAACATGTAAATTTACTTACGCTTGCCCAGAGGGTTGAATCATTGGGCGGGAAGCAAGAGGTATCGGCCTATCCGGAAGTCTCGAGGGACCTCGCAACCAGACAGCCGGGATAGCCCCTGTCGTGGCCTCCTCCTCCTCCTCCTCCTCCTCCGCCTCCGCCTCCGCCTCCGCCTCCTCCTCCTCCTCCTCCTCCTCGGAAGGAACGTATTCGTCCTCCTGCCGCTGCTCCTGCTGCTGCTCCTCCTCCTCCTCCTCCTCCTCCTCCTCCTCCTCCTCTGGCGAAGGTGGCTGTATAGGTCGACCCTTTCGGCCACCCTTGGGGCCACCTTTCCCTCGACCCTTCCCTCGACCCCAAGTCGAGGGCCCCGACGCAGAAGGGCTTGGAAGAGCTCTTCTGAAAGCAGACACACATTTTCGTGCTACACCGCCGCCCACCATCTTTGTTCAATCACCTGCAATTAAAAACAGTAAACCAATCAGTATATATTTAAGAAAGAGTAACATAATTACAAAATAAACATCACATAATTAGAAACTAACATGTATTAAAAATAGTCATCTTGATCAGGATTAGCTGCATCATAAGTCTCATCATCACTATCTTGCATATCGAGTTCATATTCAGGCCCGTGCTCCAAAGGAGGACTGTCATCGTCATCAAGCCCTAATTGTAATCGCTCAAGTAATTCTAAATCCTTCGCATTATAAACCTCATCTCCAGCATCCTCGTCATGAACCGTTTCATCATCGTCTACTTCCATTTCGATCGCTCCGGTTAAGTCTATCTCAAAATGCCCTGGTAGTCCATCTTCTTGAAAGAACTCTCCGTCATACGTGTTTGGATCTATGTTATAATCTTCATTGTTAGGGACAGGTAGTTTGCCGTGTGGCGACACCTTGTACACAACGTCCCAACCCTGAAGACGTTTGTCGGTTTTGCACGGGTATGAGAGATAATAAACTTGTGTGGCTTGTTGAGCCACAATATAGACATCGTCTCCTGGATACACGGATGACTGTCGAATTTCGACTAGTCCAAGATTAGGGGTCCGTCGCACTTCGTTAGGATCAAACCAATGGCATTTGAATATGACCGGCTTAAGAGGTTTGCAACCATGAAACGTTAGTTCATATATTTCTTCAATTATGCCATAGTAATCGACCCCATCATTAGCTGTCGTACAAACTCCGCTATTTGTGGTTCTTCGATTGGGACGACTCTGCTCGTGGCTTTCTGTGTGAAAGCGATATCCATTCACATCATAGCCGGAGTATGACATGACCCTATATGCACAACCATTGGCAATCTGTCTCAACTCGGGACTCATTGACTCATCATTTTGGCCCTGAAAGTAAAATCATGATAGTTCATGTTATTATTCGCACGTCGTAAAAAGTACGAGCCTTAGAACGACTGTACCTTATGTTTGAACCAAGAAATAAAATCGGGCGCAGAACCTCCCGCTCCATTTTTAAGAAGGGTATCAACTTGATGTGGTGTCGGTGCCCTATTTCTTCGCCAGAATTGATGAGTAAATTCTCTGTATGAACGAGAACAAGATTAAGAGGGGTTGGATACAAAATAATCGAGAACTAGTTTGTTAAGAACTTACTGGATGTAATTTTCCACTTCCGAAAGGTTGGTCAGCACATACATCATGATTTTGCGCAACTCTTCATGTTGCAAGGTCTTACGAGTGCCACCACTTGAACTTCCGAGTTGCCCTCTAAAAAGGCTGATGTTTGAATCATTTTCGTTGGCATTGTAACGAGGTAGTGGATTATG
>CM014271.1:61734609-61774578 GCA_004135705.1 Alloteropsis semialata | reverse complement strand
GATCAGCTGTCACAGCAATTTCAGTAGTGGTTCCTGTCATGGTAGGGGGTGTGTTGCTACTTGCATATTTCATCTGGCGGGAGAAAAGAAAGGCTAACGGTAAGGATATATATGATCCTCTTGTTCTATCTTGTGTACACAGTTATTTCAAATTTCAGTTTATTACACTAGGTATTTCTGTTATATATCTTATATGTTCAGATCAGATGTCTATTAGAGGCTTACATATCTGATTTTTCATTAACGAGAAACCAGTTTCAGGGCATGATGACACAAGTAATCCACAACTTAACGATCTTGGGGACCACCTGCCAAATACTGAGAATCGTGTATTNTCGGCGTGGGAGGCGGCCGGCGCGGTCGGAGAGGCGGCGGTGTCGTCCGGGGAAGGGAGAGCCAGCGGCGGCGGTGGGGCGCGGCCGGGATGGGAGAGGCCGGAGAGCAGTCGCGCGCGTTAAGTGTGGAGCGAGGCGTGTTATTTCAGCCCGGATGCCCCCATTTGCCGTGCGCCCGGATCCACGGCGCACGGCAAACCCAAACTTCGCCGTGCGCCTAGATCTAGGACGCACGGCAAACCCAAACTTTGCCGTGCGCCATTGGTCCAGGGCGCACGGCAAATATTTTTTTCTCTTTTCTATGATTATAGAAATGGATTGCAATGCAATTTGAAAATATCTTCATAAACTCACTAAACATTGTCATTTTCAAATTTGTATACGAATCATATATAATCTAACATTTTCATTACAACTAATAGCTCACAATCTATTATTTCATGTACTTGTACAACTTAACTTCAAATTTATCGTGAATGAAATGTTAAAATTTTCCTTTCAAATTTTTGGATAAAGCTATACACAGACTCAATAACAAGAATATCGTTTTTAAACTCACTTTATTCTATTATTTCATGTAGTTATAGCTCAAAATCAATTTCTATTGATTATAATCCTATATAGTTACAGTTAATTGATTAAAATTGTGAAACGGATTTAGAAATTTACCATACATTACAATTAACCAATATATGTTGCCTTTTGGTTATAGAAATTGTTTTGAAGTCAATTCCCAACTCGAACTTCATATCCACTACAAACCAAATCATATAAGTCTAAACTCTAGGAAACTTCTCATGAGACGCTTCGGTTTCTAAGCAGCTTACGTGACAAATTGTTCGAAACCTTCTCAATTTTTTACCACTCCCTCCACATATGATATCATGAGCTCTTGCCAAACCTCATTAATTTCCACCTTTATTTGAATTTCATACAATTAAAAAACACTGTTTCCGCACGTTCATGAACATGCTTCGGGAGTAAAATGTTGTAAATTTACTTTATATTCATGGATATGTTCTTACACAGGTCTCAATAAGCTAAATATCATTTTTCCACAAATTTTATTCTATGATTTTATGTACTTGTAGTTCAAATTTGGCTTACACGAAAAATATCTATTAAAAGACAGAAATTTGTTAAATATAGCAAACATGTCGAGAAATGTATCAAATTGGAATATGATGTACCAACAAATGGAAAAGTTGTAGAGAAATAGAAGGGAGGGCATAAATCAATTTTTTTTGTTTCTTTGCCGTGCGCCGTGGATTGGACGCACGGCAAAGTGGGACGTTTGCCGTGCGTCCGGAGCGGCGCACGGCAAAGTTGGGCGTTTGCCGTGCGCCGTGGATTGGACGCACGGCAAAGTGGGAAGTTTGCCGTGCGTCGTGGCCAGGCGCACGGCAAACCTGACGGTCGTTACTGTTTGGGCGGGTGGCGTTACTGTTTGGGCGGGTGTCAAGCACGTGACGAGCGTTCGCCGTGCGGCGCTGTTGGAGCGCACGGCAAAGATGGTGTTTGCCGTGCGTTGGCCTGAAGGCGCACGGCAAATCACGGTTGTGCCGTGCGCTCGGTTTTTCCCGTGCGGCAGTGGTCCTGGCGCACGGCAAACGCTACCTTTGCCGTGCGCGCGATATTTCGCGCACGGCAAAGATTTCGACGCACGGCAAATTGTCGTTTTCCGGTAGTGAGGCACTGTGGCCTCCCTAACCCTAATGGTCAAACATTGCATGGCGAACCGATGAAGGCAAGAACTAGACTGATGCTTCTTTGTAGCTATCTCAAGTTCTTCAATTTCTTGAAGCAAAACAATATCACCTATTTTTAATATATGTTGCCTAGGCGCCAACCATATCTTGTTCTTTAATTTGGACTATGACAGCCCCGGAATCTCTTTCAAGTTAAAATACATTATTCTTTGGGAGCATCGGTTATACCCACTACATTTAAAATATAGGAAGTTTAAGTTTTTCTCTTAAGGTACATAAATCTAACATTGACCAAATTTACATAAAAAATAATAACATGTATAGTATCAAATAAATAGAATATCAGCACAAGTTTTATGATGGATTTAATGTAACTAATTTGATACTGTAAATGTTTGTACATCTATCATAAACTTTGTAACAGTTAGAAAAGTTTGATTTATGATATAACTAAATGACCTACAATTCGGAATAATGGGGGCAATACTTTTTTATGGGTGGAGTAGTAAAAGCAAACGAAAGTCCTACTTTTTTATGGGTGGACATAAGAATGTAAATTTAGAGGTATTTTATTGTGGTACCATAGACGTACAGAAAATTTATTTCCACACTCCAACCGATCTCTCGTTGTGCCCCTACTTCCCAGTTCCCACCCACCTCTGTTTTATTCTTTCTTATAACCACCAAATTAATTGTTCCAATGGCGCTTATTAAAGATAAAATAAAGCAAACATGCATGATTGTCCACGTATAGTATTCATACAAAGTCCTACGACGAATATGTATATGTCCACGTATAATTTGATTGTCGATGCATAGTTTATTTTGTCCTGCGGGCAATCAATTAAATGAAGTCAACGATTGTGTCTACAGCCATCAACACGTGATCCAAATTGCTATCTTTTTTACTGTACCTGATGCAGTTTCAAACGGTTTGTGGCCCTCCCCAATGTGGTTGGGCACCGCGTCATGCCATGTCGTGCGGAAAACTGTTGTTGTGCATGTGTGCTTGCTTGCACGATGTTGAGTTTACAGTCGGCCATGAGGTTCAGTCCTCACGATCGAATCCAACCGCGCGCCCTCACGTGTTTTTTTTTGGCCCACCTCCCTGTCCCGCTTTCTCTTAAAAAAAACCGCTACATAGTCATGGGTCTATACATAGAGAGATGTCCCCGCATATGACCGTTTGATTGGTTTACGAGTTATTTTTTAAATCCGACGAAGTGGACCACATTAATGACCTGCTCCCTTTTGTGCCAAATTATTACGTAAAACTTTTACACAACAAATATGATAAACGAGGTACAAAATTAGCACATTTATGTAAAACTTTACATAAAAATTATGATAAACTTTTACATTGTAAACTTTTATATAAATTTTTACATTACAAATATGACTTAGCAGCAGTACTATCTGTATTTTTAATCTAAAACTTTTATATTATTAAATTTACATTAGAAAAATATGGTATTTTGCGTGTCTTTAAAAATTTATTTTTCTTCGGCTTTGGTCCCTCTGCCATAGAATGCCAAATTGGTTAGTGTTCAGGGTTGTTGGGGCGACTCTGTCCTATCGGGTTCAGAAGGATGTTTGGGGTTTAGGGCAGCCATGTACACCTGCCATAGAAGGCTAAATTGCTTTGACATCGATCCCCTTGTAATAGAAAGTTGAACTAGTTAGGGTTCAGGGTTGTTGGGGGCGACTCCGTCCTATCGGGTTCAGAAGGATGTTTGGTTCCGGGGCGGCTATGTATCCCCAGCCATAGAAGGCTAAATTGATTCGGTTTCAGTCCCCCTGCCATAGAAGGCTGAACTAGTTAGTGTTCAGGGTTATTGGGGGGCGACTCCATCCTATCGGGTGCAGAATGATGTTTGGGTTTGGGGCGGCTATATATCCCCTGCCATAGAAGTTTAAATTGCTTCAATTTCGGTCTCCCTGCCATACAAAAGTTTCATTTAGAGCATGAAAGTCGTTTATGGAAGTTTGCTATAAAACTTATGGATGAAAACTTTTTGTTAACTATTTGTAGAAAATTTTTGTATTAAAACTTATCTGCAGTTCAAAAAACTTATGTATTACGTAGTTGTAGAAAACTTTTGTATTCAAACTTATGTGATATTCGAAAAACTATTGTAAGTAAGTTTTGCAATATTTTTTTCCTTTTATTTGTATTGTATTCTAGCTTTGAAAGTTACTTTTTTTCTGCCCTTTTCTTCTCCCTTTTCCCTCATCCCGAATAATGTAATTTTGTAAAAAGAAAACCCAGCAGAAACTAGTAGCGCGTGGAAAGAAAATAATTAGCACGCAGAAAAAGAAAAGAGAAAACGTCCGCGCGGAAAGAAAATAATTAGCGCGCAGAAAGAGAAAACGTCCGCGCGAAAAGGAAATGATAACTGCATACGAGGTTGTCGGATCGACCGGACCGGACGGATGCTGGTACCGGTCGCCCGTAAATTAGATGGTCCGGCTTGCTTGTGTGATTGTGTCCCGTGGCAACGAATATTCTGGCTGTGAGGCAGCCTTGGTGCAGTTTCATCCCTCAGAAGGCGCCAGAAGGAAGGTGATCTACGGTGGACAGAAGAATCATGCCATCGATCGAATTCATTTGTCCCTGAACTTGAACTGCTAAGGGGTCTCCAATGTATGGATACACCCCTGAATCCATATAGAATCAACCAAAACTTGATAAAAACTGCACAATGGATAGAACCAACTAGAGCCAACTGTGGAGCCCATAGCTCAATAGAAAAACAAAAGGCCTGTCTACCCCCATCTCGTTCACCTCCCTCGTGATCAAGGAGAGACTCCGAGGAGCCTCTCGTTTCCGCCGCCATTGCTCCTGTCACCCGTTTCGCAACTGGTGGAGATTGCGAGCTTTGGCCTCAGGCCTCCGACGGCCGTAGCAGGTAGCGGGATCTGGGTCCGCAACACCCCTGCCAATTGTGTGATGCCAGATTGTGCGCAGAAAGCAAGGGGCGACGAGGAACTTTGATGGCCATGGCTCGGCGAGTGGGAGGAGGCCGCAACTGCTTCCTCTTGGCAACGTCCCCGACCTTCTGAAGCGAGAGCCACCGCAACATCCTCGTTGCAACGGTGCCTCAAATTACATCGTTTAATTCATCGGCTTCCTGTCCTCATAGATGCACTCCCAACTTCCAAATCCAGTGCAAATTGAAGCTCCCAGTGGCCGCTAGATGTGAAGACCGTGGTGCTAGCTTTGGAGGAAATGTCTGGCAGCGAGGCATCCGTACTTGTCCTCACGGCAGCAGCTCCTCTACCATCGCAGCTTCCTCACGGTGGCGGGAGCAATGAAGATGATAGGAGAGAGAAAGCTCGGTGGAAGAGAAGATTGTTTTTTATTCCTTGGAGCTTGGTCCTATGTATAGGAGTGGCTTATCGATTTTTCACTATAGGACCGACAGTCATAGTGTATGGGAGCGGGTCCAGACCAATAGGACCGGGCATAGAACCGTCCATTGCGGACACCCTAAGGCCTGGCCAATGCCTATGTGGGGCCTAGTGCCACTGATGGGCCTCGAGCCCAGGAAGTCAGGTAAAAAGGTGGTTAACACAATGCCGAGGATTTTGTTTATTTTCTCCTCCCAAACAGATAAGCATAGGTATATGTACATACAAGCGGGTAGGACCACGATTGGTGAAACAAATAAATGACTCTTAGCAAATTATTTTCTAACTCGTAATTTTTTTGGGTCTCCTCCCCCTCTCATCTGCCTCGTACCTCATAGATGTGTCCAACGTAAGAGGCTAAGATGGGTCTAAACTGAGAAAAAACATTTTCAGTTGTTTTCATTTTTTATAGTATAGATAGATTAGAAGGTTCATGGCTGTATCTCAATAACACAAATGCAGAAATAAATTTGTAGTGATGAGGAATCTGTTCTGAACTTCAGATAAAAGCGCGTGAAGAAATGAGAAACTGATGAGCAAAATTAGCTAAGCGGATTGCCACAAAGAGAAAGGCAGTTTGCACAGTGGAGGCGGAGCCTCACAGGCTCCGAGGGGTCCAAATCTGAGGCTCCTATATGTATTGTGGAAGACAGGGAAGAGATCCACCTTCCAGCCCAACTACGGCCCATTTTTCTTTTCCGTGTCCTCTCTGAAGCTTCTTCCCTCAACGCCGGCCACTCGCCCCCGCCTCCACCGCTGCCCTACTCGTCTCCGCCGGAGACGCCACCGCCATCTCGACCACTCCCGTGCTAACCCACCAAGGTGCTAGCCCCGGCAGCCCCATCCAGGGCTCCTCCGCCACCTGGCTTTGGCGCCGTCCCCGCCGTCTCGACCGCCACCACCGTGCGGCCGGCGAGTTGCCCTCGACGCCCCTCTATAGCCACAAGACATGGATGAGCTTTCCCCCAACCCTAACCATAACCCTACCGCCTCGACCACCACCAGTGACCGGCGGCGATCGCCGCCGGCCGCCCCCGCCCACAACCCACCGCTCCGGCTGCAGTACTCGCCCGGTGCGTGGCAGCAGCACGAACGGGAAGAAGAGCTGAAGGAAGAAGGAGATCGTGCGGCTAAAAACGGCTTCATGAATCTCGAACACCGGAAGTCGATCAAAAAAACTTCCGAAAGGTATAGGTTTTATAGAAACACTATTGATTTTGATACAAAGGAGAATTCGGAAATTCTAGACATTATCAACAATGAATACGTCCAACAATGTAGGCAAAATTTGTGATTCCTTTGGCAATGAACAAGAGGATCAACAGTGTTGTATTGGAGCCCATGGATGGGGGATAATATTTTTAAGGTACAAACTCCTATTATGGCATTTGAGCAAGGTTGTGAATAAAAGTGCGACAAATATATTAAAAATATATTTAATTCAAATTATACATGGAGGGGAGCTTAGTTGTGCTAAAAACAAATACAACTAAGAACAATACATGAATCAAATAAAAATCTTATTAAAACATAGAACTTTTCTTGACGATCATGTGAGCACAAGAATAGTTGTAAACCGATCTACAATGTAAAAGATATTAGCTTCTAAAGGTTGTAAGGGTTTAAATGTAATAAAAATTAAATTTTAGTGCCTAACATGCAAAATTCCAAGAAATTAGGATGGTGGTTTGATACATATAAAATTGAGGGGCTTTTATGAAATTCCTACACTGTGTGGTACAGAACCGGTGGTTTTGTCCCGGTTTTATACGTGAGTCGCAGTTTAATGTTATCCGGGGCGGTTTTTTGTGGGTCTTTCGTGGTTTTCACATTTGGGAGTTGGTTTCGATGGTTTTCTTCCGGTTCTACACGGTTTAGGCGATGGATGGCGGAAGCTCTTCTCTCTTTAGAAATACGTAGAGATAAACTAACTAGGTGCTCATGCGTTACTACGGGTTATAAAATACTCTCCGTATACGAGATGAAGCATAGCTAATTCGACCAAGAGACAGACGCATATGATGAGCTACTTTGTAATCCGATCGGGAGATGAATCCGACTAGGAGATGTATATGATGTAACAAAAAAAAAAGATGAAGAAGCAATCCTCTCTTTAGAAATACTAGAAAAGTGCCCATGTCTAATTTGATCAAGAGACGCATATGGCGGATCACATTGTAATATGATTGGGAGATGAATCCGACAAGGAGACGTATATGACGATATTTATTTCACTATATCATTTTTTGGCAAAAAGATGTGCTGCTAGGTGCTAATTGTCTAGCACCCACTCCGTGGTGTTTTTGTTATATTAATTTTTTGTCTTTTTTCTTTTGCTATATCATTTTTTGTATTTTTTTCATATTCTGTTTTTTTGCCTTCTTTGGCATTTTCAAGTATTTTTTTCTCTTTCTTTTTGCCATCATGGAGGCAAACCTGCGTTCCTAAACATGCTAATAACCTGGCTAACCAAAACTTGGCTGGGCAATGTGGTACTATTCCCTCGTAATGCATGAAACGACTGAACCAGTCTTGGGCCGGACCATACTTTCACATTCCAACCCGGCCTTTTTCTACGAGAGAGGGTTTCGGCCCAACCCGTCGCCCAGAATGCATACACTCACGATGATCAACGCAGGCCGTCACAAACTCTCTGGCGGTGTAGCCCATTGGGCCATGGTAGATGGAACCCTGTTCTGCTCGGTCACGGGCAGTCAACATGGTTGAGTGGTCTTTTTTTAGAAATTCACCGTGTCTATTACAGCGGTGTATTACGTGCCCACAAATAACATTGATCATTTTCTGTCCTACCTGGATGCATCTAGTGTTAAGTTTTAACTGAACCTTACATATGTGGTATAACTTATGACATTGTTGACATTATGCTAAGAACATTTTGATTAATTTTGAAAAAAAAACTATCGAAGATATAGTACAACATATTATGCTAGTCACTATTTTTTTATCATATTTGAGCAAGCTGAGTATGACAAATTTCATAATATGCCAAACATATAAGGTATTATTTCCGGTGCCCTTCTTTGTCGCTAGCTGTCCGCCATTCGGCTAAGAAGTCGTTGAGGATCTGAGATTTGATGGCGGTACGGGGTAATGCTTAGGCCGAAAGATCCAAGTTCTACCGACCACTTGACAATGTGCATGTCGAGAATTTGGTGTTTCTGTATGATGTGCTAATGATTTACATGAAACTCCGTACAATAGTGGATAATCGTGTCTATTTGGTTCTCCTGAGTCCTGAGCTTACAAGTTCGTGAACAAGTCGTAGAGCAGTAGTGCAGTACCATGCATGACCACCAGACCAATGATGACACAAGGAAATGATGATGCTGGTCTTCTTCTCCATCACACAAATCCTACAATACATTACGTGGTTCGGTAAGACGAAGCTTGCATGACTACTTCTGACTCCCATCATCATCGAGAAATGACCAAATCGAGTCGATGCTTATTTCCCGGCCTCACGTTATTATCGCCAAGTTTCAGCGGCCGTGGCGAGCCAGTGGTGCCGGCCGGACAAGCAGTGGACGTGTGGTCGATGCTCATCCAGTCTGGCAAGCCAGAGCTCTGGGAGCTGATGGCCTGATGCCCGCCTCGACCATGGGCTTATGCGTGCGCCGGTCAATGCCCTGCGGCCTGCGCGACGAGCCTCTGGCTGAGGTGCAGTTAACATTATCGGTATTTATCGGTTTTATCGGAAATCTATCGATTTATCGGAATGCTTTTCGATCAAAATTTAAACAAAAATTTGGCTCAATTTATAGAAAATTATACAATTCTTGTTAAACTATTTTCTATAGCAAATTACATGTTATAATCTAGAAGTGAGATAATATCACATTTTTATGTGGGTCGACCAGTCAACTGCGTGCGAATTTAACTAAAATTAATTTTTCGGTGATAGATTTCTTTTTACCGGACCTTGCCGATAAACGGGATTATCGGATTTATCTTTTTTTATCGGCGATAAATTAATCCTAGCACTTCCAATGGTTTCTTATGTCCTTGGACGTGCGCCCCGGCAAGCTCCAGGCCATCTGGTACCACCTGCACGCGGATCCAGCAATTCATGGTTACATGGTAAATGGTTCGTCACTACTACAAAAACAAACTGTAAGAACGTCTCCTTTTTGCAACAGGGGCGGTTCGGGGGCGAACCGTTCTTACAGCGACGGAACAGTCCTAGGAGCTGACCAGCCGCCCCTACAGAATTAACAGTACGGGCGGCTGGAGTTACGAACCGCCCTTACTGTTGTACAGATTAGTAGAGGCGGTTCAATCACCAGCTGCCCCTACTGTGGTTCACAGTAGGGGCGGCTCTATATTGAGGCCCTCCTACAGTGTTTTGCCGAATTTTGAAATGAGACACTAGAAAATACATTTTTTAAAATGACCTCGGATGGAAAAACTTCCTAAATAAGAATTGTAGATCTCGAAAAGTTATGAATCTTTGTTGTTGACCACTTTTTAAATTGACTTTATTTGATGCCTCAAAATGTGGGTTTGAATGTCTAAATTTTGAAATTTGAATTTTTCAAACGACCTCGGATGGAAAAACTTCCTAAATAAGAACTGTAGAGCTCGAAAAGTTATGAAACTTTGTAGTTGTCCACTTTTTATTTTAAAATCATCTTGTCATGCAAAAACTATGTTGAAATGTCTCAAATTTGAAATTCAAATTTCGTAAACGACCTGGGATGGAAAAACTTTCTGAATATGAATTGTAGATCTTGAAAAGTTATGAAACTTTGTAGTTGACCACTTTTTGATTTGAATCCATTTAGGGCCTCAAATAGTCAATTTTCACTCGGATTTGTATAATATGTGGGAATCCGGAATGGAGTAAGAACACATGTGAGTGTGTAGCGCGGTGGTGGTGACTCTTCGCGCGCGAGCGAGAGGTCTCGGGTTCGAATCCCGGCCACCGCTTCCCGCTATTTTACGCGAAAAATTACGTAACTTGCGAGCAACTTGCCACAGGGACGGGTGGGGGCCTCCCCCTATTTAATAAAAATGTTTTGGTATTTTTTTTTGAATTTTGAAAACCCGATTTCCTGGAATTCACTGTAGGGGCGGCTCATACAGTAGGAGCGGTTGCATCACCAGCCGCTCCTACTGTGGTTCCACTGTAAGAACGGTTGATTAAGGGCGGCTCGTAAAACCGCCCCTACAGAGGCTTACGAGCCGCCCCTACTGAAACTTTCTGTAGTAGTGCGTTGCACTCCAGGGAGAACTAGATGCTTATGCATATATACATATACACGACGACGGCTTACCAGTCGCCATGGATGGCGTGGAGACGGATTGTGAGGTCCTCACTTGATGCCTGGGCCGAGGTAGAAATGCCATCTCTCACGGCGTGAAAAGGCGTCGTCCCGCAGCAACTGGCGGGGCGCGATACGGCAGCGTAGTACATGCTCCAGTGCCGGGTCCCATGCTCGTCGACGAAGCGCCGCAGCCGCCCGTCCTCCGATCCGTCGTGTCCACGGCGTTCGCCGCAGCTCGCCCACGACCATGATCTCCTAATGCTGCTCACGAGTCACGACCGGAAAGAGAGCTGGTAGCTATATATGTGTGTGTTTCGAAACATCATGGTCCTGCTCGGGGCTATAAATAGAGCGTCCACCCTGCTTGGCAGACGAAGCACGGACCGACAAGTAGTAAAACGAATTTGCGATTAGCTCCATTCCGAAGATGTGAGACAATAATTCATGGCACCACGGCAGGCAAAAGCAACGGACCAGGTGGAGCGGCCGGCGTATCGGTATCGATACCATGCTATGTACCGCACGGATGTGCTGCCAGCCGCACATCAGTGGCGCCACTCAATTAATCTCGGAATGAAGGGTTCTACACGCTGAACTGATAACATCGAATAATTCGACCTAGATGAGCTAACTGAGAATCCAATACTCCAGGTACGTAGCTCCCCTTATTGCAATCAACTGCGTAAATAGTGAGATTAAAGACAGTCAATCTTTTCGATTCAGGGATTGGTGGGATTGGAGTTTTCATCCGTGGTAAAACTGGAAATGTTTAACTTACTGCTTGCAAGTGGAGGATATCGAACGGGACAGATGCAGAAGAAATTGATGCTCTGGCCTTCAAAAGAACGGCTACTTCTGGCTGCAGATTGGTACAGAGAGAGGACAGGCGCTTGCGCATTCTCACACCCCTTTTTGGAGCCGTGGAAGGAAGACAGTCATATTTAAAATTCATCTTGGATAGATGATGCTCTAGAAGCAGTGCAAGAAATTAAATACACGAGTGGCACTCGAACTTGTCTCGAAGTGTCATCTAGGTTTCTAAACTCTCAAAATACATTTTTAGGCCCTCAAACTTGTCAACAAATGTCATTTCGGTCCCTAGACTCTCAAGATGCATCTTCATGTCCCAAACTTGTCTTAATGTATCATTTAGATCCCTAAATGATGAGGACATGACAACCATGGATATAGACATAATTATTTATTTTGAAGAAGTCCAAAATGTATGTCCAAGTCAAGAAGAAGGGCTAAAGTTGATTCGGTTCGAGTCCCCAAGATGGAGGCCCAAAGCAACTCAAGTTCAAGTCCACCTCGGAGTCCAGGAGCAGGCCGCACTAAAATCGACGCTCGGGTCGCATAAAGAGTCCATTTTGGACGTTCTTTATATGGATAGAAAGATAATTTCACAAATCTTCGCATGGGACTGGTCCCAAATCAAAACTTCATCTAAATCGACAGGAATCTTTGAAACAAATGGGCGTACAGAATCTGTCAGGGTGTTGTGTCACCGTCTTTTGGGCCATTGGCCCGTATATCTTGTTGGAGCCCAAGGGGGCGTGACCAAGGGGGTTTAGATCGACCCTTGGAGTATATATTCAGTAGCCACCGTCACATTAGGGTAAGGGTTTTGTTTATTCAAATTTTCGAAATTGAAACTGTGATGAATCTACTGTGGCGACAAGTCCGTTTACAGTGATCCAAGGCTCCCTTCTTGTTCTACAACCCTGTGGCGATTAGTCCTTTGTCAGAGCTTGAACCTCATATCTTTCGCTTCATATTGATCTGCAATTTCAGAATGCGTGTTTTACTTTCTTGCTTGTGTTCTTCGATTCGCTTGCAGAGAAAGCCTTCTCGGCGTGGTCAATCAAGTTGTCCTTGGTTGATAACCAACGGAGCAGTGGTGTAACGGTTGCAGAGTTCGAATCGTGTTTGATTTGAAACCGGATCGCCAACGTCGAGTTCTCCACCAATCGAATTTATCCTCTACCTCTTGGAAGATCGGCCAACGCCTTGTCAAGTGGTATCAGGATTCTAGGTTGCCCGTGAGGTATTATCGTGTGCCCTTTATTAGATTCGGCTTGTTTTCATTACCTATAGTCCACATAAGCCCTAAAAAAATTAATTCCACTATCCTATTACCCCTTTGAGCCCCACAATTTTTCTTCTCAAATTGCTTTTCTGAATTTTATTCCCTTGTTGTGTCATCGTGTTTGTCATGTCTAGATTTGTTTCTTAATCCCTAGTGTCAAGTGCATGTTTGATGTATGCTAGTGCTTTGTTTGTTGCATGCATCTAGTTACAAGAGGTACTAGTGCTGCAGAGGAATTGTTTTTCTGATCGTGGTGTTCCCAGATTTTTTTCCTCCATCAATTGTTCTTGTACACATACTCTAGTTGTGATAAACTGAATTTCATATGTAATTATTGGTTCTTAGTTACTCCTACAGCTCGTCTGAAATTTAGATCAGATTATTAGTGGAAGTTTCTTTCCTTGCATGGAAGCTTCACGCACTGGAGCTCATGGTGTCCCTCAAGCAAGATTTTGTGCTCATGCTTAATCCTATGATAAGTACTACTACATGTGCATGATAACAACAAAGTTAGCATAAAAATGTGTGGAAATAGTGCTATATTTGATTTTTATAATCTCGAAATACATATCACAGCTGGTTTTTTTATCTCGAACTGGCTGTGAAAATAGCCGACGCAGCTGGTGTTAGCTGACGAAAACCAGCTGTGACAACCCATTTTCACAGCCGGTTTATGAGCTAAACTCTGCCACTTAATTAGCGTCATTTTTGAAAACTAGCTGTAAAAAGAGGTTTAGGACCGGATGTGAAAAGGTTTGTGTAGTAGTGATGGATCGAACATGCAATGCTTTATGGGCGTAGTAGTTTTTTTCAGTTGTACATTAGACGCTTTAAGTAGGGATGGCAATTTTGCCCGCGGACGCGGATATCCGCGGATACCCGACCCGACGGGTAAGGGTACGGGTAAGAAATTTCACCCGCGGGCGCGGATACGGGCGGGAAATTTTACCCGCGGGCAGCTAACGGGTAAAATCTTTCACCCGCGGATAATATCCGTTACCCGTTGAACTATACATCCCTATCAAATATCAGCCCTATACATCCCTATCAAATATCAGTCCAATATTACAATTCGGCCCAAAGCAAGCCCACCAAAAAACCCTAAAATCCTTTCACCCACCAGGATGCTATAATAATTGATACAATGAGACATTATATTGTATTATTGTTGCTGTTCAATGTGTGTACGAGACATTATATTGCTGCTGGTGGATCAAATTGTTGATGTTCAATGTGTGATTATATTGTTTGATCCATATATTGCATTATGGCTGTCCAAATGTTGTCATTTTTGTTGAAATGAGCCAATTTTCTGGCGGGTGACGGGTATACCCGATACCCGCGGATATCCGCGGGCGCGGATACGGGCAGAAATTTTTACCCGCTGGCAGGCTCGCGGGCGGGTAAAAGGCGGATGCGCGGATATGCTCGCGGGCGGGTAAACGCCTTACCCGCACTTACCCGACCCGCTGCCATCCCTAGCTTTAAGTGGCTGAGGAGAGATGAGACTAGAGAGATAGTAACACATCACACATGATAGAATTATTTTCTTTTTGTTGCAAATGTAGTGTTATATGTAGTAGCGTGATACAACGTTTTTGTTGCACACACACAACATATTATTCCCATTAAAATAGATTATTCTTTGGGCGGATCTGTATAGCTCTTGCTCCGTGGTGGTTTTTGGATTTCCATTAAAATTAGATTATATATTTTTCCTTTTCTTATTTCACTACATCATGTTTTGGCCAAAAAAATGCTAGGTGGTAATGTCTAGTGGTGATTTTTTTATAGATTTTTTTTGTCTTTTCATTTTACTATATCATTTTTTATTATTTTTCTCAATATTCCGTTTTTTGCCTCCTTTGGCATTTTCAATTATTTTTCTCTTTCTTTTTGCCATCACGGAGGTAGGGGGGCAGGTGGCAGCCACACCACTCTCTGCGGGCACAGGTAACCCAGCAGCAGGAATCCCGCCGTGGGAGGGAGGTGATGGGGAGCAACCATGCCATGGGTCGCCTCCGTAGGCCGTCGAGCGACGGGGGATCCAATAGAGGATAACCATAGCAACCCGCCGCCTCAAGCCCAGGAGGGACATATTCGGGCCAAGCTTGGGCACCTCGACAGCAGGCTGGCCAAGGCAGGCCTGCCGGCGAGTGCGGCGCAAACCACGCGGCCAAAACTTCTGGGAGAAAAGGGAAGGAATGGGGGCAGCCGCCGCCGCGCGGCGGCGGCGGGCATGTGTTTTCTCTTTTTTTTCTTTCAGGTAATTGCTGCATGCTCGATCGTAGATTCATATGCTTTCTGATACTGTATGAAGATAGCATTTGTTTTGACAAATAAAACTAGCATACAAAACCAAAATTTTTGGGGAAGCATACGCAATGCTATCCAAAATCTTTGGGGAAGCAATACCCAATGCTATCCGTAGTGGCCTTTACTCTTTAGGCCTTGTTTGGAAACTAGTGTATTGGAGTGGAATGAGATGTATTGAAGAAAAAATTAGTTCATTTTTCTTAAAATCCTCTTCATTACACTCCAATACACCTCTATCCAAACAAGCCGTTAACGGGGCAGCCGATCTCCTTGATTGTAGCCCGCCGTCGTTGAATGTAGTTATGTGTATCGCTACAGTGGCTCTTCCATTGACGCCAGCCGCCCATCCTCCGGTCACAAAAACAGAACAGGGGTGGGTTAACGTGTGGAAGTCCTTGTTGGTAGTACTCAGCGAGGTCTGCTCCAAACGTATATCTTAGCATACACAAAAAAAGTGTTATATGTTTATCCTTTTTTATTTCAATATATCATTTTTTGGCAAAAAAAGTGCTAGGTGCTAATGTCTAGCACGCACCCCGTACGTATATCTTAGCATACACAAAAAAAATAAAAAGAATTATATGTTTATCCGTTTTAGTTCAATATATCATTTTTTGTCAAAAAAGTGCTAGGTGCTAATGTCTAGCACCCACTCCGTAGTGATTTTTATATATTAGATTTTTTTGTCCTTTCAATTTTGAAATATCTTTTTTTTGTAATTTTTCATATTCTGTTTTTTTTGCCTACTTTGGCATTTTCAAATATTTTTTCCTCTTTCTTTTTGCCATCACGGAGGCAAACCTGCGTTCCTAGACATGATAATAACCTGGTTAACCAAAACTTGGCCGGGCAATGTGGTACTTTTAGCCTCGTAATGCATGAAACGATTGAAGCGAACTCCTGGGCCGGTCCATACTTTCACATTCCAACCCGGCCTTTTTTCTATCAGAGAGAGTTTCGGCCCAATCCCTCGCCCAGAACACATAAACTCACAATGACCCAACGCAAGCCTCCCGTCACAAACTCTCTGGTGGTGTAGCCCATGGGCCATCGTAGATGGAACCCAGTTCTGCTCAGTCTCAGGCTTGTTCTCGAGCCCTTTAGGGCGCGTTTGGTTTCTTGCATATGGCATGGCTTGGCTGTGAGCCTCGTTGGGCCTGGGCCTGACTACCAAGAGACGAAAATGAAACCCGTTTCTCGCGAGCCTGGCTCGCCTGACACGCTAGGCACCACGGGTGGAGCCGGAGCGGCGGCGAAAGATGAGCCTGTAGATGGACGAGTTCAGGGAGCGCTGCTGGAGGCATTGCCAAGACAAAGCAGATGCCGGATCTGTCGGCCAGGTACAGGCCGGGCTCCGAGATCGTCGCCGATGTAGAGCGCTGGGCCTAGGGGTCGAATCGGATCGGATTCACATGGAATCGGATTCGGATAGCACTTTTTACCATATTTTACTCGAATACGAATATGAATCTGGATGTTCTCGAATATTTTACTCGAATACGAATATGAATCTGGATGTTCTCGAATACGAATACAAAACGAATGTTTGAATACGGATACGCATTCGGATATTTACTCCATCTACAAGACAATATTTACCTATTTTATTCATTAATGGTTTTTAAATAACAAAATCATTATACTTTTTCTAGACATTAGTTTTCGTATCGGGTTAGGACTTCTTCCTTTTTTACCACATAGTACGGTCTAAACAAAATTTAATCTTGCGTTGTGCTTCTTCCTTCGTCAAATTCAACCCGTTGCAACGCACGGGCATATATGCTAGTAAATACTAAAGTATAAGTATATAAGACAAAGACCACTCGTTAATAATGTCACATTTATCAATAATTATTTCAATAATTAATCATATAAAAATTAAATAAAACTATAGATAAATATTTATTTAATAAATATATATATACATTTATCATGAGATAATAAAAGTATATAAAAATATTTTCATCAATAAATAAATAACTAGAGTACTAAATTAAAATTAATATTTAAATTAATTACATTAGTCATTAAAATTAGAGATAATTTTTAAATAGTTATATGGGTACAATAATAGTAATATGAAAATTGATATCATAATCATTAGTAGTGGAGATAACTTTTAAATAGATATTTTTTTAAAATAGTTTTGATTATACACTAACATTATTAACATTCAAATAAACTATTTAAATGTTATCTTCATATGGTCAGATATGAATAGTGTCAGATATTGCTGAATATGGATGTGGAACCGGATAGAGAAAATCAACGAAAAACAGATTAGGATGTATCCATTTTAGTGCCACATTAAATTCAAATATGAATACGGATATCCATATTTACATTTTAGCGGATACGGATATCAGATAATTTGGATTCCACTTTCATATTTCCATCCGCGCAACAAGCAGGACAGCACCCGCTTGCGCGCTGAGCTGGAGGCCAAGAAGTCCGCAGGCTTATTCTCCTACCGCCTGTTGGCTTCTCTGTCAAACTGAAAATTAATGGTTTTGCATTGGAAAGTGTTGCTTGTTTTGTTTCATATCCAATTGACAGATATAAGCTACTCCGTCTTTGTTCCAAATTACTATTTATTTTGGCTTTTTAGGTTTGTTACTCTTGCTATGCATCTAGACATAGACATAGCATATGTTTTAAATGCATAGCAAACGTAAAAAATCTAGAAAAGCCAAAATAAATAATCTCTGCGTCCCAAATTACTATTCATTTTAGTTTTTCTAGATTAATTGATTTTCCTATGCATCTAGACATAACATATATCTAAATATATAGCAAAAGTAATGAATCTAGAAAAGCCAAAATGAATAGTAATTTGAAACGGCGGGAGTAGAAGTCTGGAATGGAGGGAATATATAAGATGCTCATTATTGCAACATAGGAGTAAACTAGGATGAGTTGGCGCGTATCGCGGCGCCCGTAAAGGGTATGAAGCGTGATTAGGTTTTGCACGGCACGTGCAGTCATAGCACGAACTAATGCTATAGAATATACACATGGATTGAGAGTTATAAATATTTTGGACATGCTTTGCTATGTTCAATGATCCTCTAATAAGATAATGCCTTGTATCTCGATTAGTCTCATATATACTCCTTATGTGGCACGTGTGGTCGTGTGAACCGAGAAGAAAGAGATGAAGAAATCAAGCGAGTTCGATTTTGTCTTATTTTTTTCTAGTCTGGAGCTATTTTGGATCCACCTCAGTTAAACTTTAACTATTTTGGCAGCTAAAATTTAGTTTGAGATGTTTGGATCATCTAGCTAACTGGTGTTTATTTATCATACTACCCTTAATTTTGTTAAACTTGATATGGACATGGAAAAATAGAGAAGAACAATTAGTCTTTGAACATGTTTTAGCCAGGTTTAGCTGGATTAGAAGAGATAAAAGGGATCGTGTATATGCTGACGTACAATAAAGTTTTGCTTCGCCTACTTGAATATCTAGGAGCTAAACTTTACCTAATGGATTACACATGGATTGAGAGTCATAAATATTTTGGACCTGCTTTGCTATTCAATGATCCTCTAATAAGATAATGTCTTGTATCTCGGTTAGTCTCATATATACACCTCATGTGGCACGTGTGGTCGCGTGAACCGAGAACAAAGAGACGAAGAAATCAAGCGAGTTTGATTTTGTCTTATTTTTTCTAGTCTGGAGCTCTTTTGGATCCACCTCAGCTAAACTTTAGCTAACTAATTTGGCAGCTAAAATTTAGTTGGAGATGCTTGGATCATCAAGCTAACTAGTGTTTATTTATCATACTACCCTTAATTTTGTTGAACTTGATACGGACACGGAAAAACAGAGAAGAGCAATTTGTCTTTGAACATGTTTTAGCTGAGTTTAGCTGGATTAGAAGAGATAAAAGGGATCGTGTATATTGACCCACGGATAAAGTTTTGCTGCGCCTATTTGAATATCTAGGAGCTAAACTTTACCTAATGGATCCAAACAAAGCCTAATGATAAGATAAGATGGGACCGGTGTGCCCGCATAGATGACCAGTAGCAGCCAACATAGTGTTGGGACACTCACGACACTCCTAATTGGCGCAGGCGAGACTGATCAAGGCAACCGGCAGCGCACAGCGCACAACGCAATGGAAGAAAAGCACCACAGAGCATTAACTAAGACCATGCCACATGTCTACTACTTATTAGGCAAGAATCAGATGGCCTAAGAGGCCTCCGTTTTCTTCTGGGCTAAGAGGTACTAGGTAGTCTCGCGCGCTTCGCCGCGCGTGTAGGCTTTCACCGCGGCAGTTATGGGCTGCAGGATTCTCTTTTTTTCTCAGCTGGTTTCCCTTTGTCTTTGTTTTGGGTTGGTCTGGCACGAAAAAAAAGGGCCCAGGTCGGCCCGTGTGATCGGTGGATGGGGAACAGAGGCGAATGTTCAGTTCATGCTTCTATATATACCAGATTGAACTATATCTGTCGCTCTGGATTAATCTGATGACCTTCAGTAGTGCCAGCCGTGCTGTACATATGCAGTGCTTTTGAAGCTTAGAATACCAGTATAATCAATGCAATAAAACATGTCTTAGTCACTTGAATGAAGCCTTAGATGTGTGGGGAAAGAAAGGCGCTTTTGGGACCTTTCCACGAATAGGACTGTCTATATCCATGTGGATTTTCTGGGTACGAAATCTAATCTGTAACAGGAGGGTGTTGCTTCTCTGTTATTGCAGGTGCAGTCCTGTATGCATGTCCAGAAGATAGGGCTATGGACATTGTGGCATGGAAGCTTTTGTTGTGTAATATAATGGTAGTATGTCTCTTTCTTGTGCATGGTATGCGAGTTCTGTCACTGAGCTGATACAGAAAGGGCACAAACATGTCCATTTTCTTTGATGAATGACCATAACATTCATTTTTGCTAACTACATAGCCGTGGGGTATCTACCAGCTGCAGCATGCACATTAGTATGTTAGGTCCTAAAAATATTTGCACAGAATACAAACATTCTTGATCTCAAAAATCCATACAGAAAGATCTGAAGCATTTTTTTCTTTTGTGAATGAGCAAAAGGTCTTCTTTGATTGAGCAAAGAGGTAAGCGATTGAGCACACAGTTTGATTGCAGTTGCCACAGAGAGCAAAGTTCATGGTTTGTTCAGAGTGCAGCCGTTACATGGCTAGATTAGGTTCGATAGAAGTTTACACTCAACAGCAAGTGCACCAGAGGATTTTCATGTCCTGGCGAGCTACAGACATATCTTACATGTTCTGTCCAACTACAAACATATTTTACATGGACAGATGGCTGAGTACAGGTAGCAGCATAGGTTTGTTGGTCTTCAAAAGCCATTTAATGGGGACCATTGTAGCCGCGTCCCCTTTGAGGCGAAAACCAAACTCATGCACGACATGGTGTTGCTCACACCTCGGCTGCCATCTTCATGCCAACAACTGGCCAAAATCAACAGGCAAGTTCCATATCACAATGTCACTCACGGAGTTTCGTCTTCCTCTATAGGAAAAGCAAGATTTGTGTTTCTATTAGGCCTTGTTTAGTTCGCGAAAGTTGCAAAAGTTGCATTTGGAAGCGTGTCGCAAGAGAGGGGGTACATTTTCCAATGCACAACTTTTGCGAAACTTTGCAAACTAAATAGGGCCTTAGAATCACTAGAAAGAACAGTGATATATATAGCTACAGGCGGATGAGCTCAAAGATAACCTGGTCGCTCTTAGGACTATCCTCTAAGGCAGACGATTTCTGGTTTTGGGCCTGGCACCAGCCTCTGAGCCACTGCATATAACATGATCGCATAAATTGATTTGATCGCTCAAGTCTATGTAAAAGACGGTAACTGTTCCTGGTATTGTTCTTTTGAACGCAATTAGGTAAGTCTTTTATTGTCTATCCCATAGGTGCATCATACAAAAACAAAGTCCCTTAATGGATTATTTGATAAAGGAGTGCATAAGAAGTGCACAGATTTTCATTCTTGTCTGATATGCAATATGTAAGTATTTGATCGATTATATCACAGGTGTGGCACACAAAAACAAAATCTAACAGACTATTTCATTAAGTCCACAGGGAGTTCACAGATTTGGCAAACCTCAGGTCCTTGGTGTTGTGTTCCTAAATACTTTCGCCGCATTTGAGCTTGAGTTTTCTTTTCTGCACAAAATTTTTGCATGCGGTTAGAAATTTAACTATGATTAAATCAGCAGAGACATGTTACACTTATAATTGCACAAGAAAAATTTGTAACTTTTCTATATTTTGTTTCCCAGATGCTTGCCTCAAATACAACCGGTGTCTGCTGAGGCTGAGGAGACATGGCACGGGCACATGACACAGCTCAATGGCGTGAAGGCAAACCAACTCTATCGCGTCACAGCGAAGCTAATGGAAATGCATACAACAACCCAGACCCTTTCTAGCACGCCACAACGAATGATGTTCAACTATAGGACACAGGCCACCCAATCCAGCACAACACAGATACAACGCACATCTAAAAGCAGCCAGATCACCAAACAAATGCTGAACAAAGAGAGATCCATCTAGGCGGATCCATGACGACCATGGCAAGCTGCAAATATAGAACCATACACCTTAGGGGGGGGAGCCATACCTCAACAGCAAAGATGTCTCGGATGGCAACACCGTAGGACAAAGGCAGGTAACCGGAGCACTTCGACGGCGGCGGAGCTCACAGCAGCAGCGGCATACAACTGACAAAGGAGCAACAAAATTAGAAGTGGATCCAATGTAGCCGAAGCAAGGCACAGAAGCAAGCAACGACGAACGTACCGACGGCGGCGCGCACCGCCGCGACCTAGGGTCTAGCATCGCCACCTATCCCAGTGGAGCCAGCAAGGCAAAGGGCGAGGAAAGGCGCGCGGCGGCCGGCAGGAAGCACTCACGCACGGCAAGGCTGACGCCCTCCAGCACCCACGCGCGGCGAGCTCGATGCCCTCCGCCGCCAGATAAGAACTGCATTGCGGCCCGCCGGCCCCCCCGCCCAACAGCACCGCCCCAAGAGGAGCGGAGCGACACTGACGGTGGAGGCGGCGGCCCAAAGCCGCGGCGCCTCGCAGAGAAGCCCCCCGGACGGCGCCTTTTTCGCGGCCAACCCCCTCCACCCAAGCCCCCGTCGGATTGGAACCCGCGGGCGAGGGAGCGAGGCACCCACGCAGCGAGCGAGCGAGCTGGCGACGAAGAGCAGTGGCTGAATGAAAGCGACGATTCCGAGGCCACCAACCCTAGAAAAACCTTCAGAGGTAAACCTGAGTTTCATGGCCAACGTATATGAGCCTTTTCCCCATGGCACATGGACTCGTAACAGGCCAAAACCAGTGGTGGGTTCAAAGAACACAACGCGCGGCCGAGCAGCAGAAAAAATCAGCCGTGCATAGTAGCTCGTGCCCTCCCTGAGCGCCGACTTCACCGGGATATGGATTTAGTTATATGCCAGGCGCGCTTGGCAACGCCCATTTTTTTGGTTGTCGTTGCAGTGGGCCATATTGTAGAGTGTGGTAGGCTGGGCCTGATGGTTTTTTGGGCCTCTAATGTTGCAGCTTCTTTGTGTTTGGCCTTTTGAGCCAATGTGCTTGTTGTGTGTATGGGCAAGACAGATGTACTGTGGGCCGGTTACAAAGAGGCCAGCTATTGGTCGGACATTGACGAACAAGGAAAATTAAGGCCTAAACAGCAGCGTGGAGGGCACCAGATGGGCCACAACGCACTACCGAATGAAGGCAGCAAATCACGCAACACACGTCACACAGCCGTTGGTGGAGCGTGAAAGCTCTCTCGGCGCCGGGAATTCTTGGAGCCTAAGAGGTACCACACACACACACACACACACACACACACACGCACGCACACACACACACACACACACATATTTCTCGAACTACGCAGGAAAACTGTGTGTCATTTCATTAAGGTAGAAAAAAGGCAAGGGAGCCTACAAAACAACAAAAAAGGAAACACACCCAAGCACAAACACACCCACACACTCTAGCCGGAAAACAACACAACACAAAAGTGCTATACACAAAAATAGAAGAATAGAAGACCAGGGATAAGAAGCTTCTGAAAACAAGCCCTTAATCCCCCAAATTAACCACCGTGACCATTAGCTGTTGCAGCTTTTTTGCTCCAGCACTACACCACAGGCTTCCTTCATCCCTAACAGTCCTAAGAACCTCCTGAACATTGGGCCTGTTGTTCTCAAACAAGCAAGAATTACCTTCCAAATTTCCCAAGCGACAAGGATGATCAAGGAATTTAAACCCTTCCTCATGTCTTTGGGAGCAGTTGAGATTGCTGTCCACCACCATTTTGAGAAACGAGCTGCCGAGGTATCCAGCGCCAGGGGAGGAAGGCCCAAACGATGGAAGATCCGAAACCATATCTATTGGGCAAAAACACAGCCAACCAAGAGGTGATGGATGTTCTCCTCAGCTTGATCACATAACGGGCACGCCTCGGGGTGGGGCAAGCCTCTCTTTGCAAGGCGATCAGCCGTCCAACACCGATTATGAAATACCAGCTAAATGAAGAACTTATAGCGAGGAGGTGCCCAGCTCTTCCAGATTCTTCTCCAGGGTCCAAATTTGATGGTGCCAATGAAGTAAGCACGATATGCTGACTTACTTGTGTAAGTGCCAGATTGTGTGAGTTTCCACACAAATTGATCTGGCACTTCATGTTGTAAAACCAGACCATCCACCATGCCCCAAATCTGTAGATACTCAAAGAGAACCTGGACAGTAAGTGCTCCTTTGATATCATGCACCCATCTACGGTTTTGGAGTGCTTGAGCTACGGTCCATCTCTTGGCTGTCCGCTTGGGGACAGTACTGAACAAGTTGGGCGCCAGTTCAGACAAGGTATGACCATCCAGCCATCGATATGTCCAGAAGAGTATTTGCTCACCGTTCCCAACAATGGCGTCCACTGCAATGTTGAAGAGAGCTTGAGCATTGCGAGGGACTTGAATAGGGAGGCCTGCCCAAAGCCTAGCTGGATCAGTTTTTTCGGCCCACAACCAACGAATCCGCAAAGCGCAGCCAAGCAGTTCCAAGTTATGAATCCCAAGCAGTTCCAGAGGCTATTGCACCCTTTCCCAGGATACCAAACAGTGACCTCCCTTAGCTTGTTCCTGACCCTTCCAAAGGAAACCCCTCCTTCTTTTGTCAATAGCTTTTGTGACCCATTTTGGTAAATCCATGGCAATCAGAAGGTAAATGGGAGTAGCAGTTAGAACTACACGAACCATTATCAATCTGCCTGCACGATTCATTAAAGAAGCTTTCCACCCTGGCAAATAGTCTGCCACCTTGTCAATTAGTGGCAGCAGAACCTCCTTTGTGGGCTTACCAATTGTGAGAGGTAACCCAAGATAGGTACAAGAAAAATTCTTAACTGTACAGGACAGGATTTCAGCTGTGGTATTTATATCATCATCAGAACAATGGATAGGTGACACCGAGCTCTTGGACAGGTTGGTCAGGAGACCAGAGACATGTCCAAAAATATCCAACAGCTATTTGATTACTAGAATATCCTCGCTCACCGGCCTTAGGAAAACCACTGCATCATCAGCATAAAAAGAAACCCGGTGCTGAACCTGCTGTACCGCCAAAGGCTGCAGCAACTGCTCATTTGTGGCATACACAATCATTGAATTAAGGATGTTCATTACCAGAATGAATAACATTGGAGACAAAGGGTCTCCCTGTCTCAGGCCCCGTCTATGAAAAATTGTCTCCCCTGGCTCCCCGTTCACCAAAACTTGAGTAGAGGAAGTTGAAAGCAGCAGACATAAAAGATTAGTCCACCGCTGTCCAAACCCAATATGTCGCAGAATTTCCAATAAGAAAGACCAGGAGACCGAATCAAAAGCCTTGGATATATCAAGTTTAAGGAGGATGTGAGCTTCTTTCTTCTTATTCTTGTGCAAAGATTTGACCATCTGCTGGACAAACATAAAATTATCATGAATTCTCCGTCCTTTCACAAAGGCAGTTTGATTGGGGCTGACCAAATTTGGTAGAACAGGGGCCAATCGATTGGCCATGATTTTAGTCACTAATTTAGCAAAGCTGTGCACCAAGCTTATAGGACGAAAATCCTTGACCTGAGAAGCATCCTGTTTCTTAGGTAAAGTTCTCTAAATACTCTAAGTTCTCTAATTTCTCTAAGTAACAATCTAAAACTATAAGAGATGAAACTAAAAGGTTGTCAAAAGTGACTCACAGGAGTATTTGATGCAGGAGGTGGCATCGGTGGAGGAAATACCATCACTGGTGGCACCGGCCCACCAACCTATGCTGAAAGGCCCTGTAGGTATAGATACATCTACTGCATCCCCTGCTGCTCAGCCTCCAAACTCTACTGAAACTCCTACTCCATCCTCTGGCGCTCGGCCTCCATCCTCGTCTCCATCTCAGTGACTCTCCTCCTCTCTGCTTCCAGCTGGGTCTGCAATATATCATCCTAATGTTACAATGAAAATCAAACGTATGTAAAAATCAATGAACGATCAATAGAACAGAAATAACCTCCATCTGGTAATGTGCAGTGTTCGGCTGTGGGTGTATGGCCGGGCTCGGGCTCGTGCTCCTTGCTCGAATCTGGGAGAGAGTGGGAGTAGTGGCCGTGTCGAGTGTGCCGTCGCCAATATAGTACCGCCCATGCTTCTTGCCTCCTCCCACCCTCGTGACGACTTCTCCATCAAGGGGCTGGGTGCTCGGATCGTACTCTGGCCCATGGACCTCCCTTGCCATCGATGTGTATTCATTAAGGTGGCTGTGGATGCTCGCATTGCTGTATGTCGAGGGCGGGTCATATGCCTTGAATTGGGAGCATAATTCGCCACCATGTGACGACAATTGTGAAAAACAGCACCATGATTAGAAATTATGGAGAATTGAGCGTAAGAATAAAGAAATGAATTCTCGTACCCATCTAGCCGCGTACTCGTCGAGGCTAAGGTTGCCTTGATGGCGTGGTGCACCTAGCATCAACAAACGCCGCTCCCGGCAAGCGTTGTGCGTCTCCTCCCACTCAGGCTACAACCACTTGTCCACCATGTATTCCCAGCACTGGCGATGCTGAGCGCACCACCATGGAGGAACCTACACGTCATCAAGTATATGACATATAAGACGAACAAATTAAGCATACTTAATCTCAAAAACAATAAATATTAATGTTCTATATTTACCTGCAAGTGTTGTTCCCGGATCAGCTTTATGTTTCTTGCTTCAGCTTTCGAGACCTTCACTTGAAGAAACGCAGCGCTGTATGTTATGATGGACTGGACGCGTGTCTCGTAATGCATGTCCTTCATGAGTTTAAAACATGCTTTGTGAGCCACAATAGCCGCCCTTTGCTTGTATCCCAGATCACATCTAAAGAAATCTTGCATATAGATGTGATGTATGAAGTCATTATTTCAAGAATGTTCAATGAATGTGATGTATTGAGCAATGTAGTGCGAGAAAGACTTACCCACAACTCGCCCTTCACCCGCTCCGCCTTGTTCGCGAATATCCTGCCCTCCCGATCAGGTACATCAGGGAAGGCACTGTAGTGCTCCCACGTATAGGTCGGCTCCGTGGTGCCAGCATGCTGAACGAAGCCAGGGAAGTGTAGCCTACACAAAAGTCCAAGGATCCCATTGGCAAGGTGGTTGTGATCACCTGGAGTGACCTTCATCCAATTCCCTTACTTCCCTCGACACCTGGCTCCACCCTCCCTTCGACCTCTCCTGGACCCCCCACCGGAAGCGGGCCCCTCACCTCCACCGGTCATGGTTTGGTAAACCGCCCTTATCGACTTCTTTAAACCGTCCACCATCTGCAATTAAAAAGAGTAAACTAATCAACCCAGATAAACAAAACATACTTAGAAATAGATGCAAAATAAACAAAACATAATTAGGAAATAACATTGTATTGCAAATAATAAATCTTAACGACTTCTTTAAACCATCCACCATATGCAATTAAAAAGAGTAAACTAATCAGCCCAGATAAACAAAACATACTTAGAAATAGATGCAAAATAAACAAAACATAATTAGAAAATAACATTGTATTACAAATAATAAATATGGATCTTACATGTATTAGAAATAATCATCATGATCGGGATTTGCTGGATCATATGTCCCATCATCACTATCGCGCAAGTTGAAATTATCATGCCCATGTTCCGGAGGAGGAAAGTCCTCATCACTGTCATTGCCTAAATGTAATCGTTCTAGTAACTCTAAGTCCTTCGCATTACGAACCTCATCTCCAGCGTCCTCGTCAACAAACATTTAATTTTCTACTTCCATTTCGATCGTTTCAGTTAAGTCTTTCTCAAAACTCCCTTCTATCCGATCTTCTTGGAAGAACTCTCTGTCATATGTGTTTGGGTCTATGTTGTAATCTTCATTGTTTGAGACAGACAGTTTACCGTGGCGATACCTTGTACACAACATCCCACCCCTTAAACTGGTCGTCGGTTAGGCATGGGTATGAGAGATAATAAACTTGTGTGGCCTGTTGAGCCACAATATAGACATCATCTCCTGGTAAGACGGTTGATTGTCGAATTTCAACTAGCCCAAGGTTAGGTGTCCATCTTACTACTTCGGGATCAAACAATGGCATTTGAATATGATAGGATTAAGAGGTTTGCAACCATAAACATGAGTTCATATATTTCTTCAATTTTGCCATAATACTTGACCCCATCAAGGCCTGGCGTAAAAACACCAAAATTTGTGGTTCTTCGATTGGGCCAACTCTACTCGTGGCATGTTGTGTGAAAGCGATATCCATTCACGTTATAACCAGAAAATGACCTGACCTTATAGGCAAAGCTATCGGCAACCTGTCTCAACTCGGCACTCATAGACACATCAGTTTGGCCCTGCAAGTTCAAGCAGGATAGTTCATTATATTATTCGCTCGTACGAGCAACTTGTAATGGAAAACTAAGTACCAGCTAAATTGGACGGTACCCTATGTTTGAACCAAGAAATGAAATCGGGCAATCCATTTTCCGCACCTGTTTAAGAAGGGTCTCAGATTCCTGCGGGATAGGTTCCCTTGAAAGATGCCCGAATTGATGATGAAATTCCCTGTACCAACGAGAAACAAAAGGGGTTTGGATGCAGAATAGTCACTACCAATCGAGCAACAAGTTTGTTGAGCACTTACCCCATGTACGGCTCCACCTCATCAAGGTTGGTCAACACATATAGCATGATAGTGCACCACTCTTCATGTTTCAAGGTCTTGTATGTTGCATCACATGCAGTTCTGAGTTGCTCTCAAAAAATGTTGAGTTTCGATTCATCTTCACAAGCATTGTAATGAGGGGATGGATTATGCACGTTAGGAAGGTTGTCAGCATAGTATTTTGTTGTGAAGTTTGACACCTCCTCCAGAATGTATGCCTCAGCAATGGAAGCTTCGATTTTGCATTTATTTTTACATTTATTTTGAAGAACCTTTTGACATCTCTCAATTGAATAGCACCAACGAGGGCCTGCACAGGCCACCCCATTCGTGCCTCATACGGGAGGTGCAAAATCAAAGGCTGCATCGGATTCAAGAAGGCGATTGGAAAGATCTTCTCTAACTTACAGAGCAACACAAGGGCCATCCTTTCCATTTCTGCAATCACGGTCCGAGATATTTCCTTAGGACAAAGCTGGCAGAATAAATTGCTCAACTCTGCCAGCACTAGCCAGACATGCTCAGGGACATAGCCTTGAACAATCACCGGAAGAATCCGCTCAAGACATATGTGATAGTCATGACTCTTGAGCCCGTTGATTCGCATAGTAGCTAAGTTCACTCCTATCTTTAGATTCACTGCATACCCATCAGAAAACATTAATGTCTGGAACCATTCTAGTACTTCCCTCCTTTGGGCCTGTTGGCGCTTGTTAAGTCATGTTTATCATCTATCGCCAACATTGAAAGAATAAAATAAATTAGCAAGAATCACTAGAATTTGGTTTCAAATAATGTAGTTCCACTTGTACGCGAAGATTATTTGGATGCAGGAGACAAGGGCCAAAATAAGAAGGAAAACAGGGCCAAGCCCAGGTCGCCCGACCTTCCCTGGTCGGCTGACCTGGCCTGGTGCCCAACAAAGCCCAAGTTTGGCCATCTAGAAGAAACACAAATACATAACATTAGAGGCGTTGAATCCATGACGGTTACATCCAAGGGGTGAAAAGAGAATAAGGAGAAGCACATGTATTGATGGGCCCACATGAGAATCAAGAGCTACTCTGAGGATCCATACCTAGCCTCCACGACTATCAGGGTCCACAATTCAGTCACACAGAAGAAGATCAAGACAAAACGTGCCTAGACCAGGTCGGCCGACCCAGTCGTGAGGCCGTTGCGCCTCTCCCTTCTCCCACGCGTCTACACCGCCTCCAGGAGAACATCTGCGCCATGCAAATCTTCAGTTGGTTCATCTGATGGTTGGGCGAAGTCCATAGGTCGGCCAACCTTGGGGTGGGCCCACTCGGCCCCAATCGCCTTGTACCAACCCTGAACCGCCTCTCAATACTATAAATAGATGCAAACGCCTCCTGTACAACACACACCAGAAGGAAGAGCTCCATTTGCTACAAGTTATAGTCTTAGTCGGTAGAGAAGTAGTTCTAGGAGTTGAGCTTCTACGAGTTTCTGAAGGAGTCTTGGTAAGCCTAGAGCTCAGTTACCTTGTATCCTTAGCTTATTTGTAGGACTTTGAGCCTTAATGGAAATGCTATCTTGCTTATGCTACTTGACTTCTAGTCTTGTTTGTTCATCATATGAGTTGTATGTCTTGCACATTAGTATAGCTGATACATGTTATGGCAATGGCCCAATGAATCATTATGATTGTTCTTTATCCTTTCCGTACAATTGGTAAAGATGTATTTCATATTACAAACGTTGTGTTTGGGTTATGGAATACCGTTGGGGATACCCTACCCCACGTATTCAGATGTAGCCCTCGGGTGGTGACAGCCCCGCTGGGCCTTTGTAATCCTCGCCGTTCGGGTTTGGGCGTTTGCAGGCCTCAGTGATAAACATCGTGATAGTACCCTTGGATGAGGGGATCCCACGACTCCTCGATTTGCCCTCTAACATGTGTCTCTTGCTGAACTTGTATAGTATACACTTGTAATGGATGTAACCCATATGTAAGAAGTACATTGAATCCCTAGTTCTCTCTTAGGATCTTCATATTAACTAGACTTATATAATGAGCAGTGAAACTTTCTGTGTGTCAACATACCTCTCTATATGAATTGTCTACCCCTATTTTAGTCTTGGTATATTAATCGTGATATAATTAATGCATTGGAAAGCACAACACTTTGCCATATGCTTTCCCTGAGGAAATAAATATGATACTCTGGAATACTCCCGGGTGAAATGCTACAATGTACTTCTGTGCGCTTGCAGAACATTTATAACGCTAAGATTTATATTAAGGCATCTCTAGTGCCATCACTCTTGTACTGGTGATGCTAAGAAATGCAAAAAGGGCCCTTGTCAGGATGAAATCGGCCTTAGGCTTTCTCCATGACTTGCCGCCTTTGGGAGACGGTATGTCTTGCTTTCGTCTATTGCATAACCTTGCCTGATCCACTCTAGCCTTAACATTGTCCTTTGTCTTATCAGGAATATCCATGATTGCACCCCAGAGTGCCTCACTGAAATTCTTTTCAGTGTGCCTTACATCAATGTTATGTGGAAGAAAAAGGTCATCCATATAGGGGAGCCTCCACAAGCCCAACTTATGAGTCTAGGCATGTTGCTCACCATATCCCACAAAACCACCTTCTTGTTGATCGACCTCGAGAGCATCTAACTGACACGAACCGCGGCACCTGTCATCATTCGCGGTGGAGGGTCTTTAACTACGACATCTTTCATAAAGTTCTTGATGTCTCGTCTGAATGTATAGTCAAGAGGGAGGAACTGTCGATGTTTGTTGAATGAAAAATACTTGTCACCCTTTGTCAACCAAATGAACTTCAAAGATGCCTTGCATACTGGGCATGGGAATTTCCTATGAGCACACCAGCCACAGAACAGCGCATACGCCGGTAGGTCATGCAGGGAGTAGTGGTACGAAACATGCATTTTGAAGTTTGTATTTGTAGCTCGGTCATATGTACATACCCCTTCCTCCCAAGCATAGACCAAATCATCAACCAGAAACTCCATGTACATACTCATATTATGCCCCAAGCATTCAGGAATTATCAACGACAAGAATATGTTCTGTCATTGAAAGAGCACGCCGGGGCGAGATTGAGGGGGATAACGAACATGGGTCAACAAGTGTATGGGGCAACCATCATTCCATAAGAATTGAATCCATATGTTGCCAGCGCAACACATACATTATGAGCCACTATAGCTTTCTCACGATAAATCACATCAAAGTGAGTCCATGACTCACCATCAGACGGATGTACCAGCTTCTCAGGATTGTATCAACGACCATTTTTGTGCCCTGTCATCTGTTTTGCTGTTTCGTCAGTCATGAAGAGCCGTTGGATCCTCGGTATGAATGGAAGGTACCGTAGGATTTTCATGGGGATTGTGAGCTGCCTCTTATTACCATCACCAGAGTCTACCTCCAAGAACCTAGAGGATCCACACTTTGCACAGTACTTTGCTTCTGCATGTTCTTTCCTAAATAAGATGCATCCCTTCTGACAAGCATGTATCTGTTCATATGGCATCTTAAGTGCATGAAGGAGCTTCTGTGCCTCATACATGCTCTTTGGCAGAATGTGACCACCCAGAAGCAGGCTGCCAACAACTGTCAATATAACATTGAAGGTGTCTCGACTCAGGCTAAATTAGGACTTTACAACCATTAGGCGTGCAATGCCATCCAATTGAAAAACATTGGTATGCCATGAAGGGGTTACTGTGCCATAGACAACATGTGGTAATACGCCTTTGCGGTTGCCTTTGGCTCCTCCTCCCTAGGTCCTTCATCGAAATGTATTTCATGATAGTCATTTAACATGTCTTCTATCCCGGCATCAGCATCAAAATTCTCGATGCATTGTCTCACGACCTCGTCTCTTCACCATGGTAGATCCACCTGGTATAGTCTGCAGTAAATCCATTCTTGCAAAGATGTTTACCCATAGTGCTCTTTGTTTGTCGGCGTGTGTTTGCACAAATGCGGCAGGGAGACCAGGTGTCACGCGCTCCATTAACCTTGTCAAATGCTAGTTCCAAAAAAGCTTTGGTCTTCTCAATCTATTCATCGGTTAATGAACCCTGACTTGTGCGGCTTGTGTACATCCACTCACGGTCATCCATCCTCTAACATATCAACGAGTAATATAAAAATCAACTACATCTACCGGATTCATCTACCGACGGCCACGGGGAGCAGCGCTGAGTGGTGCGTGAGCTGGAATGATACGGCGGGGGAGCTGAGCTGAGCTCGATTAAGTGTCGGGTGGGGTCGGTTTGCCCAGTGCCGCAGATTTGGCACTCGGCAAAGTATGAGTTTGTCGAGTGCCTCCGATCTGGTACTTGCCAAACTCAGGTCAGCGGCACTTGGCAAACTCATCCTTTGCCGAGTGCCAAGTCAGCGGCACTCGGCAAAGAACTTTATTTCATTTTTTCTCCTCTCATATTTTCACTAAAAATGTTGTTATAAATTCGTTGCACCTTGCATTTTGAAATATTTTGCTAAATTCACTAAGCAATGCATGTTTGATGCTTCTACGTAAATGAGTCCATTATTTCATGCAGTTACAGCACAAATATAATTTATATATATTAAAATGAATCCAAAAAATTATGAAAATTTAATAGGAGACGATCTATGTTGTCTATTGCGTATAGAAAAGGTTTTGAAGTGAAACCCCAATTGGACCGTCACTTTGACTCCAAATATTACCCAATCCTTCTCAACTCTACGATTCTTCTTCGGAGATGTTCCGGTTTGTAGGCATCGTACGTGACAACTTTTGCAAAACCTTCTCTATTTTTTACCACAGCCTCCACATATGATATCATGAGCTATTGACAAATCTCATGATTTTTAGACTTAGTTTGTTTTTTCTAGAATTTTAAAACAGTTCGGGCACACGTAAATCAGCATGTTTCATGAATAAGATATTCAAAATTTACTTTCATTACCAGGATAAGGCCTCAAAATGGACTCAGTAACATGAATATCATTTTTCCACTCACTTTGTTCCATTATTTGAATAACTTGCAGTTCAATTTGACTTAAACCAAAAAATTCCTTTAAATAAAATAAATTAATTAAATATAACAAATGGACCGAGAAATATACCAAATTTTAACATGGAGTACTCTGTATTGTATGTGGAGAGTAGAAAAAGTTTGGAGAGGATAGGATGGAAAAAATTATGGATTTGCCGAGTGCCTGCGAAGACACTCGCAAAATACAGTGCTTGCCGAGTGCCCCCCAGAATACACTCGGCAAACGAGGCTTTGCCGAGTGCTACTAATGGGCACTCGGCAAAGTTCTAACGGTCAGCCCCGACTGTCACTCGTCCGTCGCACGTGGCTGTCACGTGCGGTTGTTTGCCGAGAGTATTTTTTTTTGGCACTCGGCAAAGCGTCTCTATACTGAGTGTCTTCTTTGCTGAGTGTTCTCTTGCCGGCACTCGGAAAAGGTACTGTTTGCCGAATGCCTGAATGAATGCACTCGACAAACTGCCGGACACTCGGCAAACTTGGGGTTTTCGGTAGTGATTATGACATATTTATTAGGACACATTATAAAATATCTATACAAAAGTGTCTCTACATGAGGCTTGTGACTCCTGCACAAGAAACCTTTTTTGTAATCATGTTAGTGTGACTTTCTTGTTTGTTAAATAGAAAGCAGCATCGGAGCGAAGCTAAAAGGACAGTGAGAGCTGATCTACTTTGCCTGATGTAAATTCAGTTACGGTAGGTGCGGTTTCTGGTAAGAAGTTGCATTCTCGCTTACTACCTGAAAGCCTCTTACATTGCTAATCCTTAGTTGACTTGAGACACCCTGTACCTCCAATGTTATGTTCCAGTAGGTGACACCTAACTTATACAGTTTAGCTCGTTATCCGAATGTTTAGTTTTTGCTCCCCTGTTCATTCGTAATCCGTCATCACAACCATCTTGTGCTTGAGCAGTAGACAGTAGCTTACATTTACTAACTGCTGCATTTTGGTTGGGCATGTCCAGAATTTGGTGTTTCTGTTTCTGTTTGATGTGCTGATGATTTATTAAGAAACTCCGGTAACAGTACAATAGTGGATAATCTTGTCTATTTGGTTCTCCTGAGCCTATGTCCATGGTCTTGCACTGAGCCTCATGTGCTTCGGTCTGTGTCTCTTTTTTTTTGTGCTCCTTCTTCCTGCTATTTCTTCTAGCTAGTACATCTTTGGTCTCTCTTCCTCTTGCTGTCTAGCTCGTGTGTTTCTTCATGTTTGTCCCCACTAGCGACAATGGTCGCCTCAGGGTTGGATCCCTTCTTTGGTGGCATATGGGGCTTCTACTCGAGCACACAAAAATGCTTGGCATCAACTATTAGTTTGAAATCACTGACCTTCGGGCCAGATAGTAAAGATAAAACTAGCTCGAGAGTAAAAGAAGCACAATGAATGAGAAACAAGATGGCTCAGTTGTTGTACTAAAAAAAATTCAGATCATCTAAAGAGGGGTGGAGACCTCAATTTATATGGAGACAACCAGGGGACCTTATCTGGACAAAATTAAAATTCCATTTTTACCCACTATATACTCCGAATATTCCGTACATAAATGTCCAAAAGGCCATACAAGTAAAATTACACAGATAACAAAACCGTATGTCATTTCATAATGGAACTGCACTGCAATTGTCTTCACGCGCCAGTCTCTGTGTGGCTTGTTTTTGCATGGAGGTGCCCCTCGAATGCTTGAAAATGTGATCGAGAGTTACATTCATCCTCATAGTCATCCGTCTTGCATCTTTGTGAGTTCAGAAGCTTCCCCATTGTTTCCCTGCATTTAGAAATGAACAAACAAAAGATATCTGTTGGTAGCCAAAATTAGCACAATATCTAGTGGGTGTAAATACTTGAGGCCCTCGTACTCTTATGTCAATTCTTACGTTTCACCCATGTTGATGTTGCTATGCTTCCATGTAATACAAATTAATATCTCTGTATCCATTCAAAGATGTCCATTTTTCTTATGAGAAAAAAAGAATCCCGAAGTTTTGCCATGACTGGTTAATTGAGAGCACTCGATAGTACAATGCACCATAAAAGAAATGACATGGACATGTGCTTTCCTGTTGATATCATGAATTACTGCAACATCGACTCAGAAGGAGTCTTATATATTCTTCCGACTCTGGGACAGTTATTCGTTTCATGTCCACATCGATTTTTTATTAGGTTGGTTCGATGTCCATATATCGTTTATATTGAGTATGATTTCATTAATTCCACCGAGACCAGGTCACCGAGTTTATTTGCCGCTAACACAGTATGGCAATAGCAGCCTCCTAAAAATCTCCTGCCAATCAGGTTAAATACTTGTGTTGACGCTAGTTCGCAGCATCTCACACCACTTGAGCATCTCATGTGCAATCACCACTTAGAGATCCCAATCAACGCTGTGGTAGATCTATGAAACACTCACCCGCGAGGGACCCCATTAGGTTGTGTGCACCAGTGGGTTGCCTTAGACCCGCGATCGACAGCCAGGTAAGGCGTCACTTCCACCATGGAGACGAAGAACGAACAACAGGGCCAGAAAAGTGAAAGGAAAAGAGATAAATTGATAGATTCGGTCATGGATCATCAATCAAACTTGGTCTGTTATATTTATAGGATGTGGAGGTCTTGCTCTGGTACAAGTCAAACTAATGGAAAAATGCTTAAAAGCAGATCGTAACTCGATATACAACTCTATTTCAGACTCATCGCGACTCCTGAGAGATGTACAATTCCCACTGCAAATTTCTGATAATTAAAGGAAATTGCCTGGTATATTCCTCGGAATTGCAGCTGCCAAAATCTTTAGGCGATTCATATATCCGTTTCAATCATTTCGATGAGAGATTCATTTCTGAGCTCCATTCTTCAATTTGGCTTCATCTTCCCTCTGGTACAGGCCATTCTTTATATTTTCTTGCTTGAAATTGCCTTAACTTACATGGTACAAATAACCTGCACCTACTGTAAAATATAAAGATGATGATCATCCTGCATCGACGGTGATAATATTATGTCATTTTAGTTATGCTAATGTAAGCGAAACAAGATTTTCACAAATTTAGCAATACATGAGCAAAATATTTTTGGCTTCTCAACATTCAAGCATACTTAGTAATAGACATTTTTTTATGCAGCAACTACAGCCGATCATATAAATCATGGCTCCTTGGTAAAGCATCAGTAGAATATTTCTAATAACAATATGACAACCAAGGATTGTACCAAAACCATGGATTAGGATTAAATATACTCAAATATTCAGTCCATGGCAGATGCATCGATGGAATGAATGATGAAGACCAATGAGATGTTTGTTGACACTTATTTGCTCTTGGTGGTGAAAAACCCTTCATTTGATTCTCTTCTAGCCGATTGTTTTGCTTATGTGCAGCTATCTTATGTTTATATAATATAGTTCTACAAAGCTTGGCTTCTTCTTCACCATCTTGTTCCTTGACCTGAAATTTGAAGTTTTACTAGAATTTCTAGAAAAACCGGTTAGGCCAGATTCCTTGGAACCAACCACTTTATTGTTAACTTGCCCCCCGATCCATACTTGACATTTATTCAGCTATATCATTTGAAGTATGGTCATCAACAGGGAAAATTTTATTAACAGAACTAGGCGATGTTTCTTCAAGAACTGGTTTTCTTTATCTAGTGTCAAATCTGATTTTTTTTTAATCTGCCATCCTTTTTGACACGGTAGGCTTGCTTGATCACCTCATTCTTCTTTTTCTTCATAGACATATATTTCTTGGATCAAAACGGTCATTACTTGTAGGTGGTGGATTTATTAATCGATGGCTTCTAATAAGCAACATAGTCTAGACAAAAGTATGGACAATAATAGGGCACACAAAAATAATATGTCCCCATGGCATAGACAAGGTGATCAATGTGATAGAAACAACATTGACGATGTAGGAAATTATTCCATTGCCGATTTGTTTCATGGAACTGTTGTCTTGGAGGTGTTCTTTATTGTTTGGAATTATTAGGCCGACTAGCATTCTTCACATCCCTTTGATTTTGAGACATAACCAGAAGCTCTCAAAGAACGGGCTTAAGCTTTTCCTTTTGATGCTTGCTATGACCTTTAGCTTCAGTGGTTTTCCGAACACCAAGTTCAGGTTTTTTTGGGTTTCACCATATTTTGTTTGGATTTATTTTTAGAAACCCTAGAAAAAGAGGTCAGGATGGTCTTAAAACCGCTCAGGCCAGTTTTGGGACAACCATCACCTCTTCATGCATTTTGTTGCCCCTGAGTATAGAAGAAATAGATTTGTTTTCTATACTCTTACCGGAAGGTTTTGGTTCCACATTTTTGGCTTGTTGTGCCCGAATTAAATCTTGACCAAGAATATCATTAATTGGCTTACATTAATTTTGCATCGACACTAACATTAGTCGGCTTTTCGATAGCCAATTTTTGAAAGCATGAATTAAATCTTCTCTAGTCTCTTTATCAGTCATATACATCACAAATTCGGAGAGCTAAACAACTATAGTACTTGAAGATTGTATCGCCCCCAATCTTTCAAAGGTGGATGATGGCCTCCACTCCTTTATCTTGATGACACTTTGCTCTGTTTGCATGAACCGGGATAGAAACGATTCCGGCACACCCAACGATTTTCCCGCGTATACTCTTCAAGTGTATCCTCAGATACATCTTCATGCATGACTATATTTGTAGGGCATAATGGATCAGCTAGGATAGCCAGATTCTCGTCCTCTAGTGGAACCCCTCGCCATAGTAGATCCGTGGAACACTTGCCCAAGAGGGACCCCTGTCAGGGCGTGTGCACTAGTGGGTTGCCCTAGGCTCGAGAGGCCAGCCAGGGCGTCGCTTCTGCCATGGACACAAATAACGAACAACAATTACGGTTGAAAAACTGAAGGAATAATAAATAAAAAGTAAAAGATAAATTGATAGATTTAATTGTGGATCATCAGTTGTACTTGGCCCTTTATATTTATAAGGTGAGGAGATCTTGCCTTGCTACAGGTGGAAGGAAAATCACATAAAGACTTACCCATAACTCGATCTATAGATCTATTCCGTACTCCACTGGACTCCTGTCAAACATGTACCATTCCCACCAGAAATTTTCGATAAATAACAGAAATTTCCAGGTATATTCACTGGAATTACAACCGCCAACAGTGCTATATATCTCTCTCATCCAGACTCCAAACTAGACTATTCATATGTTCGTTTCGATCATCTCGACTAGTGCTATCCATTTATGAGCTCCACTCTACAATTTGGCTTCACCTTACCTCTGGCATAAGTTATTCTTTATATTTTCTTGCTTCAAATTTCCTTAACTTGCCACGGGTCAATTTTGAGTGTCAACAGCTTGAAACAAATTAAACGTCCGGAAGATGCAACTGTGCCCACACCAAAATCTTTACTAACATCCAATAAATTCAAATCCAAAATTAGAAATATCAACAAGTGTTCATTTCCATCAAAAAGAATCTGCCGTTCATGGATCTGATATAATAAGAGCAAATAGATTCAGCCGTATTTATGCACCACCGAATTTGGTGCAAGTTAATGATACAACATATCCGCTTAGATCGAGATGTCGTAATTCTTGTTCAAAGAAACTTATGAACTAAATATGTGTATGTGTGTGTGTGTGTGTGTGTGTGTGTGTGTGTGTGTGTGTGTGTGTGTGTGTGTGTGTGTGTGTGTGTGTGTGTGTGTAACGAGTCATTTTGGACTCCTTTCCTCTTAATATAATACAGTATAATGATCTACAACTCTCCTCTACATTAGAGAAAAAACAACATAGGAATTGTGCTAGGGTTATTAGGAATCTGATATTCAACAATCTATTTTTAATCTATAACAAATAGTGAATTAAATAAAAAATATTCAAACTTCCACATAACATGTTATATGTAGTATATTTCTTGACAAAATACATTTTGGGTATGTGGGAACACAAAAGTCATATGTGTGTGACAAAATTTAAAGTTGGACTTAGTTATATTAAAGAGTGTTAGAGATGTACCAGTTTGTAAACAATGTATAGTCCAACTTTCGTGAAATGGCATATAATCTTTATGACTATGCACATATGAAATGACTCCATGCAAAATTTCAGTTTTTTGGGACAACGTTTAGGTATAATTACTATTTAGTGTTGAATCTATATTTTCCTAGGAGTACATTTGAGCTTCAGTTTTCATAAATTGAGCTACACATGTACTCATCTACACATTTTTCATGAAAAAAATGGATGGAAGAGATTGATTAATAAGATGGCAGAGTCTTAAGATCCAATGGACAACATTTAGTGGAGATAACAATTTTTGTACTTAGTGGTGGATGATGTTGTAGTTAGTTTGAAGAGTTTTAGAATCAGTGAGCTGATAGTCGGTATAAACTATATACAGGATATGATATTCAACAGGTTGTCATGACCATAGAGGTATATTTCCATGGACCTATATTTCTTGACTTCTTTATTATTGCTCCTGTGTAAACCTTGAATTTCTCTCGGAAGACTTCTTCTTTGAATTGGACACGGGGCAGGTACG
>CM014271.1:61699199-61733175 GCA_004135705.1 Alloteropsis semialata | reverse complement strand
ATCTATCTAAATGTGAATCCGTATTCGAACTATTTATTTTGTATTCTATCCAATAAAAACAGACAAGATTCGTATTCATCTCTGATAATATTTGCATTAGTATCCCTATTCGAATTAAAATATAATAAAATATGATATCCAGATTCGATTCCATATGTATTTGATCCGAATCCATCCCTAGCCACGCCCCCCACGCCCACCCCGAACGCCCGTAAAACTTTTAGGATCCCTCTCATTAGTATGCTTAATAGGCCAACTGATCTTCACACACAAGTTTGTACAGAGTGCCAATATGTGGTAGTACTTTAGAATATTTTCTCTATACAAAAAGCAGCTTGAACTATGTGGATTTTCGTCACGAAGGCAGGAAATCTAATATTGGTGCTCCTAGTTTAGCTAAGCTAGCTTGTACTTTGAGTTCAAGGCGTTTAAGTATGGATGCTCGAGGTTCTTTGCATTATTAAAGTACTACATGCTAATAATTGTTGAAGTCATGAATAATATTTTTTACCTTTTCTATAAAAGGTGCACACTCGAATGAATGGAAAGACTCGAATGGATGGAAAGCCGACTAGAGCCTTGTCTTTCAAATTCACCAAATGCACCAATGGTGGTTGAAATGAAACCAACCAGACGATGAACCAAATTTTTGCCTTCTATTTTTTTGAATTAGTGCAAACACCTTCGAATGCAGAGTCTCACAATTTGATGAGTACAACTTACCTCCTTCCCTTCGACCCAGATAATATGCTATACATATCTCTCCTCAGTTGGTTAACTTGTGTGTAAAGTGTTTTTCTTTTTTTAGGATTGTGCAGATATAAATTATTCTATTATGATTGTTTAATGCATCTATAAATAACGAAGAAGTGATAATAATAAATAAATACATTGAATATATCTTGTATAATTGTGTCGTCTAATAGCATATGTTGTATACGTACGGTGCCCCCCTAGATTATTTTCTGGTTTTGCCACTGTTTATAATGACTTTGACAATTCATCTTATTAAAAATATTATATGAATACCATTTATTTTGTTTGTGGTCTACTTTATTATGTACTTTAATCAAATAATATAATTCCCTCAATACTATAATAATTCCTGACGTAAACAGATATCGATGAATGTACACGCCCCGAGGTGTATCCATGCTATGGGGTTTGCAAGGACACTGAAGGATCCTACCATTGCAAGTGCCCCTCAGGTTACATGACCACCAGCGGTGATCCGAAGAAACAACGATGCATCCGAAAGTTCCCTATCAAAGCACAGCTTGCCCTAGGTTATAAAATGCCTCTCTCTCTCTCTCTCTCTCTCTCTCTCTCTCTCTCTCTCCATAATTTTCTTATAACTTTCTTTCTTTCCTAACCTTTACAAAAAAAATGTATGCATTTCCATCATCTGTGCAAAATATTTAGATGTTAACTAAGCGGAAAACCTTAGTTGTGAATAAGTTCATTTGTCGGAAATCAAGAATTAACATCGCCACAGAGGCATAGACAGAACCAAGTGCATCAAGATCCATTTTTTATTTTTTTTACAACTATGGAGTTGAAAAGCTACATTTTAACTTATGTGAATTTGATGAAGTGTTAGTTCTTTTAAAGATTTGCTTGATTACCTAGAAAATCCAACCAGACATAATCACATAAATGCTAAAAGATGCTTAACTTAGTACTTTTACTCACTGTGGAATACGCATTTATTAGTGAAGTATGTCAATCCTGTAGGGCCAACAGGATTAACGCAAATAAACATAGTCACATGGAATGTTAGGCTAATTCTCCATATTTTCTCTCTGTACCAAATGGAAAGACATGTGAGTGAAAGACCAATGAGAACTCTTACTGATTAGTCATGATCTTCTGTACATATGTAGGCATATCTTTGGGCTTTTCCTTGTTAGCTGTTGCTCTGCTCTTCACATTAATGGTGTGCCACAAAAGAAGGATGAACCAACTTTTCAAAAGGAACGGTGGTTCGGTGCTTCAAAAGGTGGAGAACATCAGAATTTTCACCAAGGAGGAGCTCAAGAGAATCACAAAGAACAATTCACATATCCTTGGCAAAGGAGGCTCCGGTCAAGTCTATAAGGGAACTCTTGACGACAGCACAATGGTGGCAGTGAAGGCGTCCATTGAGGTAAGCGAAGCTCTGAAGGAGGATTTCACTAATGAAGTGATCATCCAGTCACAAATGATCCACAAGAACATCATCAAGCTCTTGGGTTGCTGCTTAGAGGTTGATGTCCCAATGCTCGTGTACGAGTTTGCTCCTAATGGGAACCTCCACAACGTCCTCCATGGCAAAGCCAACCGCCACCTGCCTCTCTCACTGGACTTACGTCTGGACATTGCAACGGAATCTGCGGAGGGGTTAAAATACATGCACTCGTCCACAAACCATACCATACGACATGGTGATGTCAAATCAGCCAACATACTTCTGGATGACAATTTCATGCCAAAAATCTCGGATTTTGGGACGTCCAAGCTGCTAGGCAGAGATGAGGATTTCACAATGTTTGTGGTAGGTAGCATGGGCTATATAGACCCGGTATTCCACCAGACCGGTCTTTTGACTCAGAAGAGCGACGTTTACAGCTTTGGAGTTGTTCTCTTGGAGCTCATCTGCAGGAAGCCAACCATATACGATGAACATTGCAGCCTCATCATTGAGTTCCACAGAGTTCTGGAGAAGGACGGCAGTGGAAAGGCAATGTTCGACAAGGATATTTCAATAACCGAAGAAGATATGTTTGTCCTGGAAGAAATTGGCAAGCTTGCTGTCGAGTGTTTGAGTGAGGAGGTTGAAGACCGACCTGATATGAAGGAGGTAGCAGAACAGCTTGTGATGCTTAGAAGAGCCAGGAAACATGGAGAATGGAACTACAAAATCCCCATCATGCATTTTGACTAGATCGAAAAACTGGATCCGAGGAGGTTCCAAGATCTTCGCCACCTATATATATATATATATATATGGCCAGCGCTAATCCATACCCAGGGTATGGAATAGCTATTCCATACCCGAGCCATCCGACGCACCCTCGCGTGCGAGCCCGCAAGCCTCTCTGGTTTTTCACGGAGGAACGGCGAGTCTGTTTTTTTTCCCTCTCACGCGGGTCAATCGTGCATGGGGAAAAGGCGTTGTGCCCGATTTTTTTTCCCTCTCGCAGGTTGAATCGTGCCCGAGAAAAAAGGCGTTGCTATTTTTTTGGTTCGCATGAGATTGCGTTGCGCTATTTTTTATTTTGTTCGCTTGAGGTCCGGTTTGATGTGCTGTTTTTTTCTTTTGTATACGTGGGGAACCTTGGTTCAGGATAGTNAAGAAGCACCATGCAGTTCATTCCGGTGATGAGGAAATAGTGATCCCCTACCTCGCAAGTATATGTACGTCTATTCCTCGTGTATAAACACATCTATATATGTATGTGCTTCGTGTAGTTATCCCCTACCTCGCAAGTAGCTACTCCCTCGTTCTTTTGGCACCATGCCTGTGCTTGGTTAGGACAATTACAGGATGATTAGAGAGATTTTAGCCTCGAGTGTTTTCATATAATAATTAGATGTTAGAATCTTTGTTCTTGTTTAATAATCACATGAAATTGGGCTTCAAGTTTGTAAAAAAAGTCTGTTTCCACACACTCTGTCAAAGTGGCGGAGGAGAGCCTAGGGCCACTATGGCCATGGCCCTAGGCGTGGGCCGAATTTTTCCATACTGTAGAATACTGTTGCAAAGAGGCCCATCATAATTAGCCTAACCGGCCCATGGAGTTGCCCTAGTCGCTGGAACAGCCCAACTCCGCCTGTTAATATAATGTAATGTAATGTACTGCTTTTATGTCATGTACTGTAACCGTCACAATTGATGTCGTGATCGTGACTTGTGACATTTTTGACAATTTTTTTGAAAGACCAATAAAGACACATACACTGCGCCGGCTGTTCCGTTCTTGAGATTGACGAAGTTACTACATCGCCTCGCTATCGAGGGGCACGTCGTTGCCTACCACTAAAAGAACAATGCTAGTTAAATCCTGAAATAAATCCAGAAAAATGTGACACCCATGCCGAGTCGGATACTCGAACTCGCTGGGTAGGTTCCATCAAAAGAAACCTAACCAACTAAGCTACGTTTAGTTCCACAACATTTTTGTCAATTGTCATGGAAGAAATTAAAGGCTGTAAGGATGAATGTGACTAATAAAAACAGTACATTGCTGGGCCGAGAATCATCTTTTATGGTGTCAGAGAATCGATATAAAGCTGATATCGTGATAAAAAAAATTTAACAGCGTGTTATTGGTCGTTTTCCCGATAAAAGCAGCTATAAGAGGGCCAAATGCCCAGCGAATTGCAGGCATTACTTTCATTGTTTCAGCAAAGCTCATGAGCATATTATATTGGTCAATTGTACGAAAAACAAGATAGCCAACACTTCCCCCGAACTCGTCCATCTGCTGCATGCTCATCATCGGCCCAGGTCAGCGTCCCTGGAAGTGGATGTGGATCCCTGCCTCCCTAGCTGATTCTTTATATATATATATATATATATATATATATATATATATATATATATATATATATATATATATATATATATATATATATATATATATATATATATATATATATTATATTATCTAAAAAAAAGCTGATTGTTTTGGAAGTTGACCCTCCTCTTTTGCCCGTTGGGCGGCGATATCTGAGACGGCTCTATAAAAAGATTTGATTCCAGAACCAGGCATTCTATTTATGTTGTGGAAGAAAGATAGTATATACTGGTCTTGAAACCAAAAAACGGCCCAGTTAACCCAGCTATGTAGACAGATCTCACATAGAAGCACGCACGGGCCATCTTAATTAAAAGCCCATTTTGCATATGAATCATGCAGCCGTAGTCAGTGCGGCACGTTCTCTTTTTTTCCCCCGTTTTCCAATTCATAGTGTACTATGACACAATTCAGGATTTCAAGCTTCATAAAAGCACACAAGTCAAAACACTCATTTAAGCAAATGCTAAGTCTAATTCAACACTTTTGGATAAATTTTTGAATTAATAAATTCAAAATATCACTCTAGTACAATCAACTTTTTGAAATACTAGATTCAACATTTCTTCGAATCAAGTTCAACACTTTAGACAATCTAGTTTTTATGCAAAATATTGAAAAAAATTCAAATGTTTATTTTTATATGGATATAAAATATATATACATACTAATTCTTTATTTGTTGCTTTTATTCCTATTAACACCATGGTGAAGACAGCTCTAAAAATAATCATTGGTTTAGGAGATATTGAAATTTTTATACAAACTCAACCTGTCACACATCTAAACCAATCACGTGTTGACAACTTGTCACACCCGGTTTTAAAGAATAAAACCAAGTAACTCATATGTGCGCCAGGATCCGTTCACACACACACGATGACATCATTAGCCATAACAAACCAGTGTATATCGTACTAAAAGAGAGTTAAATAGCATTATTACAAACCAATAATATAATCCTTAATAAATCGAATAAACGTCTCAACTAGTAACTGAATAAACTCCTCCACAGGCAGTCGACTGGTGGAATGCACGCCTAGAACTCGTCAACCTCCTCAAGGTAATCTCCACATGTATCTCCCTCTGAGCCGCAGATAAAACAAGTTGAGTACACTTATGGTTGATCCTCAGCAAAGTGGAGTAATAATAAATATGACATGCAAGACTTTATCATGAGAGGGTCCAAGCCACTCTTAACCGTGAGCACAGTTGTTATAACAGTTTTACACTCTGCAGAGGTTGTACACTTTTCCACAAACAATGTTTCTTATATAGCCTGAGGTAGTTAGCCTCTTCAACACTTCCTTAGGTGAGGGGCCAGAGAAACATTACATGACATTTACAAAGAATTATTAACATAAAACAACCCGCTAAGGTTTCAAGCCACAACAAAGCATAACCTTTCCTAATCGCCGAGTTACTTATCAAAGCATACTCCCAAGAGGTCCGACTATACTCCATCTATGCTTCCCCTCTTGCCCTTTCGGTAAGATTATTACAAGTTAACTCTTCTAATTAATTAGTTATGACCAGAACCCATTAGCTATATGGTTGCACTATTTTCTTGGGTGGTCACTTCATGTTCCAATTAAAATAATTATCTTATTTACCATCCAATGAGCATATCCCAAATTCATAAAGTTTAGCATTAATATTCTCCATAACCCAAAGTAAAGCAACTAAGAAATGATACCCAATATAAATTAAATAAATAGGTTATGCAAGGAAAAGATAAACAAGACTAGTCACATCCTTAAAAATAGCTCCCATCAATATTATAACCATGCATGACATAAAAGTAAATGTGATATTAATAATATGATTATCCTTGGAATAAACATGATCAAGGACACTTGCCTTTGGCAAAAGGCTCCTGCTGCTCAGAGTCGTCAAAAAACTGCTCCTGCTCCTCCTCGAACGGCTCTCCTTCTAACGCACATCACACAAACACATATAAGAAAGCAATACAACAAAATAAGAAACAATACACAAATCATTGATAATAGAACAAAACAACAGAATAAACTATTGTACATGTCATAAGGATCACATGAGCGAAAAAATCACTTGATTTGGAGCTAAAACGACAAAGATACGGCCTAAACGTGATTCCAGGGGTATAATTGCAAAGAACAAGAAATTCCTAGGCATAACCGCAAGAACCGAGGACTAAAAACATAAATTAAACATCAAAACCTAAGGTCTATGGTGTAAAAGGTAGAACAGGACGGCAGCTATTAATCCTTGAAAGCCTAGGGAGCTGAAAGGAACAAAACAGGACCTATGCGTAAATACTTTGAACTAGGTATGGACGACAGGTTAAATTCTTAAAAACCGAGGGGCTCTTCAAGAATTTTCCCAAAGCTGACCGATATCCAAAATCTTTGACCTAGATCTGGACCATCGATCGCGATGAACGACTCTGGACGCGTCTGGTCGCCGGTCGGCTGCGGCGGCAGACGGCGACGCCGGTGGCGGAACTCGCCGGAGAATGGCGATCTCGAGCTACAGAGCCTAAAAATCAATGCAGAAAGGGCCACGAGAAAGCAGGGGACCTCCCGAACCTGATCAGGGTATCGTGGTCATTGGTTGGGCTACGTTGACGATCGGACGGCGATAAGGGGCAACGCCGGTGATTCTGTACAGCGACGGCGACCAATTAGTCACCGAAAACAGGGGAAAACACAAGGAGAACTTGCTCTGGAGCTTCGGTAGCTCACCGGGCGACGCCTAGCCATCTAGGAGGACGAACTTTCAAGAGTAACAAATGCTTCGGTAGTTGCGTGACGAAACCACAAGTGCTCAAGGATTAGGATTGCTCTCCAATGCTCACACACAAGTCTCTCTCTCAACCCAACTCAAAAGATTTAAGCTATGAACATAAGTCTCACTTAGAGAGATTGGGGAGAGCTCAGCTAGCCTCTAGAATGTGTCAAACACGAGAAGAACTAGCAGCCCCTCCAAGAGGAGCTCATGGGTATAAATACACATCTCTCCAAAAACTAGCCGTTATTCTGTCAGAGAAAACCGGTTCCACCGGTTCCAAAAACCGGTTTCTCCGAATTTCAAAGAAACTAGCCGTTAGACGCTTGAGGCCATAAAACCGGTTTAACTGGTTCCCAAAACCGGTTCTACCGGTTTTGCCATGGAACCCCCACTAAGTTAGAAACTTTCACGGTTAGACTCACAAGGGTTCACTTGAGCACTTTTGAAGTTTGTCATTCAACCAATGTTGCATCCCTCTTGATATTACGGCAGACCTATACTCAAGACATAAGATGAATCATAAATCAACCACTTGAGCTTGTATGTCAACAATCATGCCAATACTTAAACAATCACTTCTTTGAGGGCTTTCAACATTGTATCTTGAACTGAGCATATCCACCTTGAACTAGTGACTTAGGATTTTCCACAACTAATATTTGAATTCACTTTGATCCTTAAGCCACTCCCTTCATCAAACATAACATATATATGCATTGCATTGCTTCTCTTGACAAGACTTGGATATGATACTTCGAAACACCCCGGATACTAGATACTTCGCCTTAGCAATTCGCACATGGTCTTATGTCGTCACTTAACCAAAGCTTGCTTAGTCTCTCGCTCTAGTCATCTCGATTTGTTTCTTCATCACTTACCCTTGCATCATCTAGTTAACTTTCCTTTGCCATAGAGTGAATTCCATTTGAAATATTTTTCAAATGCTTGTTCTTGATTGATAAAGAATATCCCATGAATTGCAAGCTTCCAATCAATAAGACCAATATGTAACATATATGCTCATGTCATTTTATCATACATACATGAAGTCTTGCAATATCCAATCTTATGTATTTTCCTTCTTTTCTTAGCTGATCCATAAATCTTTATCTTCATCATAGTGATATTGTCTCATGTCTTGTCCAAAGAGCATCCATGTCATGAGACCAACAAAAACAACTTTCATTGAAATTAACATCCTAATATTTAATGACAGTCCTCCTTAAGCAATTAGAGACCACATATCATGCATAGAACTATGTCTCCATCACAAACATCAAAGATTTGCCACTTTCAATAATCTAGAATCATGGAATCACACTTGCTTGCTTGGATTAATAACCACATATATCATGAGCATATTAAATGTAAATGAATTACACGAATAGATCCCTGCTCATGCACTCAAACAAACAAGTTAGTCCTTTAATCATTTTGTCACTCAATTCACCAAAATCCACTTGAGGGCCTAGATGCACTTTCAATCTCCCCCTTTTTGGTGATTGATGACAACCCGATTAAAGCTCATAGATAATACAAATAAACATTAACGAATTCTCAGATCTGTTATGAGCTCCCACTTAATATGTGCTTTGAATAGAATTTCAATAATTCAGCCTCACATGCCAAATACACATATAAGAGAAAAACATGGGAGCTCCCCCTATATCTAAGTGTTCATGGATCAAAGAAGATACTGAGATAATAAATAAAAGCATTAAGATGAAAAATGACATGCATATCATAAAACTCAAAGAAGGTGTATGTGTGCTGTCCAGACAAAAACTGGTTTCACCGGTTTCTTGAACCGGTGGAACCGGTTCTTCCAGTCACCACACATACAAAACATTACATCATTCAAACATGCATATAAAACTAGCACAAGATCACTTAAATGACATAAAAGGTTCATTACACACAGAAGCACAAAATCAAGTTCCTCAAGTCCACAAAGGATAAGATTTGATAAAATTATTACATTCAAGTTTCTGCAACACAGCAGAAACCGGTTTCACTGGTTTGCCAAATCGGTAAAACCGCTTGCTCCAGGGACAACACACTAAACTCAAACACGAAACTTTAATCCTTGGTCTTCTCCCCCTTTGTCATCCAGCATCCAATAAGTGCCAGAAGAAGAGTAGTGCTGCCCGATCCTGTCAACCATCACTGACCATCACCATTATGGCTTGGAGAATCTTCTGCCCAAAACGGAGTTCCAGTAGAAGGACCAGTAGGAGGACCAAAGAGAGCTGCAGCAGCCCTTGAGGCAAGATCTTCACCATGTGAAGAGAGAGGAGGTGCTGCTGAAGATTAGGCTCTAGGGAAATCCATTCTAGTCATGCCTGGTGCAGGTGGAGGAGGTGGTGGCTGATATGCACCATACCCAAAGTGGTGCTGAAGTGGCTCAAAGTAGGCGCTCGACTGATAGTTTGCCACCATGTCATCACGAGAGGGGATCTCGGGCTCCTCGCGCTCTGGAGAGATAGGGGATCTTGGAGGCTGAATATTTTGCGCATTGTACATCCTCTTCATCATATCCCTATCTTTCTTTGATTCTCTTCTCACCCTCTGCTGCTCAACCAAAATATCCCTTTGATTTTTACAAATACCAGTGAAGAAGCTCAAGATGCGACGAATGGGGGATGAAGGCTTCTCATTAGCATGAGAGGAAGAAGATTACCGCTGGTCGGCCCAAACCGGTTTGATCGGTCTCCCAAACAGGTTAAACCGGTTCCAGGCTGGGCTGTGGCTGAAGGCTACTGCTGCTGTTGCTCACTTTGCTGATCATGATTTGGAGATGGCACTCTGACCTTCTTGGGTGGTTTTATCCTTAATGGCTCATGCTTTGTGTCCTTTACAAATTTCTTGCTAATGGTTTTCTCAATCAAGTACATGACATATGGTGCTAATCCACAAAGCTTTTGTGGACTTTCAGATATAGTCCTGATTTCCTCCCATAAATATTCCCCAATGCTGAAATTTACCCCAGGAGGTCTCATAGCAGCAAGTAAATCTCTAGCATAGTTTGACACATCTTGTTGATTTCCTCCTCTAGGTGTAAGGGTTACTCTAAAAAGATGGTTCAAGATTTGATAATAAGTATAGAGACCCTTTACCTTCCCAATGTTGTCTTGCTCGGTCCTAGGATACATAAACTTTGTGTCTTTAGGAGGCATAGGACCATCAGCTCTATGTAATTTGGGATGAGAGGCATCATCATCTCCAAGTCCAAACCTCCTAGAGAATGCAGAAAAAGAGATGTTATATGCTTTTCCCTTGGTCATCCAATGCATCTTCCTCACATTCCCACCTTCCTCAACATATAAAGCGGCATAAAATTGAGCTATGATTTCTTTGTTCCATGAATATCTGAAGCTCATGATCCTTTTGACCCTTGTGTTAGTGCACATACTGATGATTTCATTGAAGATAGGATGATCAAACTTTGCCATGTAGTCCCAATCAATCCATTTGGACTCAGCCTCAATATGTCCCTTCTTTCCAACAATAGCTGTAGCATAATAATCTTGATGGAACAAGGTGTGAAACCTATAATCAGTTGCTGTCTTAGGAGTGCTAATATAGCTTTCTCTCCTCTTTCTCCTTGCCACCTCAGTCATCCCACCGAGAAGAAAGTTTTCTCCTCTTCTTGGCGCAACAGGTTTTCTAATTTCAGGCATTGCCATCTTTTCCTCCTCTTCTCCTTCCTCAACATCATCACCGCTTCCCTCTTCTTCATCGCTGCCAGTTCCTTCCTCACCATCATCGCTGCTCTCAACAGCTACTCCTTTCCCTTGACGATGTTCAACTCTATAATCCTCATCGCTAACTTCATCATCATCACTAGATGTATTGACAGCTTCTTTATGAACTTTCTCAATATCTCTGGAAGCTGCTCTCTTTTTCTTTCTTGGCCTCAGAGTACGCCCACTGCTCCTAGGAGGATCATCAAACGGCATAGCTCCTGATCCAGAAAAATTTGGATTATCAGCCATCCCTTTCTTTCTCCTCTCGTAAGTCAGAACTTCCTGGTCAAAAGGATACGAACATTAAGATTAGAACTCAGGAATAAATTGGAGATGAAAAAGATCACAAGATGAATATTTGAGATCAGCTGGGCACTGCTCTGTCCAGAACCGGTGAAACCGGTTTGCCAAACCAGTGAAACCGGTTTTGAACAAAGCACAAAGACCAGGTGCAAGGCTAGGGATAAAAGATGGATTTAAAGATATGATCAATTGAATTCAAATCCTTGTCAATATGATATATTCCATAACCAACAGTCCTTGCTTAGATTGTTCACAAGTGAGGCTAGCTGAGCAGAATGGATGGATAAAGTGTAGGAAATTAAGAGTATATCTATGAACAACAGTCCTACAACATTGAGAAAGGATTACACATTGAATATGGATTACTTAGGGTTTTCCTGCACAAACCGGTGAAACCGGTTTGGTGAACCGGTGAAACCGGTTCTTTGCAGTTGAACCCTAAATCGCCCATCCTCAAAATGTAGCTCACCAAATCCAAAACCATTCATGGGGTAGATTTCTGGGCATACTAGGAGATGATTTCTTGAAGGGTTTTGACAGATATGCAACGAGAAAATAGATCGGGTGAGGGGAACTTTTGATACCTCGAATACCTAGGCCACATGAGATTTTGAATGCAAAGCGGTGTCCACACCGGTGCCACCGACTCCCAGCACCAAATCCTTCTCAAGAATCAAGGGGGACTGACCTTGTTCCTTGGAAATCTTCAAATCTCCATGGGGGGACCAAGGTCGCCAAAGGGGAGCACGGGAAAGAGAGAGAGGTCGGGCCTGGGTATGTTAGGAAGTGAATGAGGGGTGAAGGGGTAACTTCTCCTGTGGTAAAAGAGATAAGGGTGTGGCCCCGGCCAAAATCGGTGAAACCGGTTTGCCAAACCGGTGAAACTGGTTTTCGCCAGAAAACCAGAAAAGATGATTTTGCTCTCCTTTACACTTAGATCCTGATCTGATGAGATGGATAACTTTAGGATTAAATCAGGAACTAGATTTAGCATTGATAGATTGAGATTTTTCAATATTCTTCAAACCTCCTTGATACTTCCAAGAGGGTTTGGAAAGATAAAGAATTTTATGGACTTGAGGAAAATCTCACCATTTGTGACTAGCCATCAATCAATCAAGGGCAACAATAGTCACAAATAGATCGATTAGCTCACAAAGACCAAGAACCAAATATTTTCAAAAACACACAGGTCCTATCATGCTAGTTGGATTTTTCAAACTCTATCCTATGTCACATAAGCATGCAACAAATCAAGTCAAGAACCATATTAGAATGTTTAGTATATTCCTTTCACCATTTTATAGAACATATGACACCTAGTCAATTTTAAAGATGGAGTTTGCTAAACATCTAATAGGTACATAGAACGGGACTTGAGAGAGATACATGCAAAAATGCACATACTAGCATAGATATGAGGCCTAGATGCTCAATGTAAAAACATGGGTTAAAGAAACATACCTTGGCCTCTAGCTAATCCTTTCTTCACATTGGTGAAGATTCATATCACAAAGCTTGTGCATTGCCAATATAATCCAAATGTCTTTTCTCTTTATAATTTTCCTTTTTCATACACCATAGAAGAGAAATGCATTAAATAGCACAGGACCTAGTTTCATCATTTAGTGATTTTTGAAATGGAGAGGCATAATGGATCACCAAAAGATGAAACCCAACAATATAGTTTAAATTCCTTTTTCTTGATGCACATGTGTATACGGATGGAAGACAAGCTCATATGTATCAATCTTGTCACAAAGCCAGGCAAAAGGATTTAATCTATATTATGGCAAGCAGCTATTTATTAAGAAAATTCATTGTCCAAATAAGAAATAGATACAATTTTATCAATTTTGAACAAAATGCATAGCTTGCTCCAAAGAGAGACAAACTCTCACAAATGGGACTACAAGATCACTAAAAGAAATTGTTAGTCTCAAAGACACAAATTATAAGATAAACTCCCCTTCAATAGGTGCATCAAGTGTTTGAATCACTTGTCGCATGCACTTGTTCAACTTAATGAGCTTGAGGAATTTATTTCACAATTTGGTCCCAGCATATAAATAAATTGCATTTATTGAAATGGTGCCAAGAATACTCACTACCACAAAGATAGTACATGAATTTGTATGCCATGGAAGTGCTGAGAGAAATTCTTGTATTATTCCACCTTAGATGAAATCTGGCAACATAGATTAGACTTCCTACCGGAACTTCTGGCACTGTTGACCAGAACTTCTGACCTCAGCCAGAGCCCATCGGACCTTTTAGGGCGGAAGATCCGGATCCGACCGAAATTTAAGTGAGGCACATTGAGCCAAATCGATGAAAAATCGATTTGCCAAACCGGTCAAACCGATTTTTCCTGGCAGCTTCATATCAGTGAAAATATATATTTATATGTTTCGAGAAATTCTTTCTTCATTGATTTTTTAAGTTCCTGCACTTCAAAGTAATATGCTCTGCTAGAGAGCCATTAAAAGCATCTTATGGCATTCGGAGAATAAATGGTAGAGATAAGTGACTTAGACATATCCAAGCATTCACAACCAAATATGAAATACTTGTATCCATAAAGAAGAATATGTATAAGTCAACCAATTAGAACATGTTACCAAGATGTCATTGGAAATGATATAGCCGATTCAGTGATGCTTTGGCAAGTTGGTGAAGCTCACATATTTTGATTTATTTGCCAAATTCCAATGCATCTCTGTTCCCCTGCAGGTCTAGCAAGTACTCTTAGGTACCCAAGCCATGTTGGGTCCTTCAAGGTTAGTCACAAGGTGCTTAGGTATCCAAATGGCCCTTATGCTAGTTTGAGAAGAATCAATCACTCTAGTAGCATAGGTACCAGCTTTGTCCCTCCTAAGCTCAGTAAAATTATAATGAACAAGATCTGGCTTAGGAGCATTACCATTTGGGCAATCTTTACCCATATGTCCCTTTGAGCGACAAACGTACCAAATGCGGCTTTTGATCTTGCTTGGTGATGCATTGCTATTTTTCTTGATCCCTTGCTTCTTGCTAGCCTTTTTCTTGACAGACTTGGCTTGATCACTTTTCTTGTCGGGTTGATGCACTGCCTCATCCATAACCGGTTTTATCGGTTCCTGGAACCGGTTAAACTAGTTTTACACAGGCAGTTCTTCCATCTTCAGTGGACAGGCATTAATCAAATGTTCAACTTCTTTGCATTTGTAGCATGGCCTTTTCTGGGATCCTCTGTGCTTCTTTGCCTTGCTCTTATGCTTGATGGAGCACATTGATGCATAATGCCCCATGTTTGAATATTTGAAGCATTGTATGTGATCAAGCTCCCTTTTCTTCTTTTCTTGAGTCTTGTCTTTGTTGACTTGCTTGTCATGCTGAGGGATTGAGCTAGTGACTATTGATCCCTTCTCAAGCTTATTCACTATGCTTTCATGGTTATCTTGAGAAGGTTGCACTTGGCCCTTTCCCTTAAGCTTGACCAAGTCATTCTTGATCTTTTCATCCTCTTGCTTGATATCTTCTATTTTTCAGCAAGGAGATCATCACAAGACTCTACAACAACATGCTCAACACAAGATTTGGTTGCTTGGGAGCAACACGGTTTTTCACATAATAACGTAGAATTGATGTGAGAGCATGTGAATGTGTGTGTATGAGGTTCAAGATATTTTACCGATGTAACCATGACCTCATGAGCTTTTTCTAGCAAAGCATATGAGTCAGCAAGCATCTATTGGAATATTCAAGTTCCTTATGAGTGCCTTGCAATTTCATATGCTCACTAGTGAGCTTCTCAAGTTGAGCACTAAGCATTTGTTTGTCTTATTCTAAGGATGCTACACAAGTAGATAAATCAGTAGCACAAGCATAATCCTTTAAGAAGATTTCATACTTACTAACCAAGGAGGCATGTGATGATTTGAGAGCCCCTAGTTCTTTGGTCAAAGAACTTAGTCTCTCATCAAGTTGACCGTTGCCTTTCTTGGTCTTCTTCTGCTTCTTCTTGGCCATCAAGCACATTATGCTCTCATCACTGGAGGATGAACATACTGAGGTGGAGACTTTGCTTAAGTCATCGCTTGTGCCTTTAGCAGGGCTGAACATGGGTTCACTGTCAGAACCGGTTTTTCTGGGGTTGCAAACCGGTGAAACCAGTTCCTGCACAGGAACCATGCTCTGCATATTTTTGTTCTCTTGCTCCATGGATGGCATCACTTGAGGCTCATAATATATTGTTGATGAAGTTGAGCACTCCACAGGTGACTCTATGACTTCTTGCTCTTTATCATCGTATTTGGGCGTTGAATATAACTCGGAGAGAAGAGCCCAAATGAGATGGGCATCTTTTCGGATTTCTGGCATTCTATAGATGATTTCCTATAGATCTCCACAGACAGATGTATTCAAGAAGTTAGAGATACAAGCATTGAGTTGCGTGCGATTTAACTCCTCTTAAGTGATATTTGACCAATCAACCTTGTTCATATCAAACTTGGGAGGTAAAATGCTCGCAACTAAAATTTGCTCTACAGCAGTACCTGAATACCTAAGTACGTTATGCACATGAGCAGACCAAGAATCATAGTTTGAGCCATCACTTACAAGGGGCACAAATTGTACCTCAAATGACATCGACATCTTTTTCTTCACGGCGGTTAAGCTTTGAAGTGAAGCCATGCTTTGATACCAATTGAAAGGACCTTGATATCGCCTAGAGCGCGGGGGGAGGGAGGGTGAATAGGTGAATCTGCAATTTACAAAAACTAATTCCAACTGTCAGCACCCAAACCGGTAAAACCGGTTTGGTAAACCAAAAAAACTGGTTTCACACAAATTACACCAACAAATGAAATTTGCCCCTCTACGAATTCTAGCACAAACCACAAATGGTGTGAAGCTTCCACAGATGTTTCTAAGTGTTCCAATAAAGCTACTGCACACAGCTCAAGCACACCGAAGTAGATCGAAGCGGAAGCACAAATAATATGCTAGAAATGACAAAGTGAGGAAAATTCAAACCAAGACATAAGGAGTTGTTTTCTCAAAGTTCGGATTCACTGCTTGCACCAAGCCGCCACCAAGGCACAGTGAATCCTACTCTCCGTTGAGGAAGCTTATGCGACCACACAAGGTCAAGCTATGTCCTCCTTCCACTAAGAGACCTCTTTCCTTGCGGGGGTGAGGTGAAACCTTTACAAACGATCCCGTGTCTCACCACACACTTCGGTAGCTCACCGGGCGACGCCTAGCCGTCTAGGAGGACGACCTCCAAGAGTAACAAATGCTTCAACAGTTGCTTGACGAAACCACAAGTGCTCAAGGATTAGGATTGCTCTGCAATGCTCACACACAAGTCACTCTCTCAACCCAACTCAAAAGATTTAAGCTACGAACACAAATCTCACTTACAGAGGTTGGGGAGAGCTTAGCTGGCCTCTAGAATGTGTCAAACACAAGCAGAACCAGCAGCCCCTCCAAGAGGAGCTCATGGGTATAAATACCCATCTCTCCAAAAACTAGCCGTTATTCTGTTAGAGAAAACCGGTTCCAACGGTTCCAAAAACCGGTTTCTCCGGATTTCAAAGAAACTAGCCGTTAGACGCTCGAGGCCACAAAACTAGTTTAACCGCTTCCCAAAACTGGTTGCACCGGTTTTGCCAGGGAACCCCACTAAGTTAGAAACTCTCACGGTTAGACTCACAAGGGTTCACTTGAGCACTTTTGGAGTTTGTCATTCAACCAATGTTGCATCCCTCTTGATAGTACGGCATACCTATACTCAAGACATAAGATGAATCATAAATCAACCACTTGAGCTTGTATGTCAACAATCATGCCAATACTTGATCAATCACTTNTTTTGTTCTCTTGCTCCATGGATGGCATCACTTGAGGCTCATAATATATTGTTGATGAAGTTGAGCACTCCACAGGTGACTCTATGACTTCTTGCTCTTTATCATCGTATTTGGGCGTTGAATATAACTCGGAGAGAAGAGCCCAAATGAGATGGGCATCTTTTCGGATTTCTGGCATTCTATAGATGATTTCCTATAGATCTCCACAGACAGATGTATTCAAGAAGTTACAGATACAAGCATTGAGTTGCGTGCGATTTAACTCCTCTTAAGTGATATTTGACCAATCAACCTTGTTCATATCAAACTTGGGAGGTAAAATGCTCGCAACTAAAATTTGCTCTACAGCAGACCTGAATACCTAAGTACGTTATGCACATGAGCAGACCAAGAATCATAGTTTGAGCCATCACTTACAAGGGGCACAAATTGTACCTCAAATGACATCGACATCTTTTTCTTCACGGCGGTTAAGCTTTGAAGTGAAGCCATGCTTTGATACCAATTGAAAGGACCTTGATATCGCCTAGAGCGCGGGGGGAGGGAGGGTGAATAGGTGAATCTGCAATTTACAAAAACTAATTCCAACTGTCAGCACCCAAACCGGTAAAACCGATTTGGTAAACCAAAAAAACTGGTTTCACACAAATTACACCAACAAATGAAATTTGCCCCTCTACGAATTTTAGCACAAACCACAAATGGTGTGAAGCTTCCACAGATGTTTCTAAGTGTTCCAATAAAGCTACTGCACACAGCTCAAGCACACCGAAGTAGATCAAAGCGGAAGCACAGATAATATGCTAGAAATGACAAAGTGAGGAAAATTCAAACCAAGACATAAGGAGTTGTTTTCTCAAAGTTCGGATTCACTGCTTGCACCAAGCCGCCACCAAGGCACAGTGAATCCTACTCTCCGTTGAGGAAGCTTATGCGACCACACAAGGTCAAGCTATGTCCTCCTTCCACTAAGAGACCTCTTTCCTTGCGGGGGTGAGGTGAAACCTTTACAAACGATCCCGTGTCTCACCACACACTTTGGTAGCTCACCGGGCGACGCCTAGCCGTCTAGGAGGACGACCTCCAAGAGTAACAAATGCTTCAACAGTTGCTTGACGAAACCACAAGTGCTCAAGGATTAGGATTGCTCTGCAATGCTCACACACAAGTCACTCTCTCAACCCAACTCAAAAGATTTAAGCTACGAACACAAATCTCACTTAGAGAGGTTGGGGAGAGCTTAGCTGGCCTCTAGAATGTGTCAAACACAAGCAGAACCAGCAGCCCCTCCAAGAGGAGCTCATGGGTATAAATACCCATCTCTCCAAAAACTAGCCGTTATTCTGTTAGAGAAAACCGGTTCCAACGGTTCCAAAAACCGGTTTCTCCGGATTTCAAAGAAACTAGCCGTTAGACGCTCGAGGCCACAAAACTAGTTTAACCGCTTCCCAAAACCGGTTGCACCGGTTTTGCCAGGGAACCCCCACTAAGTTAGAAACTCTCATGGTTAGACTCACAAGGGTTCACTTGAGCACTTTTGGAGTTTGTCATTCAACCAATGTTGCATCCCTCTTGATAGTACGGCATACCTATACTCAAGACATAAGATGAATCATAAATCAACCACTTGAGCTTGTATGTCAACAATCATGCCAATACTTGAACAATCACTTCTTTGAGGGCTTTCAACATTGTATCTTGAACAGAGCATATCCACCTTGAGCTAGTGACTTAGGATTTTCCACAACTAATATTTGAATTCACTTTGATCCTTAAGCCACTCCCTTCATCAACCATAACATATATGCATTGCATTGCTTCTCTTGACAAGACTTGGATATGATACTTCGAAACCCCCCGGATACTAGATACTTCACCTTAGCAATTCGCACATGGTCATAAGTCACTTAACCAAAGCTTGCTTAGTCCCTCGCTCTAGTCATCTCGATTTGTTTCTTCACAACTTACTCTTGCATCTTCAAGTTAGCTTTGCTTTGCCATAGAGTGAATTCCATTTGAAAGATTCTTCAAATGCTTGTTATTGATTGATAAAAATATCCCATGAATTGCAAGCTTCCAATCAATAAGACCAATATGTAACATATATGCTCATATCATTTTATCATACATACATGAAGTCTTGCAATATCCAATCTTATGTATTTTTCTTCTGTTCTTAGCTGATCCATAAATCTTTATCTTCATCATAGTGATATTGTTTCATGTCTTGTCCAAAGAGCATCCATGGCATGAGACCAATAAAAACAACTTTCATTGAAATTAACATCCCAATATTTAATGGCAGTCCTCCTTAAGCAATTAGAGACCACATATCATGCATAGAACTATGTCTCCATCACAAACATCAAAGACTTGCCACTTTCAATAATCTAGAATCATAGGATCACACTTGTTTGCTTGGATTAATAACCACATATATCATGAGCACATTAAATATAAATGAATTACACGAATAGATCCCTGCTCATGCACTCAAACAAATAAGTTAGCCCTTTAATCGTTTTGTCACTCAATTCATCAAAATCCACTTGAGGGCCTAGATGCACTTTCACGGACGGCGACCTTCGGGACGGCGATGCGGCTGCTGGACTGCGAGACTATGAGAGCGAGGGCGCTAGGGTATTGCGGACGCGCGAGCGGGGCAGCAGCTGCTAAATAAAGGGCGAAAGGTGGGCCTCGGCATGCGGGCCAAGGATCCCGCGGCGCAGCACCAGGTCCAACTGGACCCAAACACGGGCGCGAGTCGGCCGCCAGGAGGGAGACAGACCCGACCGACGGGCCCCAGCTGCAGCAAGACAAGAGAGGCGGCTACGAAGACGTAAAGGCGGCGTGTGCCATCGACGTCGGCATGTCGGAGCGGGTCGCGACGAAAACTGGGCCGAAAAAACGAGGGGGTGAAAACCGCACTTTCACCAGAGTTGAGGGAGGACATCCGGACTAAGTGAATAACTTCGGGAGGAAAGGTAAACTTAAACTGAAAAGAACGATACTAACTCAAATCAAATGCAAATCAATTTGAACGTAAACGAATTTAAATTCACCATTGACTTGCAAACAGCACAAAAATCAATGCACCAGTATGAATGCAACAAAAACTTATTATTACTAAATAAATAATTACTAAATTGCATAAAAACCTAATGAATTCCAATTAATTCCTATAAATTATTAAAGCCTTAAACAAATCCTAGAAAATTCTAAAATTATTTCTAATATTTATTCTGATGAAAATTAGGGTGTTACACAGCTATCCTTTTCCACCTTAGCTTGTTTGGAGAACAGATCTGAGCATGTTTCGAAGAAAAAACAAAGCATCCTAAGATGGAAAAAAAGAAAAATACTTTGAAAATGCCCATGAGCAGGCACGAAAAATTAAAAATTAACAGTGAAAATGAAAAATAGAAATAATAAAAATCAAAAATAGAAATATTAAAAAGATAGAAAAATATTGAGGGAAAAAAAATGTGATATAGGGAAAATAACAAAAAATATAATATGTATAAATGAAAAATTAAAAAAACACCGCAGAGCATGTGGAAGGCGTTCACACCTACTCCATCCATTCAAAATTACAAGTCATTCCAATTTTTTAAAAAGTTAAAGCATCTCAAATTTGACCTAATTTATATATAATAAAGTACTAACAATTATGATACCAAACAAATATATTAGATTCTTTATTACATATAGTTTTATAGTATACCTACTCGGTGTGATACACCTTTGTAATCATCCTTATAACTTTGATAAAATTTAAAATGGTTTGACTTTCCAATATCGTTGGAGTGAGTTACAATTTAGAATGGAGGGATTATTTATTATTCAAACAACCGCATAAAAATATGAAAATTTGTCATGAATTCTACAAAGGTTCCCCACTCTTCTTTGATAGGGTCGAGTGGCAGACTCGACACGAGTGGAAGTGTGTTGTGTCTGTCGGGATCGTAAATGGATTCAACAGATGATATTGAAATTTGTCGCAACTGACTATAATTCTAATAAGTTTTTTGCGAGGACTAATAGATTTTTATATATATGCCAAGACAAACATTTGAATGTACGATTCCTGCACATGCCATGAAAATTTGTCACGACCTCCCTATAATTCTAATGTTAATAATTTTTGTATATGCTAAGATAAATATTTGGACAACTTCTAAGCGGTATTCGGTATTTTTTTGTATATGCTAAGATAAATATTTGGCACTGTTAATATATGAACCATTGTTTTTTTCTTCGTTTGACTATTCGTATTTTCTACAAATATTTTCTAAAAGTTAAATCCACAGTGCTATTGATAACAGACGTAGCTCATTTCACTTTATTTAATGGATTAATTAATTGAATATTGTGGTCAAAGTTGAACCAACAAGTCAATTGTATCATACTACCCTTCGTCCTAGAATATAAGACATTGAAGGTTCAAAATTTGTCCTCAAATATAAGGCATTCTAAAATTTTTAGACAATTATTAAAGGAAAATTATTTAATCTTTCTTGTCTCTCCACTGTATACTTACATTTTTCTATTCTTTACTCCACTATTTAATCTTAAGAACAACTTTAATTACGGCTGTTAAATGGGAGGGTATCTGAGGGTACATGCATGTTTTGTTCTATCTTATAATCTGTCTTAAAATTGCTAGAATGACTTATATTAAGAATATAGGAAGTAACAGTACCACTTCAACAAGCCAACTATTGTTTAGCCACCTTATTAGTCTGTTTTGGGAAATAATGTTACCACCGCGGATGGTGAAAAACATAAAAAACTACTTTGAAAATGGCCATGAACAGGCACCCCGATATAAACTGAATATATATCAAGAAAAATATTGATATAATGAAAACAATAACAATACATATATAATATAAATGGAGAATTTAAAAAATCATCGTCGAGCATGTGCCCGACATTAGCACATTTTCTGCCCTATATTACTCGGTGTTGACGTCAGTTAGGACAACCTGCAAGTATGAAATGGCGTGAAAAAAATAGTCCATTAAATAGTCCATTTCAAATACAATTTATTAATGACGATTTTCAGCAATATGAAAATTCATCTTCAAAGAGTTTAGAAACCCAAATGATACACTGGGACCTATATATGTATCTTGAGAGTTAAGGATCCAAACGATACCTCTAAACAAGTTTGGGATTTAAAATGCATTGTGAGAGTTTAAGGACGTTGACAACACTTCGAGACAAGTCCGAGAACCACTAATGTATTCCCTTTTGCCGCTTCTAGAGCATCATTCAAGATGAACTTCGGGTGTGTTTGGTTGGTGGGACGGACAGAACGAGTCCATTCATTCATGTGTTTGGTTGGAGAAATAGAAGAGACAGGACTCTAAGAAGTATATTCTACTAAAACAGAGGACGAAACGATCCCAAATCGGGCGGACCGATCCATCCCCCGTTACGCGCCGATCGCAGTCCGTCTCCTCTCTCCCTCCCGTACGACAACCTGGCCCGGCGCTCGCGCTCGTGGCGGCGCACGACGACGGCCTGGCATGGTCGAGGGCGAGGTCGTGGGCGAGGCCGGAGCGGCGGCGTGGGCAGGGCAAGGCCGGAGCGGCGGAGTGGGGCAGGGCGAGGCGACGGCGGCCGGAGCAGCAAGGCGAGCGGCGGCGTGGGATAGCACGAGGCGAGCAGCGGCCGGAGCAGCAAGGCGAGCCCGGCGGCGGCCGGAGCAGCAAAGCGAGCGGCGGCCGGAGCAGCAAGGCGAGCGGCAGCGTGGGATAGCACGAGGCGAGCGGCGGCCGGAGCAGCAAGGCGAGCCCGGCGGCGGCCAGAGCAGCAAGGCGAGCGGTGGCGTGGGACAGCACGAGGCGAGCGGCGGCTGGAGCAGCAAGGCAAGCCCGGCGGAGGTCGGAGCAGCAAGGCGAGCGGCGGCGTGGGACAGCACGAGGCGAGCGGCGGCCGGAGCAGCAAGGCGATGAGCAGGAGGACGGGTAGGGGGCCCAGCGGCAAGCAGCAGGGCTGGCCTCGCACACGGTGACGGCCTGGCCTGGCGCTCACGACGGCAGCCGCGGCTCGGCGCTCGCGGCGGCCTTGCCTAGGCGCTCGCGGTGCCTCTCGTGGGGGCGGGAGACCGGCGTCCGGCGGCTTGGTTCGGCGTGCGCGAGCCTTCGGCGAGATGCAGCAGTGCGTACGATGGATGAATGGATCTCGACTTCCATTTTTTCTCCATTGCTGGCCTCTCTGTTTGACATTTTTTTTAGCACATGAGATGTGGGCCCTGCAGGCTAGTGTGAATGACACGTGGGCTCACTGCTAACGGAAGAATAATGGCGTCTCCCGCACACGTCCCTCGTCCCTCCAACCAAACACAAAACTGGGACCGTCCCATCCCTCCAACCAAACACTTGCCGGCACCGTCCCGTCCCTAAAAACAGGGACGACCCTGTCCCGTCCCTCCTGACTCTCAACCAAATGTGTGACCGTCTTCCTTCCACAGCTCCGGAGAGAAGGGTGTGAGAGATGCGCAATCCGATTCAAGAAGCGCCAGCAGTCCTCTGTACTAATCTGCGGCGAAGTAGTCCTTTTTTTTTGTGAAAAAATTCGAAGTAGTCCCATCATGCTCGTCGTCGTGTATGTATACATGCCGTGAGAGATGGCAATTTCTATACCTCGGCCCAGGCATCAAAGCGGACCTCCCCATCCGCCTCCACGCCATCAACGGCGACTGGTACGTCGTCATCGTGTATGTATATATGCATAAGCAGCTCTCCCAGGCCTGGAGTGCAACGAACCATTTACCATGAATTTTTGCTGGATCCGCGTGCAGGTGGTACCACATCGCCTGGAATTAACTTGCCGGGGCGCACGTCCAAGGATGTTACAAACCACTGGAAGTCGCACCTCGACCTAGAGCGAGGCTCGTCGCGCAGGGCATTGACCGGCCCACGCATAAGCCCATGGTCGAGGCGGCATCAACTCCCAGAGCTCTGGCTTGCCAGACTGGATGAGCGTCGATCGACCCCACGTCCACTGCTTGTCCGACCGGCACCGCTGGCTCGCCACGGCCGCCGAACCTTGGCGACGAGTCCGTGAGGGAAATAAGCATCGATCGACTCGATTTGGTCATTACTCGATGATGATGGTGGGAGTCAGAACTAGTCAAAGTGGTTTTTTTCCCACCGCAGCTTGTTCATGAGCGCAGAGTGCTTTCATCAAGAGAAGGAGTATCCATGACAACTTCCTATACACACAAAATGTGATCAGAGAACTACATAAAGCAAAGAGGCCAACAGTATTTCTCAAACTAGATATTGCCAAAGCATTCGATTCGGTAAGGTGGGATTACTTGCTTGAGGTGCTTCAACAGATGGGTTTTGGTGCAAGATAGAGACCATGGGTATCTACACTACTTGCAAGTGCAACATCGTATGTCCTCCTTAATGGCCTCAAAGGTCGATGTTTTCAGCATAGCAAGGGTCTCGGTCAGGGAGATCCGCTTTCTCCCATGCTGTTCATACTAGCAATGGAACCGCTGTAGGCTATGCTCAATCTGGCAACGGAGCAACAGCGGCTGACCTTGATTGGGCATCGATCTGCAAAGCTGCGTATAAGCATGTATGCAGACGACGCAGCCATTCTATTGAATCCGATCAAAGAGGAAGTGCAGGTGGTGAGCGACATTCTAAGGAGTTTTGGGCATGCTTCTGGCCTGATCACTAATGAGGCCAAAAGTGCTGCCTACCCGATATGTTGTGATGATGTTGATTTTCATGAGGTGCTAGCCCCGTTCCAATGCCCAATTGGATCGTTCCCACGCAAATACTTGGGTCTACCACTGCACATAAGGCAACTACGGAGGGTGGACATACAGCCACTCATCGACAAGGTAGCAGCTAGATTGCCAGCATGGAAAGGAGGATTAATGAACAGAGCTGGCCGCCTTCACCTGGTCCATTGCGTGCTCACAACAATTCCAACATACTATCTGATGGTGTTCCAACTGCGCAAGTGGGCACTGAAGCAAATCGACAAGCTCAGAAGGAATTTCTTGTGGAAGGGAGCTGCTGAGGCAAATGGTGGACATTGCTTGGTCAGATGGACTAAAGTAAAGAGACCAAAGAAATTAGGGGGGCTGGGAATTATTGACCTAGAACTGTTCAGCAGAGCATTGCGGCTAAGATGGCTTTGGTATGAATGGACAGAGCCTGATCGACCTTGGGTGGGCACCCCTCCACCGGTGTCAGCTTTGGATCGGCAGCTATTCAGAGCAAACACCAATGTCTCTATAGGGGATGGACGCACAGCAACATTTTGGCAATCATCCTGGCTGCAAGGAAAAGCACCGATGGATATGTTCCCTGCTCTATTCAAGTTGGCATAGCGCAAGAAGAGATGTGTCAGAGAGGAGCTAATGCATCAGAGCTGGACGAGGGGGCTTTGGCGCGTGACCACGGTTGATAAAATGGTGAGCTTTGTCAAACTATGGTATATGGTCCAGGACATTCAGTTCTCGGAAGAGCCAGATACCATTGCTGGGAAATGAACTGCTGATGGCGCCTACTCATCGAAATCAGCATACAAGGCACAATTTATAGGGTCTTTCAGGCCTTTTGCTGCTGATCATATATGGAAAGCATACGCGGAAGGCAAGCATAAATTCTTTTCCTGGCTTCTGATGCAATCAAAGATCTTGACAGCGGATAAGCTCCTGGGAAGAAGTTGGCCATGCGATCCATGCTGCGTGCTGTGCAGCCAGGAGCCAGAGACGGCAGCTCATCTCATTCTGCGTTGTGCTTTTGCTCGGGAAGTATGGCATCAGGTCAGTGTGTGGACTGGGAACGCCGTATCCCAACCTGATACACAACTTGAGCTAGAACAATGGTGGGAGGCAGCATTGCAGGGCTTGTGCAAGGAAGCGCGACGTACTACAGCAGCAATCCTAATGCACACAGCATGGAATATTTGGAAAGAGAGGAATAGGCGCATCTTCAATCAGAGGCAATCGTCAGCGGTGCAAGTCTTGCAGGAGATCAAGGGGGAAATAAATATGAGAGTTCTAGCCTGTCGAAGGCCGGTTCTAGAGTAATAGTCAGTTTTTATGTTATTTCCTAGTAAGAGTTTCGAGTGTTTTCTAGTCTTTTATGTAATATCGGTTTGTATGAACTCGCTTGCTTCCCTTCTTATATGATATGATAGTGCTCATACCTTTATTTAAAAAAAAGATATGCCTATTTGGCCCTTTATAGCTGCTTTTCTATGGAAACGACCAGAAACATGCTGGCTTTGTTATCACGATATAAACTTTGCGTCTGTTCTCCTGACGCGACAAAAGAAATTATCTCGTTCCATAAGCAGAAATTCCGGCAACATATTGTTTGTATCCTGTCACATCCATGCTTTGCTTACAGCCTTTCTTCTATGATAGAAAATGTCATAGACAACAACTGCGACAATTACAGTACACGACAAAAAAACAGCGCCTTTACACACTTTAATTTAACTACTATAGGCTAACACTAATATTCTGAGTTTCTAGTATAGACGAACATGTAATGAACAAGCCCTTCAATGAATGGGCAGGCATACTGTGCATGTTGCTCTGTTCCACTGGCAGATGCATTCCCGCCTGCCTTATTCAGAACCAAGTTTGTACACTGGAGCAGTGCAGAATCAAATACCTTTTCTGTTCGGCTCACCCGATCAATTTTGTGCCCAAGTAAAAAAGAATGCTCGACAATCAAACACTTGCATATGCTGTATTCCACGGCCCAACTGCACAAGGATTTTGCTGCAGCCTCCATTTTCCCCAGTATATCTCAGACATAAGGCTCAGCTACCACCATGGATCAAAAGAAACGAGACATTTCATGCCTCTTATCTACAGAGGGGACATTTTAAATATTGGGACAAGAACCGGCAGAAGTATTCCTTCAAGCATACGCGCTGATGGGGGAGCTCATGTGCTGACCTCCTAGTTGCAATCCAAACCACACTCCTCGAGAAGCGGACCATCATTCTTCGCTAGGAAAGGATCAACCCGGACCCAAAGGAGTGAGAAGATTGAAGCCAGCAGAATGGACCAGACGATCACAATTGTTGGTGTCCTGTTTTGCCTTCCAACCAAACCTTTCAGGAACGGATACAGATGCACGATCACCCAGAATGCAAAGAACAGCTTCCCAAAGAGAGGGCCCCATGATTCATATCCGTTATTGATGGCATTCGAAACACCAGCAACCACACCAATGAAATTCAACAGGAGCAGAGTGGTGGGAGGTATCAGCAAGGTTGTCCATTTGAATGTATACAGCTCTGAGAACTCTTCATCATCACCACCCTTTGATGTCACAGTGAAGCTTGTATCTACACCAGCTATGACCTTGAGAAGTCCTTGGAACACAGCAAAGAGATGCGAGGACACACCTCCAATGACCCAAAACTGCTCATTCCTCCACCAATCATCAATGCCAATACCACTCCATCTCATTTCTAGGATGCTTGTAGCAAAAATGCAGATGAAAAGTGACATGAACCAGAGGCTGGCAACATTGTTTAGCTGCAGCAGATAAAACAGTAAGGTAAGGTTAACATATTCCATAGTTCCACACCATAAAAAATTATAGCTGGATAAGCTTTTACCTCTGGAGTGATAAATTTTCCCGTCAGCAAACAGATGGCAGGCAGTGTACAGTAAGCTAAGAGGGGAATAGACGTCCAAGGATATACAATGGAGTTAATGTAGGAAAATCTTTCCAAGAATTTCAAACCACCGCCATACCCATACCAAAGAGGGCAATGATTGCTGAAGAAAATTTCAATAGACCCAAGAGCCCACCGAAGGACCTGGTGAAGACGATCTGAAAGATTCAGAGGTGCAGAACCTTTGAATGCAGGCCGCTTAGGTATGCAGTAAATTGACCGCCAACCATGACAATGCATCTTGAAGCCAGTTAGAATATCTTCTGTAACTGATCCATAGATCCAGCCAATCTGAAAAAACAGACATTATATGATTACTTTATAACATATGTTTTGACTCATCAACCAACAACAGACACAAAGATCTAGACTTTACCTCTTTTCCCCAGTCAGTCTTGTCTTCATAACCACAACTAATGACATGTATGGCTTCTTTCAAAAGAGAAGCTGGACTTGCACTCTTCAAGGTCCCACCATTCTCAAGAAGTGTGGATGTAACAAAAACAGAAGACTGGCCAAATTTCTTTTCTAACTTTTGTTGATTTACAATACCAGCCTTTTCGTTTTCAGCACCTAGAAGAAATAGTGCAAAGTTAGAAATGCAGTTACAATAAAGATGCAGTACCAAGAATAACTCTGTGTTTCTTTCAAAATTCAGTTACCTGGAGCAGCTTCATCAATTTCACCAAGAGCATAAGCAGGGGATTGATTCTCTTCTTTCTTGAAAAACAATAATCTTTTTTTCTTCTCGGTTTTAGGTTTGGTAGTCTTCTTCTTGTGCTTTCTGTTACCACAGCAAAAACAGCAAAAGCACCACTTTGGCCAGCAATTGCAAGTCCTTGATGGTGGCTTCTTTGATTTAGGGGCATCATAACCATATAGTGCCTGCCTTCTAAATACACATCCAGTACCAACATAGATCGGGCCTTGAATGCCGTCCAAACCTTTCATGTTGATCTGCACAACACAAATTTTAGCCCCAAGAAAAATCATGAAAAATTAATTATGTAGACAATAGAACAACTCAGATATATGAATGCCAAATCTTACATCGAAAAAGACGACATTCCTGTTGGCATATCGATCATGACGATCAATGCCATCAAATCTTTGAGGGAACTGCACATAGCAAACCTTCTTTCCTAGTAAAGGATCCATCATAAAACACATTGATTCCTTTATAGCCTTACTGTTATTGATGTAGTGATCACAATCCAAGTTCAACAAATATGGAGCATTTGTTAGCACAGCAGAGACACGGACCTGTGATACAGAGAAATAAAAGCAATTAAAACCCACTCTATACCATAAATTGTAGAAGAGAGGAAACAAATGTTCCGAAAAGTGCAATGATTACCAATGCATTCATAGCACCAGCTTTCTTATGATGGTTATAGCCCGGTCGTTTTTCTCTTGAAACATAGACCAATCTAGGAAGCTCATTTCCCTCGCAATCAAGACCTCCACTTTGGCCAAGGAAAACCTATTTGTACACAAAATTAACTTTTTAATCGTGGTAAAGTGAGAAGGAAAATAACTAAACCATCATAGGATGCCATGATAAGTACTAAAGTAAGTAGCAATACACTATAAAGCTTACCTGAATCATTCCAGGATGGTCACGAACATTGTTTCCAGGCCAGGGGGTTCCATCTTGCATTGTCCATCCTTCTTCGGGAACTTTCTGGGCTTTAGCAACCAAGGCATTGATTCTGACCTTGAATTCCTCATACTCTCTCTGAAAAAAAAAATGCAAGGTTGGTTTAACTAAAATACTCTTAACAAAAAGGTACCAAAGCAGCTTATTAAAGAGGAGGACAAATAAAGTAGCACCTTCATTGCTCTCCTCTCCCTAACAAAGCTTGCCGCCACCTTATCTTTCAAGTAGTCTATCTTCTGTTGGAAGTACCACTCTGGAGCACGAGGTTCAATATTGTACCTTTTGCAGAAAGGCACCCATTTCTTTGCAAATTCAGATGTTTCAGACAATGCTTCAAATGTTAGCATTGCAGCACCATCATCAGAAACATAGCAAGAAACCTTATCAACTGGATAATCCACGGCAAGGATAGATAGAACAGTATTTGCTGTGACCAAAGGAGGTTCCTTTAATGGATCAACTGTACTGACAAAGAAATCAATCGGAGCAAGTTGAGATGGCTGGCCTTCCTTGTCAAACCTATCAAAACAAGCAATCAGTCCCAAAACAACAGGAAGAAGAAAACACAAATATTACTAGTTGGCAACATGAACTAACCTCAGAGACAGCCGGTCTAGGTAAGTCTCTCTCTCAATAGGGAACCATTTTGGGAATTGATCAAGGATCCAAGACATGGCAAACCAGATTTCACAGATAACAGATATGAGCCACAAAGCAAATGCATCATTGACCGGATGCGTCACTCGATAGTGGAAGAAGAAGCCCAAAACCACAAGCCGAATAATGATAATCATCCTATATGGATTAATCTGGCTCGATGGAAGCGGAATTTTCCTGGAGAGTGGTTGCCTTGCTTCATCCATTCTGGTAATAAAGAAAGAAAGATTCAAGAACAGGTATTTTACTTAGGTCTAGTAACACATAGCAAGACAGGAGTGGAGATCTGCTTTTATAAACACCAAATGGAAAGTGAAATGCAGTAAAAGATACAAGCAGACAAACACATTAGAAATTTATATAGCACATACTATACTGACCAATCATGCACTACCATCCTTCATCAATGTAAACAAATACAAGCATACAGATTCATCAGTTTCTTTCAATTTAGTAAGGGACTTGGTAGCGTTACTTCTATTTTTGACTTTCTGTGCCTTGTCAGTGATAACTATGACAAGAAAAAAAATGACATCCTGAACAGAGCATGGATAATGGAATCTCATGATTGACCGATACATGCAACCAAATAACAGAATATTAGAGAGGTGCAAAACTAACTGAGGTCAAACAAGCTTTTAAGGGTCATACAGTGGAAGATCACCGTCATCTCCATCATCACCACCGCCATCATTCCTCATCTGGTGCATCCTCTCCTGCTTCTGCTTCCAGCTCTCCATCCTCTCCTTCCAAGCAACGCTACCATAACCATACGCAGCAAGATCCTTGGATGGGTCCATGGACCTTGGTTGCACTGCAAACACAAACAGCGAATGACTGATTCTTTTCAGAACACCATCATCACAACTGAATTCTGGTTAATGATCATCCAAACACGCACCAGGTAAACTGGGATCTGCAAACGGAAGCGGGTGGATCCTCTTGCCCCCACCGCCCATGAAAGAGGGGACCAACGCGTGCTGCTCCGGCGGGATGTCATCCACCTGCAAACAAACAAGAAACAAGGCATTGAGCAACTGGCACAGCAAGAGCCTGATGATTCGGATTGAACAAAGCAGCAGCGATGGTCTGATTTAGCAGTACCATCTGGCCGTTGGTGAGGAGGGGAACATTGGGGTTCAGCTGGAAAGGCTGGTGGACGCCATTAAGGTCACCTCCACGGCCATATGTCATGTGGCCGTGGAGTGACTCGGCACCATACTGCGACTCATTGCCGTCCCAGTTGAACTCGTTCTCCAGGTCGTCGACGCCGTCCTCCTCCTCATCCCCGGGCACGCGCGGGCAGCCTGCGAAACGGAAATTCAGTGGCGCAATCGAAGCTGAAAAGCTGAAACAGTGGGGAATCTGCCGCCGGGGCGAAGCTGCATTTCGGCGGATGGGGTTGGGGGCACTCACCCTTGAGGCGCTTGAAGCGGGTCTTGCACTGGGGGCAGTTCTGCGTGCCCTCCCGGCGCTCGTACGCGTAGCAGTCCCGGCAGACGGGGAAGGCGCACTCGTTGCAGGCCACGAAGGGCTCCCCGCCGGGGGCGAGGCCGACGTCGTCGCCGCAAATCTGGCACACCTGCCCGTTCGGCTGCCGCAGCGGCTTCGGCTGCAGACACGCCGCAGAAAAAATCGGAGGGGAAAAAAACAAAATCAGCACCGTAACGCTCGCTCGACAGCCGGAAATTCACCCGCGCAAGCACGCACGCACGCACTTACCCCAGGATCGCCGTCGCGGCGGATGACGACGAGCTCGTTGCGGTTGTGGGAGCCGGCCACCAGCCCGGCGCTTGCCTCCATCGCTTCCTCCCCCTCTCCGCCGCCGCCGCCGCCGACGCAGGCGCAGGATACCGGGTTCCTCTCACTCTAGCAGCAGATCCTCATCCGAGCGATTTTCACCGGGCGCCGCGCCGCGCCGCGCCGAGGAAGCGGAAGAAGACGAGGAGGGGGAATGCGTGGCAGCGTCGGTGGGAGGGGATTAGCGAGCGGGGGATTTTTAAAGAAAAATTGGGGAGGAGGAGGAGAAGCAGAGGAAGTGTCGGTGGGAGTGGAGGAAAAAAAAAACGGGGGAGGAAAGGGCCGCGCCAACTAACGAGGGTTGAACAAATGGGAGGGAGGTAATTTTGGCAAGGAAGAGCTGGGAAAAAGAAATTGAAAGCGTGCCACGATGAAAATCACAGCTGTCAAGGTGTGGCGAATTAAAATGACACGAGGTCAATCTACGGCGATGGAATCAAACCAAAGAAAGTGGGGTGCATCTCGACTTTCCAGGGAGAGGTTGAGGCATGGAGGTTTTAGGTTTGTATTGTGCCAAGCTAGTTTTGTACAAATGTATACAAATTATGGGGATAAATTGCTAAGGAGGATATTGGATTAAGAACTACTAAACGTCTTATTGATGCACTTCTATAGCTTGACGATATATCTAGAAAATTATTATTGGGCTGCTACAGCGAATGCCGGACAAAATAGTAGTCAGCGCTAGCGCCAAAATATGGAACGGGCGAGAAGAACACTACCACTAGCTGCCCATATTTACTATGGAATCTGTTTCTTGCAAAATCTTTGTTGTTGATCTAGGATTTAATGTTGTATAGCTACCAACTCTGCTCCAGATCGATATTAAAATATCATGTTGTAGTCAAAATGCCAAAAAAAAATACAGTAACTTGGAGTAAAAACTACTAATCGATCTTATTGATCAATGTCCTAATCATAATGATATATCTAGAAAGATATTATTACGCGTGATGATTATAACGAATAAAATAGTAGTCAACGCTAACACCAAAATACCGATATAGCTGGAAACAATACCGCTAGCAATCAATATTTATTGTTTTGATATCTACTTTGTTGTGAAATGTTCATTGATGGTCTAAGATTCAATCCTATTGATGATTCATGAACTGTAGCTCAAAGATACGTCTAGAGAAATATTAGTTGGATGCGATTGCGAATACACGACAAAAAAGTAGTCAATATGAAAAATACCATAACAACCAGGGAAACTAAAATCATGGTGGTATCTATTTCTTCTGAAATGATCATTGTTGTTCTACAACTTAAATATTGGCTATTTTTTACGTTGCCCTAGATTAATGTTGCATTAAATTGTTGCAGTCGCATATCAAAAACTTACTAGGCCATCACTACAATATCATCAAAAAGACTCAATATGAACAAGATGTTCAAACAGTGAACCAAAACAGATTTGTTGGTTCAATACCTCTGACGGGTATTTAATCTAGCGCAATAAGATTAAGTAGTATTTCATAGGACGACTAGGAATCACCAACATATTGTGGCAAAAGATTCTATCTTAAAATTTTAAATGATCATATATTCCAGGCTTTAAAAAGAATACAAAAAAATGGCGGGCCTTAAATAAAAAAATATTTCAGATGCCTATATGTTGGTTTTTCATATTTACTAAAAATATTTAGTAGTTAGGGTGAGAAATCCCACCCTAGAAAAATCATAAGATAACAAAACCACTACTTCGTTCTAAATTATAGTTCATTGTTGACTTTTAAAATGTAATTTTGACTGTTCGTCTTATTCAAAAAATTAATGCAAATAGATAGAAATGTGAGTCGTACTTAAAATACCTTTAATAATTAAACAAGTAATAACAGAATAAATTATACTAATATAATTTTATTAATAAGACGAGTGGTCAAATGCGCATTACAAAAATGGTGAAATCGTCAGTTACATGTCACGGTGAAATTATCA
>CM014271.1:61684684-61698651 GCA_004135705.1 Alloteropsis semialata | reverse complement strand
TAACTAACAATCTCGGCAGCTAATCGGATTGTTTAATTGATAACAGCACGTACTACGTACCGCTAGGATCGTGACCCAAAAGGTGTTTAGGGAGCTCATTGACTAAAATGCGCGTGAGGAAGACGTGCCCAACGTTTTGTGGCGCGTGCAAGTCCTTAATATAATTTTGGCTTCGTTAGAAGAGCTCTTTGTTTTTGTTTCTGAAGAAAAGGGTTGTGCGACAAGGTGATGTAATTTAGGTTGGGTTCAGGCCCGGTTCCTGAGAGAGCGATTTTTTCACGGTTCCTTCTGGCAAAAAACTGTCTGACAAGTAACAGCTTGTGCAAAATATTATCAATTCTCTCTGATTTTATTAACGTGTCGTATTAGATTTATCTTAGACTAAATTTGGTCAACTTTGAACAAATTTATGGACGACGGGTTCAGTGGTTGAAACTACGATATACTAACCAAGATTAGCATTCAATTAGGCAGTGCCATTAGGAGATGGGAGCGAGCCGAGGAAGAGAAATGGGGGGCAGGTGCGTGCTGCGGTCCCGTGAGGCCGTGACGGCAACGTGGGTTGGGTGGGGGATCAAAGAAACTCCTAATTGCAACGCGCCCCTGTTCTTTCTTGCTAATCTATACTATAAAGAGTGAGAGATTTGATGTCAAATCCTACACAACAATAAACCTACCCTCACCTCACTAGACGCCCATTTGGGCCCACCCGTAAGGCAGGACGAAGACCAAAAGGGGGGGGAGAACGATTCCTTAGTTGTTTCTTAGCTGATTCATCCCATTTTTTCTCACCACGTTTCCTAGCCGTACCCGCCGGACCCACCCCTTCCCCACACTCATCCTTGCCCATAATTATCGCTCACCATTTATCACTGTCAATAATTATCGCTCACCACTTATTTCCGTCCATAATTGTCGCTCACCATTTATCCCCGCCCATAATTATCGCTCACCATTTATCACTGTCAATAATTATCGCTCACCACTTATTTTCGTCCATAATTGTCGCTCACCATTTATCCCCGTCCATAATTATCGCTCACCATTTATCACTGTCAATAATTATCGCTCACCACTTACTTCCGTCCATAATTGTCGCTCACCATTTATCCCCGCCCATAATTGTCGCAAACATTTACCTCCTCCGTGATTTCCTGGCGCAGATCCTTGGCACGCAGGGCAATCCACATGTATTTATCCCCTCCATGATTTTCTCGACGTCTGCACCCTATAAATAGAGCGAGGCCTTGCGGCTCCTGCTACCATTCTTGTTCTCGCCTTCCTGCAGCTCGCCGCCCTCGCCTACTTGCACAGCACCGCCGCCATGTGAAGCTTGTGTCAGAAGCCGAGTGCTGCACTGCCGTCCTTTGGCCGCCCGGTTGGGTTCGACGCCTCCATTGTGGACCACCAAAGATGGACGCCAAGTCAAGATTGGGCCCTCCACTAGAGGCCGTCGCCCAGTGCTCCACCCGGCCACCGTGGGCGCCGCGTCCTTGCTATGGCCCCTCCACTTGGAGCCACCACATGCCACCGCCAAGTGCTCCGCCCAGCTGCCATGGATACCTTGCCCTTGCCATGGCCCTTCCGCTCGGGGCCACCAAAGGCCGCCGGTTGGAGCACCACCATGCCCGAACGCTGCGGTTGCCGCCCTCTCGGTGGGGCCCCTACCTCGCTTTGGCGGCTGTCGGCGCCTGGCGTGGCCCATGACCTGGCTCAACGTGGTCGCGCTCAGCGGCACGGCCCCATGGTTGAGGGCGGCGAGGCCCCGCAGGGCTTGCAGTGCGGCCCTGCGGCTAAGTCTGGCAGTGGCGGAAGGCGCGGCACCGCCGTGTCCTGGGCGATGCGGCAGCCGCGGAAGCCCGTCACGACGAGGGGGCGACCAGTGTTACCCCATGGTAGAGCAAACCCGGCACCCAGCTGCTCGTCTCTGCGTCCGACAGGGCATCTAGCAGTGTCGCGGCCATTCACAGGCCTGGCCCGGAAGGCAAAGCGGCGGTGCGAGCTGGGTGGCCTAGAAGGCAAAGCGGCGGTGTGAGCTGGGCGGAAGGCAAAGAGGGGTAGCGAGGGAGTTGCGTGCGTTTTTTCTTTCTTTCCAGTGTTTTTTCTCTCTCTTTTTACCCCTCTTTGTACATACCTTTTTTTCTATTTTTTGTTCGCTTTCTTTTCCTTTTTTCTCAACCTTTTTCGTTTATTTTTTTTGTTCGCGGGTTCATGTGGTTGAGTTTCACTGTTGTACGTGTTTTCTTTGCTAATGTTGTTTTTAGATTATACATGATAGAACAAAGAGATAAAATACACTTGAAGCGGGTACTATAGGCATGTACAACGGTGGTGCATAGAATAATTATTAATTTTTAAGGTTGGAAAAAACCACTTGAAGCAGCTATTATAGGTATACTAAATTAGGAGAGAGATCGCAGGTGTATCAAAGAATTGGGATAGAGAGATATATTATTGATGGAACAACTTAGGGAGGAGAAGGAGAGAGAGAGGTGGACGGGGCGGGGGGATGGAGGGGGAGGGGAGAAGGATCGAGGGCTTGGCGGGGAGAGGGAGAGGGAGGGAGGGAGAGAGAGAGGGAGGGTAGAGTGTTCTATTTTTTAATTTATCACGAATCAAAATTAGGAGAGAGATCACAGACGGATCAAAGAATTGGGATATAGAGAGATATTAGTGATGGGACAACTTAGGGGGAGGGAGGGAGGCGGGGCGGAAGGGGGAAGGGAGGGGGTAGTGAGAGAGGGGCGGGGCGAGGCTAGGGGAGGGAGCGAGGGAGGGATGAGACGGGGAGGGGGCGAAGGATAGGTAGCGAGGGAGGTGCGGGGAGGGGGAGGGAGGGACGGGGCTGGGGGAGGAAGCGGGGCTTGACGGGGAGGGGAGGGGCGAGAGAGGGGTGGGTAGAGGGAGGGAGGGAGGGGTGGGGCAGGACGGGGCCGGGGGAGGTTGAGGGGGAGGGGCGGGGAGGGAAGGCGAGAGAGAGAGCGAGGGAGTGAGTGAGAGAAGAGAGAGGAAAGGGAGTGTTTAGATCGGGGGTACCAATTTATACAAATGGAAAATTTAGATATGGTTATATAATCTTTATTTAAAAAGTATATCTCTATTGTAAATATGAAAATACATCTCCATTGTAAATATGAAAATATTTATTACTTGTTTTCTATGAGTACAAGTTTTTATTTACTATGTTCTTTAAAAACACGTGCCTGCGGCACGTGCATCTCCACTAGTATTATAAAATCTTTGCCCGACGTGATCCCCCGACCAACCGGCCGGCCGACTAGATTCGGGCCGAATTGGTACGTGTACGCTGCACGCCGCTACAGTGCGCGATTGGTCGCCCATTTATTGCGCCGAGTTATGGAGGAGACTAGCAGGGCTCAGAATCGTTCCTCAGATGGTCGCTGGTTTATTGCCTGCGCTCACTCCTCACTGTGTGCGCGTGTGGCGGCTTCCCTCGTGCGAATGGGGTGGTATCCATATCATCGCTGGCTTCGGCTAGCCTTGACATTGTTGCGTTACTTGATGAGTTATATATATCTTATTTTTGGTATGCTAGAGTAGCCTCTGTATGCTAAAACAATGGCATCGTGTGCTTCTGGGTGTTTGGGCATCTGAAAATTATTTGATATCTTATTTTTGGTATGCTAGAGTAGAGAGTAGCCTCTTTATTTGGGTGGGAGTGGAACAGCAAGTGGAGCATGTCTTTCTTGCGCAGTGTACTACTGCTGATCATCACCGGTTCTAATCATATCAAATTGATCCATGCTGAATTAACAAGACAAGTTGCGCGATATATAGGTTTATTTTTGTTAGGTTATTTCCTTCTAGAAGTTCTAAAGAAAAGTCACTGTTGATAATAGCGCAGTTAGCTTCGGTGCATAGTAGTAGTTTATGACGTGCGAGAAGTTTTCACCAAGTTTTTTAAGTTATTATACAGGCTTCAAGTAGTACGGTCATAAAGAGTAGTAGAATTTACAACTAAATAAATTTTAAGCGTAAGTATATCCAAAACCACATATAATATAGAAAAAAAGTCTAAATTACTCTCTCAAGTATGGCCAAAATTCCGATTAACCTCCTAAACTATATCTTGTTTCAATTTACACCGACAACCTTGTCAATTGATCCAAATTACCACTTAATAGGATTTGTCTTTTTTATCTCTCCACACACAAATAGTGTTTTAAGTTCGACTTTTATTTCTCCACATATTTTTTCACAATAAATTCAATGATATTTATTTGGTATGATAAATCTTCCTACATTTGATGAACCGGCGAAATGGAGAAGGCATATGTGTCCTTACCGTGCAACTAGCCGTCTTCTCTATAGCCACACGCTCACTGCATCTTTCCCACGTCCATCACAGGGGCTGGCCGACACTTTGCCCTTTTCTCGCTCATTGAACAAGTCCTCTCTCTCTCTCTCTCTCTCTCTCTCTCTCTCTCTCAATCATCAGAATGTAGACTGTATTATATTGTTCTCAATATAACTATATTATATTGTTGTTTGGGAGATGGTGACATTCAACCTGCACTATGAGCTAAGCAGGTTTTCTTATGCCAATGCGTTCAGTACAGTTCCAGTCCAGTGCCCCCGACACCGTCTCCTCCCTAGTGGTAACTACCAGCGAAGCGAGACACTTCTTTTTAGTTTAAGCTGTTCTTGGATCTCCCAAGTTCTGGTTCTGAAATCACTGGATCATTACAGATCCAAAATTACCCAGTGTCAGAGGACCCTCTCAGCAATCCCAGATGAGCATTACCCCCATCATTTATTCATTTTGCACGATTACTGACATGCAGGTCTAAGAAAACGGGATCGGAGAGGAAACCCCCTCAAGTCACAATGTATTGCACACAATATTCTTTTTTATATCCAAGCTCACTCTGCGACTGGTTTCGAGAACAAAAGTTGTGGCACAGCCTGTAGTGGACTGGCGTGTCTTTGGAGCAAGCATGGAAGCAAGGCACCAGCAGAGCTGCTCTCTGTCGTTTTCCCTGTCCCCAACAGTGCAGTGCTTGAGAGGATTTGCACGCACATGTTTGCCACATGCTTGCAGCTGGCATGACCCCCAAACAAACATGTGATCCATATCCTCTGTAAGAAGCTTGAGAGAATTGTTCTATATGCTCCTATAACATGTAAATAGCCTCCAAAAAAAAAAGTTCTCTAGCGTGTATAGCCAGATCTGAAGAATCAGCAACAGCAGCAACAGGTCAGGAGTGTGCAAATTGAGCTGTGCTTTTGGGGAGGAGACAGCAACATCGTGCTGCCCCAGTTCCGCTGCTGTCAGTAAGCGATTAATCTATGAGTAATATACTACTCCCCAGTAGTAGATTACTAAAAGCAGTAGCAAGCGATGAAAGTGCGGTTTGATCAGAGCTCAGAAGGTTCCATTCTTTAAAGCTTCAGACAGTGATTACATAGCGATAATCTTGCAGAGCAATGACCTTGTTTATCTATTAATCTAGTTAGTGCCAGTGGGCTCAATGATTGGAATATTACGGGTGGATGGCCAGCTTCTGGAGAAAGAGGATGAGAATCTAACCGTTTTCTTTAACGCAATTAGCTATAAGTAAAGTACTGCAAGTTACCTACTTCGATGTTAATAAGAAAGAGAAGGGAAGAGTTTGCCCTTGCCGCCAGCTATAACTTGCACTGAACTTGTTCGAAATGATTTAAGGAAACTGATTTGCATATTGATAGTTAAAAATTAAATCCGTTCCCGTGATACTTTTTTTTAGCGAACATCTTTATTTCATACTCAATTTTTTCCTCTTCAAAAATTTCATTTGTTAGCAGATCAATTCCTGTTGTTTTTGTTCAATTTTTTTGTTATTTTTGGAACAGGTTCTTGTGCACGGACAATTTTTTACTCCATCCGTTCCAAATTATAGTTCACTATTGACTTTTAAAATACTAATTTGACCATTCATCTTATTAAAGAAATAGTACAAATAAGAAAAAATGTGAGTCGTACTTAAAGTACCATTGATAATACAACAAATAATAACAAAATAAATAGTACTAATGTAAATTTTTTAAATAAGACAAATGATCAAATACACATTAAAAAGTCAACAGTAAACTATAATTTAAAATAGAGTGAGCACATTTAGCTACCTAGGCCCATGCCGCCCAGCTAGTCTTTCTATTGGTGTGACGAGACATTTGTCAAAAGAATTTTTTTTGAGAACTTTGTGAGAAGAATATTTGAATATATGTCACCTTTGTGCAAGGTGGAGAAGGGAAAGGCGGCCCATCCAAATGTTTTTTTAGTTACGGCCCATCCTGATATTGGGCTGCGTTGGGATGAATAGGGCTGAGGTGGTGGCCTGAGTCTTGAGTGGGCTAAAATGGGATAGGGGGATGCAGCCCAGATAAAAGGAAGAAAAATAAACGGTCCAGTTGGACTACTCCAAAATAGAGAGAGAGTTGAGAAAGTAGATATAAAACTTGATTCCTAAATCTTGATCAGGGCTTGTTTGGGGAGGATTAGAGGTTTAGGACTTGATTACAAATTAGTAGAATGCCCTGTGCAAGTGCTACGGTGACTATCAAAAGGGGATATATGTACACCTCCACATACATGCCATACTACTCGAATTCATGTTCTTGGGAAAAAGTCTACATCCCCCCAACCTATGGGGGGTCGACTACATCACCCCCAACCTATGAAACCAGGTATTTTACCCCTTGAACTTTCCAAAACCGGACAAATTACCCCCTGAAGCGGTTTTGGATGGCGGTTTTGCTACAGTAACATGGTTTTGTCTTTTTCTTTTTTTGTTATTTTGGCTTAATCTTTGAAAAATCATAGTAAATCACAAAAAAATTATAAAATGGAAAATCCAATTTTGTTGGACTCCACATGAGTAGACCTACACAGTGAATATATAATATGGTATGCTTTAGTACAATTTTTTACAACTATGAATTAATTACAGAAAAGCATAGATCTAAAGCTACATAAAAAAATTATACCGAAGCATACCATATTATATGTTCATTGCGTAGATTTATTCATGTGGAGTCCAACAAAATTGGATTTTCCATTTTATGATTTTTTCTTGTGATTTACTATGATTTTTCAAAGATTAAGCCAAAATAACAAAAAAAGAAAAAGACAAAACCATGTTACTGTAGCAAAACCGCCGTCCAAAACCGCTTCAGGGGGTAATTTGTCCGGTTTTGGAAAGTTCAGGGGGTAAAATACCCGGTTTCATAGGTTGGGGGGTGATGTAGTCGACCCCCCATAGGTTGGGGGGTGATGTAGACTTTTTCCCATGTTCTTGGGAGGATAACAAGGTTTGGATCTCAAAAGATTCGAAGAATTAAATCAGTTCAATCAATTCAGTTATAGAGTATATATACACAACTGTTATCTTCCCAAAATAACTTCCCGGCCTCCTCCTTGTCACTATTTGCAGTGCCCTAATCTCTTCTTAGCCCCTGGTTATCAAATCCGTACTACCTGTTTGTATTCAAGCTACCACGTAATCTAAACAAACAGATAACGGGGCTTGTCATGAAAATTTTGTCACAATTTATATGGCGCCAGAAACAAGATATGACTATATGCGGCTTCAACTGCCCCTTGGTTTGTGAAAGTAAGAGGCTACCTGTCAGTGATTCATCATCAACGACGCGCGAGGCTTCTCCAGGTTGGTGCCAATCAGAGATCAAACAAAAGGGTTACCTCTAATGGCGATCTTGAGAAGTTCGGCTGCTTATCTCCATTTTGTTTGCAAAATCACATCTCACATTTCCTTCCTTTACTTTTTGTTCACTAAAGATTTTATCGATGGATGTTCATCCATGTGTGTGTGTGTGTGTGTGTTTAGACGCTCGTTTTGTCATCATAGGTCTCCTTTAGCATTTTCCACTAATTTCCTTCAGCAGAGGTACAGAGCAACCTTGAATGAAAGCAAATGGATGGCAAAGCTAGTACGAGCAAGAATATTGTGATATTTGCGAAATCCTTGTTTGAAGGCAAATGGACAGCACATGCACATAGCAACCTTTGTTTGTGGGCTTGGTTTTTTTTTTTAGCAAAGTTTGCGGGCTTGGTGGACTTAGACATTTGTGAAAATAAATAATTCACCTTCATGGTGGGGAAAGGAAAGACGACCCATTTTGATATTGGGCTACTTCTAGGTAAATAGGGCCGAGGTAGTGGCCTGAGTCTTGAGTGGGCTTAAATAAGATGACATTAGGATATGGCCCAAGATGGAGGGAAGGGAAAAAATGGGAACCAGTTGGGCCAGGCTGAAATAGTGAGAGTTGAGGGAGGTGTTTCAGCTTGTGACAAGGTTTGGTTAACAACTGATTTGAAAATATTGACTAGGGAGGACCGGAGAGATTTAAGACTTGTTTCAAAATGAACTTGAGATTATCTAGCGATTATATTAGGGAGCCAAGACTAAAATTCAAATTAATCATAAATTTAAACCCAACACACAAAAGATGCAGTAAACCGAAATGCATATGAATTAATTATGCAAGCTTTTAGATCAAAAAGGTTTTTAATCTGGAGTGAGCTTGAGTCAAGTTGCACGAATAAGCTATAATTATTTTATTAGTTTAAAATATTAGTAATTTTTCTTTATGTCCATGCAAAACTCAGGGTGTCATGCGAATCATTTATGGGAATATTTTTCTCCATAGTAGTTAGAAAGATTCATTTTCACCGACTAAGCAAGGGTTGTTCCTGTAATAGCTCAGCCATCATTCCCTGTTTGGATCCGGCAAGGCTAAAGTTTAGCCATGTCACATCAAATATTTCGATGCTAATTAAGAGTATTAAGTGTAGACTAATTATAAAACTAATTGCACAGATGGAGACTAATTCATGAGACGAATCTATTAAGCCTAATGAGTCCATGATTTGACAATGTGGTGCTACAGTAACTATTTGCTAATGATAAATTAATTAGGCTTAATAGATTCGTCTCATGAATTTATAATTAGCTCATGTTTAGTCCTCCTAATTAGCATCTGAATATTGGATGTGAAAAAGACTAAACTTTAGCCAAGGATCCATGGTGTATATCTAGAGGCATAGTTTTGCACCTCGTTCTATTGTAGCTGTAGTGGCCCACATGACATGATAGTTTATTTTTTAAAACAATGTATACACAGACGTTTACATAACTTATCCATGTAAATACACCCAAGCAATCCTACTCTTGCTACCTTTGAAAGCGTGGGCCGGTAGACCACGGCGAGCTTGACAAAGTATATGTGTCTCACTCCGACGAGCACACCGCCTGCTAAAAAATAGCTCGTCGATTTTAGAATGAATCTAGAAAAATTCAAGCAACCATGCCAAGTCACGGTTCAAAACTGAGTGTACAGGTTACACCAAGAATCCTAATTAACCAATTGAACTATGCTTAGTTCTGTCCCAATCCGACCGGAGATGTCGTCAGGAGGTGCGGAGGCCTGGTCCTCGGGTGGATGCTTGGCCACCGGTTTCTGGCGGATGCTTTGCCGCCATGGTGTTGTGGAGACCCGGTTGACGTCCCAATCCGACCGGTGAAGTCGTCTGGAGTTGGAGGCCTGGTCCTCTGGTGGATGCTTGGCCACCGTCCGTGTCGATGCCCCAATCCGACCGGTTGATTTGTATAGTGGAGATGAGTTGTGCGGCTTGCGTCGATGCCCCAATCCGACCAGCCTGGGTTTGTTTGAGTTTAGTTCGGTGCGCGTTGATGTCCCAATCCAACCCACCGATGCTGTTTTTTCGTGTGTTTTTCTTTTTTCGTTTCCTGATTATGTCCTCCCAGGGACATAATCTTGTATTTTTTCTGCTATATTAATAGAAACACACTCGTCGAGTGTCGTTCGTTCAAAAAAAAAAATTTCTTTCCCATGATAGTTGATAGTTTGAATAATCAAGAAATTATGTATGTATCTAATGTACTTCTACAATAGGGAGCTGATATGTAATGGTAACCTGTCTGAATGATTTTTTTAGAACTGGTTCCAGCTTCTTTTTTTTTTGCGAAACAGTTTCAAACTTTAAATAGCCCCGTTCCTCTATCAAAACTTTTGCGCAGAGAACAAATAGATAACGCACTTCACATTTCTATTCAAGTTTTGAGTTTCCAGAACTGTTCCAAACTTGAAGTAGCTTCGGATTTCAAACATGCTGGTTAGGATTAGTTTTCATTTTATCTCTAGGGTTGCTTAGCTTGATATTTAAACAATCATGTGCTCTATACAAACAACTCATGGGGATGGGGGGCAACATAAATGAACCACATTAAACAAGTGATGTTCTTCATCTACCCACGTAATTGACCAAGCAAGCCCCGAGGTGACCACATAACCTCCATTGAAACTTTATTAACATGGGTTAGTTGACCAAGAAAGCCCGATCTGATCACGCAACCTCCATTTTTTTTTGAGGCATCTGTTTATGTTTAGCTGTCAGGCAATTGCCACAAATCTTTATGACGCCAGATGCTAGATACGAGGCTTCAACTATACCCCTGCGGGCGAGGCTAGCTTCTCCAGGTTAGTGCTTATCAGAGATCATAGGAAATAGTTACCTCTAATGATCTTGAGAAGTTCGGCTGCTTACGTCCATTTTGTTTTGCAAAATCACCTCTCAGAGTTCATCCATGTGTGTGTGTGTGTGTGTCTTTTCGTCATCATAAGTTTCAATTCGTGTTGCCACTAATTTCCCCCAACAGAGGCACAGAGCAACCTTGTTTGAAAGCAAATGGAAGTCAAAGCTAGTACGAGCAGCAATGAGCTGCAGGTCGAGCTTTCAGGGCAGATGCTCTTGCCATTTGCACTTCTTGAGAAGATCACAAACGGTTTCTCTGCTGACCGGCAAATTGCGGAAGGTGGATTTTCCATCGTTTATAAGGTATGAAGTTTTCACAATTAACCAGAAAGGCAGTTGCTGCTAAGAATCATGCATGGCGGTTTTGTCTGCCGATCAGGGACTGCTTGATGGGCAGGCTGTCGCTGTGAAGAAGCTGAAGAAAGAGTACATCGACGACAAGACATTCTCGCGTGAGTTTCGTTGCCTGACGCAGTTGAAGCCGCACAACAATATAGTACGGTTCCTAGGATACTATTCTGGAGCTGAACAAATGTGTGTTAAATTCGAGGGCACTAGTGTCATAGCAGATCATACCAGGCACAGATTGCTTTGCTTCGAGTATCAGCCTGATAGTCTGAACCGGAGGATCAGCGGTAGGGCCATATGAATTACAGAATTACCTTGCCCATAATACCAACAATATAAAGTGTCTAGAAACTACTCTTTCCGTCCCAAATTACAGTAAGTTTTAACTTATTAAGATATGTAATTTTACTATATATCTAGACAGTATATATCTGGATGCATAGCAAAACCTATAAACCTACAAAAGCCAAAACAAATTGTATTTTGGGACAGAAGGAGTAGAATACTAGCGTTTTTCTTATGTCTGCTTAATAGGTGCATCATCTGGGCTTGGTTGGATTTGGCGCTATCAAATAATCAAGGGAGTTTGCCATGGTCTACATTACCTTCACGAGATGGACATTGTTCACCTTGACCTCAAACCGGCAAATATACTGTTGGATAGCAAGATGGTACCAAAAATTACGGACTTTGGTATCTCAAGGTGCTTTGATGGACAAAGCCGGCTTTTTGCGACAAGAATAGCTGTAACAAGGTAAGCAGGATAAGCCTCTTAAACTCTGGTTCATTGTTTCTTCAGCTATCATTTATTATATCCCCTTCCTTCATTATTGGATCAGACAGTTTGCTTTTCATGCAGTGGATATTATGCACCTGAAATTGTGAATAATGTGATCACAAGGAAGTTAGATATATATAGTCTTGGTGTTACAATCCTACAGATACTAACAGGACACATATATTATTTTTGGGAGGTTCAAGAAGAAAGATCTCATGAAGTATTAAATGATGTAAGCAGTTTTTTCCCATGTATTCCAACTTCCAAGATAAACGATTCACTTTCTGAATAAACTATGTTAAGTTAACTTTGCATAATATTTTGTTTTGTCCAAACATGCACTCGTGAAACAAGGACATCTATTAACTAGCATTGGGTGTTTCTTTATGGATTTTGAGTATTTAATTCCGAATAATTTGGGATACCTATGTTTGAATTATCTTTTGACATAGAAGAAGGGTCTATTGTCTTAGATCACCATCCCTTAGAATGCAATGAACACCTGTAGGCCCAATTGTGGATTATAGATAAAAAAGACAGCTTGTGCATATATTAACCCATTCCCTCCAGAGATTTCAGGGCATCCCTAAGTGTTTCAGGCAAGAAAATTTAACCTAAACCAAGGATGAAAACATAACGGAACTTGTGCCTATATTAACCCATTCCCTCAAGAGATTGGGCTGAACAAATAGATATTGAGAGAGGATGTTTGACAAAAGATAAAAATTTTTCATCGTTTAATTTGGGTTAATGTGGTTTGCTGTCCTGTGATATCTACTTAGTTGCAGGAAGATTAGTTAATTTAAATTAGTTTATCTTCAATATTTATAAATAAATAAGAACATTTGAAACTATATATAGTGTCAAAGAAAAGAAAAATACATACCCTACTTCTGTCCACTGTGATCATGACATGTTTCATATCTTTTAGTTGACTGAAAATTAAGATTACTTTTAAGTCTGCTCCCTCAATATTTTCCTTATCTGGTTTTACTGGGTCACGATTTAAAGTGGAAGATATGTCCTGGCGCCTATCTATATTTAAAGGGTTGTGCTATGGTACTCCAGAATCATTGTGGACCGTTCATTTATGTCAATCTAGATAGTTAGAATGACCAATTACCTCCTAGAAGGTAATAGATTAAATATCTATCTATATATTTTAAAATTATAAAATAAAGAAAATATCTTTTTTGTTAGATCTAACCTCCCTGCATGATCTGTACTGGATTTTTTTTGCGAATAACTCTATCTGATCCATGACAAGCGTAACTAGACGTTTGTTTTTTTCACCGTGACAATTCACGTACGTAACAAGAGGTTAACAGGACGTACGATGGCGTGCACGTTGTCCATTTGTTTTTAGGTACAATTTTCCTCTCCACGTGAACGTGTCAAAAGAGTGCTTGATAGGTAAATGTTTGCTTTTCCTCTAAGATGAGCGAACGTGTCAAAAGAGTGCTTGATAGGTAAATGTTTGCTTTTCCTCTAAGATGAGCCTGATATGTACTACGTAGGTTCTTTTCTTGACATGAGCGACTCAGGAAAACAGATGGTTCCACAATTGCCTCAACCGGATCGGGACCTACACTGCGACAATCGCGCTTGCCTTCCCTCGTAACACTACTACAGAAAACGTTTGTAGGGGCGGGTAAAATGGCGTTTGTAGGGGCGGCGCCGAAATCCGCCCCTGCTTTTGGCTGCTAAAAATGGCCATTTGCAGGGGCGGGTATTTAGGCCGCCCCAACAAATGTTTTGCAGGGGTATTTAGGCCGCCCCAACAAATGTTTTGCAGGGGCGGATGATGGCATGGTCCGCCCCTGAAGATGGTGTTTCCAGGGGCGGACTATGCCATCACCCGCCCCTGGAAATGTCTTCTTCAGGGGCGGGCCACGCCATCGCCCGCCCCTGCTAATGTGTTTCCAGGGGCGGGTATTGGCATGGCCCGCCCCCGGAAATGTTTTGTTCAGGAGCGGGCGATTGCCTACCCCGCCCCTGAAGATGGTGTTTACAGGGGCGGGTCATTCCATCGCCCGCTCCTGGTAATCATTTTTTTTTTGTTTTTAAATTTGGTATTTTTTTTTCTTTTGGTTTTTTAATATTAATATTATTCGATTTGTCTAATACCATTTCTCCGGCAAATAATATAAAAGTAATCACAAACAGTCACAATTTAATCTCTTTGTAAATTCTATAAAAGCAAATCCAACATAAAACAAGATTGTCATCCAAATGATATTACATGTATATTACATTAATCACACA
>CM014271.1:61650587-61683684 GCA_004135705.1 Alloteropsis semialata | reverse complement strand
CCTCTAAAAAGATGTATTTCTAAAGTTCGTAATAAGCCTAAATAAGAATATCATTTATAATCTCTAAAAATCCTAATAACCCTAAATATCAACATCATTTGAAGCCTCTAAAAAGATGTAATTCTAAAATTCATGATAAGCCTAAATATGAATATCATTTATAATCTCTAAAAATCATAATAAGCCTAAATATCAACATCATTTGAAGCCTCTAAATAGATGTATTTCTATAGTTCGTAATAAGTCTAAATAAGAATATCATTAATAATCTCTAAAAATCCTAATAACCCTAAATATCAACATCATTTGAAGTCTCTAAAAAGATGTATTTCTAAAGTTCGAAATAAGCCTAAATAAGAATATCATTTATAATCTCTATAAATCTTAATAACCCTAAATATCAACATCATTTGAAGCCTCTAAAAAGATGTAATTCTAAAATTTATGATAAGCCGAAATATGAATATCATTTATAATCTCTAAAAATCATAATAAGCCTAAATATCAACATCATTTGAAGCCTCTAAAAAGATGTATTTCTAAAGTTCGTAATAAGTCTAAATAAGAATATCATTTATAATCTCTAAAAATCCTAATAACTCTAAATATCAACATCATTTGAAGCCTCTAAAAAGATGTATTTCTAAAGTTCAAAATAAGCCTAAATAAGAGTATCATTTATAATCTCTACAAATCCTAATGACTCTAAATATCAACATCATTTGAAGCCTCTAAAAAGATGTAATTCTAAAATTCATGATAAGCCTAAATATGAATATCATTTATAATCTCTAAAAATCATAATAAGCCTAAATATGAATATCATTTATAATATCTAAAAATCATAATAAGCATAAATATGAAAATCATTTAAAGTTTCTACAAATAATCCAAAAATCTAAACAATGTCTAAAAATTTGTGCATCATCTCTACACATGCAACAACTAACTATATAGTGATTCTCTATTACAAATTCATAATAAAAATGAAGATTAAATCTAAAATCTCTTATTTCAATCCATTCCACAAAACACAAATTACTCAAAACATAGAGCATGAAATAGACCATACTAACTGTCAAAAGACAGAGGATGAAGTTGCTAACCTTCTAGCGGACTTGGTTTGCAAAATCTCCAAAAGTTATATAAAATTTGGGCATGATCTCTCCCAACCCGAGCTCAATGGAGGATGAAGAAATGAGCCATGGCTCGGGCTGGGGGAGGAAGAAGGGGCTTTATATGCAGAGCCCCTTTGGTACCGGTTGGTAGCACCAACCCGTACCAACGGGGCTTACATTGGTACCGGTTGGTGACACCAACCGGTACTAACGTTGGTGTCACCAATCGGTACCTATGAGCGCGCAAAATTTGTATCCATTGGACCCGGTACCAATGCAAGCATTGGTACCGGGTCCAATCCACCCGTGACCAATGTGGGTGAATAGATGGGAGGTTTTCTGGTAGTGTATTCGATTCCGTATGATCCACCATGTTTGTAGTTCAAACCAATAAATTGTGAACCAATATGTTTATATTTTAGTTATTTCCCTATTTTTATAATAAACATTTGAAATGCACCATTTCAATGATTTAAATACATGCTCAATATTTACTTTCAATATTTCCATATAAAATACCGAACTAGTTTGTCCGAAGTGTCGTTAGGTTTCAGAAATTGTTTAGTTAAGTTTTAAAGATGTGGAAGCACAAAATTCTAATCCCATAATCTAATTAATTAGAGATATTGGAAAAAAAGTGAACATAGAAAAACAAAGGAAAATAAAATAAATAGCTCACCTATATGTTGTGGTTTATTGTTGGTAGGGTGTAACAGTTGGCTATGTGGGATATTAGGGATGGCAACGGCCCCAAATACCCGATTCCCGGCAGGGTATTCCCCTATCAGGGGCTATGTGATTTATACACATCATCATGTCCCCATCTCCTCCGTGGATTCTTACGGTTCTTTGTATAGGAAGGGCAATGCTCTAGCGATATTAAATTAAGAAAGTTAAAGCTAATGGGTATTTGGTTTTCTTGTTTCGTTGGAGGAATGAGCCATCTCACCACCTCATTCCATATACTCCCTGCTAAATTTCATAGCATTGTCTCATAATGAACTACTTCATCAAGCCATTGACTATTCAAATGAAACACTAGGTAGTGAGGCAGCAATGGCATTTCCAGCTATGTGCAGGCAGCACGGCAGTGGATGCGACGATGGTAGAATATTTAGATGTTACAATTGGCTGCAAAGCAACGACTTATGGCCAAGTCTTATAATCTCCGTCTGCACACAGCTACAAATAGATTTTCTGGGGTTCAAACTTCAAAGTGAAGGCACAAGGTCAAAAATGTAATTGGGCCCAGGGTTCAAAGTAAAAATAGAAGTTGACTTTACCATGTGGTTTGTAATGGACTAATGGTATACCAAAGCATCGATTTATAGTTAAAGTCTTCTACGTCTGCAAAGAGAACTTCTGAGCCTCAAATATATAATGAGTAGTAAACTTCCAATGAAAATTAACATTTTTTATTGCTCTCAAGGAATCAGTCATCCACTCAGTTCTTAGTTGACATAAAATTTGTTAAACCACCGCACACAATTCTTTATTAGGCTTGAATGACTGATTGGTAAGAGCCAAAAAAAATTTGGTTTGAATGACTTATTAGTTAACTTGATACTACTGTTGCATAGAAATGGTAAGAGCCAAAAAAAAATTAACAGAGTGAACCATCTCATCACTGCTCCTCCGTACATGTTCACTTTCTATCCTAGACATGTACTCCCTCCGTCCTGAAATACAGGGTATTCTGGTGTTCGAATTTTGTACCCAAATATAAGGCATTCTAGGATTTCTTAGATAAGAATTAAAAGCTTTCTTTTATGCACCTACCTTATATACCCTCTAATTGCCTGGAGGGAGTAATGACTTGATTGGTTACTGCTGCGGCAACTCAATAACCAGCCATAATTTCAGGATATTAACAACCAAACCATCAATTAACTAGGGGTATATAGGTCATTTGTTTTCTTCCTTAATATGTCCTAAAATTGCTAGAATGCCCTATATTACAGGACAGAGGGAGTAGGAATATAACCTGGTAAATGGTAAGAGAACGAATGATATAATCTCAGGCTGTGTTTTCCTTTACTTGCACGCGTACGGGACCAACTGAGCATCTTGAATGATGAACTGCTGTAGTTATACTTACATGTGCTTCAAGAGGGTTATGTTCCAGATGGCAATTTGCGTGTAGCGTGTGCGTGGGTATGATAACATATGTAGCTGCATCGAACTCTTTCTTGCTGAGAAATGCAATGCGTAGTCTGTCCTCGCCTATCCTGTTCTATTGTCTCCTCTTCCCCCCTACTGTTCTCCAATCACCGCTCACTTTCAAGTTAGCAACTATTCCAGGGTGTTACTACGAAGATGAGATCGCGAGTGATGCCCGTTTGCCTGACGCCGCTCATTCTTAGGCAGTGCATGCACATCTTGCCAACATTTTGTTCATGTGCACGTACTGTGTCTATGCCTGACAGTCAAGGTTTTCAAACGTAGAGAATGAAAGGGAGAAGCCAGGATTACAGATCCAGATAAGTAGTCTATGCCTCGGACATGTGTGCTCTCTGACTTCACAAAATTGCTAAATGCAAACCATATGTTTCCATGTAAGCATCACTCAAATCCGAGAACAAAAACAAAAGCAGAGAGAGGTAGGGCGGGCACTGCAGCATACACTCTCAGAATCGTTGGTGAGGCTGTGAGGGAGGGCATTTTTATATATACAGATGAAATCTGATACATGTGGTAGTTGCACCACACTGTGAGTAGGTGCTGCGTGCAGTGATCAGTGCAGTGCAAGACTATAAAGAGCTAGCGTCCACAATGTGGGAAAATAACCAGTCCATTTTGCAAGCGCCAAGGGGTATCCCCCAGTTGGTCGGCAGAACTGTGTGGGATATCTGTTAGGTTTCCTTTAGTTGTCCTCTTAATCTCGTTCATGCCGTGAATGTAACTTAAAACTGGGCGTTTGTGGGGACATGTATAGCTGACATTTTGCCACCTCATTTTGATATAATGAAATGAATCTCTCCTACATGTTGGATATCTGGGTCCCTAAACTTGTCCCGCATGCTCATCTAGGTCCCTAAACTCTCAAAACGTATATCTGGGTCCCTAAACTCTCCATCCTAGGTCCTAAACGCGCCACATAAGCTCTTGATGCTGATGTGGCATGTCATGGTGGTGAAAAATATGCAGGAAAGCCCTTATTTATTCTTGACATGTGGTGTCTCACTCTCTCCATCTCATCTTCCCTGATTTCTCTCCCCATCCTCTCTCTCCTCTCTGCTCCGGCTTGGCCATGGGCGGTCCCGTGTCCGCCCGAGCAAGCCGTGCGCCGCCACGGGCGCTGGAGGCCGCGCCGAGCACCGAGACGGAGTCGACGGCCGGCTTGCGGACCGCTTGGACTAGAGCATGTCCGGCGGCGGGAGGTGCAGCCATGGCGGCGCGCAGCCATGCTCCGGCGAGCGGCGGCGCAAACGAATGGGGTGGCGAGCGTGCGGGCATCAGTGGACCTAGGCGCATCTACCTGTGGTTTTTACCGGGCAGAGAGGTGCTGGAAGTATGTCGTCCATGTTGAGGTGGTGCTGATAGATCCCAAGGATCATCAAGGAGCAGATCAACAGGGTTTAAACTTTGATTCGTGAATGAACAATAGGATTTGCATCTGAGAATGGAAGAAACGGAGAGAGGAAGAGAGAAAGATCAGGATGCAGACCTTCGGGCTTGGTGTTCGGTCTTGCTGTAGGTGCAGCGTCAGTGGTGACGTCGATGACGCTTCCTGTAGGGTCGCGATGGTGGCGCCGGTGGAGCATCCCGCCGCTTCAGCGCCCCCTCTCTGATCAGACTAGGGACAGGACCGTGGGGAAGTGGCGGCTGCGGTGAACCTCATAACCCTAGCCACTAGCCCCCACCTCCTCTTATATGGCGCTGCGCGACAGGGGCCCACCAGTCTTCTATTGGGCTGGGCGTCCCCGATCAGGACACGAGTCAAAGGCCCAATTGGCCTTTGGGCCAACTGGTGGAGATCAACCTAACAGGTGCGACGGCAGAGCTGTGAACGGCGGCGGCCGGGAGCCCAAATCCCCGGTGATGGGTGGCTCGACTGCGGCTTCTGATTGCTTGGGCAAGTGAAGGAGGGAGTGAGGGAGCTGTGGTTTGGAGGAATCGAGAGATGGCGCGGTGGCTAGCAGGAAATTTCGGCCGGGGCGGAGCTCTACTCGCGGTGGGTGGCCGAGGCAAAGCATTGGAATGAAAACTTGTTGGTCCAGCATTTGCTTGCATTCGTTTCATTGGCCTAGCTAGCTCATTTGCGTGGCTCGTTGCTCTGCTCACCTCTCGATGATTTCAGTGGAGGGATACAGGATGTTGCACACCACTTGTTCGTTGATGGCGTGGAGGTCGGAGATGGCGTCAACGGGGAACATGTTGATCTCGTGGATGCTCTGCAGGGGAGAGTAGCTGCTGCTGCGGTCGACGGAGGACGACACGGAACCGCCACGGCCGTCGCTGTTGTCGTCCCCCGCCGCCTCTGCCATCGAGTGTGGCCACCGCACCGCCATCCCCATCTCCATACCCCGCCGTCGTTGTTGTTGCTCTTATGGCCATCGCCGCCGCTGCCGCCGCCACCGCCGCCGGTGGAGGAGGAGCAGAGCGCGTGCGGGAATGCAGGGAGGATGTGGCGCGGAATGCGGAGGCGGAGCGGGAGGGTGCACGAGAAGGGGAGCAGGAAGAGGCAGCGCAGCTGGGCAGAGGGAGAGAGAGAGAGAGTAGGAAGGGGATGCAATGTATAAGGGGGTTATTGCATATTTTTGACAGCGCAGCAGCACGGTAGCATGCCACGTCAGCATCGGTAGCCCTCGTGGCGCATTTGGGACCTAGGACGGATCCCTTTATAGAGTTTAGGGACCTAGATATACGTTTTAAGAGTTTAAGGACCTAGATGAGCATGCGAGACAAGTTCAGGGACCCGGGGTGCATTTTACTCAAAAAATTAAGTAGCAGTATACTGCAGCCGTAAATGTGCTGTTTTTAATTTGCAGTGTGGTTACATACATCTATGAATTATGAGCATTGACTACATATCAAGGAATAAGTAAATGATCCAAAGGCCTGGAATCTTTTGGAGAATATATTACAAAGAGAAAGCTAAGCACAAGATGCATAGGAGTATGAGGTGTTGGGAAATTAAGGTAAAAGAAGATACTAAATCCCATCTTTGAGTGTGAAGTGTTCCTGTTTGGCATGCTCAAAGTCTATACCTCCACTAACGTTGTCGTGGCTCAAGCTAGTTCATGGTTACCTGGACGCTTGTTAGAAGAAGTATCTCAACGAAGCAGATGTTATGGAGGCACTCAACAGAATCGTTCTGTACAATTATCACAGCAAGAAGCACTCATATAGTGAAGAAGACTCAAGTGGTACACTGAATAAATAATCACCATTCTGGTACCTTAAGCGATAAAGGCCAGACTAAAATATTGTATAGGGCCAATTTTGATAGTGAAGAAGGAATAAGGGCCATTATGAATTGCCACACCTACTGTGCGTGGGTATGATAATAATGTAATTGCATTGGACTCTTCTTGCTGAGAAATGCAATGCGTAGTCTGTCCTCGCCTATCCTGTTTTATTGTCTCCTCTTCCCCGCTACTGTTCTCCAATCACCGCTCACTTTCAAGTTAGCAACTATTCCAGGGTGTTACTACGAAGATGAGATCGCGAGTGATGCCCGTTTTCCTGACGCCGCTCATTCTTAGGCAGTGCGTGCACATCTTGCCAACATTTTGTTCATGTGCACGTACTGTGTCTATGCCTGACAGTCAAGGTTTTCAAACGTAGAGAGAAGCCAGGATTACAGATCCAGATAAGTAGTCTATGCCTCGGACATGTGTGCTCTCTTGCTTCACAAAGTTGCAAAATGCAAACCATATGTTTCCATGTAAGCATCACTCAAATCCGAGAACAAAAACAAAGGCAGAGAGAGGTAGGGCACTGCAGCATACACTCTCAGAAATATCGTTGGTGAGGCTGTGAGGGAGGGCATACATATACAGTACATGTGGTAGTTGCACCACACTGTGAGTAGGTGCTGCGTGATCAGTGCAGTGCATGCAGGGCTATAAAGAGCGTCCACAATGTGGGAAAATAACCAGTCCATTTTGCAAGCGCCAAATAAAGGGGTATCACAGTTGCTCGGCGGGAACTGTGTGGGATATCTGTTAGGTTTCCTTTGGTACTTTGTGGGGACAATGTAGCTGACATTTTGCCACGTCATTGTTGATATAATGATATGAATCTCTCCTACATGTTGGATAAAAAAAATTGAGAAGCCGTATACTGCAGCCTTAGCTGTGCTGTGTTTATAAGTTGCAGTGTGGTTACATACATCTATGAATTATGAGCATTGACTACATATCAAGGAATACGTAAATGATCTCAAGACCTGGAATATTTTGGAGAATATAATACAAAGAGAAAGCTAAGCACAAGTGGCATAGGAGTATGAGGTGTTGGGAAATTCAGTGAGGTAAAAGAAGATACTAACACTACCGGAATCCACTACTTTGCCGTGTGCATTATATCGCGCACATGGCAACAAGTTTTGCCGTGTGTTTTGTCGGGCAGACGGAAAAATAAAGGTGCCGGGGCGCGGGACAGCGCACGGGACGGTGACGGTGATGGCGCAAGGGCGGTGAACGGTGGCTTTGTCGTGTGCCTTGCCGGCGGCACACAGCAAAGTTTTAAACTTTGCCGTGTGCCCTGTTAGACTTTGCCGTGTGCCAGATCCACGGCACACGGCAAAGCATGCATCTATATTTCATGCACACAACATTTACATTCACGTTATATACAAAATTTAATAAACCTAACCACTCAATATTTACCGGAGCCTTACACTGGAATCAATAACATGAATATAATTTTTGCACTCACTCTATTGTATTATGTCATGTACTTATAGATCAAGTTAATTGTATAACAATTCAAATGGTATAATTACAGTTAACACATTAAAATTATCAAACGGATCCAAAAAATATCAAAATTTAACATAACTCAATCTATGTTGTGTATTGCCTATAGAAAAAGTTTAGAAGTCAAAGTCAAATTCGAACGTGATTGCGCCTACAAACCTAACCACATCCTTCTCTTCTCTATGGATCTTCTTCGGAGAAGTTTCAGTTCGTAAGCATCATACTAAAAAAATGTGATGGAACTACTCAAATTTTACGACAGGCTTCACATATGATAGCATGAGATATTGACAAATCTCATGATTTTTAGACAACGTTTGAATTTTATATAGTTTAAACACTATTTGGCCCCATGTTCGTGGTAATGTTACATGAACACAATTTTTGAATTTTTGTTTCAACTACTGGATAAGGCCTTACACTAGACTAAATATCATGAATATCATTTTTGCACTCACTTTATTCTATTATTTCATGCACCTGCAGTTTCAATTTGACTTATATGAAAAAAATCCTTTCAATAAAATAAATTTATTAAATATAGAAAACAGATCGAGAAATGTACCAAATTGAAGCATGGAGTACCTAGCAATGTATGTGGAGAGGAGAAAAAGTTAGAAGGGCAAAACTTGTTTTTTTATTTGCTTTGCTGTGTGTGTTAGAGGCACACGGCAAATCTATCTATGATTTGTCGTGTGCCTCATATAGGCACACAACAAACGCCCCTATTTGACGTGTGCCACTGTAGGGCACACGGCAAAGTGTGATGGCAGTCAACCGCCGTCGCGTGCATGGTGACTTTGCCGTGTGTCCTCCGAAGGGCACACGGCAAATCGAGCTGTTTGCCGTGTGCCTCATATAGGCACACGGCAAACCCACCTTTTTGCCGTGTGCTTCCGCAGGGCACACGGCAAAGTCTGACGACCGTCAACGGCGGTCGACGGCCGTATGCGCTGTCATGCGTGGCACACACGTGCTGCGGCTTTGCCGTGTGCCTATGACGCAGCACACGGCAAGGCGTCTCTTTGTCGTGTGCGTTTCTTCTGGCGCACGGCAAAGCCTCACTTTGCCGTGTGCTTATGCTTTGCCGTGTGCTTTGCATGTGGCACACGGCAAAGTTCCTGTTTGCCGTATGCCCGACGGAATGCACACGACAAAGTTTCGGACACACGGCAAACTTGCGGTTTCCGGTAGTGTAAATCCCATCTTTGAGTGTGAAGTGTTCCTGTTTGGCATGCTCAAAGTCTATACCTCCACTAACGTTGTCGTGGGTCAAGCTAGTTCATGGTTACGTGGATGCTTGTTAGAAGAAGTATCTCAACGAAGCAGATGTTATGGAAGCACTCAACAGAATCGTTCTGTACAATTATCACAGCAAGAAGCACTCAACTCATAGTGAAGAAGACTCAAGTGGTACACTGACTCTTCCAAAAATAAAAATCACCATTCCGGTACCTTATATATTAATTGACGTTGCTTGTCTCGTGCTGCTACTAGTGATTGGCGCGCGCCCATGCGCGCGATGGAGTACGTGATGTTTTGCATGATTTAAAATTTTTATTGTGGATGAAGTATGACAAATGAAGTGAGTATAAGTAATTGTTTACATACAATGTGTATAAGCGCTAGAGCTTAAACACAAAATGTCTGCACCATTCTATCTAGGAGCGTGGATTGATTTCTAAAAAATGCGAAGGCTAATTGGGAAATGTGCTTCCAACTCAACTCAATCTCAGGTTGGTTCCTTAAAGACCCAAGTAGCTAATTGCAAAAAAAATCTCGCTACTCAACTCAATCCGGGTTGATCTTTTTAGAAATGTGAGGGTCTAAATGCAAAAAGTCTGCCACACTCAATCTAGGAACACGATTTGATTCCTTAAAAATACAAGGACATAATTAAAAAATGAGTGCGCCACTCAATGTAGAACAATGTTGTTCATTTGGAAATGTGGGAACCTAAATATAAAACATCGGCACCTATATCTAGGACTGTGGGTTCAGTTTCTTAGAAATGGGATGGTCTGGATGTAAAAATTTGGCGGTTTATCGCTAGCCGTCGGTACGCGATCGGACGGTGTTGGGTAGATTTTTTAGAAACGTGAGGGTAGATTTCTTAAAAATGCGAGGTAATAATTGTAAAATAATCACGCCAATCAATGTAGGATAAGGTTGATTTATTAGAAATACGAGGGCCTAAATACAAAACATCAACACCTATATCTAGGACCATGAGTTTGATTTCTGAGAAATATGAGGGTTTAAATATAAAAAATCAGTGGCTTATGGCAATGGATGAAAAGAATTCGAGGAAACACGAGGGTCTAAATACAAAATATCGGCACCTATATCTAGGACCGCGGGTTTGATTTTTTAAAATACGAGGGTCTAACGTAAATAATTGGTGGGATTTGATTTCTTAGAAATAGGAAGGTCTAAATGTAGAAAAATTGGGAATAGGAGGGCCTAAACGTAAATAATTGGTGGGATTTGATTTCTTAGAAGTGCTAGGTCTAAATATAGAAAAAAATGACTTATACTTAACCGTCGGATGGCCTTCCGACGGCCGAAAAAATTTCAGCCGACGTGGCCATCGCGGTTGGGCGCCGAGGGCGCCTCGAATCATAACAAGAAATTAGTCAAGTAGAGTATAATTAATGCGTAGCATAGCCTTGCAAGCTATGTAGCGCAGGTATGTTGTTGAATAATTTTCCTATTTATGCTATCCAGTTGGATGATGAAGGCCTGTAAAAAATAAGAAATCTGTTATACGAATGTGTTGCCTTGAGAGCTTATGCGAATCTAAAATTCCACTCCACTCTGCTTGTTCCGAACAAAAAACCGGTTGATTCTTCATGACCGTTTGTTTTCCTCAACAAATTCCGGCGGTGATATTTTGTACCTCGACCAGCGCAATTTGGTTGATCAGCGCCCTCTAGTGATGATTAGTTAATAGTTCATATGATTGATTGTTATAATGGACATATGTATCGCAGTTTGTGTTATGAATTTATGACGCGAAATTACCTACCATGTCCTACAGACGAATTGTAAATCATCCAATTACAAACCTTTAAACGTGTGTACTGAATAGGAAGCATGGCAAAGACCGATCAAACATAGGAGCAGCAGTTCGACATGTAGCAGCCATGGTCGAGGACCTGATGTGTTTGCGAGGACCTGATGTGTTTGCAGATGGAGAATTCTGGAAGCTCGACGGGGCAGCCTCGTCAGAGTGGATGGAAAAGGCCAGACCAAGGTTGGACCAAGGTTAACACTGATGCTTCATTCCATGCCTCCTTGGCAGAGGATGCATCTAGTGTTGTGATCCGTGACGAGAACGGGAGACTACTCGCAGCCAAGGCGAAGCGGTATACCCACATGGCGGATGCTCTGACCGGGGAATTCTTGGCGGCACGGGATGGCCTCATGCTGGCGGCCCAGCAAGGTTTCGACCGAGTTGTCTTGGAATGCGATAATCTCTCTTTGGTGAACATGTTGAAAGCAAACGTGGGTGATCGAAGTGCGGTGCATGGTCTCTAGCAAGAGATCCAAGAGCTAGGCAGTTCTTTTAGCTCTTTAGCCTTCTTTTTTGTTTATAGGGAGGGCAATGGGGCTGCACATGTGTGTGCAAGTTTATCTTCATTTTTAGAACCTGAACTCGTGTGGTTAGGAAATTTCCCATCGCGTCTGAGAGAAGCGATTGGGGCCGATTGTAGCACTGCCTTGATATAATGAAGCTCTTGAGATCTGCTAAAAAAAACCATTTTTTTGCTAATGGCTGTCTATAACTGAGTCAACACAAACTTCGAATACACTGTCTGTGCCGTGAGAGGGAAATTTCTGACACACTCCCTTAGACTCCACAAAACCATCAATTTTTCCTTGAGGACTTAGGTGTGGAACTTGAAGACTGAGTAAATTATGAAGTAAGATGCTGGAGTGGGCAGGTTGTAAAGCTAGGTGTCCATGGTAGAATCATGCACAAGAAAATCAGAAGAATGTTTCCCCTCTCTTTATACAAAATCAGCCGTCTCTTTCTTGATGTGTTGCATGACAATGGAAACTCTTCATTTTTTATTGCTTTGTATTTGGATGTGAATAATGTCTGATGGCAGAGGTTGACAGAGGTGGCCTTGCGTATGCCACCTTATTCACAGCATTAAACTCCTGTGTACATTCGTGTCCAAAACTTTATGAACCGTGTCTACTCGGCACAAAGAGCAGATGAGATCAGAGTGACTTAACCGAGGGTCATCTGCAGATCTCACAAGAGAATGGGGCACATATATAGTTCATGTTTCAGCTCCTTATCCTCATGTTTCACCATTGGAGTAATATGGCAGTTTCTCATGGACCATGTTCGAGTAGCATACGAATAGGAGGTGCTGGGAATTTCCATAAATGCAGTCTCATTTTTGCACATAGTCTTCAGCTCTGTACATTTCTCGCAAGTTCATGCTTGGTACATCATTATGAAATTGCTTTTATATATTAAAAAACTAAAGATTTAATTTGTTTTTTCCTTACTAATAATGTTTGGGTTTTCAATTCCTAATAACTTCAAAACAGTGTGATGGATTATTCAACGTCTCTGCTTTCCTCTGTTTTCCAGAAAGCTATCAATATATGGGTGAGGGCTCTCAATTTGCGGCCCTTCATTCTTTCTTCCAACATTCCCTATTCAATTAATCAATTAGTGGGCATCACATTCATTGGAATTAGAGATACTAGGAGTTTAACATGTCGATGAAACCATTGTTTCCTACGGTGTTTCCTTGGAGCAAGATATAGGCAATTAGAGTGATGCCAAATAATATCATTATTTAGATGCAAAATAAAGGTAGACATAGGCGAGCCTCAAGCTACTATACATTCAACCAATTAGCTATATAGGCTGCTGGAGTCAAGACATTGCCATTGTCGTCTTTCATGGCCATCTTGTGCTTGTGCTCACTATTCGTTTACTTTTTTACATATGACCCCTTGAGGTACATGCTTTATCCATAACACCAGACTAGTCAATGACCCAAGTTGGTGAAGTGGTGACCCATGTCAAGTTTGCCTATGTGTACCCAGCGGAGGTTGGTGCATGGGGCGAGCCGACCTCATTTCTGCGTCACCAGGGTTGTTTAGGGATGGATACTAGCTTTCTTGTGGGACCGCCTGCTCCTTCAAGTGCTGAATGAATACAGTATTATACTGAAATGATTTGGGCACAACAGAAATGTTCACGGTTCTCCAACCTGTGCATCCTTCAATGCGTAAGCCAAGACACATTGTGCTCACGACTATCGCCGCTGGTAATCTGGTGTCCGCCATAACGGAGGAGTGTCCACACACTACCTGAGATGCAATTAAGCGGACAAAGCAGAATCTGTGGACCTCACCTTACGTGTGGCTGGCTTAGTGGATGGCAATGTCATAATTGTTGTGCAGTGGAGTGTTGGACGCTTTGCCATTAATTTGAAGTCTATCAGACCACAGGCCCCAAAGATCCTTTTTTGTGGTGCTAAAGATGAACACACAACTAGAATGTTTCTACTCTGTTGCTAACTTCAAAAGTAAGCAAGCTGCTTGCAAGTTGGTGAGATGTAAACACATCATGATACCATTCAGAATCAGAACATTGCGGAACAATGTCATGTTGGTGGGATATAAATAAAATATGGAAGCGGATAGCGACACCATACTGATACTTTTCAAACTATGTATAACATCCCAGGTGTCTTTCTGAATGTGAAAACAGGAGGAAACCATCGACTAAGGTGAGGTGGATTGCTTTACCATACTTCTTCTGGGTCTTAGGGAATGACTTTCTGTTGACTTCAAATTTAGGCAGCCATGGATTTATGAAAATTACAGGTTTTTCCTGAAGCCTCTTACTCCAAATTGGAACACTACTTGAAATCAATAAAAGAAATTTGTTGAATGAAATGGAAACTCCATAGTCCATACTGCGTACAATATGTTGGAACTTCCCAAGATCAGAAGCTCATGCAGCAACTAACCCGGGTCTCACGCCACGCCACGCACGCATGATCTACGAGATACCCGGACTCCACAACCTATCCTAACGTGCAAGCTAACAAACCTGGAGACTCACTCCACTAACCCATGCAACACACGCACGTACTAACCAACCATGTGTGCAGTACACAACTAGGCACGGCATCAACGTGAACATACCACGCTGCCGGTGCCCACACACATGCTAATCATGCAAACTAGTCTAACAAATTCAGGTAACTAGCACAACTATCCTAAATGCAAGACTCGAAACAAATTCAAGTCAGGATTATTTCTAACATAATATGATCTGAGCTGGATGATATCGTGGCTAGCTCATGCAGTTGATGAATATATGGAAAGCTGGAACACGGCACTAGATAACGAAGTTAATACAAGTTGGTGGGTGAAGTAAGGTAACATTGTGATAGATCTGCAGTACACGGTTGCTCAAGACTACTATTTTTGTTCCACTACAACCATGGTCAAGCTTTTGCAACTTTATTTGATACTTGTAGTGGATATGCAGAGGTTAGAAGTATGGCTCAAGTAGAAACTGATTTCAACTTTAAAGACCCCAAAACAACTGAATACTCATAATGGTGAAGTTCATATGAATAATGCAAAATGTGGTTTTAGTATTAGAAGGGTTTAGCTTGTCAGAGTTCGCCGGAGTAGCAACACACCGGTTGCCGGTGAGCTCCAGCAGCACACACACAGAAACTCACGCTATAACTGGAATACAGAGATGCGATCCTGTTTTGGTGCTGCCCAACTGTTGCAGCGTTTTTTCAGACTCTATTCAACTTATAATTGAACAGAAACTACAGACTCGGTCTCTCCCGAGATAAGCGCACCACCACCCCTTCACGACGCCTGCCATCCCAAGCATCGGGATCATGGTGCGCTGAAGATGCGCTCCCATGCGAACGTGCACACGTCAGAGCTCAACTCTCGCACAGCCTAACTAACCAGCCATGCGCTCTACTGAGCCTAAACAAACAAACTAACTGCAATGCACAAGCTTATTCAACATAGCTTAGCAGAAGAGAAAATTCAATGAATAACAAGAAGATTTGTGTCAATATACTACTAAGTTAGCATGTATATGCCGTCACATATGGGACTTCTTTTTGCAGCACACAGATGTTGCAAAATTCAATTATGCAATCTACTTATGTCTTCTCACAATGATTTGCAGCACGACCATGACCATACAATGAAACGCTGCCACTTGATGTTTCCGTCTTTGTTTTTGGCTTGGAGATACCGCTCAGCTGCGATCTCCCAAAGTGTAGAAAAACAGTTGCAAATCAATAACATACATCTATACTGCACATGCAAGTGCTATCTCAACTCTATGTGACCATTCGTCCATTCTTGACGGACGGCAAGGAGGATCACTCAATTGTGGTGGTCAACTATCAACACTACAAGGATCCGACAAAGGAGTGGATTATCTTTCACTGATGCCTCTGATTCCGAGCCTATATGGTGGAATGTCCCCTTTTATATGTGTGCATATAGTGGTGCGAATATTTGGCAAGAGCTGGAGTATCGTAATTTTTGTGTGCCTGTTGGGTCACCTAGGGGGATAGAAGTGGGGGAAGAGACTGAACACTTGCACTACATATACTTGTACTAAACACTCTCCGTAATAGAATTCATTGCGAATGCTAGTACTACTCTTTTTTTTTTTCTTAAGGGCATTGTACTCTTTTGGTATCCGTGCATCTGTCAAGTAATATTGCTACCAAATAAGAGTAGGTAGAGAAGATAAATGAATACTACATTACAACCAAAATTGTTACTTGCGATGGCTCTACATGTATATATATACACAGTCTGTGTGCTTGCATCTCACTCTTGTCATTTGATATTCCCGCAAAGAGAATCCCTTGTCATAGAAGTAGGAGGCTTTTGACGGACCATATCATCATACTCATATAGGACTAGGAGGCACTGGGAGTTTTGGCATGTCATTGGATCTATCCTCTATAGTGTTTCTATGGAGCTTCCCGGCATTCTATGATTAGTGGCCGGTGTCAAAGCAGTGAACCACTTCGAGGTTGCCCATATCAACAACACGGGTGCCTTTAAGCAGTGCTGGTCAAGTGGGTGTTGGTGCACGTACGACCATTGCTGTTTTGGGTCCTCTCCACCATAGGTCTACAACGCCAAGTAATACCAACATATAGACCGAGTTGACAAACCAAATAAAAAGAAACGCTTAATTACAATATATAGGGGTATTTTTTTCCATGAAAATTGTTGCTACATATTTAGTGGACAGAATTGGACGGGATCATGATGGTAGTAGTGAAGAACTTTGGTTTTGAATGACATAGAGGTGACACATATAGGTGAAGCATTTTGGTTTTGAATGACATAGAGGTGATGTAATCCTTTCGAAGCCAATAATCGCCGAACAATAGAATCTGAGTGTAGTTGATTTAATATATCCGCACCTTTAACCTTTTTTCTTGCAAAATCAACATCTTTAACAACACGGCCTGTTGTAGAAATTGTACGTAATCTATGGAACTACATATCATACTCTTATTGATAAAAACTCGACCTGCCGGGGGTAATCATACTCTTCTTGATGTGTTCCATATTGAAAGAACCTAGAATGTCAACTAGAGGGGGGGAGGGTTGAATAGTTGAAATTGAAAATTTTTGCTCAAAACAGCTGTCAGTCACAGAAAATATGGAGACTCTGAAAAAAATGTCCGGAGACTCCGAAGATTTCTCCGGAGAGTCCGAAGATAATGCTGAATTGAACAATGACTGATCAAACCTCAACAAAAATCAAATCACCGAGTTACCATACCACCTTGGGGTGAATACAACTTAATTCAGGTGTCGCTTGTAGCAGAAACCTTCTCAGAAGATAGATCGGGACCAAACCCTAGAATTTAACACAAGTAGCAACAAATAGCACAAGAACAACCAATAATCACAAGGAGACACAGGGATTTGTTTACTGAAGTTCAGTTCCACACCTGGAACCTACTCTCCGTTGAGGAGCCCACGAAGGGCGGGTTTATCCACCAAACTACTTTCCTCTTCTCCGCTCAACCCGAAGGTCGAATAGAGAACTTACTCAATCTGCAGGGGTAATACAAACTTCCTAAGGCAACCACAGCGGATTGGTTGCTCTTGAGCGATGCCTAGCCGTCTAGGAGCTTAGAGCTCCAAGAGTAACAAATGCTTGAATCATCGGCTTGACGACGAACAAGGTGCTCAATGGATGGGGAATCAGCTCACAAGCATAATCTCTTGACTTTCACTCAATCCCTCACTCAATCCCTAACCAAATCTCACTTGGAAGCAAGTAGGGAGTAGAGAGGGGCTTAGAATGCTCAAAGGGAAGCTCCAGTTCGAAATTAGGTCAGAGAGAGCTGAAAGGTGGGGGCAGCCGAAACTAGCAATTAGACATGTTAAGTTCCAGAGTCTCCGCGAAAATCTCCGGAGTCTCCGAACATTCTAGAGAACACCAATCTCCATACACCAATCTTCGGAGACTCCGAACAATTCTTCGGAAACTCTGAAACTTTCCAGGTAAAGCACTCTCAAATAATTCCCAAGTGAAGTACAAGTGCATGGTGTCTCTCATGGTTAAGTTAGATCAAATTTGAGCACCTTGTCATCACCGAACTAGTTTTTCAGCATCCCTTTTGATAGTACGGTTTTCCTAAACTCAATTTCAAGAGAATAAAAAAAAATAATCTTCATGTAAGCTTCATCCATGCTTTCATTTCCCATTTTGGGTATCACATTTTTCCATATGTTCTTCATTGTTTCACCTGTCACCTGTGTACATGCCTCATTGCAAACATTAGATACTAAAGTGTGTTGTTATTAATCAACCAAAACCAAAAGGGGTCATAGATGCACTTTCACATATACTGCAATCACATCTTTTTATTTTGTTTTTTCATTCTGATATGTATTTAGTTTATCGTCAAGCAGGCTAGTTAGTTATAAGCCATTTTTTTTCAAAAAATAGGGGTCATAGGTAATATGTATTCTCACTTTATTTAATTTGGTCCCAGCACAGTAGCACAAAGCTTATCTGCATTAAGTAGTCGGTTCAAGATTTAAATGCAAGCATGCACTCCCTACTATTAGGAGCACCTTATCAATATATCTTGAGGTTGACGAAATCATCATACTTTGATCATTTTGCTGTAAATGACCTCATCACATACCTCTGAAAATAGCTGAGATATGTGATGAGTTAGAGGCTTAGAACCCAGGTACTATTTATAGAGCACAAGGTGCTCATAGTTTTTATATTGGAACCTTTACTATAAAAAACAACCGAGGGGCCTTGTGCTATAGAATTAATGAACTAACTTGTATTTGCCAAATTATAAACAATTATAAACAACACTGAGTCCTGCATGGTTGTTCAATGTGCACCTAGACAATAAATACCAAAAGATCAACATCAATAGCCACATACATTGCATGAATATATGTGCAAGCAATACGACACCTTCCACATCATATTTGACAAGTGAGAGCATGAGATTTAAAGCATAATTTTCAGAACACCAATATATCATTCAAGCTTATATTATAAGCAAAGCACAAAACCCACATGTGGGATTACATGGATTCTGAAGGTGAATCCAGCCACCGAACCATTCAAAATCACTGCACAAATAGTATGTAAAATTACCTAGTAGTACAACATCCTGCCACCGAGAGAGCGTGGAAAATTTCCCCGCCCCGGAGATTGGAGGTGGGCTGCTGGCTGAACCTCTAGCGAGAGAGCGGAGTGTGGTGTTTTGTTTTTTGCTTTGGTGATGCCAAAGTACGGGGGTGTTTGTTTTCAACCCAAATTATATAATCTAGCTTATGAGTCAAGGGCACCATGGTAAAAAGCTACCATGGACCACCTAAATAATCTCAAATAAGCTGCACATGGGTAGCTTATTTCAGATTATTTTGTAGTCCATGATGACCTTTTACCATAATACTCTTGGTCCATAAGCTAGATTATATAATCTAGGTGGTAAACAAACACATGTCGTGGTTGTATTTGAGTGGACCCATGGGCCGGCTCATGGAACAATAAACTGGGCCAGAAAAATATGAGGGGAGGTAAAACTTTGGGCCACGGCCATAATGAACCTCCAGCAAGAAGAGATCATAATACAATGCAATGACACATCGGTAGTCAGTAGGGTGTCGAACAGATGACGGTGAGGGGTTCAGGTGAGGCTGTAACATTTGGGCGCCACGAGAGAACCTAATCACAAGGCAAATGAGGGCAACCATCAAACTAAGTGGTCGGAACACTGAATTTTTTGTGCAAGGTTTCCATAACCATGTCCATGTTCTTTTTTTAATTAACAGATCAGTACACTAAGCTGCAAAGAAGGTGAGCATGGGAAACAATAGCTCACTACGTTGGTTGTCCCCTTGAACAGTACATATGCATATACACGTACATACACACACAAATATATCATAACATATATATATCTAAGTATACAGACACCTGTACATGGCACGAGCTAACCCTGGTCAGACCCTTAGATCAAACTTGTTGAATTTCATATACCAACATTTCTTTTTCAAGGTCTTCCCTACCCTTCTGATTCTCCTCAGGTTTCGTATGCACTTTGTTATCTTGAGTACTCTCCGTCATATTGACCTCACTGCATGCTGGTTTAATTATAGTTTCCTTGCTTTTAGCCCAAAGCACGCAGTAAAGTCCACCAATCAGAAGGATTCCGCCCAAGATGCTGCCATTAAAAAAAAACAAACAATGATTGCTGATGGTTCCACACATATCCATTCATGAAGGATAAATGCAACTCCTCTCCTTCCAGTTACCTTCCTAGGTGAATATTCTCTCCCAAGAAGAAGGAAGAACAGAACATTGTGAAGATAAAGCCGAGCGGCATCCAGACAGCAAGGAAGACAGGACCTTTCATCTCCACGCACCATACTTGCAAATAGTAGGCCACCCCAGAAACTACAAATCCCTGACCCATCATATTGATCAGCCCGGGAAGAGGAACATCATCAGTTCCTCAATTTTAATGACCAACTTTTGTTGAGAAGTTATCCAAGTTACTAAGTAATTATTAACCTACTAGTAGGTTAATAATTACTTCTTCGAAAAATTAATAACCTACTACTTCATTCATTCGTGGAGAAAATAGAGGAACAGTTGAAGGAGCTGATCATATTTACTGTGTATATGACGGCGAGCAAGCTGATGTCTAGCCCAAGCTTCCACCTTGTGATGTCCCTCTCAACTACAGCTGCAACAACTAACATCTGTGCGGTACTGAAAACACACTGTGTCACTGCCACTACCAACTTATTGGGGAACTCCTTCAGCAGTGGAGCCTGAATATAATTGATGATTACATCATGAGATTCATAACTTAGATGATGGAATACTATGAAAATCACTGAACCATGTAATAGGTTGTTTGCAATTAAATTGTAGGTACTGCTGATCCGATCTGTTCATCCACCATCAGCAAACCTGAAAGACAATCCACAGGGACCATGCCATGTCGCCGAAGAGCTTGAGGAGCGTCCCTTTGATCCATGTCAAATGGCCTGTAGCAGAGTGTGTGTAACCAACAGTATGGAAGGCACGGTGATGGTTTACAGGGCTGAAGGGTGGTCCAATAAAGAAGGCGATGACCAAAACTCCTGCAAGGCAGAGCACTACACCGGTTACCTTGGCCACGCCGTGCGGGCTTTTCAGATTTACTACCTCCATCCTGTCCAAGCATATACAGTTCATTTGCTACTAGTTAGTCAAGGCATCTTGGATTTTATCAATATGTCTTATCGTAGCAGCGTACCTTAACAAAAGGGCCAAGCAGAATGTAGACACAGGTCTGAAATTGCTTATTGCAGATTGCACTGTTGCTGATGTGAATCTCAGCGCCAAATTCAACAGATTTATGGCAAATGTATTTCTGGAGAACAAGAAAAGGTGCATTTATGTACATCTCAAAACAATATGACCCCAAAGGAATAGTTTTCTGAGTTTCTGCAAATGAATCACTATGTTGCATTGATTAAAGCATAAGTGGTAGCACACAACAAAATCTACTCCCTTTGTCTCAAAGAGTGGACTTTTGGTTTTATCCTAAGTCAAACTTTATAAAAAAAAGGTATACTACGAAAGTATATTTATTGATGAATCTAATGATATATATTTGGTACCATTAATATTGTTATTTATATAAATTTGGTCCAATTTAAAATAGTTTGACTTAGGACAAATCTACAACCACACTCTTTTTGAGACGGACAGAGTATGCACGATGATGCATACACATATACCACCAAAATTAATTCTATCCTTGCAGCAGAAATGATTTATCTGAAACTGAAGATGGTAGAGCAATGCGACATTCGTACCCAATTAAGGCACATAAGAAAAGCTTCAACAGCAACCGAAACGACATAGAATGCATTGTTTTCCTGCAAATCATGTACAAGCGAGTTGAGAAGGCATGAGGATGGAGACGAACATGATTGGTAATCATGTGAATGTGATTACTTGCAGTCAACCTGTTCATGGGTAATGAGTGAATCACTTACCTTTCACGAAAAAACGCAATAGGGACCATCAAAACAGAAGCCGCTGCCTGGCAGTAGAAGGTGAAGACAAAGGTACTAAACCCCTGGTTAAAGGTCGCCTTGATCACAACAAACATGCCGGTGTAGACTACTTGTAAGATGAATGCTACAACATAAGGCTTCTTGGCATCCATATCAACATACGTAATGGAGATATGGTGGATGGGAGGATATAACAGCGAGAAGACAGACTGCAGAGGAGAAAGTACCCTGCTGCGCTGGAAGCCAGCAACGGCTGGTTTAAGTAGCAAAAAGCAGCTAATTAAGATATATGAAAGTAAATCAGGGTAGTGACTTGCTGCCAGCGTGTAAGCAACTAGAGCCTTGAACTTTTAGTAAAAGACATACTTTAATTTCCTTGCTTTGGGCTAAGCTTTTCAATATAGTCTTGACCTTTTCTGCAATGACATGTGAGGAAAGCATGGGTAATGCAGATATTGGGAACTAAATGAGAATTCCACATCTAGCTAGAGGAAGATTTCAGGTCCAAAGTGGAAAGCAAACAAGATTTTGGGAAGATCTTTGGATAAAAAATGAGCCACTAATAATGACAAGATACCCCTCTCTGTACCACAAAGTTTGAATGAAAAATGAGACAGGATGGAGGTATGACAAGATACCTCTCTCTATACAACATTGTACTGAGCAATGTGCCTTTACGTATTTCTTTCAAGCGTGCTTTGGTAGGTGATAAGCGAAGGCTATGGTTGGAAGTGATGCAACAAATTATGACAGAGGTTTTCACAGTAAGATCTATCTGGGCAGACCTAGTTAGAAGCAAAGGTGTACCTTCAAAATTTCTACCCTGGAAATTAAAAAAGGAGTTCTTTTAACAAATGATAACCTTGTGAAAACAAAGTGGCAGGGATGCACCAAATGTTGTTTCTGTGGATCTGAGGAGACTATGGAACATTATCTTTTGAGTGTCAACTAGCACGGTTCTTTTGGAACACTGTTTTCATCTCCTTTGGTATTCAACAAACATCCTATACTTCAGATTTGTTTGATGCTTGGCCGAAAAGATTTCCTTTGACAGTTTGAAATCAGATTTTAATTGGTGCAGCAGCCCTGTGCTGGGCTATTTGGTTGAACAGAAATGATGTAGTTTCTAAAAGAACAAATCCTAATTTGTATTTACAGGTAATCTTCAGGGGGTCTTATTGGATCAGAAGCTGGTCGCTACCAGAGAACGGAGGTTGTTTTTATGGAGCTTTTCAACAAGTTTGGCTGGAACTTTAGAAGTCAAATCATGGCCTAGGGGCCTTTTGTCAGGGTGTTTTAAGTGTTTTCTGAAACATGTAATCTTGCCATTTGGGGTCCAGTAGTCTTAGTGCTACTGTTACTTTCTTCTAAATGGTTAGCATTCACCATTGAATGTTGAGACTGGAATTTTCCTTAATCTAAAAAGATGAATTCCCCATGCTTTGCTACATGATTTAGTGATTTAAAGTTAATACATAATGAAGGAAACACTAAAATCTAAAATTACTAAATTAATTAAAATTGGCACATTCATTGTTGTTTGGACTGAATGGGAGATTATGTCATGTATGTGCAATATATATGCTCGGTCCCTGATTTCGCAAATTACATATTTAGGTCCCTAAAGCTAGCTTCGGGTTTCGTTCCATTCCCTAAACTTGCGAATTGCAGATTTAGCCCCTCAAACTCAGCTTTGGGTGTTATCCCGGTCCCCAAACTCGCAAACATAATTGCACCATAAATCAACACATGTGGGGTAAGAGCGGTGCATTTGCAGGATGTATCCCCATATCCATTTCTCTCACAGAATTAGTACCATCATGACTTGCATGATGGAAAAGACAACAATAGATGAAAGATTTTAGTTCAGGTATGTGGTCTCAATATTCAGAATATTATTTAACAGGATGTTAAAAATTATATAGTTTCTCATCTCTATTTCCTTAGGTACTCTTGTTTTTAAATTGATATTCAAATTTCATTTTTCTAGGCATTGCATAAGTTTTTTATTGTTAATTAAATTAATCAGTAAATATATCAAAACTACGTCGCTACATAATGGTTTTATTGGTATGGTTGTCAATGACATTGGTGTCCTTATCACTTATTTCGACGTGCTTCCTTCTCAGTAATCCCTGGAGTAAATCATGTTATACAAGGTAATTAAGCCTGTCATGTCTGTTTTGGACACTTCATTAGGCATATATTACTCACATAGATATGCTAGCATATGCTGGAGCAAGAGCTAACCTTCATCAAACCAAAGGACCACACTTGTTCAACAGCATATGCTGATGCATATTTCACATTTGTTGCTTTGGCGGGGAACAAAAAATGAAAGATGCTCAAATGATTCCTTCTGATTATTTTCCAAAGCATATATACTTTAGAAACAACATGTAGTTTTCAGAAAGTACATTGATCAGCACACAAAATTATTTGTTCAGAGAGTGGGATTGACCCTGAAATCTTCTAAGCATATGACTGGTCATCATGCTAGCTCATATGCTTACTCACAACCCCACAGAGTACACTCCCTCCGTCCCACAAACATGCAATTTTTAGGTCTTTCATACATATGAGTATGGTTGTCAAATGACATTGGTGTCCATATCACTTATTTCGACGTGCTTCCTTCTCAGTAATCGCTGGAGTAAATCATGGCATGTTTTGGCCTGTCAAGTCTGTTTTGGCCACTTTATTAGGCATATATTACTCACATAGATATGCTAGCATATGTTGGAGCAAGAGCTAACCTTCATCAGACCAAACGATCAAACTTGTTCAACAACATATGCTGATACTTGATCACTATGCTCTTCCTTACCCTTCTTATTCTCCTCAGGTTTCATCTCTTCTTTCTCATCTTGTGCACTAAAAGTCATATTCACCTCACTGCATGGTTCAATCGTAGTCTCCTTGCTTTTAGCCCACAGCACACTGTAAAGACCTCCAATCAGAAGGATTCCACCTAAAACGCTGTCAGCAAGGAAAAAAAAGGAATATTATTTAAGGTTTCTTATGTATTCATTCATGAAAGATCAAAGAAACTCATTGGTTCCATTCTAATAATCTTTTCTAATTACCTTCTCAGGTGAATAATCTCCCTAAGGAAGAAAGTGGAGCAGAACATTGTGAAGACAACGCAGAGAGGGAACCAGGCAGCGACGAAGACGGGGCCTTTCATCTCGAGGCACCACACTTGCAGGTAGCTGGCTACTCCAGTGACTACGAATCCCTGGCCAATCGATTTGATCCAGCCAAGCAGCAAAGGCATTAATTTCCTAATTCACCTCAAGTTATTATAAACGTAATTAACTAGCATGTTTTGGTGCCAGTTGCTGCAACTAAAATTAATTTCATACGAGCTCTTTCATGGTACTCCATACTATCAATAAGTGATATATAATATAAGCCCTCATAACTAGATGAAGAAAGTGCAATTTTTGTAGCTCTTCTATACCAACAGGATTAAAACTAAATAAATAGCAGAAACGTTTAAGGAAAAAGCAGTCCTTAATTATTACCGTGTATACAACGGCAAGCAAGCTGACGTTTAGGCCCAGTTTCCACCTTGAGATGTCCCTCTCGGCCACTGCTGCGACGACTAATGACTGCACTGTGCTAAAAACACACTGTATCACAGTCACAAGCATCTTGTTTGGGTACTCATTCAATAGCTTTACCTGCATCCGATGGATCAAAACGTCATTAAGTTGACAATATATTACAATTTTTGCTTGCGGTTGTTGCTATTACCAAGCCCATGCTTGCATCAGCCACGAACAGACCTGGTAGATGATCCAGAGAGACCACGTCATTGTCACCGATGAGCTTGAGGAATGTCCCTTTGATCCATGTCACCCGCTCCGTAGGATTTGAGGAAGTGTGACCAGCATGGAAGGCAGCTGGGTGATGGTGTACAGGGCTTAAGGGTGGCCCAGTAAAGAAGGCGATGACGAATGGCCCAGTAAAGAAGGCGATGACGAAAACTCCAGCGGTACAGAGCGCTACACCGGTTACCTTGGCTATGCCATATGAGCTCCTCAGTTTTACAGACTCCATCCTGCACACCAGTCAATTCAAAACCAAACGTAAAAGTTCACAAATTTGCTACTACTAATTAGAGTCAAGCCAGCTTGATTTATATGAATATCTTGTAGTTGTGTACCTTAGTAGCAAGGCAAAACAGAAAGTGATAACAGGTTTTGAATTGCTTATCGCAGATTGCACGGTGGGTGATGTGAACCTCAGCCCTATATTTATAAGATTTATGGAAACTGTATTTCTGCAAAACAACAAAGGATATAGTTATCTCACTGCAAACTAGATATAACATCTCCAGAACACATACTCCATCGAAAGGACCTTTCTTCACACTACATAATAGTAGTAGTTTAGACTGCCTGAATTAAGATATATGGGACAGTTTGGAAAACCAGGTTTGAACCCCAAACTGGTATGAGCAACAGGCCGGAAATTTAAATTTGCCAATCAAAAGAATGTAGCTCAGAACACCACTAAAATTAGACCAGTTCTGGGCGAAGAAACACCTCATCTGCCCACTATATTTTTCAGAGGTCCCGTCACTCCTTGTTCCTCGGCCGACATACCACACCGTCCTCCGCCATCTCCAACATGGCCACCATCCCAGACTCAGCTCCTCCATCCTTTCCGCGTCGGTGCTTCTCTGACCCCGAGATACACCTCTCTCCTGAAAGTTCAATGTGTGGACCTGTTGAACTTGGCCGCAAGATCATTCATGGTGACGGTCTCTCTCTGTAACACCCCGGATTTTTTTCCCAAAACCCGAAGGCTACCAAACACGAATAAAAGCACACGAGTCTGGACACCATTACAAATTTCGGCAGAACCTCCCCTATAAACTAGGCATTTTTGGACAAACATTTCATAGAGAATTCATACGAATAACATATAACTGAATAAATAAGCATCACAGCCCGAGCAACGACAATAAAACGAAACATGTCCACCAAACCCACTCAACAATGGCAAGTAGTTACGCAATTCAGTTTAACCAATTACAAATCTAATAAACATGCGACTGAACTATATATATGTAAATATGGAGTGTGTGCTCAAGAAAAGGTGTTATCCCTGCTCCCCATGCATGCCGTGATCAATTGGTACCTAAAAACCAAATAAACACAAGAGTGAGTATAAAATACGCAGCAAGCACAATTAGAACAGGAATCGAAAATTCAACACATAAATCCATGAACAATAGGCAAAAAGAATTTCAGTGAAATAGTAGTTTCCGTCTGAAACGGACACAACCTGAAACATCCTTAGCATTTACCGGTAAAGCCGAGCAAGTGGGGCCAGCACTTACTCACAGGAACATGAACAAAGAACCAAATTGCACATCCGGATCCACCGGAACATGAATAAATGTAAAGGGAATAACTTTCTTGAATCATGGAACCAGAACAAATCATGAAACTTGAATATCATAAATAAATCACTGGATATCTCAATCCGACAGATCAATATAAACATATGGCAAGCAACCAAGCCAATATGTATAAGTTCGTCATGCACTTGCCTTAACCTTGACGAGATCCTGGCGTCACACTCTCGGAACCGGTACTACCAAAACCTGTCGAAGAAATTAAACTTAGGAACTACACCACTATGATAACCTGTCCATATATTGGAATACTCGAAGAACAAATCTTAACTAGCCAACTCTCACTTTTCTGAAAATTTCGCCTAAAATACTGAGTTGCTCACTGTTTCAACCGTAACTTCTAATCCGGCTAACCAAATACAACAAATAAATACAGCTTGGATATCTAATCAAAATTTCCTACAACTTTTCTGTGGATTCCAGGGACCAGTTCTGAACGTATCTGTGAGGAGAACTGAAAAATAGATTCCTGCGCCCAGTTTTTCCTAGCCGGACAGCAACACTAATTTGGCAATTACTCCTAGACCGCTGATCGGATTTAGCTGAAACCAGCGCCATTAGAAAGATGTGGATGAGACCTACAACTTTTGTATGAACCATGGGTTGAAATTTTGGACGATTTAGTACCAGACCTGAATTTAAGGTAGCTGCAGGCGGATTTGTTATGCCAGGAACGAGATTTGGGTCAGGATTCATCAATCAAATACTGATTAAAATCACCCAGGGACTAACAGAATACTATCCTTCTAGGAAAAACACGATGCTTCAGATTAAATTTGGGGAACCCTGACCTTTCTCCTCTCCTCTCGTTGTTTTCCTCTCCTCTGATTCCTCTTATACTACCTTCTTTCCCTTTGATCCCTGTCTTCAACGGTGCAGGACAAGCAGCTGTAAGAGGCCAAAAGAAGCTTAACATCTACGCATACATCAGGGGCAGCAGCTTGCTCACCTCACACACGCAGCAGCAAAAGAGATGGTAGCTGGTCACGGAAGGACGGAAACAGCAGTGACGACTCACCGTGGTAACCGGCAGCCGGCAGCAGCGCGACCGACGGCAGGGGCCGGAGGACCACGAGGACTATCTAGCGGTGGGAGGCAGGACAGCGGTGCTTCTTCTGGGAGGGCGATGATGTGAGCCGAGTCGGAAACATGAGGCGGCGGCGCTGGAACTGCCGTGGGAAGAAAAGCTCGGTAGGTATATATAGATTGAAAAAGAAAACCCAGCTCACATCCAAGGGCTCAGATTTATCGGCTCGCTAGGGAGTTAGTTGATTTCCAAACATGTCATGTGAGTAGTCAAACGGATTCGTTTCGACGAGCTCTACGCAGCCACGGTGCCTGATCGCCAATCCGAGTTATGGTTCAAAAAGTCAACTTTTTATCCACTCTAATTAATCTGGTCAACCTATGATATTTATTTAATTTGGGGATGTTACATTCTCCCCGCCTTCAAAAGAATTCGCCCTCGAATTCTTTATTTTAATTACTCATGAAAAATTTAATTAACAATACTTAAGGAAAGACTTAGTTACTCACCAATTGTGAACAACTCCGGATACTTTTCCCGCATTTGTGACTCAAGCTCCCAAGTCGCTTCACGCTCAGTCTGATTAGTCCAAAGAACTTTCACATACTTGAGTATCCGATGCCTTAGCACTCGCTCAGACTCCTCCAAAATCCGTACCGGACGAGACTCGAATGTTAAGTCTTGCTCAATGGTCACCGGCTCTAAAGTCATATGTTGTTCCGGATCTCTGAAATACTTCCGAAGCATAGAAACATGAAACACATTATGCACACCCTTCATCGATTCTAGTAAATCCAATCGGTATGCTAACTTTCCAATCCGTGCTACTATGGGAAAAGGGCCAATATACCTCGGGCTAAGCTTCCCTTTGGTACCAAATCTCACAACACCCTTGGTGGGAGATACCTTCAAAAGTACTTGATCCCCAACCTGAAACTCCAAGCCACGCCTTCTAATATCAGCATAGCTCTTCTGCCTACTCTGGGCAGCTAGCATATGTTCTCGAATTTCAGCCACACGCTCAGTTGTTTCCTGAACCCAATCTGGTCCTAGTACTGCTTTTTCACCCACTGCATCCCAGCAAAGTGGTGTTCTACACTTTCTACCATAAAGTGCTTCAAAAGGTGCGCAATTAATACTAGCATGATAACTATTATTGTAGGCAAACTCAACTAGGGGCAAATGATCTTCCCAACTGCCCTTCCATGATAGAACACATGACCTTAGCATATCCTCCAAAGTTTGAATTGTGCGCTCAGATTGACCATCTGTTTGAGGATGAAAAGCAGTGCTAAGTATCACATCAGTACCTAGGGCACCCTGTAAGCTCTCCCAGAACTTGGAAACAAACTTAGCATCTCTGTCAGAAACGATAGTATGAGGTACTCCATGCAACCTCACAATTTCTCGCATATAAATAGGAGCTAAGTCACTTGCTGAATTTGTGGAGCGAATAGGAATAAAATGTGCGACCTTACTCAAGCGGTCCACGACAACCCAGATAGCATCCTTCCCCTTTGGGGTACGTGGTAATCCAACCACAAAATCCATAGTGACATCATCCCAGGGCCACAAAGGAACTTCTAGTGACTGTAATTTCTCGGCAGGACACTTACGCTCTGCCTTAACTCGTTGACACACACCACAGGAAGCCACATACTTTGCCACATCCACTTTCATCCGTTTCCACCAATAACTCTTCTTTAAATCTTGATACATCTTGTTTTCACCAGGATGTACCGTATAAGGTGAGCGGTGTGCCTCTCAAAGAATATCATCCTTGACCTGAGCCTTTTGTGGAACACAAAGACGACCACGAAACCGAATAGCTCCTGAAGCATCCACAGTGAAATCACCCACTTTGCCTTCATTAATGCGTTTCTTCACATCCTGCAATAATCGATCATGTTGTTGTGCTTCCAACACTCGCTCAGGTATAGCAGACTCAAGAATAACTCGTAACTCTGTTTCTGACACTCCGGCATAACAAAAGGAAATATCCATCCGCTCAAATTCAGTTATCAAACAATTCAATGTAGGGGGCACCGCCTTGCGGCTCAATGCATCAGCCACAACGTTTGCTTGTACTCTTAGCCAACAAGCAAGCACATCATGCATCTCATCCAAATAAATCTTTAAACTACCACCTTTGGTCTACCTCCCGAGTACTAACCACCCTACTTGGCCCAGATCCTGTCACGATCCTATCGTTCTACGCGAGAGTTTCCAAGGGCATAATCATAAGGGCTCACTAAGGGAGACATGCTTGCACGAGTCTAACTATCATGATAGATCCATTATGCTAATCTAATCACCATGATCAGATAAACATATTGAACAACCTAGCTTAAGACTAGATTGGAATAAGCACAGTCAAGATATATGTCAAAGCATAAAAGAAGGCATCGAGTCACTTAAAGATCAGAAGACATGATGAACATTACTTGGAAAAGAGTGCATTACACCCTCACCTCTGAGGCCATACCAACGATGATGAACGCTTGGCTCCTAAACTCCACCATGGCACAACTTCACAGGGAGGCCAAGGTGGCTAGGGCATGGCCTAATCCATCTCCTAGATAGCTATGAAGACTTGTAGCAGCCCTCGGCTCCCTATGGTGAATGTCCATGTGTTTGCGCTCCTGGTGGATGGATGATGAATTTAGGAAGCCTAGGGGCTCATATTTATAGCATTGGGGAGCCATGGGCGTGCTCCACCTTTCTTTGCACGAGTTTCTTCCTTGGGAGTTAAGAAAACTTGATTTCCATAAAATCTCCCTCGCCCAGAATTTCCTTTTATGCAGATCTTCATTTCGGGCATCATATCTCTCACATCTGGACTCCAAATAAGACAAATCCAATTCCTAAACTGTGTAGCACAAATGTATCATCAACTTTGGTATTCATGAGTTTTTCTGGGAATGAAGGTAAGGTCCCCAAAATAGCATCGCAAGATAACCTTTCTAGTTTCGGACTTATGTGCGCAACATTATTTCATGGGCAATATCTCCTATCTCCGTATTTCAAATTATGCTTTACCAAGTCAAAGCACTCGACGATGCCTACAGCTTTGGTAGTCAAACTTTCTTCATTAGAGTCTTATTAGGTCTTCAAATCTGCTCCGAAAGACTGTTTTCCTGGGCTGCACAAATATCTCTGAGGTTGACCTGAACTCGTGGATGACTTTCCCAAACTTCAATTTCTTTATCCAGAGATTCATTGAATGTTGACACCTTATCTAGAGATTCATTGAATGTTAACACCTTAAGACCATGAGTTAGACTATGAAAGCACACATGTTCTATTAGGTGGTCGTCTGGGCTTACTCGACTAGTCTCGATTTCTCTAGACTTGTGCTTCTAGCTGGGCTTTGTGCAAATAATCCAATTTGGCCTGTATATCCTATCATTCTACAATACGATCCAAAATACAACACACATGTGAATATGGGAAATAATTATTTCATATGCCAAGTGGCGAGTTAGTGTTTAAATGAATATGAAATCACCACTAAAGCAATGCCAAATTGGTGTCTATAAGAGACGCCAACAGTGGGTCTTGATTAAGCACTACAATAATTGGTATTGCTACTTCTCCTGCCCATTTGTGCACAAGCACTACAATAGTTGGTGTTGCTGCTTCTCCTACCCATTTTTGTGCACCTATTGCAGTCCACAGACTATTGTGTGCCTCATCTACACTTGCCACTAGTGGTCCTATTTGAACTTGTCACCAAGTCTTCTTCTGGTCACCGTTTGTTGCGATGCAAAGCGTCAGTGCCCTCTGTCTTGTTGATTTGCTTTGTTTCTTCATGGGTTCTTATTTTGCCTTCTCAATCACGTTATTTGGATGCCTTAGAGTTAATATATGGTTTTCAACTGTGGTTTACATACCATAGAATAATTTAAGTCTTTTACAAAACCATGACTTGGATGACGTGATTTGAATACCATGATTTTGATGTCATCATTGGGACCTAAAATACCTTCAAATATAAACTTGACAAACTTGTGAGTTCCAATGGCTATATTGTCATCCAATCATCAAAATTACAAATGTCTTATTGTTAGATCCATTTTCCTTACAATGTTTATGTAGTATCAACAGAGGATAGGCGATGTACAAATCCACTGTGCAACCTTGAAGCAATGTTGCGTTGAGTCAATACTATAGCGTGGAAATTTTGCATCGGCGGAAGATACAACAATTCTAGTAAAAGCAGGCCTTGTCCAATTCAATCAATGCGGAAGATACAACAATTCTAGTAAAAGCAGGCCTTGTCCAATTCAATCAATGTAGGAGCCCTTGTTTCGATCCACTTTTAGAAATTGAGGTGATTTACAAGGGCAGGTTAAACTACGATTTGCCCCTCGAAATAGTGTACTAGCAGAGTAGCAGGGCAGAAAACCTCTTTGTCCGGCCGCTCATAGAAAAAATATGGCGCTCCAACAAATCACTTTTGTAGTTTTTGATGAAACAGGAGGGGTTTGGACCCCTACTAGCTATATATTAATAAGCAAAAAAGAGTTACAAGAAAAAAGCAAAAACAGAAAACAACAAAAGGAAAAAGGCAGATTAAAAAAGGCCTGAAGCCATTCTTGGATTCTTGGCAGGTACTTCTTCTTTGCTCTATGGATAACCATGGCAAAATCTTTAAGGAAGACAGCCTTGACTGCTGCTGCGGAGAAATCCTATTGATTGAAAATAACATTTTTTTACTGTCCAAATATTCCATGACATCAAAATGATTACTTCCATGAAGAAAGGTCCTGAGATCTGCTGTCGAAGTTGCTCAAGGGATTGGTCAGGGTCCCAGTTTACTGAAGCATGTAGGTTGATGGTGTTCCAGTATTGAGTAGCAAAAGAGCGGTGCAGGAAGCTAGAGATGCTCAATGGTTCCATCATTTGTGTTCAGGCAAAAAACACAGTTGTAGTCTGGTAGGAACATGCATGGTTCTTCTTCTCAACATTCCTC
>CM014271.1:61632388-61649587 GCA_004135705.1 Alloteropsis semialata | reverse complement strand
GATCAAGACGTATCGAGCTTCAGGATAAATTAAAGGCCGGCGAATACATGGAACTCATGAATAGTGAGTCTGATGACTTGGCTGTTCGTCGGCTGCGCGCTCTTGAAAATATTGAGGCTAATAAGCTTAGAGTGGCGAGGCATTATGATAAGAAAGTTAAAGGGAAAGAGTTCAAGGAGGGCGATCTTGTCTGGAAAGTTATTCTGCCAATTGGTTCTAAAGATCCCAAGTACGGCAAGTGGTCACCGAACTGGGAGGGACCTTATCAAGTCGTCCGATGTGTTCCTGGAAATGCTTATATTCTACGAACGCTTGAAGGAGAAATGTTTCCTAAAGCATTAAACGGGAAATATTTGAAGAAGTACTACCCTAGTATTTGGGTAAACTCATAAGAGCCGATGCTATGCGTCAGGCTTGAAAGCCGATGAAAAATCGCCTCAAGAACAAAAATAAGAGCCGATGCGATATGCATCGCCTTAAGGGCTATATACAAACAGAGAAAATACATTTATCATCAAGCCGTTCGATGACGGGTCAGGCTGTTTGAAAAAGGGATTGCATATATATTCATATATTTCTCATACAGAAGGATTTCAGAAGACAAAAGGATCTAGTAGGCGCCGATGTACTTTGTTCATCATTGCCAGAACAGGACTAAAAAAAGGGAAGGGCAAAAGGAAGCGCAAGTTTGAGGAGATATCTTCTTCCTTGAGTCGAAGAAATCCGCTCTGGATGCAGTCCCTTGAAGAGCGCGCCGGTGGACGCCTCGCCCTAAGCCTGTAAAGGGAACTCTATTACACCCCTCTGAAAAACCTTCCCTTTGGTGAACCAATGAAGGAACCTCACGAGAATTCTTCTAGCGGAAGTTCCACCTGGATTCACTGCAGGATCAGAAAAGGGGGGGAGTGCCCTATACTTCTTCACGAGAATTCTTCTAGCAGAGGAGGAGGAAGGAGTCGGACCCTATATCAAACAGAAGGAGTTTGTGCTCTACCATGAATATTAGCTGCGCCATGGCTGAGGGATGGTGGAAGAAGAAGGCTTAAGGCGGATATTTATAGCCGGCAGTCGATGGATGCGTTAGAGGAGGAATGGAATCCAAGAGGCACTCGTGGAAACCGTCCAAATGAAAAAACAGTATTCTCGTGGAAATGTGGCATTGATTCAGGGCTGCCGTAATTGAAGGAGGGGCGTCTTTTGAGGAGCTGCATTGAAAAGTCGTATCGACTGGGTCAGGAGACGTATGGATACCCATGAGGTAAATGTAGGGATCCATATCTGTTCGTTGTCAGAGATGTTATTGCCCAGGAGAAAGATCGGGGAGCCGCGCAGTGCAGGAATGGAAAATTTCGGCACGAAAATCGGTGAAGGAGTTATGATGGCAAATACAAATTTTGGAACAAAATGATATTTTATTCCAAAATTGGGGGGCATGTGTTGACACCGGATTTTCGCACCTGACATGCTGAGTCAGATGATGACGTGGTGAGGATGAGGCTGCGCAGTGGACCCGTTGACTGGTCAAGACCAAAGGTGACGAAGAAGGAAGCCGATACTGAAAAGGGGTCCGATGAGGCGGGTATCCAACCCGATGACGAATGCAAGAAGAAAGGCGCGTCGGCTAAGGAGGAGGCGTATCAGATTCAGGGACTATTTCCTTTCCAGAAGGCTTATGAGAGTCCCGTTTTGTCTTTAATTTAGTTTACCTTATTTAGTTAGTCTGGTCCGATCAGGACTCTCCATGACCAGGGTATAAATATGAACCCTCGTCCATTGTAAAGAATAACTCTCACAATCAATACAACCCGGCTTCACGCCAAAAACCCTAGTAGTAGTTACCNCAGGACTCTCCACGACCAGGGTATAAATATGAACCCTCGTCCATTGTAAAGAACAATTCTCACAATTCAATACAACCCGGCTTCACGCCAAAACCCTAGTAGTAGTTACCGACGAAGCTCATTGGTGGACGGGCTGCATCAGTTCTGATCTCCAGCTTACCAGTAAGTTAGTCAATTTATCGAACTAATATAGGCTTTGAATTGAGGCGCATCGCCCTTTCTCGTTTATATTGTTCAACCGATTTATCTCTGAATAATCAAGATTGATATAGATTCCCTACGTCGGAGCTAGATCAATATTGATTATTCAACAGATTATCGTTTATCGGACTATACTTTAAGCCTAGATTCCCTACGTCGGAGCTAGGTATCAAGATTAGTCTAGATTCCCTACGTCGGAGCTAGAGTAATCTTGGTTACTAAAGGTAGTCTTTGCGGTTTGTTGGAGTTGCTAGATTGGTTTAGATCTACGCCATGTGAATCAATTCTACTTCTTCAACGGCTTTGAGCACAGGTCTTGGTCCGATTTAAGCAATATTTATCTTACAGCATCATTCTATGTCCGATCTTGCTTTGTGGTTTAATCTGGTTGTTCTTTGAGTATTACACTGGTGTAGATTCCCTACGTCGGAGCTGGATCTTTGTAATACGCTTAGATTAATCTTTGACTGTCATGTTTGGTCTAGATTCCCTACGTCGGAGCTAGGTTCATCTTGATTAGTCAAGGGAAGCTTAGATTATGCCTTATTGCTATTTGAATGTTAAGTACGGTGTAGATTCCCTACGTCGGAGCTGGATCTTGCTTAATTGTTCAGTAGCATATCTTAGAATCAGAACGTATCTGTTAATGTTTTACCTGCTTATTTTGCTTAATCTGATCAACACCTGTGCGAGCATCTTGTTTAATTGACAGGTTGATGAGTCGAGTCTGATTATCTAGCTATCTGATCTGATCATAGTTGGAGAAATCTAGATTCCCTACGTCGGAGCTAGATTTCTCTGAAAAGGCTATAGTCCGATCGGCTGGTTAGATGGTCCGACAAGATGAGTCAAACTGGCAATTAGACAAGGTGGACAATGTATCGGCTTACACTGTGATTGTTTAATATCTTGTTTCAAGACACAGCTGATCCATTATTTTACATATTGGCCTTGTTTTATACTTTATTTCATTATTCAAAGGCTAGTCTGTTATATCAATCAAGGTCCGATCCTGATTGGTCCGATCCTGAGGTCCGACTTGGTGTCTGATTGAGGTCCGATCACTCGGTCCGATTGACGTCATCATTGAGGTCCGATTCTGAGGTCCGATCAGTATCGGCCGATGCGTGTCTGATTGGGTCTTGGCTAAAATTCGACGCTACTCCATCGTCTGAAATAAAGCCGGCACAATCATAGAGCAATTTAACTGTTTTATCCCCTTGTCAATTTCAGGTCAAATTGACTGGCACGCCGCGAACCTGAACTGGAGTGTAGACTGGCACTGGAGCGAAGCTGATCTCCCCGGTCATCTTGTGCTGCACGCGGGAGATACGTCCGCCGATTTTCCGCGTCAACAGTGCCTCTCTCCGCGTCGCTTGGTCGCATCCAACCTTGGTCAGGTATAAAGCTAGTTATCCCGCTAATTTCTGTAAGTTATCCTTTGTTCCTAAACCTACTGTTGTGAAGATCGAGCCACCCCTGTTCCAATTCATATCGGAACATATCACCTCACGGTCGCTGTTGTCACCGTGACGGTAGTCGTCCCAGCGGTCGCGGTCTTCCCTATGATGGTAGTCATCACGCCGATCGCCGTTGTTGCCATCGCGGCGATAGTTGTCGTAGCGGCCGCCCTTGTTGTTGTAGAGCTGTTTCTTGGTCGGCAGCAGGGTGCTGAGTTCTTTGAGCAATGTGTGACAATCACGAAGATTGTGCTTGGCGTCCTTGTGGAAGGGGCACTGAAAGTTCAGTGTGTCATGAAACTCTTCGGCAAGGAACCAGGGTTCCAGCCGACTTTCCTCTTCTGCTAGGGCTACGAGGGGCTCAGGACCTATCTTGCGCCCACGCCGAGGCTCATGGCATTTCAAGCTCTCGACTCGGTCATCATCTTCCGGGCACTTGTGCTTGCCCTTAAACTGGGCTTGCTCGGCTTGGTCGGCTCGTACCTCCAGATCGACCACATCCATCAGGTTAGAGACCGTGGTCAGATTAGTTTTGAGGAGTACACAAAGAACATGTACCCGCCACAGGTACTCCGTAGGATGTGCCCAAGTACACACCCCAGCCCTCGATACGAAGATCGAGTTAATCTGCTCACCCCCGCAAAGTTCCCAAAACCCCTTACTCCTTTCCCGGGTTTTTGCCCCACACACGCCAAGAATCCTATCACAACCATCCCATAACACATGCAAGCATCGCATCAAAGTAAAGCAGGTTTATCAAGGAATACGGTAATTAAACAAGGCTATGCAATAGGACAGAATCATCATCATGCGATAAAGTAAAGCGCTAGCATACTAGTTGCAATGCCTAAATAGGATTCAAAAGCGGATGGGCGTGAACCTTGCTCTTGGTAGAAGTCCTCAGCAACTGGTTCTTCCGAGTAGTGGTAGTAGCTGTCTCCTCCTTGTGTTTCCTCAGCTGGTCCTATTCACGAGAAAAGAAATACATCGGACCTATATTCAAATAAACTCCAAAGAAGAAGCAAAAAGAGACCAAAAGCACTCAACTCCTGTTCTAACGCGTAGAGCATGATTTTATGAATTTTTAGAGACTAGTTTCATAATTTTCTGAGCTAGGATGAATTTACTATGAATTTCTTAGCTAAATCCTATTTCTGTAATTCCGAAAAAGAAAAAGAAAAACAGCGACACGTGGCAGCACCAGGGCGCGACACGTGTCAGCACCAGGGCGTGCCACGTGGCATGCTGACGTCAGCATGACGTCATCAGTGGGGTCGGCCACTGCTGACGTCATGATGACGTCATCGTTGACCGGTCAACGGTCAACGGTCAACAGTCAACGTGTGGGGTCCACATGTCAGCGGGTTACTGTGTATGACAGGTGGGGCCGGTCTGTCGGTGACTGCGTGTGGCTGACGGGTGGGTCCAGGCTGTCAGTTAGGGAAAAAGATAAAGGGCCGGTCGCGGGCTTCACTTGGGCCGAAACGAGCTATGGGCTTAAGAGTTCAGGGGTGTTTAACAGACTTTCCTACGGTCCGAAAAGGGGGAGGAACGGTTATTGGGCCGAACGGACTTGGCCCACGGCCGGTCCGCGTCCGGGGGAAAGGATGGAGCGGCCGGGCCCACGAGTCAGCGACTCGTGCGCCCCGGGCCCGCAGGTCAGCGGCAGGGTTCGGGCGCGGGATCCAGTGCGGTTGGTGTGGCCAGCTGCGCGTGTGGTCTCCTGTGTGGCCTCGCCGTGGCGTACGCCAGAGCGCGCACGCGGCGGCGTTCTCGACGGCGAACACGGCGTTGGGTAGCAGGGATCTCACGAGCGCGGCCTGGACCTCCTGTCCCGGAGCGCAGCGTGAGTAGGTCAGGGTGAGGGGGGACTTGGAGAGCAAGGAGTGCACGGTTTGGTGTGGATAGGGGTTACGGCGGCGCGGCGAGGCGGCCACGGCGAACACCGAGCGGCGGCAGGTGAATCAAGGCGGCGGGGCTCCTCGTGCGTGACCCGGGCCTCCTGCCCGCGGTGCGCACGCGAAGGGAACACGAGCAAGGGTTCGGGGAAGGTTTGGAGGGGGTTAGGGGCGACTGCACGGGTGGAACACCGGCGAGCGGTGGTTCACGGCGAGCTCGAGCGGTGGCAGGTGAAACAAGGCGGCGAGGCTCCTCGTGCGCGACTCGGGCCTCCTGCCCGCGGTGCGCACGCGAAGAAAACTCGAGCAAGGATTTGGGGGAGGTTTTGGAGGTGCTAGAGGGCAAGAACGAGAAGCGACGCAGTGCGCCGCGTTCACGGCGAGCGCACGGCGGCGAACAGGGGATTTGGAGGTTTTGGGGTTTCGGCTTTGGGCTCCTGCAAGAAGATGGGTGCGGCTCGAAGGCCGGTCAGGCAAGGGCTCAAGGGCGACACAGGGTTCATCAACACGCAGAGAACGTCGAGCGCGACATGATGTCCAAGGCGAGCAGAGCATGGTGCACGGCGAGAGGGGGGGAAACGGGGACTCACGGTGGATTTGGGACGAGCGCGTGAGATCGAGCGTGGTGCAGGGGTCGCGGAACGGCTTGCGGTCCTCCTCGCGGCACTTGACGGCGTCTCCTCTTCTTGCTCGGCTCCGGCGCGGACGACGTCGCGGCGGCAACGGACGGCGCGGCGTTCTCCGGGGCTTCTCACGGACGGCGCCGGCTTCCTCACACCCGCGCCTCCACTTCCTCCTCTCCTTCTTCTTCCACGGGATGGGTTTGGGGAGAAAAGGGCAGGGCTCCGCCCGGGATTGGGGTTTTGGCCGGAGGAGATGGGGATGGGGGTTTTTGTAGGCGGGGCTTCGGCCAGGGGCTTCTTGGCGGCCAAGAAAGCTAGGAGGGAGCAGGGGCACGTGATGTGGGGCCGGCGGTTACGGCTCGCGCAAATCGCGGCGCTTGGCGCGGGGCTGGCGCGCGCGCGGGCGGGAAGGAGGGCGAGGCGCGGCGCGGCGGCGTCACGGTGGAAAGGAAGAAGACGACACTGGTCCTGCGGGGCCCGCGTGTCGGCGAGAGGAGATGGCGGGTGAGCGGCGAGCGAGCCGGGCTGCGCGCGTGCGAGTTGGGCCACGCGCGAGTTGGGCTGTGGTGGGCTGCGCGCGGAAGGAAGAAGAAGGCTGGGCCGGTTGGCGAGTTGGGCCGCGCGCGGAAAAGGAAAGGAAAGGAGGCCGGATGAAGGGGCTGGGCCGAGAGTTGGTTAACGGGCTGGGCTTAAGGGGGTTTAGGCCTGCTAGAGTTAGTATAGGTTTTAGGATTAGTTTAGTTAGAATTTGAATTCGAATTTGAACGGCTCGAGTTCAAATTCGATTTCCACTCAAGCAAACAAATAAAACCAAGAAAGCCGAAACATTCTAACACATAATTGCCCTAATGCAATGCACATGATTTAATTATTAGGATATTTTAGAGAGAGAGAGAAGTATTATTCTTGGAGTTTACACACATGTTGCACAAAAATTTTTAATTCACCAAATTTACAAACTAGGGATGTTACACATGCCGGTGTAGACTACTTGTAAGATGAATGCTACAACATAAGGCTTCTTGGCATCCATATCAACATACGTAATGGAGATATGGTGGATGGGAGGATATAACAGCGAGAAGACAGACTGCAGAGGAGAAAGTACCCTGCTGCGCTGGAAGCCAGCAACGGCTGGTTTAAGTAGCAAAAAGCAGCTAATTAAGATATATGAAAGTAAATCAGGGTAGTGACTTGCTGCCAGCGTGTAAGCAACTAGAGCCTTGAACTTTTAGTAAAAGACATACTTTAATTTCCTTGCTTTGGGCTAAGCTTTTCAATATAGTCTTGACCTTTTCTGCAATGACATGTGAGGAAAGCATGGGTAATGCAGATATTGGGAACTAAATGAGAATTCCACATCTAGCTAGAGGAAGATTTCAGGTCCAAAGTGGAAAGCAAACAAGATTTTGGGAAGATCTTTGGATAAAAAATGAGCCACTAATAATGACAAGATACCCCTCTCTGTACCACAAAGTTTGAATGAAAAATGAGACAGGATGGAGGTATGACAAGATACCTCTCTCTATACAACATTGTACTGAGCAATGTGCCTTTACGTATTTCTTTCAAGCGTGCTTTGGTAGGTGATAAGCGAAGGCTATGGTTGGAAGTGATGCAACAAATTATGACAGAGGTTTTCACAGTAAGATCTATCTGGGCAGACCTAGTTAGAAGCAAAGGTGTACCTTCAAAATTTCTACCCTGGAAATTAAAAAAGGAGTTCTTTTAACAAATGATAACCTTGTGAAAACAAAGTGGCAGGGATGCACCAAATGTTGTTTCTGTGGATCTGAGGAGACTATGGAACATTATCTTTTGAGTGTCAACTAGCACGGTTCTTTTGGAACACTGTTTTCATCTCCTTTGGTATTCAACAAACATCCTATACTTCAGATTTGTTTGATGCTTGGCCGAAAAGATTTCCTTTGGCAGTTTGAAATCAGATTTTAATTGGTGCAGCAGCCCTGTGCTGGGCTATTTGGTTGAACAGAAATGATGTAGTTTCTAAAAGAACAAATCCTAATTTGTATTTACAGGTAATCTTCAGGGGGTCTTATTGGATCAGAAGCTGGTCGCTACCAGAGAACGGAGGTTGTTTTTATGGAGCTTTTCAACAAGTTTGGCTGGAACTTTAGAAGTCAAATCATGGCCTAGGGGCCTTTTGTCAGGGTGTTTTAAGTGTTTTCTGAAACATGTAATCTTGCCATTTGGGGTCCAGTCGTCTTAGTGCTACTGTTACTTTCTTCTAAATGGTTAGCATTCACCATTGAATGTTGAGACTGGAATTTTCCTTAATCTAAAAAGATGAATTCCCCATGCTTTGCTACATGATTTAGTGATTTAAAGTTAATACATAATGAAGGAAACACTAAAATCTAAAATTACTAAATTAATTAAAATTGGCACATTCATTGTTGTTTGGACTGAATGGGAGATTATGTCATGTATGTGCAATATATATGCTCGGTCCCTGATTTCACAAATTACATATTTAGGTCCCTAAAGCTAGCTTCGGGTTTCGTTCCATTCCCTAAACTTGCGAATTGCAGATTTAGCCCCTCAAACTCAGCTTTGGGTGTTATCCCGGTCCCCAAACTCGCAAACATAATTGCACCATAAATCAACACATGTGGGGTAAGAGCGGTGCATTTGCAGGATGTATCCCCATATCCATTTCTCTCACAGAATTAGTACCATCATGACTTGCATGATGGAAAAGACAACAATAGATGAAAGATTTTAGTTCAGGTATGTGGTCTCAATATTCAGAATATTATTTAACAGGATGTTAAAAATTATATAGTTTCTCATCTCTATTTCCTTAGGTACTCTTGTTTTTAAATTGATATTCAAATTTCATTTTTCTAGGCATTGCATAAGTTTTTTATTGTTAATTAAATTAATCAGTAAATATATCAAAACTACGTCACTACATAATGGTTTTATTGGTATGGTTGTCAATGACATTGGTGTCCTTATCACTTATTTCGACGTGCTTCCTTCTCAGTAATCCCTGGAGTAAATCATGTTATACAAGGTAATTAAGCCTGTCATGTCTGTTTTGGACACTTCATTAGGCATATATTACTCACATAGATATGCTAGCATATGCTGGAGCAAGAGCTAACCTTCATCAAACCAAAGGACCACACTTGTTCAACAGCATATGCTGATGCATATTTCACATTTGTTGCTTTGGCGGGGAACAAAAAATGAAAGATGCTCAAATGATATTCCTTCTGATTATTTTCCAAAGCATATATACTTTAGAAACAACATGTAGTTTTCAGAAAGTACATTGATCAGCACACAAAATTATTTGTTCAGAGAGTGGGATTGACCCTGAAATCTTCTAAGCATATGACTGGTCATCATGCTAGCTCATATGCTTACTCACAACCCCACAGAGTACACTCCCTCCGTCCCACAAACATGCAATTTTTAGGTCTTTCATACATATGAGTATGGTTGTCAAATGACATTGGTGTCCATATCACTTATTTCGACGTGCTTCCTTCTCAGTAATCGCTGGAGTAAATCATGGCATGTTTTGGCCTGTCAAGTCTGTTTTGGCCACTTTATTAGGCATATATTACTCACATAGATATGCTAGCATATGTTGGAGCAAGAGCTAACCTTCATCAGACCAAACGATCAAACTTGTTCAACAACATATGCTGATACTTGATCACTATGCTCTTCCTTACCCTTCTTATTCTCCTCAGGTTTCATCTCTTCTTTCTCATCTTGTGCACTAAAAGTCATATTCACCTCACTGCATGGTTCAATCGTAGTCTCCTTGCTTTTAGCCCACAGCACACTGTAAAGACCTCCAATCAGAAGGATTCCACCTAAAACGCTGTCAGCAAGGAAAAAAAAGGAATATTATTTAAGGTTTCTTATGTATTCATTCATGAAAGATCAAAGAAACTCATTGGTTCCATTCTAATAATCTTTTCTAATTACCTTCTCAGGTGAATAATCTCCCTAAGGAAGAAAGTGGAGCAGAACATTGTGAAGACAACGCAGAGAGGGAACCAGGCAGCGACGAAGACGGGGCCTTTCATCTCGAGGCACCACACTTGCAGGTAGCTGGCTACTCCAGTGACTATGAATCCCTGGCCAATCGATTTGATCCAGCCAAGCAGCAAAGGCATTAATTTCCTAATTCACCTCAAGTTATTATAAACGTAATTAACTAGCGTGTTTTGGTGCCAGTTGCTGCAACTAAAATTAATTTCATACGAGCTCTTTCATGGTACTCCATACTATCAATAAGTGATATATAATATAAGCCCTCATAACTAGATGAAGAAAGTGCAATTTTTGTAGCTCTTCTATACCAACAGGATTAAAACTAAATAAATAGCAGAAACGTTTAAGGAAAAAGCAGTCCTTAATTATTACCGTGTATACAACGGCAAGCAAGCTGACGTTTAGGCCCAGTTTCCACCTTGAGATGTCCCTCTCGGCCACTGCTGCGACGACTAATGACTGCACTGTGCTAAAAACACACTGTATCACAGTCACAAGCATCTTGTTTGGGTACTCATTCAATAGCTTTACCTGCATCCGATGGATCAAAACGTCATTAAGTTGACAATATATTACAATTTTTGCTTGCGGTTGTTGCTATTACCAAGCCCATGCTTGCATCAGCCACGAACAGACCTGGTAGATGATCCAGAGAGACCACGTCATTGTCACCGATGAGCTTGAGGAATGTCCCTTTGATCCATGTCACCCGCTCCGTAGGATTTGAGGAAGTGTGACCAGCATGGAAGGCAGCTGGGTGATGGTGTACAGGGCTTAAGGGTGGCCCAGTAAAGAAGGCGATGACGAAAACTCCAGCGGTACAGAGCGCTACACCGGTTACCTTGGCTATGCCATATGAGCTCCTCAGTTTTACAGACTCCATCCTGCACACCAGTCAATTCAAAACCAAACGTAAAAGTTCACAAATTTGCTACTACTAATTAGAGTCAAGCCAGCTTGATTTATATGAATATCTTGTAGTTGTGTACCTTAGTAGCAAGGCAAAGCAGAAAGTGATAACAGGTTTTGAATTGCTTATCGCAGATTGCACGGTGGATGATGTGAACCTCAGCCCTATATTTATAAGATTTATGGAAACTGTATTTCTGCAAAACAACAAAGGATATAGTTATCTCACTGCAAACTAGATATAACATCTCCAGAACACATACTCCATCGAAAGGACCTTTCTTCACACTACATAATAGTAGTAGTTTAGACTGCCTGAATTAAGATATATGGGACAGTTTGGAAAACCAGGTTTGAACCCCAAACTGGTATGAGCAACAGGCCGGAAATTTAAATTTGCCAATCAAAAGAATGTAGCTCAGAACACCACTAAAATTAGACCAGTTCTGGGCGAAGAAACACCTCATCTGCCCACTATATTTTTCAGAGGTCCCGTCACTCCTTGTTCCTCGGCCGACATACCACACCGTCCTCCGCCATCTCCAACATGGCCACCATCCCAGACTCAGCTCCTCCATCCTTTCCGCGTCGGTGCTTCTCTGACCCCGAGATACACCTCTCTCCTGAAAGTTCAATGTGTGGACCTGTTGAACTTGGCCGCAAGATCATTCATGGTGACGGTCTCTCTCTGTAACACCCCGGATTTTTTTCCCAAAACCCGAAGGCTACCAAACACGAATAAAAGCACACGAGTCTGGATACCATTACAAATTTCGGCAGAACCTCCCCTATAAACTAGGCATTTTTGGACAAACATTTCATAGAGAATTCATACGAATAACATATAACTGAATAAATAAGCATCACAGCCCGAGCAACGACAATAAAACGAAACATGTCCACCAAACCCACTCAACAATGGCAAGTAGTTACGCAATTCAGTTTAACCAATTACAAATCTAATAAACATGCGACTGAACTATATATATGTAAATATGGAGTGTGTGCTCAAGAAAAGGTGTTATCCCTGCTCCCCATGCATGCCGTGATCAATTGGTACCTAAAAACCAAATAAACACAAGGGTGAGTATAAAATACTCAGCAAGCACAATTAGAACAGGAATCGAAAATTCAACACATAAATCCATGAACAATAGGCAAAAAGAATTTCAGTGAAATAGTAGTTTCCGTCTGAAACGGACACAACCTGAAACATCCTTAGCATTTACCGGTAAAGCCGAGCAAGTGGGGCCAACACTTACTCACAGGAACATGAACAAAGAACCAAATTGCACATCCGGATCTACCGGAACATGAATAAATGTAAAGGGAATAACTTTCTTGAATCATGGAACCAGAACAAATCATGAAACTTGAATATCATAAATAAATCACTGGATATCTCAATCCGACAGATCAATATAAACATATGGCAAGCAACCAAGCCAATATGTATAAGTTCGTCATGCACTTGCCTTAACCTTGACGAGATCCTGGCGTCACACTCTCGGAACCGGTACTACCAAAACCTGTCGAGGAAATTAAACTTAGGAACTACACCACTATGATAACCTGTCCATATATTGGAATACTCGAAGAACAAATCTTAATTAGCCAACTCTCACTTTTCTGAAAATTTCGCCTAAAATACTGAGTTGCTCACTGTTTCAACCGTAACTTCTAATCCGGCTAACCAAATACAACAAATAAATACAGCTTGGATATCTAATCAAAATTTCCTACAACTTTTCTGTGGATTCCAGGGACCAGTTCTGAACGTATCTGTGAGGAGAACTGAAAAATAGATTCCTGCGCCCAGTTTTTCCTAGCCGGACAGCAACACTAATTTGGCAATTACTCCTAGACCGCTGATCGGATTTAGCTGAAACCAGCGCCATTAGAAAGATGTGGATGAGACCTACAACTTTTGTATGAACCATGGGTTGAAATTTTGGACGATTTAGTACCAGACCTGAATTTAAGGTAGCTGCAGGCGGATTTGTTATGCCAGGAACGAGATTTGGGTCAGGATTCATCAATCAAATACTGATTAAAATCACCCAGGGACTAACAGAATACTATCCTTCTAGGAAGAACACGATGCTTCAGATTAAATTTGGGGAACCCTGACCTTTCTCCTCTCCTCTCGTTGTTTTCCTCTCCTCTGATTCCTCTTATACTACCTTCTTTCCCTTTGATCCCTGTCTTCAACGGTGCAGGACAAGCAGCTGCAAGAGGCCAAAAGAAGCTTAACATCTACGCATACATCAGGGGCAGCAGCTTGCTCACCTCACACACGCAGCAGCAAAAGAGATGGTAGCTGGTCACGGAAGGACGGAAACAGCAGTGACGACTCACCGTGGTAACCGGCAGCCGGCAGCAGCGCGACCGACGGCAGGGGCCGGAGGACCACGAGGACTATCTAGCGGTGGGAGGCAGGACAGCGGTGCTTCTTCTGGGAGGGCGACGATGTGAGCCGAGTCGGAAACATGAGGCGGCGGCGCTGGAACTGCCGTGGGAAGAAAAGCTCGGTAGGTATATATAGATTGAAAAAGAAAACATAGCTCATATCCGAGGGCTCAGATTTATCGGCTCGCTAGGGAGTTAGTTGATTTCCAAACATGTCATGTGAGTAGTCAAACGGATTCGTTTTGACGAGCTCTACGCAGCCACTGTGCCTGATCACCAATCCGAGTTATGGTTCAAAAAGTCAACTTTTTATTCACTCTAATTAATCTGGTCAACCTATGATATTTATTTAATTTGGGGATGTTACACTCTCTCTCTCTCTCTATTATTTTTGTTCCTTCAAAAGGACTGTAAAATTTGAGAGCTTTGTGCGGTGCCTTTGTTTATGGAATACCCAAACAGTGATTCAGAGGAGAAAAGTTCTTAGAAGTTTTATTGTGCACTACAATCTACAGCAATTAAAGAAGACAATAGCGGATGAATTAAATTACAAAACATCCAAAAAGGCCCGGTACATTCAAACATATTTATGGTATATTCTTTAATGTAATATAATTATTGATTGACACAAACTATATTTATGGTACATTCAACAAGATATCACCCAAGGGAATATTTTCTGCAATTTAATTTGTCTCGTGCAATGATAAAAGCATAAACCATTGCACAACAAAAAATGCTGCAAGTTATATATAGCATATAGATCATATACCATCAAAATCAATTCCATCTTTTAAGTCAAAAACATGGCTAATCATTCTTAACATAATGATGACAGAAAATCATGACATTCATACCCGATCAAGGCACATAAGAAAAGCTTCGACAGCAACCTAACCGTCATACAACTCGCATTTTTCCTGTTAAACACAGAACAAAGTTCAGCAGGCATAAGGATCTAAAACTAGTTTTAGAAATCAGTTATGCATGGTTATTGGTGTGAGCATGTGATCAATTTCCTTGCACCCAACTTGTAATGGGTTATGTGGATGAATTGCATACCTTTCACGAAAAAATGCAAAAGGCAGAAACAGGAGAGATGCTGCTGCCTGGCAGTAGAAGTTGAAGACAAATGTACTTAACCCCTGGTTGAAGGCTGCCTTGAGAATGATGGACATGCCACCACGGATGACTTGTATGATGATTGCTACCACGTAAGGCTTCTTGGTGTTCATCTCAATATACATATTTTTGTTGTGGGCACAAAGGCGAGATTGAAGGGAGGAATGTGGCAGGGGAGGATATGTAGAGGGAGATGAAGGCCAAGGAGAGAGAGACCACCGACGGTTGGTTCCCAGCAAAGCAGCTACTGAGAAATAGGAAATTAGTAATTCGCCCAGCATGTAGGCAACTCTATGATTCAAATTTTTTTTAGATAATGGGCTAGAAATTTAGAACAGTGGGGTATGATGGGTTCGGAATGACTGATGAAGGCTTATTTGGTATATCAGAACCTAGAAGACAGTTTTGAAACACATGGAGTATGTATCTTGTATTGAAAATAGGTGTTCTATTTTCGTGTGTCTGCGTTATCATTCGCATTTCAAAAAACCTATACGATTCAGAATTAACAGTTTGCCCGCTTCATGGTAGAAGCTTGTCGGCACTCATAATTAGCTTGTGGGCCAAAGCTCTCAACAAGTCATTATGTATAGTTCTCTTGATCTGGGAAGTTGGGAATCCACGTAGCACGCATCTCTCCTATAGTAATTTATTGAACGTGGCAGTTATGCGTAATGAAGCAGCAAAAGATACTAATTAATAATTAGTATCATTATTGCCGCCCGAAAAAAAAGAAAGACCCACTTATGTAAAATACACCAAGAAGAATCACAAAGCACATGCATAATACTTTTAATTTGTTCTTTTTATCAAAGGAGCGCAAATCGAAAGATGCTTTATACTACTTAAATCTCTGAACAAAATATATGTTTGAATGAGCAAAAGGAAGAAACTAATCCTTATTCTACAAGATAAGTAACACGTCTATTGATTTATCCTGGAAAAGAGGTCTTAATCAAGTCTGTAGCACAAGCTTTGCCAACTTATATCATGGGAGTATTTAAATTGCCTCTAACCCTTTGTGATGATTTTATGCAAATAATCAGAAATTATTGGTGGGGTGCAGAGAATGGCCGAAGGAAGACTCATTGGTGTTCTTGGCAGAAAATGTTGCAGCCAAAGAATAGTGGTGGATTGGGCTTTCGAGATTTGCGTTTGTTTAACAAGGCTTTGCTTGCCCGACAGGGTTGGAGGCTATTATTGTACCCAGATAGTCTTTGTGCAAAGCTATTAAAAGCCAAATATTACCCGAGGGTGGATTTGCTGGATACAGTGTTTGGTGGCAATATTTCACCTACATGGCGCTCCATTATGTATGGGCTGGAGTTACTAAAAAAAGGAGTTATGAAAAGAATTGGAGATGGCCGTGGCACTCAGATTTGGTGAGAACTGGATTGCTAGAGAAATTTCCTTGAAAGTGTTGACAAGATGCAAAAGACCAAGAATCAGATGGGTCTCTGACTTATTTGAGAAAGAATATAGAGAATGGAATCGCATTCTTGTTAGGAGGTACCTTTCTACCAATTGATGCAGATGCTATCTTAAAACTAAGAATTCCGACTAGGAACACACCTGATCAGATTGCTTGGCACTATGAAAAATTAGCCAATTGCAGACTTGACCCAATTGCAGAACACCGGACCAGACTGGTTTCTGCTAGCCCTTAACAATACGCCGGTAGATGCCAGACCTGCATTAATAGTGTCCCTCTGGAGAAATTGGTTGGTACGAAATGATCTCACACATGGAGGGACATTTTTCTCTGTTACAAGTTCAGTCCGGGTGATTGAATCATTGCTAAGTAATTGGCTCACCCGACGCTCTGAAATATTTTTGGAAGATAGAAAGGGCAAGTCTGTGAATCAAAGAAGATGAAAGAGACTGAGAACCAATGGTGGTCACCCTTGGATGATGAGTGATTGACAACCGTTGAGTGGTTTGATGTGTCTCTTGGCTCGTGATGTGCAGGTGCAGGATGCGACATGGCGGCCGACGGCACGCGGTGAAGGTCAGGCGCGAAAGGTCCATGCCGATGAACCAAGGGCGGTGAAGGATGGACGAGTAGGCTTGGACCGAGGGACCCGAAGAGTCCGGTGGAGTCACGTGCGATCCGCGTAGAGCATGGAAGAGCAAGAGTACACGGCGTGATGAAGACGGCGTCGGTCGAGTCAAGCGGGACGGAGGCGTCAAGGCTTGGCGGAGGCCGGACACGCGTCGACATCAAGGAGGTCGCGTGGCGGCCAAGCGGAGATGGACGGTTTGGGTGGTTTGGGCCTCAAAACCACCAGGCAGGCAGGTTTGCCGGTTTGGGCCTCAAAACCGGGGGCGCGTCCGGTGCGGCCGGATGGCGGAATGGAGGGCACGTGGCGCCATCGCGAAGCTTGCGTCGAAACGAAGCGAAGTCGTGAAGGTCCCGTGTCGTCCGATGAGTCTACAAAAAACTGGACAACTTTGCCCCTACGAGGTGTGTATCACTTAGGGGTAGTTTGGTCTTTAGGCCAAAGGACTATATGTATTGGGGGGCTGAAATTTTCAGCTACTTCTCCCATTTCCCTAAGGTTTATTTTCTCTTTCAAGGCTAGGGTTTGCTTCAATGAGAGAGGATTAGGCTTAGAGAGTGATTACTCTAGGTTTAGTGCTCCAATCCAAAAGTGGGAGGATGAGGGTGGTTTCCTAGCCACGAATCTTGTTAAGATTT
>CM014271.1:61569846-61631800 GCA_004135705.1 Alloteropsis semialata | reverse complement strand
CGATTCGTATGAGAGCCCATCTCAATAGTAAAGGAGCATCAGTCTGGGAGATCACTGTGGATACCACTTATGCTATTCCTGCTATTCGTGCTTCTCAAGCGGATAAAGACAAATTTCATGCCAACAGCAAGGCAGTCGATATCCTGCTTTCGAGTTTGAGTCGTGCTGAGTTTGAACGTGTTGATGACCTGGATGTCGCTCACCAAATCTGGACTCGCCTCAAGGAGGCTCATGAGGGGAACAGCCAGGTCAAAGCACGTCTGTTTGAGACTTACCGGCGCGAGTATGAGAACTTCACTCATCTTCCCGGTGAGTCTACAGACTCTCTCTTCCAGCGTTTTCAATCTATGGTGAGCAAGATGAACGCAAATATCATCAATATTCCCTACTCCGATCATGATAAAGCTTTAAAGCTCCTACATGCCTTGGATCGCAGTGTGTGGGGAACGAAGGTTGATGCTATCATCGAGTCCACTGGATATACCACTCTTACTCTTGATGCACTCTTCTCTAAGCTGAAGTCTACAGAGGTTGACATACAGCTCAGATCCAAGCATGTGAACCCTACTGATCCTCATAGTATGGCTCTCATGTCAGGATCTGGACAGTCCTCTTCCTTGGCTGACGCTAACTCTTCCACCAAGTCGTTTGCCTTGTCTTCTTTATTGACTGTTTCAGAGGAGCAGTTGGACGAGCTGGAGGACGAGGAACTTGCCTTGATCACATGACGGTTCATGCGCTTCAACGACAACCGCAAGAACCGGCGGAAGGGCCACAACAACTGCTTCGAGTGTGGGAAGCCCGGCCACTTCATCGCCGACTGTCCGAGGAAGCACAAGTCCAAGGAAGAGAACGACTACAGCAAGCATAGGTCGAAGGATAAGAAGAAGAAGAAGCACGTTGACCGCAAGAAGGCCAAGGCACGAGCCTTCATCACCTCCCTCAGCGACGTCGACTCTGACACAGAAGATCAAGCTGATTCAAGCTCAAGTGAGGACGACCGCAAGGAGAAGAAGAAGGACGCCAAGAACGTCACCGGTCTCTGCTTCTACTCCGAGAAGAAGCGTGGAGGGTACTGCGTCATGGCTCTCAACGCCGATGACAAGAAAGACGACATGGACAGCGACTCCGAGTCGGAAACTGAGGTACCTCGAACTCATGAACAACTTCTTCTTGAGAATGATGAACTGAATGATTGCTTGGTCAATCAAGACAAGCTGTTGAAAAGGGCCGCTCGTGAACGATTCGAGCTGAAGGCCAAGCTTGAGAATGCTTTATTGGAACTAGAATTGCTTAGGGCTGCTCCTACTGTTTCTGAAGTTCCTGAATGTGATGAATGCTCAGTTCATATGGTTAGTCTAGCTTCTTTGCAATCTAATAATGCCTCTTTGGTTGAGGAACTAGATTTGGCTAGGGCTGCTTTAGATGAAGTTAAGACTAGACCTATGTTGCTTGGTGCTTGCAAGTCTTGCCCTGCTTTGCAAAGTAAACTTGATGATGCATGTGCTAGGATTTTAGAGCTTGAAAAATCTACTGTTTTAGCTAAGTCTAAAATTCTTGAATGCACTGTATGTCCTGCGCAACTTGTTGAATTGAATGATGCCAAGTTTGCTTTGGGTCTTGCTGAGGATGAGAACACCTACTTGCGTGTCATTCTGAGTTGGGTCTCAAGTAGGGAACCTCAGTTGGGTATGATGATTCAGCAGTTCAAGAGAGCTGATGGTTTTGGGGTTGGGAGTGTGCCTTGTGACAAGAAGTGGAACTGGTTGTATGAGAAACTTGATGAGTGTCGAGGGGTGATTCTAAACAAGAAACCAACAGAAGCAAGCACCTCTAAGCCACCCATTCCAAGTGAGAAACAAACCAGTCCCATGAGTGAGGAAAATCCCAAGGATATGAGTGTTCACTGAGCCACCAAGACACCCACCTAAGAAAACTATCTGGGTAGAGAAACCAAACTTCCTTCGGAACAAGCTAGACACTCTTCCAGATATTGCTAGGGAGCGTCCTCCACCAAAACCAAAAGCTAAACCCCAACCAAGAGTGAATCCACAACCCAGAGTGAACCCTCAACCAAGAGTGAATCCCAAACAGAGAGTGAACCCACTGCCGAGAGCAAACCAACAGCCTAAGGAGTGTGTGAGGTTCCATTGTGAGTTGTCACAGGGATGGTCACCTTGAGGAGTTCTGCTTTCGTAGGAAGAAAGCTTTGAGGCGTGAGCGTGAGTGGGATAACCAGGACATGTACCACCCTTCCCATGGTGTACATGAGCCTAGGCCAGCTCCTTTGCCTCGTGGTGGTAGGCGTGAGTTCACCAGGCGTGATCCAAGGCTCCCTCTGTTTGACTTTGGACAACACGGCCTTGGTTACTCGTCTCGGAGGTTCCACGGACCTCGTTACCCTCCTTTCGGGGAACGTCCTCCTCCGATGAGACGTGAGTTTGTGGATTGTGCGGACCCTACGTTTGAGCAGATGGCTCGACACTGGTACTATACTGGTTATACTAACCCCAGTGTCGAGACATTTGCTCATCCTTACTCTTACCTTTCTTACTGAGCAGGTCGGAGGCCTGGAGAACACATGGCTCATCGACTCCGGTTGTTCTCATCACATGACCGGTGATCATAGATGGTTCTCCAGCCTCACCCCGGTGATGACCAAGGAGTACATCACTTTTGAGGATAACAGCAAAGGTAAGGTGTTGTCTATCGGTGCCATCAAGGTAAGCGATAACTTCATGTTGAAACATGTAGCACTTTTTGATTCACTTGGTTTCAATTTGCTTTCTGTTTCGCAACTTCTTGATGATGGCTTTGAGGTGTGCTTCAAGAAAGGAGCCTCTCGGATCTTGGACTCTCGAGGCGATCTTGTGTGTATGATCGTGCCCGAGGGTCAAGTGTTTCGTGTTGACTTCTCTAAGTCTTTCGGTCTCTCTCGTTGCCTTGTTGCTGGCTCTTCTTCTGAGCTTTGGAAGTGGCATAGGAGGTTAATTTGAGCTTTGACTTGCTCACTCGCTTGAGCGCTCTTGACCTTGTCCGAGGATTGCCCAAGCTCAAGTTTGAGAGAGATCTTGTTTGTTCTCCCTGTCGGCATGGCAAAATGGTTGCTGCTTCTCACCCACCTGTAAATCAGGTGATGACTGATCATCCAGGGGAGCTGTTACATATGGATACTGTTGGTCCAGCTCGCGTTTGTTCAGTTGGTGGGAAGTGGTATGTCCTTGTTGTGGTCGACGATTTTTCGAGGTATTCTTGGGTTTTCTTCATGGAGTCTAAGGAGGAGGCTTTCCCTTTTGTTCGAGATCTGATCTTGAGGTTGAAAAATGAGTGACCAAATTATGCCATGAGAGCGATTCGCAGTGACAATGGCACTGAATTCAAGAATGCTCATTTTGATACCTTTTGTCGTGATCATGGTCTTGAGCACCAGTTTTCTTCGCTTTATGTTCCTCCTCAGAACGGTGTTGTTGAGCGGAAAAATCGGACCCTTGTTGAGATGGCTAGGACGATGCTCGATGAGCATAGGACTCCTAGGAAGTATTGGGCCGAGGCCGTGAACACTGCTTGCTATATTGCTAACCGAATATTCTTGCGAGCTTTCATGAAGAAAACCTCATATGAGCTGATGCATCGTCGAGCTCCCAAGGTGAGTCACCTAAGAGTATTTGGTTGCAGGTGCTTCATCATGAAACAAGGTAATTTGGATAAATTTGAGTCTCGATCATCTGATGGTATCTTTCTTGGTTATGCTTCTCATAGTCGTGCTTATCGTGTACTTAAACCTTGAAACTAACCGGATCATTGAGACATGTGAAATTACCTTCGATGAAACTATGCCTTGCACAACCCCTGTCTTTGAGCTTGCAGGTGACCATGAAATGGGGCAAAGCATCTTTGAGGAAGAAGTTGAACTTGCAGATGGTGGTGATGAAGATGAGGATGTGATCAATCATCTTCCGGCTGTTGCACCTGTACCTTCTACTTCGACTACTTCACTTGATGGTCCAGACACTACTTCCACTACACCAGACCATCAAGATGTACCACTACATGATCAAGATGAAGAAGATCAGGTTGACACAGCTACTGTTGAGGGGGAGGCTACTTCAGAGCGTGAAGCTCCACGGCACATTCAGCGTCGCCATCCACCTCAGCAAATGATTGGTAACTTGCATGATCGCACCACCAGGCACAAGTCTAAGCATATTTCACACTTTGCACATTCTGCATTTGTTGCCTCTTTTGAACCCCGAGATGTTGGACACGCTCTGTCTGATCCAAACTGGGTCAATGCCATGCATGAGGAGTTAGAGAACTTTGAGCGAAACCGGGTTTGGGTGTTAGTTGAACCTCCACCAAATTGCCATCCTATAGGAACCAAATGGGTTTTCAAAAACAAACAAGGTGAGGATGGGTTGGTTGTGAGAAACAAAGCAAAGTTGGTTGCCCAGGGTTTCAGCCAGAAAGAAGGGATAGATTATGAGGAAACCTTTGCTCCAATTGCCCGTTTGGAAGCAATTAGAATTCTTCTAGCCTTTTCCGTGGCTAAAGGTTTTAAGCTCTTCCAAATGGATGTTAAGAGTGCCTTCCTAAATGGGTTCATTGAGGAAGAGGTGTATGTGAGGCAACTCCCGGGTTTTGAGAATCCTAAACACCCTGACCGTGTCTTCAAACTCCAAAAAGCTCTCTATGGGCTAAAACAAGCACCTAGAGCCTGGTATGCTAGGTTGAAAACCTTCTTGCTTCAAAATGGGTTTGAGATGGGCTCAGTTGATAAAAACTCTTTTTCTCCTCAAGCAAGGCAATGACACTTTGATCGTTCAGATTTATGTGGATGATATCATCTTTGGTGGTTCTTCTCATGCTCTTGTTGCCAAGTTTGCAGATACTATGAGCAGGGAATTTGAGATGTCCATGATGGGTGAGCTGACCTTCTTCCTCGGGCTGCAAATCAAGCAAAGCCGAGAAGGCACCCATGTGCACCAAAGCAAGTACACGAAGGACGTGTTGAGAAAGTTTGACATGGCTGATGCCAAGCCTATGTCAACCCCCATGGCGACAACGACGGTTCTGGATGCGGATGAAGATGGAGAACCGGAGGACCAGAAGGAGTACCGGAGCATGATCGGCTCCCTCTTGTACCTGACGGCTACGAGGCCGGACATACACTTCGCCGTGTGTCTGTGCGCTCGTTTTCAAGCTTCACCAAGAATCTCTCATCGCCAAGCGGTGAAGAGAATCATGAGGTACTTACTCTTCACTCCTGACTTTGGTTTGTGGTACTCTGCCTCCTCGACACTCACACTCCGCGGATACTCCGATGCGGATTTTGCTGAGTGTCGGCTGGACCGCAAGTCAACATCTGGAACTTGTCAATTTCTCGGTTCTTCTTTGGTCTCTTGGTCTTCCCGCAAGCAATCCAGTGTAGCCCAATCTACCACCGAAGCCGAGTATGTTGCCGCTGTTAGCTGCTGCTCCCAATTGCTTTGGATGCTTTCCACTTTGAGAGATTTTGGTCTATCCTACTCGAGAGTTCCTCTCTTGTGTGACAGCACAAGTGCCATAAGTGTAGCCAAAAATCCAGTGCTCCATTCCCGAACCAAACATATAGATGTGCGCTATCACTTCCTGAGAGATCACTACGAGAAAGAAGACATAGATCTTTGCTACATTGATACCCAGAACCAACTAGCAGACATCTTCACAAAGCCACTAGATCAAGCCACCTTTGCTCGCCTGCGTGGAGAGCTAGGAGTTTGTTTTCCTTTCTGAATTGGTTCCTGGGGGTCTTTCGCTTGTATCATATTGTATCATATGTTTCATGCATTTGCATATCATGTTTCATACTGCATTTGTATAATATATTGCATTAGATGAGCTTCTCTTATATATCCTGAGTATTTGTTTATGCTCTTGAGAACTAGTGCATAGGATTGTGGTGATTTTGCAATGTACTGCTTATGCTCTTGATGATATTGTCATAAGAAATCTTGTGAGCTAAGCTTGTTCTTAAAATTGAATCATGAAATGCTCATCACCCATGAGTAGTCTTTTGTCATGCGCTGCTCTTGCATGAGATGCTAGGTTGTGATAGCTTGTACTCGGGCGACTTATTCTTTGCATATGTCTTATCATTGTGCTTGCTTTGCATTACCTAGGGGGAGCATGTCTTCTGTGCTTCACTTGTGTCAAGGGACACCTCATAAACCTTGGTTTTATATGTTCTTAATGAAAAATTAAAAGTAATATAAAAATATGGAAGATAGCAAATAGTGTGCATGAAAATGCTGTTAATCTATGTTGCTCATTTAAAATCATCACCAGGTTGCTCTACTGTTACATGTGCTTGCCATAGAAGTAGGCTCATGGTCTTAGTGAGTTTGAAAATGAGTAGGAATGTCTTGCAAGTGTTAGCAATGATCTTATGTTGAGAATGTGTCATCCTTATATGAGCTTTTGTGATCTAGTTTGATCTTGCTCGAGTTATCATGGCTAGACTTTTGCTCATGTGGTGATATCCTTTATAAAATGTTAAAATCTAAAATTCTGCCTAAGCCTCCTGATTCTATCATAATATCCTCATGTCGGCTATTTGTGCTTGCTTATGATCTGCTTCTCTGTGCTCTAGTTCATTTGTAGCATTTGTAAATGCTTTGTGATATATCTGAGAAGCTTGATAGTTCTTGCACTTCATAGCATTCATTGTATTCTCTCATGTCATCCTTGATATTTGCATTGCCAACAAGGGGGAGAGGTTTATGCTGCATATGCTCAAGGGGAGAATTTATGAGATTGCATTCATTTTGTGAGATAGGATGCATTTAGCCAGGGGGAGTTCATTGCTTTCATGCATATGTTCAGGGGGAGTTTGCTCAGTTTGCTCTTTTGCCGGTCGCGTTGAGCTTTTTACCTCTTCTTGAGGAGCCGGCGGTTGTTTGAGCTTTCGCTTGTCACATGATCGGTGTTGAGCCCTTTCTGCCTCTTCTTGAGGGATCATGTGTTCTTGTCTCAGTTGTGTCGAGCCGTTGCCCTTGTCTTAGGGGACTGAGACCTCTCATCTCAAGTGATCTGTTCTTTGCCTTTGATTGGTTTTTGATCACTTGGATGAGCTCTTTCTTTTTCTTTTCTGTTCTCGTTCTGTTATTTTCTTCAACTCATTTGTGTTGGGTGTTGTCAATGCACTCATCAAGGGGGAGATTGAGGACCAATGGTGATCACCCTTGGATGATGAGTGATTGACAACCGTTGAGTAGTTTGATGTGTCTCTTGGCTCGTGATGTGCAGGTGCAGGATGCGACATGGCGGCCGATGGCGCGCGGTGAAGGTCAGGCGCGAAAGGTCCATGTCGATGAACCAAGGGCGGTGAAGGATGGACGAGTAGGCTTGGACCGAGGGACCCGAAGAGTCCGGCGGAGTCACGTGCGATCCGCATAGTGCATGGAAGAGCAAGAGTACACGGCGTGATGAAGACGGCGTCGGTCGAGTCAAGCGGGACGGAGGCGTCAAGGCTTGGCGGAGGCCGGACACGCGTCGACATCGAGGAGGTCGCGTGGCGGCCAAGCGGAGATGGACGGTTTGGGTGGTTTGGGCCTCAAAACCACCAGGAAGGAGGGTTTGCCGGTTTGGGCCTCAAAACCGGGGGCGCGTCCGGTGCGGCCGGATGGCGAAATGGAGGGCACGTGGCGCCATCGCGAAGCTTGCGTCGAAACGAAGCGAAGTCGTGAAGGTCCCGTGTCCGTCCGATGAGTCTACAAAAAACTGGACAACTTTGCCCCTACGGGGTGTGTATCACTTAGGGGTAGTTTGGTCTTTAGGCCAAAGGACTATATGTATTGGGGGGCTGAAATTTTCAGCTACTTCTCCCATTTCCCTTAGGTTTATTTTCTCTTTCAAGGCTAGGGTTTGCTTCAATGAGAGAGGATTAGGCTTAGAGAGTGATTACTCTAGGTTTAGTGCTCCAATCCAAAAGTGGGAGGATGAGGGTGGTTTCCTAGCCACGAATCTTGTTAAGATTTCAATCCATAATCATTCATGGTTGATTCAAGGCTTGTCTCCCTCGTTTTTCCTTTTTAGCCATTTTCGGGCTATTTTTCTTGGATTTTTCGTTCTTCGGATTTGAGGCCGTTTCTTGTGGGATTTCTTTGAGGGGATCACTCATAGGTTCTGTGTGACCAATTTCCTCTTGATCTTTCCCCCTCAAACCCATGGATTTACCTCGGATTTGAAGTTCCCCTCTCTTCTCTCCTCTCTTGTGTTCTTGACCGATTTCACGAAATTAGTGGGGAAGTCTTGATCTTTCTGAGAAGATCTTTTGGATATAGACTCACCACGAAATAGTGAAGCTCTGGTCCAAGTTTCACGAAGATTGGATGCCGTTTGATTGAGTTTGCTCTTGTCTTTGGTATTTTCGTGCGCCCAAAAAAAACAGGAAGTTCCGGTTTTCAAATCCAGAGGTTCCGGTTTTTTATTTCATCTTGCTCTTTTTGAGAAGATCTCTTGGGTACAGTCTCACAATGACCTAAAAATGCTGTGGCTGTTATCTTGTGATTTTTGGAGTTCGTTTGATATGGTTTTGGATTTTTTCTTGTAGCGGAGGTTCCGGATTTGGAAACCGGAGGTTCCGGTTTTGGGAATCCGGAGGTTCCGGTTTAAAATCTGGAGGTTCCGGTTTTTGCACTGCAAGTGGTTCGTTTCCCTTAGTGCTTTTCCGTGTGTTTTTCCGCTGCGTTTCAGAGTTACCTAGAGTTGTTCCTAGGTCCAATAGCATCTCAAATTGCTATGTGGGTTTGGCAACTCTAGAAGAGAGGGTCATTGGGGTTTGACGAGGATATAGCCCTTATTCTTGTGAAAGAATTTTAAAGGCTCCCATTCACCCCCCCCTCTGGTCGCCGTTTCGGTCCTTCAGAGACAACAGCCAAAGACATCGCAAGAGCATCCCGACCAGTACCTAAGTGGATCCCCCCCTGAGCAAGGATGGCTTAAATTAAATGTTGATGCAAGTTTCATAGAAGCCATAGGACAAGCAAGTGCGGGTGCTGTTGTAAGGAATCACATAGGTGACATTATGGTCTCGGCATGGCGTGTGATTTTTGATTGCCAATCAGCTGAGGCGGTTGAATTTGCAGCTTGTTGTGAAGGATTGAGAGTGTTCTCGCAATGGTGCCATGGCCCAGTCAGGGTTTACATTACCGGTAATGGAAAAAAACCGAAGGTCGGCGAGAAACGCGTTTCTTGGATTTCTCGGATATTTCTCGAATTCGACGTTTTTCTTTTGGACAAAAATTAGAAAAAATAATGCACATAATGGTGATCAGTCCATAATATTACAGTCTCCATATATAGTTCAAACAAATACTACATAGAATCAGTTCATAGTTCTAAATATTACAAGCACGTGAACCACAACACAACATTCGGATTGGTTTTGCACGCGAATTCAAAAAGACCCAAAAATTTGGGCGATAAAACAAAAAACCGGTCCAGGCCGAGAAACGTGTTTATCGGATTTTTTGTTTTTTTATCGCCGAGAATTTTTTCCCTGGGCCCAGTTATCCTGGAATCTGACAATAGCACATGTATAAGAAGCTTGACCTCAAGTGAAAGAGATAGATCAAGTTCTGCACCATGGATCGTTGATGCAAGGGATCATATGTCGACGATAGAACAGATCAAGTTCCAACATGTAAAGAGAGGCCAAAATTCAGTAGCGCATGAGTTGAGTCAACACGCTCGGCGAGTTAACTCGTCAGCGGTGTGGTTAGCGGGTGTTCCTGAATGTATCGAGCACCTCATGCTCAGAGATTGTAACGCTTCCGCGACTTAATCAATGAAGGCTCTCTTTACTCGGAAAAAAAAAAGATCAAGATGCTCGCTCATACGCTTGCTAGCTTAACCATGCCCCCAGATATTCCCAATATGTAGAATTATTGTTTTTGCTTGCGACACCGTCGGACACTACAATATAGGCATTTCCTCAAGGGTGCCCAATTTAGGAGTTATTTATTCTTGTGTCATTTAATTGTAAATTCATGACATTTATGATAATACATGGTAATAAAATGTTGATACGTTCTCGCAGACCCGCTAAAGTAATGTGTAGGCTGAAATACAATAAAGTGTTGGTCATTAGCCCCAAGAAAATGGAGCATCTAAATAATACTTTTGGGTAATTACATATTAGCACTCTTCTAAAAAAAACATTTGCACAATGGGTGTCCAGTGCAAAGGAGGCTGTGACGTTGAGCAATCTTACAACAGTGAAGTTAAACAATAGATTAAACATTAGCTTTAAGTACTCCAAGCTGCTAGGTACTTTATTTATCTAGAGCTTCTAGAAAATGATGACCGCTTGACTCTATGTTGTTGTGAATCGATGCCTCCTCGTAGAGACACACACTTCAAGATGATCTCATCGAACCAATCAAAATACAGACTAGCTAGTTAGCCGTACACACATCCAAGAGACTTCTCTCTTGGTTAACGTACATAGTGAAAGGACACCTCATTTAGATGGGACGCCTCCTGAGTGGACAAACACCCATTTCTTGTGTCCCCTTAGCCTTTATATATGTAATCAGATCCATCAATCAATAAAACGACTTCATTCTCCACATTCTTTGTCTCAGTTTTACTTTCCGCATACTAATATTTGTAACATGTTATCAGGTACGCATGCTCTCGCAGATTTTGCCAGAAATGGGGAAGGTCTCGCATCATGAACTCGCATCTAGACAATGACAGCACATTCAAGACAACATGCCATGCCCAGTGTGGTCATCGTCGACATGTTCCTCATGGATGCCTCCTCGCTCAACCACCGGACCAAGGCCAGCAGTGATATATACTAAGCTCGTGCTGCACCACCACCGTGACATGTTCTATTCTGCGACTCTGTCCCTTGTCACGCACACATCTTATTTGGGACTGATTTAATTGGCGGTATGGTACCATGCACTGAGACTATATCCTAAGGACTATGACAATTTTAAAAATTAGTTACGGTTGAAAAATCTTCCATGTCCCTTGTTAAAGCAGCAGGTCATCATGGCCAGCTATTAAATTGGAGACCAGCTTCTGATTGGCCAAGTCTTAGTTAGATACATAGAAATCTTTAGATCGGGATGAAATTTAAACAAGTGTCTGTCCCTATATTTCATGAAGATAAATCAGGAAGGGCGAGAGAAGAGATTTTGTACTCAAATGCAAGGCATCCTGGGAGTTCTGGATAAGTATTAAAGGAAATCATTGAATTTTCCTTGGCTTTCCACTGCATTACGCACTACTACAGAAAACATTTGTAAGAGCCAGGTTTTTTTAGGGCGGACTAAAAGGCGACGCGCTCCTACAAATGCGCGCGCGCTACTGTAGCTAAGGGCCGCCCCTATAGATGCATTTTTAGAGGCGGGTCATGGCATGAGCCGCCCCTACAAATGCTGCCCTTTCCGCCCCTATAGATGCATTTCTAGAGGCGGGTCATGACCCGCCCCTAGAAAGGGCAGCATTTGTAGGGGCGGCTCATGCCATGACCCGCCCCTAGAAATGCATGTTTGTAATTTTTCAATTGAAATTTGAGATTTTTCAAAAGACCTCGAATGGAGAAACAGTTAAAATGAAAGTTGTAGATCACAATAAGTTATGAAACTTTGTAGTTGACAACTTTTTCATTTGAAATCATCTTGTCAATGAAAACTAAATTTGAATGTTCTCAAATTTGAAATTTAAATTCTGTAAATGACCTCGGATGGAGAAACTACCAAAATGAAACTTGTAGATTTTAAAAAGTTATGAAACTTTGTAGTTGAAAACTTTTTAATTTGAAATCGTTTAGGGCCTCAAACAAGCAATTTACACTCGATTTAGTATAATATGGTAGGAACCAAAACAACATCTAGTCACAGGTGAGAGTGTGGTGGTAGAGGAGGCTACGCGCGAGGGAGAGGTCGTGAGTTCGAATCCCACCAGCCGCGGAGCGTGCGAATTTTACGCGAAAAATGGTGCGACTTGGGACGGTTGGGGGGCTTCCCACATTAAAATAATTTTTTTGCTATCTTTTCGATTTATTTCTGGTCAGCAAAAATGAATTTGGTGTGTGCCGTAGCATTTCCAGGGGCGGGTGATGGCATGGCCCGCCTCTGGAAACACCATCTTCAGGGGCGGACCATGCCATTACCCGCCCCTGGAAACCATCTTCAGGGGCGGACCATGCCATTACCCGCCCCTGAAACACGTTTGTTGGGGCAGGCTATTAACCCGCCCCTGCAAATGGCCATTTTTAGCAGCCAAAAGTAGGGGCGGATTTCGGAGCCGCCCCTACAAACGTGTTTTTACCCACTACTACAAACGTTTTTTTGTAGTAGTGACGTTTTCTATTTCTTACTCCGTTGTTTGATCTCAATAACAACTTTAATCATGATCGATAAATGAGGAGATCTCAGAGGGTACATGTGTCTTTTGTTCTATCACTTCATCTGTCATAGAATTGCTAGAATGCCTTGTATTAAACGACGAAGGGAGTACTTTCACATAGACAATACCAGAAACTACATACCTAATGTATAGTTTCTTCAAATAAATTATCATCCAAACGTCCTCTCTTCTCTCTTTTTTTCTCTCCCTATCCACCTTCTTCCTTCCTTGCTTCTTGTTTAGACATGATCTTTTCATGAAAGATCATTATATTCTCTTTCCTCCTTAATTTTGCCACATTGCCAAACTGCTTATATGACACCTTATTAATGCTACAGAAACTGTCATATACTAGAAAAGCTGGGACTACACTTAGGAAGCTGTAACCTGCTCGGGCTTGCCAAAGTGTTCATTGTGGATATCGTAGTCGAATAGAAAAGAGGGCAACATACACATCTCTCTAGGAATAAACTCCCAGTATCCTAGAACAGAAGACATTTTAGAAATTTTAAGATAGACTAAGGGAGAGAACACACATGTGCCCTTTAATTTTTGAAATTTATTTGTCTAGCCACAATTCAAGGGGTCTGGACCTCCTTGTTTCCTACCGTATTAATGTTTGTGATGTGTAGTTGTGGATGGAAACGATCATTTCGTTTAATACTTGCCATAATAAGAATCTAAGCCCTTTGATGCCATGTATTTGAGGACGGAGGAAATAATATTTTGAAGTAGAAAGATAATTTGTATCATTATTACAATGAACAGAGCAAACAGCAGAAAGACCCGCTTATGTCAACCATCAAACAAAAATTGTAGTTTAATTTATTTCTTTGATGCGGACGAATAACAAAAGATTCCCAACACTACTATAGAAAATATTTGTAAGAGCCAGGTTTTTTTAGGGGCGGACTAAAAGGCGACGCACCCCTACAAATGTGCGCGCTACTGTAGCTAAGGGCCGCCCCCTATAGAATGATTTCCATGGGCGGGTCATGCCATGAGCCGCCCCTACAAATGCTGCCCTTTCCAGAGGCGGCCTATGCCATGACCCGCCCCTAGAAATGCATTATCAAGGGCAGTCCATGCCATGACCCGCCCCTGGAAAGTATGTTTGTAGTTGTCAAATTTGAAATTTGAGATTTTTCAAAAGACCTCGGATGGAGAAACAGTCAAAATGAAAGTTGTAGATCACAATGAGTTATGAAACTTTGTAGTTGATAACATTTTTATTTGAAATCATCTTGTCAATGAAAACTAAGTTTCATTTGTCTCAAATTTGAAATTCAAATTCTATAAACGACATCGGGTAGAGAAACTACCAAAATGAAAAATATAGATTTCAAAAGTTATGAAACTTTGTAGTTGATAACTTTTTAATTTGAATTCGTTTAGGGTCTCAAACAAGCAATTTACACTCGATTTAGTATAATATGGGAGGAGTCAAAACAGAATCCTGGCACAGGTGACAGTGTGGTGAAGTGATAGAGGAGGTTACGCGCGAGGGAAAGATCGTGAGTTCGAATCCCATCAGCCACGGAGCACGCGAATTTTACGCGAAAAATGGCGCGACTTGCCACATTAAAATAATTTTTTTGCTATTTTTTGATTTATTTCTGATCGGCAAAAATGAACTTTGTCGTGTGCTGTAGCATTTCCAGGGGCGGGTGATGGCATGGCCCGCCCCTAGAAACACCATCTTCAGGGCAGGCTATGCCATTACCCGCCTCTGGAAACTCGTTTGCTGGGGTGGTCTACTAAACCGCCACTGCAAATGGCTATTTTTAGCAGCCAAGAGCAGGGGCGGATTTCGGCGCCGCCCCTGGAAACGCCTGCTAAACCACTCCTACAAATGTTTTCTGTAATAGTGCAACCGATTCTTCTTGATTATATTCCCAAACATATGTATTGAAGTGAGAGATGTATTTTTGACCCAGTACAGTGATCATTGATCAGTGCAGAAAATATATGTTCACATCGTGCATATTTTTCCTATCCCCATAATCTGTTATAAGATCTATAATGCCTTTCCATTACAGCTGTGTATATAGAGTTATAAGTTGTTGGGAAGTAAAAAAAAAATAGAAGGTGTGGCAACTGAACATGTGTGTAGCTAGGCTTTGGAATTCATAAATATGACAATTGTTATTGACATATACATACATATGCTAGTATATGCAGGAGCAACAGCTAGCCTTAATCAGACCGACAGATCACACTTGTTCAACTGCGTATGCTGATACTTCATCCTCGTGCTCACCCCCACCCTTATTCACCTCAGACTTCCTCTCTTCTTTCTCATCTTGTTCACTAAATGTCATATTCACCTCACTGCATGGTTCGACAGTAGTCTCCTTGCTTTTAGCCCACAGAACACTGTAAAGTCCTCCAACCAAAAGGATTCCACCTAAAACGCTGCCGGTAAGAAATAGAAGAGAAGACTACAGTATTTAAGGTTTCATATGTATTCATCCATGAATGATCGAAAGAAAAACTCATGCGGTTCCTTTCTAATAATAATCTCTCCTAGTTACCTTCCTAGATGAATAATCTCCCCAAGGAAGAAGGTGGACCAGAACATTGTTGAGACAAAGCAGAGAGGGAACCAGGCAGCAACGAAGACAGGGCCTTTCATCTCCAGGCACCATACTTGCAGGTAGTTGGCAACTCCAGTAACAATGAATCCCTGACCAATCGATTTTATCCAGCCAACCAGCAAACAAGTATGAATTTCCTCTGGTTAATAAAGTTACTAGCTTGTTTTCTATCGTTCAATAGACAAGGTCCTTGTTCCTTATGGAGACAGTTGCTGCAACTAAAACTAATTATATTCCTTATAATAAACCTAATTTATAGCCTTTATACCAAACAAAGTAAAACTAATTAACAAATAATGGAAATATTGAAGGAAAAGGAAGTCCAAATTACCGTGTATAGCACAGCGAGCAAACTGACGTCTAGCCCCAGCTTCCACTTTGATATGTCCCTCTCGGCCACTGCTGCGATGACTAACGACTGCACTGTGCTAAATACACACTGTATCACAGTCACAAGCATCCTGTTTGGATACTCCTTCAACAATGAAGCCTGCATGAAATGGATGAAAACATCATTAAATCCCAGTTCAAAAAAAAACATCATTAAATTCACAATGTTATGGTTTGTTTCTTGCAATCTTTGCTAGTACTGAGCCTGATGCATGCGAGCATACCTGACCGATGATCCACAGGCACCATATCATGTCACCGATGAGCTTGAGGAACGTCCCTTTGATCCATGTAACACGCCCCGTAGGATTTGTGGAATTGTGACCAGCATGGAAGGCATGGTGATGGATCACAGGGCTTAAGGGTGGCCCAGTAAAGAAGGCGATGACGAAGACTCCTGCAAGGCAGAGTGATACACTGATTACCTTGGCTACGCCGTATGAGCTCCTCAGCTTTACAGACTCCATCCTGCGCACCGTGTGATTCATAACCAAAGCATATAAGTTTGCTAATTTGCTACTACTAACTAATTTCAAGCCAGCTTGATTTATATCAATCGGTATTACTGTAGTTGTGTACCTTAAAAGCAAGGCAAAGCAGAAAGTGATAGCAGGTTTTGAATTGCTTATCGCAGATTGCACGGTGGGTGATGTGAACCTCAGTGCTATATTTATCATATTATTGGAAAGAGTATTTCTGCAAAAATAACAAAAGGGGTCAGTTTTCATACAACATAGTTTTGCTGCTTGAATAAGATATTATGGGTCTGTTTGGAAACCCAGTTTTGAACCCTAAACTGGAATAAAATACAGGCCCGGAAATTTTAATTTGCGAGTCCAAAAAACGCTTTTTAGATGACCACTTGACTTGACAGTTTGGTTGCTTTGTTTATGGAATTCCCAGACAGCGATCTAAAGGAAATATGTTTTTCAGTGGTTTTGGAGTTCACTATTACAAGATACAGGAAGGATATGATGTGCGAACTATAGCTGAACAAAATTACAAAGCTTTCAATTAAACAGGGCCTGTACATTTAACAAATTTATGGCAAATATTTTAATGCAACATAATGAATGGTATCTATAATAAAATATCGAAACAACATATCACCCAAGGGAATATTGTTTCTGCAGTTTTTGCAACGATTAAAGCACAAATGGTAGTTCACAAGTAGTTATATGAACAAACATGCATATACCATCAAAATTATTCCATCGTTGAAAATGAAGATCTCTAATCGCTCCGAACAAGAAGATGATGGAACAGCACGACATTCATACCCGATCAAGGCAAGTAAGAAAAGCTTCAACAGCACCCCAGCCGTCAAAAAACTCGATTTTTTCCTGTGAAACACAAGGATCCAAGTTCAGTCGCAGGTATAAGGATCTGAGACTATAGTTGTGGAAATTAGACATGCCTGACTGGTGAACATGTGACGGGTTTTGTGAATGAATCGCCTACCAGCTTACCATTCACAAAAAAATGCAATAGGCAGCAACAAGAGAGATGCTGCTGCCTGGCAGTAGACGTTGAAGACAAAGGTACTAAACCCCTGGTTGAAGGCTGCCTTGAGAATGACAAAGATGCCGCTGTAGATGACCTGTATGATGATTGCTACAACGTAAGGCTTCTTGCTGTTCATCTCCACACAAGGCTACAACGTTGAAAGAAGGAAACTGAAGGGAGGTATATATATGTGGAAAGCCCGCAATGGAGGATATATTTATGTAGAGGAAGGTCCGCCAAGGAGCTGAGACAGAGAGTACCCTGTCATGGAGACCACCGACGGTTCGTTCGATCCCTAGCAAAGTAGCAAGTAGCAAAGCAGCTACACTGAAATATAAGAAATTAAATCACGTTATTGAGTTGCTGCCATCGTGGATAGAACTCTAGGCTCCTAGAATTTATTATAGATAACGGGCTCCAAGGTTTAGTACTACGGACATGTGTACCAAAATACATAAATAACTATCTTCTATTCAATAAAGGTGCTCTCTCTCTCTCTCTCTCTCTCTCTCTCTCTCTCTCGGTGTGTGTGAGAGAGTCTGAGTCATCATTCGCATCTCAACAATGAATTCAAACTAAGAATCGAAGGTTTGCTAATGCATTTCATGGAACAAGCTTGTCGGCATCCATAATGATCTTGCCATAAGCCTCCAGGTCTTGGACAAAGTGCTGATCAAGTCATTATGTACAGTAGTTCACTAGTCCCCGTGAATAAATTAGTTGAGCTTGATCTGGGAAGCCAACGGAAGTATGCATCTCTCCCAGCGCTGAATTTTTTGAGCGTGACAGTTATGCGTGATGAATCAGCAAAATATAGTAATTTGTATCATCCTTGCCGTCACCAAAAGAAGAAAGGAAGACCCACTAATGTCAAAGGCCAAGAAAAGTGGCATAGCATGGCTGCAGAACTTTACTTAATTGTCTGGATTTTTTTTCCTTTTATGTCCCTTGGGGCTCTCCTTTTGCACTTTGGACCCTTTATTTATCCAGGTGGGGTTTCCCCATGTTGCATCAAAAAAAAAAGTGGAATAGCACATCCATACTTTAAAATTGTCGTTTTAAAGGGGAAAGGAAGACGAAAGATACCTTGGTACCATCTGTAAACAGAAACATATGTTTGCATGAGAGGCATGGAAGAAATCCTTAGTCCACTAGGCAAGTACATAGTTTACTTATTGATCCTGAAATATTTTGCTCTTACAAATTGGTAAAGATTCTTGCCATGCCCTTACTCATGTTCCCAGATATTCCCAATTTATTTCTGACACAACTGTTTTGCTTGCTACACTGTCCATTCACCGCAACATAGCATTTCCTCAACATGCCCAATTTAAGAGTTATTTATTCTAGTTCCATCTCTTTTTATGAAACACACGCAGATGCTTGCACATGCATGCTCACTAACCCTTATGAATAAGGGCACAGAAACCATGTCCCTATGACTGACTGACCTTGAATTAGAATCAAGGGGGCTAATTCAGTATTATAACCAACTAATCACTTGAAAATAGGAGTAGTGGAGTATTATAACCCTGTTGTAGTCTCTCTCTCTCTCTCTCTCTCTCTCTCTCTCTCTCTCTCTCTCTCTCTCTCTCTCGGTGTGTGAGTCTGAGTCATCATTCGCATCTCAACAATGAATTCAAATTCAGAATCGAAGGTTTGCTAATAATGCATTTCATGGAAGAAGCTTGTCGGCATCCATAATGATCTTGCCATAAGCCGCCAGGTCTTGGACAAAGTGCTGATGATCAAGTCATTACGTATAGTAGTTCACTAGTCCCCTTGAATAAATCAGTTGTGCTTGATCTGGGAAGCCAACGGAAGTATGCATCTCTCCCAGAGCAGAATTTTTTGAGCATGGCAGTTATGCATGATGAATCAGCAAAAGATAGTAACTTGTATCATCCTTGCCGTCACCAAAAGAAGAAAGGAAGACCCACTAATTTTATTTTAAACGACAATTTTAAAGTCCAAAAGAAGAAAAGTGGCATAGCACTCTCTGACTGGCTGCAGAACTTTACTTAATTGTCTGGATTTGTTTTTTCCTTTTTTGTCTCTTGGGGATCTCCTTTTGCACTTTGGACCCTTTATTGCATAAAAAAAGTGGAATAGCACATCCATACTTTAAAATTGTCGTTTTCAAGGGGACCAGAGGACGAAAGATGCCATGGTACCATCTGTAAACAAGAAACATATGTTTGCATGAGAGGCATGGAAGAAATCCTTAGTCCACTAGGCAAGTACATAGTTTACTGATTGATCCTGAAATATTTTGCTCTTACAAATTGTAAAGATTCTTGCTCATGCCCTTACTCATGTCCCCACATATTCCTAATTTATGATACGCACGCAGACACTTGCACATGCATGCTGACTCACCCTTATGAATAAGGGCACAGCAACCCTGCCCCTATGACTGGTGGACCTTGAATTACAATAAGGGGGTGGGGGGTGGGGGGGGCACTAATTCAGTACTATAACTAACTAATCACTTGAAAATAGTAGTGGAGTATTGTAACCAACTACTCATCCGCATCTCTTTGCTCGAAGATTTTCTCTTCTTGTACTGATTCTTGATATTTTAGATCCAAGAACTTCTCACTCCAGCAATGGCAACCTCCTCTTTTCTTCCCGAGGTAGAACACGCATTCCTCGTTTATGCACTTGTTCTCTTTTTTCGGCATTTTCTAGATCTGTTCCCCTTGTGCTTCTTTGGTATTTGCGCTATAATGTAGTCGTGCCCCCTTCTTAATATGTAGAACATGAAGAACAATATTGCCATCCCTAATAAGCCTGGATTCTACCTCCTTGGCCCAATGGAAAATCCAGATCTGAACGATTTCATCAATTTAGAAACAAATAGGATCCCTTTAAAGGATTCTACAATGAGCCCATCGGACTGGGTTACTTTCTTTTAGTTCATGGCCAAGCGAAATCCCTGGGTGGAGGAACTAGTTCAAGCAGATTTCGGCTACCAAGAGCACTTTCTGGGAAGAGAAAGATATAAATCAATGTATCATCTTATCATTGGCCGATATAGATATATAAAATTGAATCCCTTCTTGCTGCTGCCTCCTATTTTTGGTCCCATGCCATAAATGCCTTCATTTTTTGTCATGGGCTGATGACGCCCGCACTGATGGATGTCATGATGTTGACCGGCCTTAGTGACACAGATTCGTCAAATCCGTGTTGGCTTCTCAACCAACCCTCCCATCGGCTTGCGACCAAGGACATCAGAATAGGCACAGTCGATGACTGGGAACATGCTGTTTTCTTGAACACGTGGCTTGAGAGATTTGGGGTCTGCGGATCAACCTTAGGCCCGACCAACAATATCCAGTCAATCGTGGAACATCTAGCTCAAAAATAAATTCTTATTTAGAAATTAGAATCGACGGTTTGCCCATGCATTTTATGGATGAAGCTTGTCTGCATCCACAATTAATCTTGCCAACAATGGAATAAAGATCGCCATACGCCGCCAGGTCTTAGCCAAAGTCCTGATCAACTCATTATGTATATTAATTCTCGTGAATAAATTAGTTGGGCTTGATCTGGGAAGCCAACGAAGCACGCATCTCTCCCAAAGCATAATTTTTTGAGCGTGGCAGTTATGCGTGATGAATAAGCAAAAGATAGTAACTTGTATCATCATTGCCGTCACCAAAAAAAGAAAAAAAGACCCACTAATGTCAAACGCCAAGAAAAGTCGCATAGGACGTCCATACTTTAAAATTGCCGTTTTCATGGGGAAACGGAAAACGAAAGATGCCTTGGTATATAAATCTGTAAACAGAGACATATGTTTGTATGAGCAAGGAAGACACAATCCTTAGCCCACTATACGTAAGTAGAAGTCTACTGATTCAACCTAAAATATTCTGCTCGTACAAATTGGTAAAGATGCTTCCTCATGCACTTACTCATGTCCCTAGATATTCCCAATTTATTGCTCATACTATTGTTTTGCTTGCTGCGCCGTCCATTCACCCCAACATGGCATTTCCTCAACATGCCTAATTTATGAGTTATTTATTCTAGTTCCATCTTTCTTTTTTGAAACACACACAGATGCTCACACATGCACATATACTCTTATGAATAAAGACACACAGACACTGCCCCCAAGAGCACCTCCGAGAGACTGGACACCGACTGTTCCAACCTCAAGATTGATGAAGTCAACACAGACATTTTGTTGTCGACAGACACATCGTCTACCATTGAAAAGAGTAACACTAATAATTTTTAGAACTAATTCAGAAAAAATGCGAGCACCCATGCCAAGTCGAGTATTCGAATGTGGGTAGGAAAGTTCCACTACAAAAAAATCTAACCAACTAAACTACGCTCAATTCGATCACTACTCTAGTTCCATCTAATTGTAAGTCCATGACATTTATGATATGACATGTTGAACTATTGATACTTTTTTTGGAGACCCACTAAAACATAGTGTGAAGGGTGAAATACAGAAAACAATTGATCTTTGGCCACCAGAAGATGTAGCATCTAATTATACTTTTGGATATTTACCATATTACCATGCTGGTGACGAGTGAATGTAAAAGAGGATATGACAAGGTGTGGCAACCTTGCAGCATTAAAGCTTAATTATCTATTTATGTATCCCGGCAATGGTCAAGCAGATTTACACAGCATCTTTTATTGTCAACAGAGTACTCCAAGCTGCCAAATGGGTGGGCATGGGACAGTTGGGGATTTGTTATATATAATGACAAATTATATGGTGCATATCTATATATCCTATATAGATGGAGGCCACTAGAAGTCATTAATTACTATAAAGCTTGCACCACAGCGCGCCACATCATCGATATTTCACAGCCGTTAGATTAACTCTATTTCCTATGATCTAACCCTTCATCTCACGTTGAGCCTATCCATGTCATCCACCTTACCTTCATTTCCCAAACTCACAACCATTTTATTTTTCATTCTCCACTTCTAATTTCCACTCCCATCACATGTTCCTTTGGTGCCTTCTGTGGAGAACAAATCGAATAGTCAGCTACCATCGTCTCCTCAGCTTCTCATCCACTCCACGTACCATTAAATCTCATAAGTTGCAAGAACGAAGAAGTATGGTGTATAGCAGTATAAAATTGGCAATGGGTTTCCCTGTTCTCCCACAACCACGTGCATCTATGTATCCTTCCATCATTCTCCAAAGGCCTTCAAGATAGGATTCATGGTGTCTACTTGCTTTGGTTGATTCAGAAAGCATGCAGGAGCACCAAGTTTCTCGCCATATCAATCCTCACAAGTCATCTACCGCAATTAGTAGTTTCTTATACCTAGATAACTGCCATTTAAATATCCCGGCATGGCGTATGTAGTTATTCATCTATCCTATATTTCTATCGTAGTCCTACCTTATTGCTGCTTTGCTAGGGGAATTTTTTTAGTCTCTCCATAAAGACACACCCATCGTTTGTCTAGAACTCATATTTTCCGAATTGGCAAGTTGCATCTCTTAAAATACAAATTGTGCATCTTTTAGCCAAATCCCTGGAGAACAAGAATCTATTTTTTTGGGCCATATGTAAGAGCAAAAAAAATTAGTATTACATATAGTTAGGAGTTTTGTATGCTAGAATTTAATTGACCTTTTACTTATTTTTTCCTTTACATCACAGTCTAATCTTCAGCATTCTTCTTTTTTTTAGCGGATCTATTAGCATTTTTCTCGGTAGTGGGCAACTTTAAGGTTTTATCAACATGTTCACTTGAATTTCGGTTGTCACTGTCTTTCTTCCATTCAATATAGTAGTACAGATACCCATCTTTAACTTTTTGGCATGTATGCACAACAATTGTTTCAATAATTATTTGATATTCTCCTAATATTCTCGCAGCAACGCGCGGGGAATCCCATAGTAGGAAGGATATTCATTCATCCAACGTACTGTTCGCATTAGCTACTGGCGGGGAACGGGTTTGTAATTGTCCTGTGGTGGGCCGCGGGTTCTTTTGGCCCATGAGTAAATGTGTAGCCCAATAGGCCATACTCTCAGGAACCCTAGGGCGGTATCAGGATTCAGCCCATCCGGCACAGCCTCCTCAGTTGGCTGTTGAGGTTCCGGGGCTGACCTGACCAAATTTTGAGTGAGGACACGTCGACAAGGCGTGGCCACGCTGGGAACAGCCACCGTCCACTCGTCTTCCATCGATTTCTTGCTTGTGGTGGTAGGTACTAGTTAATTGTACTGCTGATTTGGCAATTTAATTGGAAGTTTGGAAGCATAGATTCCGATCAGTGACCTGTGACTTCGAAAGTTCGAATCCACCTCTGTTGATTTGGTTTTGTTATTTGGGGATCTAAAATTACAATGCACATATGTGGAAACGGGCATTTCGAGATCATTATGAAGGCATTTTATCTACTTGTACAAGAACGTTGTTATACTAACCAACATTTTTAAAATACCGATTAGCATACATAATCAAACGTGCAGGCACTTTATCACCCGTGATTAGATGTATTTTGAAGCCACCACGTATAGTAGGTTATTCTTTCCGTTTTGACACTAGCACGAATAAGGACTCACAATTGCATCGATTTTATGGCACCGGTCCTACCCATGGCACGTATAAGGTTTTTGCGCCGGCACGTCTGAGGGTCTGTGCAGTAGCGAAATACACTATATTCTAATTTAGAATACATGGTTCGCCAATTCCTGCCATGGAAGAAGCTTTTCCACGTTCACAATAATCTTGCCCCAAGAATGCAATAAAGTTTGCCATAAGCCGCCAGGTTTTGACCAAAGTGCTCATCAAGTCATTATGTACATTTCTCCAAGAGCATAGTTTCATTGAACGTGGCAGTAACGCGTGGTGAAGCATCAAAAGATAATAACGTGTATAACATTCACAAAGCACGTGCATGCTTGTGTTCTGATGTGGACGAAAAACGAAAGATGCCTTATGTTTTTTATTGCAAAGATGCCCTGTACTACTGAAATCTGTAAACAAAATATGTATGTTGGCGGGAATGGTGTAAAGTGTTGACCAATTCTCGGAGACCAACTAAATTAAATAGTCAGCAGTTTGAAATAATACGATAAAATTTGGTCATTAGCCACCAGAAAATGGAGCGAGCATTGTACTTTTTGGGTATTTACCAAATTAGCATGCTGGTGGCCAGTGCAAAAGGGACTCTGAGGTTTGGTGATCTTACAGCATTAAAATGTTATGTGTATCCAGGCAATGTGTGAACATGGGACCATTGGTGGTTTGTTATATATCATGACAAATATTATTTTGCACAAAGGAAGAATATTCAGTCATCCAACTACTGTTGGCATTAGCTGCTGGCATGAGTTGCCTTGAGCTCTTCTATCAGTCGTCAGGCTGTGCTTGTTGATCTAGACATCTAGTACAGTTTCTTTATTTCAGATTTGTTCACAAGATTTGTCCAAATGGAGTTTAATAATCATAACAGAAATTAGCCAGGCAAGCCTCTTTTAAAGACCAATTGGTCTAAAAAAATGTTGGGCTCTTGGAGGAATAATTTACTCTTCTATTGTGCACACCTAAGATCAGTGAAAGAAGCCATATGCTACATGAGTATATATGAGTTTCCACATAATTTGTATTTTCAATTATCGAATACTAATAAAAATAATTTGAAAGGCAATACTGATACATGCACTCGTTTAATAAATAGCTTTGCGAATGCTCGGGTTGGTGACTAGCTAGCTCATCCCAATAGAGTATGAATGGAGCGAGATTGTGCTATTGAAAACTTTTGAGAAGAGAAGTGAAACGGTGTCACAATACCTCTAGCAAATGGTGTTTATTTGTAATATGAAGTACTTATACACATATACATGACAAGTGCTAACCTCGGTCACACCATTAGTCACACTTGTTGAATTGCATATACTGATGTTTCTTCCTTAACCTTATCTTGACTCTCCTCAATTTTCCTATGCTCTGATCTATCTTGAGCACTTTCCACGGTATTCACCTCACTACATCCTGGGTCGACCATAGTCTCCTTGCTTTTAGCCCAAAGCACACTGTAAAGTCCTCCAATCAGAAGGATCCCACCCAAGATACTGTTGTTAAGGAAAAGAAACGATGAACACATATTTATTAATTAATGGAAAATCAATAAAAATAAGGAAAAAGGGCCTTTTACTTACCTTCCAAGGTGAATAAACTCTCCCAAGAAGAAGGAAGAACAGAACATTGTGAAGATAAAGCCGAGCGGCATCCATACAGCGAGGAAGACGGGACCTTTCATTTCCATGCACCATGCTTGCAAATAGTAGGACAACCCAGAAACCACAAATCCCTGATCCATTGTTTTGATCAGTTGGGAGAAAAAAATCAATAACCTGCTGTTTCTTTTATGCAAGACAGAAACTATATTCAGACTTGCTAGTTGTTGCAAATAGTGAAAAAAAAAGGGGAACAGTTAAAAGAAGGAGATCATAGTTACATTGTATATGATGGCGAGCAAGCTGATGTCTAGCCCGAGCTTCCACCTTCTCATGTCCCTCTCGGCCACAGCTGCCACAAGCAATGTTTGTGCTGTGCTGAAAACGCACTGTGTCACAGTCACTAGCATCCTGTTTGGGAACTCCTTGAGCAGTGCAGCCTAAATATAATTGATGAATAAATCATTCTCATGCGTGTGACATCATAAGGTGTAGAATACAGAATAAATAGGTTGTTTGCAACCAAACCGTCACTACCGCTGCTTTGATGTAGGAAAGGGAGGACAGATCCATGAACAGGCCTGTCCTCCTTGATCATGAACAGACCTGAAAGACTATCCACACGGACCATGCCATGTCGCCGAAGAGCTTGAGGAATGTCCCTTTGATCCATGCCACATGCCCTTCAGCAGAGTGAGGGCGGCCAATATGGAAGGCAGGGTGATGGTTCACAGGGCTGAGGGGTGGCCCAGTAAAGAAGGCGATGATCAAAACCCCTGCAAGGCAGAGCACTACACCGGTTACCTTGGCCACACCGTATGGGCTATTCAGATTTATCACCTCCATCCTGCCCAAGAATATAGAGTTGATTTTGTACGAGTTAGTCAGGAAAGATTGAATCATATCAATGGTAGATCTTGCCATAGCAGTGTACCTTAATAGCAGGGCCAAGCAGAAGGTGGACACAGGTTTAGAATTGCTTATTGCAGATTGAACGGTTGCTGATGTAAGCCTCAGTGCTGCATTCAACATATTTATGGTACATGTATTTCTGCAATAAATTAGTAATATAATTATATACATCTTGAAACAACATAACCCCCAGGGGATAATCTTTTTGAGTTTCTGCGATAAATCGCTTTGTTGCATTGATTAAATAAAGCATAATATAGTAGCACACAACAACATCTATGTACATTAATGATGTACATATGTATACCTTACCCGATTAAGGCACATAAGAAAAGCTTCGACAGCAAACCAAATGACATGTTATGCACATTTTTCCTGCATATTATAAACAAACGGGTTGAGCAAGCATGAGGACCTAAGACGAACATGATTATTGGTGATCATGTGATTAGTTTCCCTGAATCCAAAATGTAATGAGTAATGAGTGAATTACTTACCTTTCACGAAAAAACGCAATAGGGACTAGCAAAACACATGCAACTGCCTGGCAGTAGAAGGTGAAGACGAAGGTATTAAACCCCTGGTTGAAGCTCGCCTTGAGAAAGATGAACATGCCAGTGTAGATGACTTGTATGAGGATTGCTAGAACATAAGGCTTCTTGGCGTCCATCTAATTCTTGTTCTGTGGGGATTGTGTGTGGGGGCGGGCGGAGGTATGGTTGAAAGGAAGGATATGGAAATAAGGTGATAGACTGCAGGGGATCGAGAGAGTACTGTCTTGTGCTGGAGACCCCGCCAACAACGATTCATATCTCTCTCTCTCTCTCTCTGTCTGAGAGTACTCTCTTGTGCTGGAGACCCCGCCAACGGTTCATATCTCTCTCTCTCTCTCTCTCTCTCTCTCTCTCTCTCTCTCTCTCTCTCTCTCTCTCTCTCTCTCAGTTATCATTCATATCTCGAAAATGGACAGTTGGCCCATTTCATGAAAGAAGCTCGTGGGATTTCTTAATTAGCTAGGTAACAATGTAATCAATGAAAATTTGCCATAACCTTCCTGGACTTGCTAAAGTGTTCATTATTTATATAGTTCTCAGGAAGAATTAGTTGGGCAATCAACTTAGAAGAGTCAACACATGCATATTTCCATGGACATAATTTATTGAGCATAGCAGCTATGCGTAGCGAAGTCGCAATCGCAAGATGATTTGTATCAGTATTGTGATTAATAAATCAAACAGAACGCGGAACGAAAAAATATGCTCAACTGAATCATCAAGATTATATTCCAAAGAATATACATTAAAAACCAACATGTAGTTTCCGTTAAGTACATTGAACTGTACAGCAAATATACGTTCAAAAAGGGCAAGAATGATATCTCGGCCCTCATATTGTAAGAACCAAGTCCATTGGTTGATCCTGAAATCCTCTACCTACCCATACGATTGGTCAAGATATGCTAGCTCATATGCTTATTCTTGGGACGTAATGATGCACTTTCTACCTAATCACAATTTATGGTATACAGTATAATCCAGTTATCATGTGCTGCTAGTTGTTTTCTCCAACAGAAAAATGATTATATAATTTCTGACCATCAGGATAATAAAAATAGGAAAAAGTCTAACTTACCCCCCTCAACTATAATCCAAAGTCTATTTAAACCCCTAAACTACATTTCAGTTCAATTTACTCCCACAACTTTGCCGATTGGTCCAATTTACCCCTTAGTAAGATTTGTATTTTTTGTTTCTCTACGCACAAATAAAGTTTTAAGTTCAAATTTTGTGGGATGACAGAAACATTGTATATTATGTTACAAATATATTGTATAATTTTTTGTATTTATTTTTTATATAGTTTATGATTAATTTATAATTATATGTACTAGCTAATTAAAATAATACTGAAAAACTCATAATATTTTTTCTAACATAAGTTATGATGTCGGCTATCACACCGCAAAATTTGAACTTAAAACTCTAGAGCTCTTTTGCGGTACTCCATACTACCAACGAGTGATATATAGTATAGACCCCCAAAAGTAAGGGGTAGTTTAGTAATTTCACTTAGATGAAAATAAAATTAGAGATTAAAAATGCAAAAATATATATCAAGGATCAAAGTGATTTTTTAAAATCAATTATGCCATTATTTTTTTCTCAAAATACCAATATACTACTATACTACAGTTAAAGTTTCCAGTAGTATACAATTAATCTGAACCGTACGATCTTTTATACTAGTCCTTCTTAGACGCTAGTATAGAGTAGTATGGAGTACTGTAAAACAGCTGAAACTCTATTTGAGCTGTTTTACGGTATACTCCATACTTACTAGCGTCTAAAAAGGACTAGTATAAAAGGATCGTACGGTTGAGATTAATTGTATACTATTAGAGACTTTAACTGTAGTATAGTAGTATACAATAAGTAGTATCGTAGTATATGGGCATTTTAGAGAAAAAGTAAATAGTGTAATTGAAATATTTATATTTTTAAATCACTTTGATCCTTGATATATTATTTCCATCCCCAACTTTATTTCCATCCAAGTGAAATTATTGAACTACCCCTTATTCATGTGGGTTTATACTATGTACCACTCATCGGTAGTATAGAGTACCGTAAAAGAGCTCTACAAAAAAGACAATATTAAGGGTAAGTTGAACCAACAAACATAGTTTAGGGGGTTATTTAAACCAAAAAATAGTTTAGGGGGTTATGTAGACTTTGGCAATAGTTGAAGGTGTAATTTAGACTTTTTCCAAAAAAATAAAGACCAGCTTATCTAATATAGGAGCCCAACACCCGAGCCATATAAGATGGCTTATATGTGCAACCGGTGATTCAAATTGTGATTGCTAGCTTCACTCTACGATGACATAGCCAACCAGGCTAGAACCCAGTGACAAAAGGAAAGATTAACCTACTGAGAAAAAAGGATAGTTTCCTTCAAGTATACCTATTACTCGGACTCGGGAATGCAACAAAGACTGGCTTTCCAGCATGTCTTTATTGAAACAACGCCACTCTGAGTGTGACTAGCACATTGTCCTACATCATGCTTGTCTAAGAAGTCCCATTTTGATACTTCTATTTCAACGTTATTGATTATGATTACCATCCTAAACAAAAGTAGCATCCTCAAATCCTGGAATTAACTCGGGGCCCAACTAGTCCATCATTTTTGGCGGTGTCATTTAATAATAGTTAAAGTCATAACATTAGTACCAGTGAAAGCATTATTTAGTGAACCTTGGATTAAAAGAAGTTTGAGAACACCAACATCTGTCAATAAAGTCAATAGGAATATGCAGTATGAAATATTACGATTCTTGACAACTTTCTGCAACTCACCCATGAAGTTAGAATATGAGAGATATATGATACTTTAACTTGTCATGAGTAAAAAATAAAAGAGGTGACAATAGGTAGCATCCAGTGAGTTAAGCTCACTGGGTCTTGTGCTAAAGAAATGCTCTTGTGTGTTAATTAAGCATCTAGTGAGCACAAGCTTGTCACCACGAGATGCAGTGAGCCAGTGTGTACATTACGGAAGGGTCTTGTTGTTTTTTCCTGTTCCTTTTCTCTCAGCTTCATTCCTTATATATATATAAAGGGTAGAGAGTTCAACATGTCCCCTTATTCAACCTTTATGGTTATTATATTGATACCTAAATTCATCACCTTGCAGCCATGAGAGTAGGTCTTTGTATACTAACAAAAAATATTGGTTCCATTGGACATGTCATTCAATTTATATTTGTTTATTAAGCCCCTACCATATTCCAACTTGCAATGATATATCCATTTCTTTGAAGTTGCATTAACATGATTCGATAGAAGTCCCTTGGAAGAAACAATACCCGCAAAGACGTAACAGAAGATTCATAGATAGGTTTTGTGACTTTGGGACATAGGAAATTTCTAGAACTTGCTCTTACATGCACTAAAATTGTCTCTTTGCTAAAGCACTCTAAATTGTGCTCATTTGCCACAGACTTGCATAATTAGGCAAAAGCAAATTTTAAAGAATTAAGCAAATAAAATGTGCACTCAACAAAGAATGCAGTGTATGAAGGTCAAGAATAACATAGCTGAAAATATGTCAAAAACAAGAAACAACTACAGAATAATATCATCTCGCCAATGGAGTAAGAATTAATAAGAGACATGTGACATCGAAATCAGATACATAATACACATTCTAGCATATGTATGAGGAAAATCCATAGCCTTTTTTTTTTGAGGAAACAAGATCCATAGCCTTAGTCAAGCCGATTGATCAGACTTGTTCAACCGCATATGTTGATACTACTATCTCATGATCTTCCCTACCCTTCTTCTGATTTTGTGCACCTTCAGCAATATTTACCTCACTGCACACCTCAATCGTAGTCTCCTTGCTTTTAGCCCACAGCACACTGTAAAGTCCTCCAATCAGTAGGATTCCACCCAAAATGCTGCAGGTAGGGAAAATAACACAGAAAAAGGATGTTAATTACTGTTCCATATATTCATTCATTAAAGATCGAACAAAACTCTGCCTGTTTCGATTCCCTGGTAGTTCACACTTCCTAGTTACCTTCCAAGGTGAGTAACCTCCCCTAGGAAGAAGGAGGAGCAGAACATTGTGATGACAAAGCAAAGTGGGAACCAGATTGCGAGGAAGACAGGTCCTTTCATCTCCATGCACCATACTTGCAGGTAATTGGACACCCCAGCTACTACAAATCCCTGGTCCACCATACAATTTGTCAACCAAAAAAGCAAGCAAAGAGCACCATCAAACTACATTATTTATTTAGTGTTATTACATTACAAACATGATGTCATTCTTTTATTCCTATACCAAGGACAAGATAGTTTCTGCAACTAATTAATTTTGTTGATAAAGTCCAAATTAAACCCTCCAACTCTTGCATGAGTCCCATATTCGAGCCAAAACTCTAATAGCAGGCAATATACAACCTTTGTTCCACCTAGAATTTATTACCAAACTATTCAAAATTGTTGGCTCGGCCCAAGATTGGCCCAAACTATTTGTTTTAAGTATTTCCTCACAAAAAAGTATGGAATCCCGAGACTGGCCCAAAGACTGGCCTGCCACTGCCCATGAGATGGTCACGGGTATGAATTTTGAGCATGCATGCTTCACACAAAACAGAAAAAGATTGCAGCTTTAATCTTAAAATTGTTCAGGTGGATGTAGTATGGGAAGAGAGAGAGAGAGAGAGAGGCTGGCTTGTGGGCCCACTTGCATGTGTGCACCTAAAATCAAGTTGGTTTTCGTGGAAATGGTATTTGGCTGGTTTTTAATAATTAAAGGTTGTTATACATTGTCTTCTATTAGAGTTGCATCTTCAAATATAGATTATTCAGGCAAGAGTTAGAGGGTGTAAACTGCACTTTACCCTAAGAGCTCTTTTATGATATTGCACGCTATCAATAAGTACTATAGACTATAAAACCCCCTAACTAAAGGGTAGTTTAGTAAATTCACTTGGATGGAAACGAAATTGGAGATTAGAGATGTAAAAAAAATATATCAAGGATCAAAGTAATTTTTTAAAATATAAATATTTCAATCACGCAATTTACTGTTTTCCTAAAATGCAAAATACTAGCATATTTCTCACTGTATACTACCATATTATAGTTCAAGTCCCCTGTAGTATACTGAATCTCAACAGAACGATCTTTTTACACTAGTTTTTTTTAGACACTAGTATAGAGTAGTATGAAGTATCGTAAAAGCTAGAACCCAACCCTAATTACAGCTCTTTACCCTAATTAACTTAACATAATTAAAGGAAGCAAATTTTTTATTACGGTGTATATGATGGCGAGCAAGCTGATGTCTAGCCTGAGCTTCCATCTTGCTATGTCACGCTCGGCCACAGCTGCCACAACTAAAGTCTGAACTGTACTGAAAATGCATTGTGCCACAGTCACAACCATCTTGTTGGGGTATTCTTTCACCAGCGCAGCCTGCATATAATGGATGAATATGTCACTAAGCTAAGAATAGAGAATAATTAATTTCGTTTCTCGCAACTTAGTTTGTGTATAGTACTGATCTGATGCATTCATCAGACATGAACGGACCTGAAAGATGATCCATAGAGACCATGCCATGTCACCCAAGAGCTTTAGGAACGTCCCTTTGATCCATGTTGTCCGACTTGTAAGATTTGAGGAAGTGTGACCAGTGTGGAAGGCTCGGTGATGGTTTACAGGGCTTAAGGGTGATCCAGTAAAGAAGGCGATAATGAAAACTCCTGCAAGGCAGAGCACTACACCCGTTACCTTGGCTATGCCGTATGAGCTCCTCAGCTTTACCACCTCCATCCTGCATACAAAGTAATTATAACAATCCAATTGTATATGTTTGCTCGTCTACAAATTTGATAAAACAACTTAAATTACGTGATAGGATTAGTATTCTAGCATGCAGCAGTGTACCTTAATAGCAAGGCCAAGCAGAAGGTGACAACAGGTCTGGAATTGCTTACTGCAGATTGCACAGTTGCTGATGTGTACCTTAGTGCTACATTCATAATATTTATGCTAAATGTATTTCTGCAAAAAAAAATATCTCCCTGTGAATTATATATAGCATCATATAACTAATCCATCTCTATGGCAGAAAATGGTAAATCTAATCCTGAAGATGATATAACCAACATGACATTCATACCCAATTAATGCACATAAGAAAAGCTTCAACAGCAACCTATACGACATGGACTGCACATTTCTCCTGCAAATCAAACAAAAACGAATTCAGTGTTCACAAGGATTTGAGATTAGCTAGGGGAATCAGTTGCACATGATCGGTGATCATGTGTTTAATTTACTTGAAGCCAACTTCTAACGAGTAATCACTGAGTTGGTCACCTTTCACGGAGAACAGCAATAGGAACCAGCAATAGAGATGCAGTTGTCTGGCAGTAGAAGACGAAGACAAAAGTACTAAACCCCTGGATGAAGGCGGCCTTGATGATGACATACATGCCCGTATATATGATTTGTATGGCTATTGCTACTGCATAAGGCGTCTTGGCTCCCATCCCAACTTGAATATGCGTGCACTTATCTGTAGATAGATCCATGAGGAGACTTGAGATCAGGTGTCATGAAGAAATACAGACACACACCTTAAACATACTGTGATAAATGCGCATGCAGCACAAATATTCAAAAACATACTTATACATTGTACTCCCTCTGGTTTAAAATATATGGAAACTAATAACTTCATTTTGAACTGATTAATTTGTCCTAATGTTGTATATTTAAAACCAGAGGGAGTACTTTGGTTTTAGGGTTTAGGACCTATCCCTGTATCTATATATCAGTAGTCTCAAACTCAGAATATATACGCTAGGTTGCCATTGTGCAGAGGACAGACTGCAAGTCGCACGGAAGGAAGCTGTGGAATGAAAGCAAAACAAAGCTGGAGGTGGTAAGGAAGGGAGACGAGTGCAGCTTGCCATGCAGCTAGAGCTCGTCCTCTTCCCTTTCCTAGAACCGCACTGGGCACCTTAGTTGAGAAATACATGACAGACGAAACCAGCGTACGGTAGAGGAACCAGAAAAAACTTAAGAACAGAAAGATTGAGGATCAGAAAATAACCTGTTAGAAGGTTTAAAATGTGTGTATCCAACTATAGCTAGTTGGTTGCCATCTATCTTCAATACACACAAATTAAGAGAGAGGCCTGCAACTAGGGGCCTGTTCGGCTGATCACATCTGGGCTGAAGTTGGCTGAAATGTCGATGGCTTATCAGCCCAGCCGTTCGGCTGGCCCAACCTCAGCCGTTCGGTTGACCTAAATCGGCGCACCCCCTCCCCACCACGGCATCTCCTCCCATCAGCCGCCCCCTCCCCCCGCATCTCGTCTCAAGTCCGCCGACCGCCCCGTCCTCCTCGTCGCCGGCGGAGCCGCCTCCGCCCACCGCAGCTCGCCGAACGACCCACCCCCTCTCCGCGGAAGGAGCGCCGCAGCTTCTCCACCGCCGCCTCCAGCCGGACCCTCACCACCTCTGAGATTGGAATAAGCGGCGGCGGCGTCGGCGGCGGGCCGACAAGGCGATCCCGGTCGTGCTCCCCCTCGGCCTGCTCTTTCTCCTCTCCGGCCTCATCGACAACACCTTCCAGGTAACCAGCCTCTCTCTCCCCAACGGGGAACTCAGCTCGATTTGTTTTCCATTTTTTCCTCTTTGGGTGGACGGGCTGATCTGATGCGAATCAGCAAAAGACTTGTGCGGCACCTGAACTGTGCACAGCGATTCGTCTTAGAAAGGGAGAGTTGAGAAGAATCTATACATGTTTTTGTACTACCTAAGATGTAGGATTTGTGCATGATTATGTGAAGCCAAAGCGCCAAACAAGGGTGCTAGGCTTGCTCGCTAGTTGCAAGGGGTTCTGCAGTATTCGATCCGGAAGCCTTTGTTTCTGGACTGGGAAACCCTTGCAACTACCGCATCTGGAACATTTTTGTACTGTTAAAAGGTTGGTGAATGAATACAGTGAGCCTAATCTTGCAACCATGTTCATACTTCATAGCCCTATGATTGTTCTAGCATAGCTATATTTCATTTACACTGCTTTGTACATGACGGCTTCAGTGAAATCTACAAGCATGTTGCATTTTTTGGACACCAAATGAACCGTTCCCACGTGATAACCAGTCTTTATTCTGATGAATAACTCAAACTTTCTTGAACAGTATGACTTAGCAATCACTCATGCTCCACCTCCTAACTGATCTGTTATGTTTTGTTAGGAAAATAACTCACGGTACCATCGGGTGGTTTCTCAACAGTCCTCTACACTGGCAACTTCGTCATCAGCTTCGTGGTCACCGCCGGAAGCTAGTCTATACAACTTGTGTGCCAAACGAGCGAAGCGAGAAACCAAGGCAAGTATCTATTTCTCAACTCGTCTTCTCGTTGCACTTGTAGTTACGGCGTTGTACCATTTCCTCTTGTACCTCTCTACTGTTTTGGAACAACAGAATCCAAGTTAGCCATTACACGTTCGCACAGATGCCAAGAGATCAGGCGCGTTGGGAGGCCTCAGAGATAGCTCTTCTGCTGAAACTTGCCATTGAGGAGAAGCAGAAGTACAATTGGAACCAGTTTGGTATAACTAAGGATGGCTGGCGCAACATTTATCCACACTTTCCCCAATACACACACAAGCAGGTGACCAACAAATTTGACTATCTCAAAAAAAAGTACAAAGACTGGAAGGACGCGCAATCAGGCTCCGGTCTCGGACGGGACACGGCCACAGGGGGCATAGCCGCTGAACCAGAGTACTGGCAGACCCAGTACGGCTTGCCTAATGATCCCGACGACTGTACGCAGCCCGTGGTAAGTTTACTACTTCTGATACTGCTACCACTCACTTCTCTACTGTTATGTTAAGATTCATAATTTCACGCACAGACTAACACCTATGTTAACTGCAGGAAACAAGTAACGCTGCTGCAGATCGGGCGCACCCACCGGCTTTCCTGAATGAACTGCATGCCCTCTTTGGCGACCGGGTCACCAACTCTGGCACGTACATATCGGGAGGTGGCATTGGTTCGTCAACACCTCCTCATGTTATGAGTCAGCACGATCACAGTGGCCCTCTCAGTTATCACTCTAGATCCAAAAGGGCCCGTGGCGATCAAGAGGTTCAGAGCCCACATAAGAAGTGCTGCGAAGTTGGGGAAATGTTGGGGAAGATTTCGGACAGCATTGCTGCGCGGAGTTCATCTCGGGATCGTGCCCGGAACCGTGAGCAGGAAGAGGTTGATGCAGCAATGCAACTCTTAGAAGACGATGGTGTGCCAATCCCTTCGGACCTCTACTTCACAGCTTTGAAGTCGTTCGAAAGCTCTGTGCTCCGTAGAGAGTTCCTCAACATGGATGGCCTAGAAGTCCGTAAGGCTTGGCTGACCTGGCTCATGCAGCAGAACACGAAGTAGTCCTTGCGGCTGTCTTTGGAGTACAAGTGCTTGTTTCGGCTGTCGTTTAGTTGGACCGTATTGGTTTAAATGCCTCTTTTATGTACTGTGCAAAACTATGTGTGTAATAATTTTGAATCTGTTGACAGACTTGGATTGTAATATTAGTGCTGCTATGTTGTATTACTACATGAGCATGTTTTCCTATATGTAACAATGCATATTGGTGGTGCACAGGAATATTGATTCATCTTTACAAAATTGGACCTGATTAGTGTTCCATTTGTTTTCCTTGTAGGTGCTCAGGATGAACTAAGGCTTCAGAAGATGTAAGCTGTGGGTATTGCATTTCTTTGTAGTCAGCTGCTGCATACCAATGAAATCCATTTAATTAAAGGTAATGAACTAGTTTCAGCATCCATCCTTCCATCCTTTACTTTGGCAAAAAGGGCAACCCACTATAAGTACTAGATCTTGGCTGGAGTACAAAGTAATTATCAGCAATGTCACATAGGAAATAGATAGCAGCAAGATATTCCATTTTAATTAAGAGATAGCAGCAAGATGGTTATGGCCATTTGCCCTGTTCTGGACCCTAAAAAATAGCAGCAAGGACGAACCTATCTGTCAAGAACCTATCTGAGTTGCTAGAAAAAATTGTCCCATGGTTCTTGTGAATTCAGTTTCAGTCAGCATCAGTTTGGGACATAAGTTCAGTTTTGTAGTGGTGCACTATGCCTTCTACTTGTGATGCTTACTGAACTTGTGACTGGTTACTGCTTACTGAACTTGCAAACCTGTAACCGTCACTAATTTCAGGAAGTATGGCATCTCTCTGGTGCACTGTCCATCTAAAAGTCTGCAGTCTGAACCAAAATGTACAGTGCACACTAATTTGAGCTTGAGATTTATTTTTAGAGGCATCTGGTTTAATTTTCAGTCAAATCTGAGCTGAAGTAAAAACTGAGCTGAAGCAATCTGATTTAATTTTCAGTCAAAAGAACCACACTTATAAATGCTGTTTGGCATTAGCACTTGTCTTGTTTACAAAAATACAGTATTGTCTCCTGTCTAGTATTATTATATTGGTTTTGTCTGATGCACCACTTCTCATGTGTAGTACAATTAAAATCATAAGTACATTTTGCGAAGGCAGAACAATCATGGAGCACCATACCAATCACAGTTATGATGAAGATAGTGACAATTCTCGTGAGAATAGTTTCAATGAACTGGCAGATGCTGGTCTGGCGGTAGGTTATGCAATGTCTGCGATGATGGGCCCGGCACAACCAACATTCAAACATGTGCTTGTGCCGGACCTCACCGGCCGACAGTGGGTAAACAACGTGCTGAGTAATCGAAACAGATGTTTTCTCAACTTTCGTATGCAGCCTGAGAACTTCTACAAGTTGCATCATATCTTAACAAACTACTATGGGCTGCAACGAACTAGGGACATCTCAACAGAAGAAGCTTTAGGCTTGTTCCTGTGGGTTATGGGGACTAAGCAGTCAATGAGGCAAATGCATGAGAAAATCCGGAGGGGACTGGGAACTTGCAGCATGTTGACGCAACATGTGCTCACGGCCATGATGCCCTTTGCAGATGCAGTGCTTAGGCCGAAGGACAGTAGTTATGCAGAATTGCCTGAGGAGTTGGCAGAGTACTCACCTCTGTTTGATGGCTGCATAGGAGCCATTGATGGGACGCTAATTGAGGTGAGTGTTCCTGAAAGAGTTCAAGCTGACTTCACTAATAGGCATGGGTGGAGAAGCCAGAATGTCATTTGTGTTTGTAACTTCAAAATGATGTTCATGTATGTTGGCGTTGGCACGGAGGGTTCAGCGCATGACATGCGGGTGTTGAAGCAGAGGGCTCTCATGGATAGCAAGTTCCCGCGTCCACCAAAAGGTTTGTTTGCAAAATGAAACCCTGCTGCATGTACAATTTATGGTGGCAGCCTGTTAAGTAGGTGCTGTTGTAATGAAAATGTGTGTATTTGTTTGCAGGACGCTATTATTTGGTGGACTCTGGGTATACTTGTCAAGAGGGTTACATGCCGCCACATCCAGGAAGGAGGTACCATGTGGAGGAGTTCAAGAAAAGGAAGCCTCAAAACGCAGAGGAGGTGTTCAACAGGCACCATTCAAGGCTGCGAAATGTAATTGAACGGAGTTTCGGAGCAGCAAAAATGAAGTGGCAAATGTTGGATCGCGTACCTCATTATCCGCTACTAAAGCAATCACAGCTTATAATGGCTGGACTGGCACTTCACAACTTTGTGCATGAGTTGGAGGGACCTACACATCCACCGAGGCGTAGGGTAGGTGCTGGACTAGGCCAATTGAGGCAACTGGCCTCTATGGCTTTGAGGCTAAATGCACCTATACAAGAAGTCCGAGAGTGGATTACGCTGGGACTTGGACTCCTTGGCAACAAGCATGTGAACCTTGTTTATTATTTGCGATACATGCCTTCAATGATCAATATCTAGTTGACTGTGAAAGTCGGTACTAATGAAGCATTTGTAAACATGCAGTTACTGGAAGCACATGGAGGATGAGGATTTTGATGAATGAGGTATGGCAGAGGCGGGGAGCATGGGGATGAGGGATTGGCTGGATGAGGAAGAGGGTTGCACATGGCTTTTGGAGTTTGAATTTGCCCGCTTACTATGTGTACTACTTGAAATTAGTTGATTAGGTGAATTTATTAACTAATGCAGTGGCAATTTGTCTAGGAGATGGATGCAAATGTGAGACTTGTAGCTGTGTCATTAGTTGGATTTGCTATGATTAGGCTGTGATTAGTGGCTCATTTGATAATTCGTGTGGTAATGATTAGCATTAATCTGCTTGTTGCTGCGGTTTGAGTTTGAATTGTATGAACTGTTGCAGTTGCCGCCATTTTTTGATTTGAATAAGCCAGCCGAATTCAGCTCTGATTCAGCCGATAACTGTTGGCTCAATTGGGCTACTGTACACATTCAGCCCAGATGTGATCAGCCGAACACAGCCTAGCTAGAGCTATCGTCTCTCTATCTATATATACTGGGAAGTCTGAATCCATCCGTATCACGGAATATATTCTATCTTGTATTCAGAATTGATGGTGTACTCATTTCTTATCACAGCTTGTTTGCATAATTAAATTAATTAGCTACCAGACAACTATTGTAATCAAGTTTACGCTCACCATCGGGACAGTATTATTTATAGTTTCTATCATATTGTGTATATATAGTTCTCGGAAATTAGTCCAATATATAAGCCATATAACCGTTCCAGTCTGTCAAGAAATTAGTAGTTGGGCCGTACCATAACGGCTACGGAGTATTTGTTTTGAAGAAGAAAATTAATTAGTGATATTTCTTGCAAACAAGATGACAAATATAAAGACCCGCTGATATCAAAGATGTGATCGAGCAAAATATAGTATAAATCATGTGCCTAATTTGCTTGTTGATTTGATGTGAAACGAAAGGGACCTGAATACACTAAGCAGTAAACAAATTAAAACAGATGATGGCAGAATACAAGAAATCTGGCCCTCTAATTTCTTTAGTACCAAGTCTTTATTTGGCAGATTAACAACCATCTGACTGGAACCAATGTATCATGCTTGTTTATTTGGTCAAGAAGGTCCTTATTTTAGACCTCCCCGACTCCCTAATGATTAATCCTGATAACCTCACAATGCACATGGCACATGTCAAGGATTCAAGGTCACATTATACTCTTTTCTTTTTTTAGTTGATCAAGGTCATTTTCATGTATATTGTCCTGCTACATTACTTTCCTTTCAATAACGTCATGCAAGTCATGTGGTGCTACATGCATGCATGGAATCATTTTGTCATTTGAATGTTTGGTTAATTTTTCTCCTACACAGTAAATAACTCCAATTCATGACCCATTTTTTGCATCTCACCTAAAAATGTGTTTAATAGGCCTTTCAGATGGTTTTTGCGGACCAGATCGTCCATGAATCATTAACTTAAAGTGGTCTATGAACCCGATGATGCAACATTAGTTGTTTCCTGAATGGGATAGCATGCGTTAGTGCTAGCCATCTACTTTTCCCAACCGGTAAGACCTACCGGGAGGGGTTCGAACCCCCTTGGTGAGATGCATGGTCATGGAATTACAACCTCTATGATTGGCTCAAGGTTCCCTATCTTGTCGATTGCCTAGCTCAGGAAGAGCCATCAGAATCTATCCGCAATCATCCCTCGGGAATAAAGACCAATTTCATCGATCGATGTCGATGAATATTCCCTGGCAAGAGCAGGTAAAAGACTTGAGCATTTGTCGGACAAGAAGGCACAGACTGTGGAATATCTTCTTTGCTAGGAGGAAGAAACCACTGGGCGGGTCCCATGGGGGTCCGTCCTGCGACAGTGACCGACGCGACGCTATACTGGAAAAGGCCCCTTCGGGGGTGCAATTTTGTATAGGAAGTGTACCTAGATCAATATGGATATGTTATGGCCTTTTTCATACGTTGCAACTCTGTGTACTACCGAGTTGTAGCTCTCTAACAAGATCAAGTTGCAACTCAATTGCACCTAGAGTTGCAACTAGACCTGCAGCTAGTTGCAACTGGATCACGACTAGATATGATTGCTGTTGCAACCATGTTGCGGTCAGAGCTGAACTATGGTGCAACAAGAGTTGTAACTAAGATGCTACCACGATGCAACTAGTTCCAAATACGTCATGACTCATGACTAGTAACCGAGTGGATAATTTTTTAAGAAAATATAATAGATCCATTTTCTATTATTGTCAATAACCATCAGAGCCTACTGGGCATAGATGTTTTTTATTTAGTGAGAATTTCTAGGATTTATTTTTTTCTCAATGTCTCATGAGTATCGATATAATTGTGAGGCATTTTGCTGTTTATCCATTTCAAAACACCAGAAGGGTGTTTGTGCAAAGTACAACAGAGAACGTTATTGAAAGGAGAGTAATCTACTAGAAAATGCTCCATCGGTACCGGTTGGTAAGGGCCATAGGTACCGGTTCTACAACAAGTACCGCACAACCTGGACTAAAGGCCTCGGCCATAGGTACCGGTTATTCACCCAGTATCAAAGGGGGTCATTGGTACCGGGTCATAACACGACCTGGTACCAAAGGTTTTGAAGCCAAAAAAAATATTAAATCTTGGGGAGGCTCCCACAGACGCGCACGATTTTTCACGCGAAAATACGCGCGTGCGGCGCGCGGGCTTCGAACCCACGGCCTCCTGCTTCGCGCGTTGCTTCCTTACCATCTCACCTACACACCACAACTGACCAAGTCCCAGATGCTTTTCTTTTGAATTAACCTGTGGAGGACCCTTTGGTACGGGTTGGTGTTACCAACCGGTATCAAAGGGTCCTCGGGGCCTACCAAGTTTAGACCCGGTACCAATGACCCCCTTTGGTACCCGGGTAAAAAAAATCCGGTACCAATGTGGGTTAGGGCGGGTGACGGATTGCTCATTTTCTGGTAGTGGTAGCAGGACAATATACATGAAAGTGACCTTGAGCATCTAGAGAAGTGACCATGTTGAGAGTTGGAATGTTGGAGATAAATACATAGATTAGTTAAAATGTTTGCCCTAATAAGATGAACGTAAGGGAAAAATATAGACTGTGAACACCAAGAAAAGCCATCTGGATACGACCATTGATGCCATCTCGTGCACTGCTACAGGGCCAAACCCACACACATGCCTATGATTTAAATTGCTATAATTGTAGCTTTGGCATTGACCGATCGTTGATCACTCTGGGCCAAACCCAAACACGTGCCTATGATTCAAATGGTCGTAGTGCCTAAATTGTCGTATCCTAGCTACCAGAATTGTTCAAAACTCTTCTTATTGACAATTGTACCTTATTAATTACTAAAATTAATGAAATGAACCTTCAATACTATACATGTTTTGCAATATGATTTGTGAAGATACAAATGCCAAAGTGTATTGTACTTTTGTGACCATAATTAACTTAGGCACCCATTGATATTACAACAAGTGATAATCCTTTGTGCATAGTTTTAAACACATATCAATTCATGTCAAAACATGCGAAAGTCAATTCAAACAGTTTAAATAATGATAGTTGCATGTAGACATTTTGCTTTCTAAGAAGCTCAATGGATGATATAATTTGTCATGCTAATTTCTAACATATGCACAACTCAAACATCGCATCATATTTCAAAACTAATTATCCTATGATCCTCATAGATCAAAAACATGTAAACCATGGCATCCTATGTACAAAGATCAAATTCACACCTATAGATTTGATCATTTCATGAATTTTAAAAACAAACTGCCGGTTTCATTATGTAGCTGATAATTTTATTTTACAATCGTTGGGGTCGTGTGAGATGCAGTTGACTCTGCCGTTCATCTATGTATCTATATCACACTCTTGCTCTCTATAGCTGATGGGAGCATAGATGGATCCAGCATTCGCTGTCTTGCACATCACAGCCTCCTTTCTCCATACAAAATCTGAAGACACAAAACAGGTCAGGGTGTTCCGATAGATCTCATATCGCTTCACACCATCTCCAGCTCACGTTGTTGTTCCCTTGTCTTCCTCCACCATGATTGTGTCCACAATGACACCATAAATGGCCCCACGACCCACGCATTTTGGATCCCGGAACTATGACCCCACAAAGTCTTTTTGGACTATCACTATTTCTTTGGTGCCACTACAACTATTCAATCTGAAAGTGTAATAGTCCTATGAAAGGTGAATCTAGGCACTAGATCCTGCACCGGCTTCCTCCTCGCTGGACATCTGCAACCCTCTTCTGTGACCTGCCTTCCGTCTCATCGCACGAGAGCCACTTGTTCATCAAAGCCACATCCGCGGCCTAATTTCCTCCTTCAACAGTCATCTCGATTGCTCTGCCGGTTGATGCATTGTTGTTTGTAGTTATGACTAGTGCATATGTATAAACTCTCAATTTTTTGGTTATGTTTGCCATGTAGATGGATCCTGATTTCCCAATTGTAGTTGCTCAAAAATCTTTATGTTGTGCCATATTCAACTACCTACAATTTTATGGTTGTCTGCCAGTATTGTTCTCCTTTTGCTATTGTAACTAGGGTTCTTCCAAATCATTGGCTGACAGTTATTTTGACTACTCAAAGTCGCAATGAAATCATACTTTCCTCAGGGTTGCTACTGACGGTCCAGGATCCATGGGAGTCCTCATGGGCCACAGTCCCGTTAGGAAATTGGGCCGGCAACCCTGACTGATACAAGGAAGGACTGTACAGCTTAAGGAAACTAGTCGGGTACTGGGAAACAACCCGGCCTACTCATGTTAGGACTCTGTGTATTGTATCCGACTAGGAGTTTGTATTTCTTGCCTTGTAGACCCTGTCTCCCGAGTATATAAGGTGAGGCAGGGACCCCTTGTAAAATCATACCCATCAATACGAGAAGATCCACCATACAGGACGTAAGGTATTACGCTCTCTTCTCAAGGCGGTCTGAACCTGTCTAAATCGTCTCGTGTTCACCATCGTGCTTCTGGTTCCGACGAGGCCCCCACGAACAACTCGACTACTTAGGGACCCCCATAGTAGGCTAGCCGGTATAAAAAACCGACAGCTGGCGCGCCAGGTAGGGGCTCTCATCGAGAATCATTCAGCAAGCTCGATGGCACCAGTCATCATCAACTGCGATGGCGACATGGCGTTCGAGAAGGGCGCCACCTTCGTTTTCGGCTCCTGGGTCTGCACGGCGGACGGTGCGGGCAACTTCGACCGCGTCCTCAAATCGCCGACTCCGGAGCAACTCGCCGACAAGCTCGACGAGATCGCGCCCCCGGGACCGAATACAACTCGGGCTCGGGGAACCACGAGTTTGAAATCAACTCGGACTCAAGGAATCACCCTTCCTGGCCCGATTTCAACTCGGGCTGGGAAATTTCCGAAGCGGACCAGGCAACCCGAGTCGGTTTCTGAACCATCGGCTATGCCAAAATCCGCCAATTCAAAAATCCAGAAGAAAAGGAGTCCAGCCACTGTTAAGCACGAGGCCGACACCCCGAGCCAATATCCCTTTGGACTCGTGGGCCCCACCTCTGCTTTTCAGGCGGCGTCCTAAAAACAACTCCGATCTCTGGTCGAATTTGATGAATTTCCCCTGAACGGGAAACAAGTCAGACACGTCATCACTTCAACCCCCGAAGGACGATTTGTTCACTGGCCGGGACGCAAGCCAGCACTTGGAGCAACACCACAGGAGGACCTGGACATGTCTCGCATCATCGCGTGCATCGATCCACTCCCGTTTCAACACGGGCAACCCCTGAATTCTTCAAGCAGCCGTGGCTCAACTGTCCCAGTAACTTCAAGCACAGGGAGCTACTCACCAGGGCGCCAAGCCATGGTGATCATCGGCCAGTAACAAGAAGTCTCCAACGACGAGCCAACTGTGGAGAACGAAGCTGAAGCTGACCGTAACCGACGCAGGGAGCGAAATGTCACTCGCGCAGAACGACGTCGCCGCCTCGGCCGTAGGCTACCTCCACAGGACCTCAACGCCAAGTTCCGGCAAGTTGCCGGCCAAGACGTCTACTCCAGCGCTGCAGCCAACATTATGGCTGTCGTCACAGAGCTGGGACAGATGCCTGAAACTCCTGAGATCCTCAGGATGAAGACAATGCTCGAGACAGCGGCCATCCAGCATGACGCAGTCAACCCGGCAAAGACTATCACTCGAGCACCAAGCCGCCAGGCAAGCAGCGCACACCCTGAAGTTGGAAACCGAGGCAACCAGTCCCACCACCCGAGCAGAGAACAACGCCAACGCCAAAATGAGGGAGGCATAGTACTCGGCGGCGGAGGTCGTGACCACGGCGCCGGACCAAGTAACCGCGAAGTTCAGCAGAGCCACGTCGGCGGTCGTGATGGCAACCGAAACAGGGACAGACGCCCCGAGAATCACGATAACAACAGGGATCTGCGACAACAATTGCCACCCAGAGACGCGCGCACCATCATCTCGTCACGGGCGCGCGATCGCGAAGAACAAGAACGCCGCAGACGCCAGGAGTACGACCAAGTCTACGGGGCGCCGGGTCAGGATCACCACAACCTCCACAAGTACGAAGGGTTCCCGGTCTTCTCAGACCGCATCCGCGCTACTTCCTGGCCCGACAAGTTCAAACCAGCTCATATCGATAGATATGACGGGAAACGCGACCTCGAGCAGTGGATTCGCATCTACTACTCGGCAATCAAGGCGGCAAGGGGCAACACTGACACTATGTGTACCTATCTCCCAGCAGTCCTCGATCAGGCCCCTCTGACCTGGTTAGAAGGGCTCAAGCCAGGCTCCATCGACTCCTGGGATGAACTTTGCAAGGCTTTCATCAACAACTTCCAAGGTTCATGGCAAAAGCCGGGTACTAGTTTTGACCTCGCCCAGTGCAAACAGGGCCAGAACGAGTACTTGCGCAGTTACAACCGGCGATTTTGGGAGAAACGCTCAACCTGTGCTGGCCTATCCGACCAAGATGTCATTGATTGCTTCCACGGTGGCCTTAGAGATCCCGTGCTGCACCTCGATTTTGGAAGGAACAGGCCAAAGACACTAGAGCAGATGCGAGAACTCATCAGCCGCTGGTCAGATGCTGAAGACATGCAGCGTGAGAGATTCAACCGTAACAAGTCGGGAGGAGATCGCAATAACAACAACGACCGTAACAAGGGTAAGCACGTTGAGAACAATAGCAAACGCGACTTCACCGATAAGAAGCGCAAACCTGAAGACACGGTCAATGTTGCTGAGAAGAACTCTTCCCGTAGGAAGTTCGAAAAACTACTCGACAAGCAGTGCCCTTTCCACCCAAAGGATAAGCACTCAAGCAGGGACTGCTGGTCGCTCAAGAAAGCGTTCTCAGCAGATGGCGTTCCCAAACCAAACAACCCTGACAACAAAGGAGACAAGGGTGACAAAAACACCGGCTACCAACAAGCCGACAAGGTTGTCAACGTCATCTTTGGGGGAATCACTCAGTCAGAATCAAAGCGCAAGCAAAAGCTTATCCACCGCGAGATCGCCTGCATTGAGCCTGCCATCCCCACCTTCCTGAAGTGGTCAGAAGTCCCCATCAGCTTCTCTCGCGACGATCAATGGACCAACATCAAGAACCCGGGGCGATACCCTCTGGTGCTCGACCCTGTGGTAACTGGCGCGCGACTCACAAGAACATTGATCGACGGAGGAAGCGGACTCAACATCCTGTTCGCCAAGACTTTGAAGAAGATCGGCTTAGACATCACCAACCTGCTCAAACCCACTGATTCACCCTTCTACGGCATTGTTCCAGGCAACGCTGCCGTGCCCCTTGGCCAGGTATCACTTCCAGTTACATTTGGTACCGAGGCCAACTACAGGACCGAGTACATCACATTCGAGGTCGCCGACTTCGAATCATCGTACCACGCGATCCTGGGAAGACCCGCTCTGGCGAAATTCATGGCGATCCCACATTACATCTACCTCGTCCTGAAAATGCCAGGCCCTAAGGGGATCTTATCCCTAAAGGGCGACCTGAAGACCTCCTACGATTGTGACACCGAGGCAGTGACGATTGCTACAAGCATGCAGCAACCGAGCCAGGCAGCAATCGTAGAAGTTATGGCAAAACAACTCGGCGAGGCTAAGTTGGAAATCCCAACAAAAAAGCCAGCCGTGCCAAACATGAAGCCCTCCCAGGAAGTTCCAATCAAGGCAATCGACCTGGGGACGGGCGACCCCTCCAAGACGGCGCTGATCGGCGCTGACCTGCCTATCAAATAGGAAAGCGCGCTCACCAGCTTCTTACGGGACAACCGCGACATCTTCGCATGGAAGCCGTCTGACATGCCGGGAGTCCCAAGGGAGTTGGCTGAGCACAAACTCAACGTTGATCCTGCCGCCAAGCCGAAGAAACAACGTCTACGATGCTTTGCCCAGGACAAGAAAGAAGCCATCCGATCGGAGCTGGCGAAACTCTTAGCAGCTGGGTTCATTAAAGAGGTGTTCCACCCAGACTGGCTCGCTAATCCTGTCCTGGTCCGCAAGAAGAACAACAACGAGTGGAGAATGTGTGTCGATTACACTAACCTGAACAAACATTGCCCAAAGGATCCCTTCGGGCTACCTCGCATTGATCAGGTGGAGGATTCTACAGCTGGCTGCTTTCTACTCTGTTTCCTGGATTGCTACTCGGGCTATCATCAAATAAGCCTGCACAAAGATGACCAGATCAAGACGGCGTTCATCACTCCGTTCGGCCCCTACTGCTACACTACAATGTCCTTTGGACTCAAGAACGAAGGGGCCACATACCAGCGTGCAATTCAGAGTTGTCTCAAGGCTCAGATTGGCCGCAATGTGGAAGCCTATGTTTATGACGTAGTCGTCAAGACAAAGAACCCGGATAGTCTCATCGATGACCTATCTGAGACCTTTGCACATCTCAGGGAATTCCAATGGAAGCTCAATCCTACCAAATGTGTGTTTGGCGTGCCCGCGGGAAAACTGCTGGGCTTCATAGTCAGCCATCGGGGAATTGAAGCTAATCCCGAGAAAGTTACCGCTATCACATCCATGGCGCCTCCAAAATCCCTCAAGTACGTTCAGAAGCTAACTGGATGCATGGCGGCCCTCAACCGATTCATCTCAAGGTTGGGTGACAGAGGATTACCTTTCTTCAAGATCCTCAAGAAGCAAGACAAGTTCGTATGGACTCCAGAAGCTGATGCGGCGTTTGAAGACCTCAAGAAATTTCTCCAGTCACCACCAGTACTGACTGCACCAGCTGATCAGGAACCACTGCTTCTCTACATAGCAGCAACAACTCACGTCGTGAGCACTGCCATTGTAGTCGAGCGGGAGGAACCCGGCCATGTATACAAAGTACAGCGGCCCGTTTACTTCATCAGCGAGGTGCTTTCAGAATCAAAAGTGCGATACCCGCAGGTCGAGAAGCTATTATATGCTGTCTTGATCACATCTCGCAAGTTGCGCCACTACTTCGACGCCCACTGGATTGTGGTAGTCACCTCTTTTCCAATTGGTGACATACTCCATAATCGGGACGCGATCGGGCGAATCTCCAAATGGGCGGTCGAGTTGGGCTCTCACGCCATCGATTTTGTCCCACGAGCTGCCATCAAATCTCAAGCCCTGGTGGACTTCGTCGCTGAGTGGACAGATATACAACACGCAGTACCAGAAGAACCCCTCGAGCATTGGATCATGTACTTCGACGGATCACTGAAGCTTGAAGGGGCAGGTGCAGGAGTACTACTCATATCCCCAAAAGGCGATCAACTTAAATATGTGCTCCAAATCCTATGAAAAGCCACCAACAATGAAGCCGAGTACGAAGCTCTACTGCACGGGTTACGCTTGGCAGCTTCCCTTAGCATCAAGCACATGGTGGTGTACGACGACTCCTCTGTGGTGATCAATCAAGTGAATAAAGATTGGGACTGCACCAAGGAGAACATGGATGCATACTGCATGGAGGTGCGCAAACTCGAGAAGCACTTTTATGGGCTCGAATTTCATCATGTCATCAGAGACAACAACATGGCTGCTGATGCACTTTCAAAGCTGGGTTCCCACCGAGCGCAAGTACCAGGCGGCGTTTTCGTCCATGAGCTGTTACAACCATCCATCAAGGAGCAGGAATTACAGCCGACTACAACACCACCCCATCAGCAAGTCATGGTGATTACACCCGAGTGGACAAAGCCCTTCATCGAGTACATACTGCACCAGAGGGAGCCCGAAGATAAGGTGGAGGCTGAGCAAGTTATCAGACGAAGCAAGCACTACATAGTAGTTGGCTCAACCCTTTTTCGACGCGGCGCCTCATCTGGAGTCTTGATGAAGTGTGTCACTCCAGAAGTCGGACGGGAAATCCTTGAAGAAATCCATGGTGGAATCTGCGGGAACCATGCTGCTCACCGCACGATCGTAGGCAAGGCTTTCCGGTCCAGGAAATATTGGCCATCCGCTGTGGCCGATGCCGAAGAAATCGTGAAGACCTGTCAGGGCTGCCAATACTTTGCCCGGCAAGCTCATGTCCCTGCAACGGTCCTCAACACCATACCGCCCTCCTGGCCCTTCGCATGCTGGGGGCTCGATATGGTTGGACCACTCAAGACTGCACCAGGAGGTTTCAAGTATCTCTACGTGGCGATCGACAAGTTTACCAAGTGGATTGAAGTCAAGCCGCTAGTCAACGCTACAGCAGCGAAGGCGGCCGAGTTCATCCAAGACATTGCTCATCGTTTCGGCGTCCTAAATCGCATTATCACCGACCTTGGCTCAGAATTCACAGGGAGCGAGTTCTTTGATTTCTGCGATAACCTGGGAATTGAAGTCCGCTACGCATCAGTGGCGCATCCACGAACCAATGGACAAGTTGAAAGAGCTAACGGCCTCATACTTCAAGGTCTCAAGCCAAGGCTCTATGAACCACTCAAAAAGTACAGCGGCAAGTGGGTGCAAGAATTGCCAGCCGTGGTATGGGGGCTCAAAACCCAGCCTAGCCGCGCGACGGGGCAATCACCCTTCTTTCTGGTCTACGGCTCAGAAGCAGTACCCCCGGTGGACATCGAGTACAATGCTCCAAGAATTCAAAACTACTCGGAGGAAGCAGCAGAGCAAAGTAGGGCAGAAGATGTGGACATGCTAGAAGAGGCGAGACTAGCTGCGTTGATCAGGATAACCACATACCAGCAAGGACTAAGGAGGTATCATGACCGAAACATCCAAATGCGATCGTTTAACATTGTTGATTTGGTCCTTCGAAGAATTCAAAGTACAAAAGATCAGCACAAGCTATCTTCTCCTTGGGAAGGTCCGTTTATAGTATCAAGGGTCATCGGTCCGGGTACTTATCAGCTACAACGGGAAGACGGAACAGAGGTGCCCAATGCATGGAACATTGAGCACTTGCGGCGTTTTTACCCTTGAAGAAGTTATTAGAGTTTTTTAAGAGTCAATAAATAGTCAGCCTTCTTTATGTACTGATATCGGCTTCTTAGCCTAATAATAACAAAGTATCAATATTCCATTGTCTTCAAGCTTAGAAATCAGATACAGTCTTACAAATTTGAATCATCCTGGGTTGTTTAAAAACAATCTAGAAAGGGTTGTTTCAAATGCCATCTACTTTCTTTTTCACACAGAAGGATCGGGCGCATCTTTTTTGACTCATCCCGGGTTGTTTAAAAACAATCTAGAAAGGGTTGTTTCAAAAGCCATCTATTTTCTGTTTCACACAGAAAGATCGGGCGCACTTATTTATCTGAATCTAGTCGGGTTGTTTAAAAACAATCCAGAAAGACTACATTCAAATGCCATCTACTTTTTGTTCAAAACAAAGAGATCGGGCACACACAATCAGATACACAGATACTTGTTGTTACTAAAAACATTAAGTATTTACATCTGAAACCAAGTTCTTTACAAAGGGTTTTCTTACAAAAGAGACTCTAGAACTTAAGACGAGATACAATCTTCTCTACAGTGTCCTTCTTCTCCATGTAAGTATCATACATGGCCCGGGTACAAGCCGGGTTGATTCTTCCTTCAGTAACACCTAATGGCTATGAAGGAAACCATGACCGGACAACCCCGAGTACTTGTTTAGTACACGAATGGGCGATCCGTTGGCAATACAGTTTCACTTGCCCAGGAGTTGCTCGAAGGCGATCAAGGAGAGGGGGAGCAACACTCCCGGCGGGTACTTTGGCATATACATCAACCAAAGGCAGGGCGGCTTCCTTCCAAGACTCAATTTCCGCACCACAGCGATTGACCTCCACGCGAAGCGCCTGGATTTCAGCCTCTTGATTGCGGATCTTGGTCAGGTCTTCGATGAGTTGGGCATCGGCATGCTGGCGCATTTTCTGCTCTTCTGCAAGATCTGCCATGCATTCCGTCTCCCTCCGCTCCGCTTGGTTTGCGCGCTCCTGCTCCCGATATAAGCGGTTCTTCATATCGATGAACTCGCCTTTTAGAGCTTCAACGCGTCTTTCATTCTCTGCAGACAGCACATCAGATCCTATTCATAATATGATCACTGCAGGCAGAGAAAAAGTACTCGGCGTACACACCTGAGAGTTTTTGTCGCAAAGACTTATTCTTCTCAACCATGTCATCGCGCTGGTCCTGGTACAAGTTGATCTTCTTGTACGCCTCATCCAGCTCTCGGCGCAATTGGGCGTGTTCTTGATCCCAAGCTGCTTGTCCCTTGGCCAGATCGGCTGTGGCTTTCTCAGCACGGGCAATGGACGTGCTTGCTCTCCGAAGCATCTCAGATTTCTGCTAAGATCGTACAAGTATGCTCTACATCCAGATTAAAGGAAGCAGGGTTGATTACAGTACGAAGGAGATAAGTATTTACAATACTACACTATTTCTACTAACCTCTGTGAGCTTAGAGAGTTGTTTGTACAGCTCGGCGGCCTTCTCCAGATCTTCGTGGTCAACTTTAGAGTTGAATAAGAAGGCGTCTTCATCCTCATTAGCGTTGACGCCGGGTGTGCCGGTGAAGATCTGGAATGGCTCGGGTGAAGGCTCGCGGGGTTTCTTTTGCTCCCGGATGATTTCTTCAACAACAGCTTCCTTCATCAGGCCAGTGGTGGTGTCCAATCCTTCAGAACGGAGGCCAGCCATCCGGATACTTTCTGTTGCTTTGGGCCAAGACCCAGGAGCAGAAGTACCCGGAGCGGCTTGCTCTCTTACAGGAGGTGGTGGCGTGATGTTGCTGCTTGCTGCTTGAGGTTGGGGCGGTGAAGATGCTTGGAGGCTTGGCCCTTCTCCTCCTCCTGTCTCCGTGATTGGAGTCTTTGGTACGTCTGTAGGAGCAGGAGTAGGTGGACGGCTGCATAAACAATTGAAGATTAGCAATATTCGCGTTTCAGAATTTTGCTCCATGAAGTTGGATCATCTACCTGGCAAATTCCATGTTGAATTCAGGCTCTTCCACAACAAAGTCAAAACCGCCAGAAGGGTTGTTTTGAGGTCCTTGAGGCTCTTCCGACTGAGCGGGTTCTTCTTGTTGAGGATTCTGCAATTATACATTCAATTCAGAAAACAACTCGGCAAGAGGATAAAAACCAAGATTTTTTGGCAAACAAGATAATAGGGGTACCTTGGGTGGAGGAGGCTGTAGTGGGATCCCCACTGGGATCTCCACATTGGTTTCAGGCTCTGCTTCAAGTGCCTCTGCTTCATCAAGAATGGCATCTGATGATTCCTTCACCGAAGGAGACACTCTCTTCCACATAGCCCGTTTCTTCTTGGGGATGGTTGGACTTGGGGCATCGTCAGCACAAGGCCTCTTCAAGCCTGATCCTCCTTGCCCGAGTATCTTCCCAAGCGGAGGTTGGGGTGTGTCATCATCAGAGTCGAATACTTCTTCCAGAATTACTTGGTCCTTATCTGGCGACACCTTTTTCTTCCCTTTCCCCAAACTTTCAGCAGTTTGCTGGGGCGGGGGAGATCCAGGCAACCCGGATTGGTTCTCTGCAATGTCTGGAGGCGAGGAAGCCAGTCTGGTCCGCAATTCCTAGCATTGGATAGTGCAGCAATTGATCAGTTATCAAGACGCAAGAAGGTGTATATCATAATTGATATTCGGGTTGTTTACAAGCTTACCAATGATGACGGACAACTTGCCGAGTACTCGGGTACCCGGCGTGGCAGATCCTGGGCATCCATGAAGAGTGCCTGGACACGGATGGCGACTTCATCTGACGATAAATCGCTGGTGGAGATCCTGGTCGGGTCTTCGGGGCCAGTATACTCATAGCCAGCGTGCACCCGCTTCTGGCAGGGTTGTACGCGCCGGCGCAAGAACGAGCTGGCGATCCCGATGGCAGTTAAACCTTGATCTTTCAGAGCAGCGATCATCTTGATGAGCCTGGAGATTCCGTCGACCTTATCCCTATCGAGGGATTCATTCCATGAATCTTGCGGCCGAGGGCGATGACCGGAGTGCTTGGATAGCCTCGGGGGCTGATTCTCCACATAAAACCACTTGTCATTACAGTCTTTAATGGAGTCATTCATCTTGAAGTCGAAGTGGACGTTCTTCATCCCCTGACGCAACTGAAATCCGGCCCCGCCGACTACTTTGTCTGGGGTGGCCTTCACACGGAAGAGGCAGCGGAACAGATTGAAGTGGGGATCGATCCCCAAGAAGGTTTCGCAGAGATGAATGAAGAGGGAAATTTGAAGAATAGAATTGGGATTGAGATGGACCAATTCCAATTTATAGTAAGAAAGAATCCCTCGGAGAAAATCATGAGCGGGGAGGGCGAATCCGCGTTCATAAAAGGCTACAAAAACCACGATTTCGTGGATTTCTTCGAAAGGCCAGGCCTTACCTGCATCAGTGCGCCAACAAGAGATTGATTTATCCAGCAGATAGCCTTGCTCCACAAGACCCTGCACCATTTCGTCTGTAGCCTTGGATGGCTTCCAGGTGAGAGCCGGCGCAGGGGAGTTTTTGAACACTGGCATATCGGTGATTGGGATCTTGGATTTCTTTTTGCTTGTGGCAGATTTGCTCTCAGTAGACTTGCTGGAAGCAGGTTTCCGACCCATCTTGCCAGACGAGATTCTCAATTGATTCTAGAACGGGGCTTGAGTGGATTGCAGATTGCGCATGGAGGCGAAAGGAGTTTGAGGTTTTCAGTACTGAAAGCGACGGCGGTGGGGAGAAGAATACGAACGGTTCACCCTCTGTCTTATAAGATTGAAGCGGTAACCCTAAGCGTATTCTCCGTAACCCGTTTTCCAAAAATACGCCAACACTTATGTATTCGCGGTGACAAACCAGATGCATATTTGTGCGGCCATTTCCTAACGAGCTAGGTCATTTTCCGATGAATTTTCATTCTCGGGGGCTGATGCTTAATAGGATTTATTTCCACATCAAAGAATATACATATTTCAACAGAAGTCTTTAAGCTTATTGTCATCTGTTTTAAGCTTGGGGGCTGGAGGGAAATAGTATATTTCTTTTGGAAAGTTTTTTCAATAAAGACCCTGGAATTATTTTTAATCCTTGAAAACATTTCTAGGCTCGGGGGCTAGACCCATAATGGGTCCATCTTTTTTCAAAAGTTGGACACCATTATAGTAAATGGGGAAGTTTTTGCATCAATCTTGGTTCATGAACCAAGGCCCGGAGGCTGGCTGCAAAAGAAGTCGGCAAAGGAGCACATCATGTTCAGTTCTGAAGGTTTTCAACTTGCAAGACGACGAGGAAACAACTCGGCTGATGCTGAAATCGTTGAGAAACAACCCGGCAGGCGTGAAGACATGAAGACACTCGGGGGCTTGACGGTCCAGGATCCATGGGAGTCCTCATGGGCCACAGTCCCGTTAGGAAATTGGGCCGGCAACCCTGACTGATACAAGGAAGGACTGTACAGCTTAAGAAAACTAGTCGGGTACTGGGAAACAACCCGGCCTACTCATGTTAGGACTCTGTGTATTGTATCCGACTAGGAGTTTGTATTTCTTGCCTTGTAGACCCTGTCTCCCGAGTATATAAGGTGAGGCAGGCACCCCTTGTAAAATCATACCCATCAATACGAGAAGATCCACCATATAGGACGTAAGGTATTACGCTCTCTTCTCGAGGCGGCCTGAACCTGTCTAAATCGTCTCGTGTTCACCATCGTGCTTCTGGTTCTGGCGAGGCCCCCACGAACAACTCGACTACTTAGGGACCCCCCATAGTAGGCTAGCCGGTATAAAAAACAGACAGCTACTTGTGTAAATCCCAGGCATGTCAATGTTCGATACTCCTCAATTGGATACACATGCTTTATTACTCCAAGAACAATCCACAACCGTTGGTGGTTAATATGTTATGAAGTTCACATGCGTACTCCATCTACAGTTGACTCTTGAGGAACGCAATTTTGCTCAAGAACTATGCAAGGTTATCAGGCCAGTCAATTAGATATACGTCTATATATCAATACAAGTGATGTTCCTATATTGTTTTTAGGTGGTATAACTTACTCCTAGATACTTATTCTACATTATTTGTGATGTGATGAATTAATGTTGAGTTACTACTATATTCTATGTTGTCATGATCTTTAGATCAAAGAGATAAATTTAATTCTTTCTACCATAGTGTTTCTTCTATGATCCTAAACTTATATGTTTCAATTTACACATATGTCTGCATGACATGATTTCATTCAAAAAGCATATGGTTCCATGTATATAAACAATCGCATAATGAGGTAGGTTTTTCATCCACTTTTCCTAAGCATAGTGTATTTTTAACACCAATCATAAAAGCATCCATCAAGAACAACCCATGTATAAAAAACTAAATTATGTAAGTAAAACAAAAATGCATTCAATATTAAGCATACAATTCATGCTTCATCTAATTAAAGACAATGAAACAACATGCAGGGCATCATCAAAGCTAGAGATCTCTATATTTTTAGTGATGGCTAGCTAGAACTTTCTCCTATTCTTTGTTGGGGCATCGATATCACTACCCTCGTCGTCCCCATTGTATCCAAGCTCCCACCATGTTATGTTCCTCCTTCAGTTCCATCCTCATCTCCTCCTCCACCGTACTACACACTCGTACTATTCTTCCATCTTCTCTGGACGCTAAATCGTTGTTTTCGCAAATGCTTTTAGGTCCTCACTACTTTTCTCCTCAAGTGCAACCCAGTCGATGCTGTCGTTCGAGTATGCAAGCGCTGACATAGGTAAATGTGAGTGTATAGATATATGACAATAGCGAAGAGAGGTCTTGACTCCCTCATAACCTAGACCTTTTCGCTTCCTCATATAATGATAATGGTAGCTAAATCCAAGGTTAGTGAATAACTATTTAGAACAGATGGTTTTGTATGATTACAATGTATAAAAAGATTTATCAGACAACCGTTTGTTTTATATCACAAAAGCAGACAACCCTCGCTCTATAGTGCTTTTTAGGGGCTTCTATCGGACAATGGAAAATATAGCTATCTTTGGTATCTAAGTGGCCGAGGGGTTTTGAGTAATCATTTGGAACATATTGTTGGTTTTGATCTTTTTGGCATAGTAGTTTGTTATGTAATTTTAGTTATTGTTAAATTTTTCTCCCTCTATTGATTTCCATAACAAGTTTATATCGTATTGTTGTTTCATGATTGATGTGAGAATCGAGATGGTCTAGTATATGTCAGATTTATGGAAGGTCATGTCAGATTGCTTTTTCTTGAATTTGTGCTATGTTAACTAGAAATCATGGGATTGTTTTGGTTCTTGATTCTAGAATTTTAGATTATGATTTTTTTCTAGTATGTTAGATTTTTTTATGTTAGACTGTTCTAGCATTTGTTGGTCTTTAGGTTCAGTTTGATGGGGCAACAGGCTGAGATGGCTAGCATGATGTGTATATTAATAAATAAGGTTGTTGTGTGCTAGGTCCCAATGAGATGCTTTCATCCAAAAGCTCTTCACGCCATTAGACACGTGTCGAGCAGTGCATGCAGGTGCATGCGTCAGCATCACTAGTAAACCTCACTCTTTCCACTACAACCAAAAAAACAAATGCTACCATATGCATGGGAAGGACTAGTAAACCTCACACTTGTTCAATTGTGTATGCTGATACTTTTTCATTGTGCTTTTCCCTACCCTTCTTCTGATGTTCCTCGTGTTTGCTCTCTCTGTCTTCATATTGCACACTTTCTTTCAAATTCACCTGACCACGTGACTCAACCATATTCTCTTTGCTTTTAGCCCACAGAACACAGTAAAGTCCTCCAATCAGAAGGATTGCACCAAAAATGCTGCAGTTAAGGGTAAAAAACACAGAGAAAGATGTATATTACTCCATGTATTTATTCAATCATGAAATGTCGACAAAAATCCTCGTTCATTTAGTAATATTTCCTAGTTACCTTCCAAGGTGAATGACCTCCCCAAGGAAGGAGGAGCAGAACATCGTGAACACCAAGCAAAGCGGGAACCAGATAGTGAGGAGGACAGGGCCTTTCATCTCCATGCACCATACTTGCAGGTAGTTAGACACCCCAGCAGTAACAAATCCCTGGACCATTATTTAATTTGTCCGCCAAAGAAGCAAGTAGAGCACATTAGTTTTTTCTTATTTATTTCATATTATCAGTGTTACTAGCTTGCTTTTATTCTTTTCAATAACTAATTAATTTAGTGGGTAAAGCCCATGGGTCCAACTTTTGACCTGTGTGAGCGCAAAGGGGCAGCGGAAGCAACCAAATTAGCAAGCTAGTTACTCACAAGTGTTTTCACCGAACACCTTATGTGCATGGAATAAAACAGCTCCTTAGCATCAGTTCTTAAAACAAGTTGCTGTCTAAACTTCACAATAAGGAATATACTTGCAGCAATAGCTCACTAACACATCAATCCCCATCATCCAATCGTCAACATATCAAAGAACTCATGTATGCCTCATATGCCAATTATACATACACCATCCAACATGAGAAAATGACACCAATAGCAAGCAAGATAGTGAGCAATAAACACATATGGCAAGATAAATACCAAATCAAGAGTAGACACCAAGATATATGTGGAAACCCCTTGCGGGGAAAACCACGGGCGGCGGCGAGCAAGCAATCCACTATGAAGATGAAAGATACAAGAGGTGGGAGTCAACAAGGTTGGGGAGGCTCCAAATCCCCACAAATTTCACTTTTCTATTGGTGGATTTGGTAGATCAAAGCCCCACCATCTCCTCTCAAACTCTAGCTCTTTCACCCCCTCAGAGAAGAAGAACAAGCCACACTCGAAGAGATAGGCTCAGGCTCCCTTTAGGGGCTGAAATGGTGATTTTCAGAAAGCCCCTCAAAAGTCACAAAATATTGCAAATGAACCCCTATTCGGCCTACAACATGAATAAGCAATGTTTTGCATAACAAATGAGCTAAATTAGCTCTCAAATGGTGAAATAGGAGTTGCAACATCACAATTCTCCACCTCAGCGACAATTGAACCATATAGCAAACACATCAAGATTGTTGATGTCAAAAGTCCAATCTTCAAAGCTTCATGTTCAAATGAAATAATCAACAAGCAATATGCTCGCCGCCTCCAACACTCCACATGGAGGTAGCTCAAATATGAGTATATGACTTGGCCAATGACTGAACCAGCAACAAATACATCAAAGAACTACGATGGGTGAACAACATGGCCAACACACCCATGTTCATGATGCCAAACTTTCAACATTCAACTCCAAGTCAAATGCATACCAATACCCCCAATCAAATGCTTCAAAATGAAGCCACCAAATCAAGCAAGGAAGAACAACCAGAAAGTCCAAAGCACATCTTACGAAATCAGATGAACAAGTCTGGGTCTTCAACAAACAACAAACTATACCCCAGCAAATATCTGAATATGTGGAACTGACCTTCTGACTCAAATATGCACAAACTGCTCGATCACCAATGTATATGCCAAGAAATCACCTGAGGCTTTGAACATAATGAATAATAAAATCCATGCTTTCCAAATGTGCTCCACCTGAAACACATAACTCAGCAAGCAACACTCACTGAATGAGCAACCCGCACAAGTGAGAACCACTATGTGCACCAAACTGCTAACTGAAAGCATATGAAAGTCATGGCTCTAACAACAGCCCCAAGAACAACTGTCAGAATTAAAGGAATTATCAAATATGCAGTCAACAAAGAGTACCAAAAAAGTCTGCACTAGATCTCAAACAACAAGCAAGGAAAACCACGATATATTGCCAAGTGCAGTACCGAACGCTGACCTCAACTTAGGACAACAATCCATGCAGCTAATGTACTCAATGCTGCACCATAATCCTTCAACTCAAACCAAGATGTCACCAACACTTAGCAGCTGTAATAGAACAAACCATTTGAAACTGCCTCAAGATAAACAATTTCATATGGGCTCTTCTTTAACAAATGAATCAAATCTAGTGTCTCACTATCACGAAGGATGCATCTAGCCCACATGATAGTTACCAAAAGACAAACAATGTCTCCAACAAATGCCAATATAGGGCATGAACTGTAGATCTCAACAATTGGGTCCCAACACAAGCAATCTATAAATGTCCAACTGCTCCAATAGAATATCAGCTGCCACAAGCAAACTGACAACCACAAACAAGACTTTAAACTGGAAAGTCTTCACACAAACAAAGAGAATACCTGATGGAAGCCAAATCTCTTGAACAAACTGAAGTCACAAAGAAGCTTCATAATGGAGATAATTCCTGAGGACAACAATATCTCCAAAGATGACCCAAAAGAAGATAATGCCTCAAGTAACACCAACATCTCCAACCAATCGAAGCATTCCAAGAACTTCATGAAATGAGAGAATACCATCAGACAAACAAACCTCTCCAACAACCAAAAGTCTTCCACAAACAAGAAGTCTTGAACAATGGTGCAATAACAAATTAGCTTGCAAACCAACTGGCCCAATTCCCAACTACAAAGTACATCTCTTCCACAAATGAGAATACTAGAAAAACCATACTTTCTCATGCATTGCTTGAGCCAACAAGTTGCATACAAATCACAAATGACCTTCTTATATGAGCTTGGCTCGTCATACATTGACTTGAAATGCAACTAATAAAGCAAATGCCAAATGTTAGCCCAAATACCCTATCGGATGATAGCCATTGATGATTCCCTAAAATCCTATAGCAGCAAACAGAAGGAATCTTCACAAGGTGCTAACTGCAACTCAATCACATTATCATTAGTCTCAACATCAACAATGGATATATGCTCTATATCAAGCATTAAATAACCAAGATGATGTGAGTATGTAATACATCCTCTCACAATAGCTTGGACAATGGCTGATATAATGCTGCTCCAATAGTGGCTTTACAGATGACAAAGTCTCCACCTCAAATGTTACATACCTGCTACTCATTCAATCTTTGATCTGACTAGTTGATTGAACTCCACCTGAAGTGGAACAGAATGTGGACAAACAAATGAAACAACATTGTCATGTCAATAGTGTTCACAAGGCAAACTGACAATCAAGCAAGGGTAGCAAATATATCACCACAAGAGGCACCCTTGAACTCCCAAAAACAACCTCGAAGGATCCAATAAACTACCAAGCCTCCAAAATGCCCAAAAGGACAAACACAATGCTAGGCAACAAATGATCCTCAAGTTAGCATAGTAAGGAAAGATAAGAATGAAAGATCATACCTCCTCCAAATATCCACAATCAGTCACTACAGAGAAAGAATGAATCACCAAGTGGCAAGCCTGAGTAACAATCTCAACCATGCATGGGAGAACATATAGTGAGCTTTGACAAATTAATGTTCTACAAATCTTCCCAACATCACCACTGTGGTGTAATGGTGAGCAATGCTATAGCAAGTCAAACTCTCCCAAATAGAACCAAAAGCCATATAAGTGTCCAAAGCGTCAACAGAATGTTGCACAACACAATTGAAGCTATTCAACTTAGAATGTGACTCGAAGGTTCTTCAAATTGTCGGATGTACGACCAAGTGTATTTGATATACCATAACAAGATGGCTCAAACCAAATAAAACCACCAAATTTCTGAGTAGCCATAGTCAAGACTCCAGAGTGATCTCAGGGTATGTTTGGTTGGGCTGTGAGCTATGGAAAAGCTGCTGTGGCCTGAGAGCTGTGGGGAAAGCAGAAAGCCATTTGGTTAGAGCGACTGTGAGCTGTGGAAAAGCTGTTGTGGCCTGATTGACTGTTTATATGCAAATCGATCGTAATAGAATATTCTACTCATTGATTGGCATGCAAATGACTACTTTAGAAAGGAAAAAATATAAAGGGTTCATACAATAGTATTTTCAAAAGATAAAGGGTTCATATAATAGTATTTTTAAAAGACCGTATTCTATCTCAGTATACTTGTTAAGTCCATATTAAATCTAGCTTAGTGTAGCCAAGCGCGGCTAGCTTTTGTGTCACTCTTATACGGCACCATTAGCGCGATCCCACAGCCCAGCGTGTCCTCTCTCAGCACCTAGCTAGCCACCTGCCATGCTTGTCCTCTTGCAACTCGTCCTCCTCACCGTCGCGTCCTTGCCGGCGCTAGCGCCGGGCGACGGCGCGGCCGTGCCGGTGGTGAACCCCATCTCCTCCTTCTGCAGCCCCACCAACACAAGCGTCCTGCGGACGTACCAACCCAATAGCATGTTCGCCAACAACCTCCAAAGGCTCACCGCTGAGCTCCCGAGGAACGCCTCGGCGTCGAGCTTCTCAGGTGGGAGCTTCGGTGCGGGGCCCGGCGGGGCGTACGGGGTCGTGCTCTGTCGCGGCGACTTCCTCGGCAGGCAGTGCGCTGACTGCCTCAATGAGGGGTTCCGCCAGGTGGCGAGCAACTGCCGCGACAGCATGGACGCAACCATGTACTACGACCAGTGCCAGCTCCGGTTCTCCGACCAGGACTTCCTCACCGGCGGGGGTGCCGCCAACATGCCGGAGACCACCGCGTGGAACATGAACAACGTGTCCGACGGGAATGTCGCCGCGTTCAACGCCCTAGTCACCGGGTGAGGGGTGGGCGGACCTCCAGGCGAGGGGCGGACGGACCTCCAGGGGCTGGCGGCGCAGATCTGCGTGGGGAGGGTGGTGGCCGGCGGCTCAGCCCCCTGGATCCGGTCAGGGAGAATCGCCGGCGCCTACCCCTCGCGAGAATCAGCAGAGGCGCCCGCGGTGAGAAGGCCGACCGCGGGGGAAGGAAGGACCGAGCGGGAAGGAAGAGGAATCAGGGGGAGAAAAGAATAGAACGCGAACCGGTACGTCATAACCAGTGGCAGTGGGTAATTTTGAGCCTCTACAGCCGGTGGAAGTAGGGGTGGATGGTTCTGTGAGAATAGAACTACAAAAAAGCTGCTTTT
>CM014271.1:61555657-61566190 GCA_004135705.1 Alloteropsis semialata | reverse complement strand
CGAGCGCGAGGAGCGCGGGTCGCGGCCGCTCGGCGTGCGCGGCTTGGCCGTGGGGAGCACGGGTCGGGGCCTGGGCGCGAGGGACGCCTGGACGCGAGGGACGCTTGGCGCCAGGGCAAGATGGCTTCTTCAGATCGAGACCGACCGGATTGGCTTCTTCCAGGGTATGTGTTGTTCATCTATCTTGTGTCCTTGTTTTTGGATGGTGTTGTCTGTGGTGCTAGGGTAGTAATTGTTGTAGTTTCTATGCCATTTAAATTGACAGGATGGATGCTAAATCGAGTTTTTCATTGGAAATTCGCATTATGGGCAACGCTAGAAGTAGGAAGGAATTTTCTTGCTTTGTTATCACCCTGGTTGTTGACTCAGACATGTGCAATTTCAAGGATTTAGTTGATGAAATTGTTGAGAAGTATCCTCCAGGATATGGAGAACTTGTCACCGTTGCCTATTATGATGAGGCCATTGAAAAGCACATCGAAATCAAAACAGACCAAGATTTGCTTGCGATGTTTGCTAAACATGATGATTGCAAAGTTGTGAACATGGCCATTGCATATACCCTGCCTACAGAAATCCCTCAGTGGCCTACTATGTCAAAGAAGGCTGCACAAACTCAGTCCAATCAGCCTACATCCCACCTACTCACCGATCCTATAACCAGTGAGCCAACTGAGGCTACAACCACCCAGCCAACTGATCCTGCAAGCAGCCAGCCCACTGAATATAACATTGACGATGATAACTATCTTGTAAATCCTGATCCGGATAATGAATTTGTCGGTGTGGATGAGGAGGGCTTGTATCTAAGCAATGCATCTAAGTCTGGGGCTTCTCTTGAGGGCGGCACCTCTGAGTTTGAATCTGGATCTGATGAGGACTACGAGGAAGAGGATGGGTTGGTTGGAAAGGATCCTATACAACCTCCTACTGCTGCTTATGATAAAGAAGACCCTCCAATGGTTGTTGGTAGCATTTATCCAAACATGGATGAATTTAAGCTGGCGTTAAATTACCATGCAATTAAACATGAGTTTGAATATTTAACTGAAAAGAGTGATCCAGGGAGAATGAGGGTGTATTGTTCACGGAAAGTAGAAGAAGGATGTAGGTGGAGGCTACATGCTTCTACAATGGATGACAACGCAACAATAAAGGTAATTCAGTTGTGATATTATATGATTTTTTTGCCATTGGTTGGTTTATTTACAAATGTGAAAAAAAACTTTGTGTTTCTCCTTGTAGGTGAAAAGGAACCCTCATGCACATAGCTGTACAAGTGCAAGAAGAAGTAAGGAAGTGAAGAATGCATCCAAGTTTTGGGTGTGTGATGTAGTGAAGGATTGGGTGATTGAAGATCCAAGGCGAGGTGCCAAGGTGTTAAAGGAGATGATAAAGACAAAGTACAAGGTAGATGTGCCTTACAGGAGGGTATATGCAGGTAAAGAGCTAGCACATAAACAACTGTTTGGTGATTGGGATAAAAGCTTTGATAATTTATATACATTCAAGGCAGAGATTGAGAGGTGCTGTCCTGGTAGTGTTGTAGTCATTGATCATCATGAAATCCAGAAAAAGGTCAGGTTCAATAGAATGTTTTTTGCTATGAAACCTTGCATAGATGGTTTCCTGAAGGGCTGTAGACCATATTTGTCAATAGATAGCACCTTTTTGACTGGAAAGTTTAGGGGTCAGTTGGCGATTGCATGTGCTGTAGATGGTCATAATTGGATATTTCCAGTTGCTTTTGGAGTGATAGATTCTGAAACCAATGATAATTGGATCTGGTTTTTGCAAAGACTTAGAGATGTCATAGGAACACCACATGGCCTTGCAATTTGTACAGATGCTGGACAATGTGTCTTGGCTGGAGTGGAAAAAGTGTTCCTAACAGCTGAACAGAGGGAATGCATGTTCCATTTGGTGTCCAACTTTAAGAAAAAGTACCATGGAAAGGTGTTTGATGAGCATCTATGGGCAGCAGCTTATTCATGGTCTCCGTATTTTTTTTTTGAGAAGAATTGGCAAGCGATGTATGCAGCTAGACCAGATGCAATGGAATACATAAAGAAATGGCACACAAGGATATGGAGAAGAAGCCAATTCTTAACCTATTGTAAGGTGGATTATATCACTAACAATCTGGTTGAGAGTTGCAATAATTGGATAAAGAAATATAAGGCCTTGAACTTGGATGATTTCATGGATAAAATCAGACAACTTCTTATGAAGAAGTGGGATACAAGAAGGATAGTATCAAGAAAGTTTGTTGGACTTATTTTGCCACACATCATGAAGAAGTTAAAAGAGGAGAGCTTCAATTTGGATATGGATGTGCATAGATGTTCAGATGACATTGCAGAGGTATGTGTCAAGGGGAGCAATGGTTTCAAGTGTGTGGTGAACCTACAAGAAAGAACTTGTTCGTGTAGAAAATTTGAAGTCTCGGGCATTCCTTGCAAACATGCTATTGCTTTCATCAGTTCCATGAAAGAACCTTTGGAGAAATATGTTGACTCCTATTATTCGGTTGAGACATTTAGGGCTGCATATGAGAATCTTATCCCTGCCATGAATGACAAGTGCCAATGGAAGAAATCTGATCATAGTTTCTTTATGCATCCACCACTTCTAAAGCCTACTTCTGGTAGAAGAAAGAACCAGAGGTTCAAAGGGGCTGCTGAGAACAATGGCAGCACAACACGCAAGAAAGGACAGCATAGATGTGACGTTTGCCAAGGTTATGGACACCACTGGAATACATGCAAAAATGGCAACCCAGATGACATAGCAGCCATGCTAGCTGAGAGGTAATATAATGCATATTTACTAAATTTTGTACTTGTAGCTTAGAGTTATACTAATATTTTGATCATGCAGGGGGCCACCAAAGAAGAAAAAGAAGCAACAACATGAAGCTGTCCAGGAATCAACAGAGATGAGTATTATACCTGCTGACTCTACTTCCTCTAGGCCAACTCCAATGTATTTTCCTCCAAGGTAAGCTAGTCACATATATTGCACTTATTCTAATATTTTATTTTGCAAGTCATCTATAATTTGCAATCTGTTATGCAGCCAAGGGTGCTCAAGTACCTTCAGTTCTGGAAAAACTCCTAAGTAAGTTCATTTTTCAGTGAATGATAAAGCATCAGCACATGTTCATTGTGTACATTCTCAAATAAAATAAATGAATATGCAGGTCAGCATGTGACTCCAGCCAACCTGAACCATTGTCTATCAAGTATCCTTCTTGTGAAGCTAGTACACCACCTTCTACCTCCAAGGCTAAGAAGAGAAAGGTCCAAGAGAAGGGAGAAGGGAAGGCAAAGTCAAGGAAGACAAAGGCAAGGAAGACAAAAACTGCAGCGGGGTCAAAGAAGCAAGAATTGATGCCACCTCATAGTCCTGCCATGTGCACAAGAAGCAAAACACCTACTCCTGATAGCCCTGCAATGGGCACTAGAAGCAAAAGGAAAATCTTGGAGTGAAAGTCCTGCTGTGTTGGCCTATTTTGCTTACTTTTGTGGATGCATATACATGGTCTGTATGCTCCAAATTATCATTTGCTGAGTGAGAACTGCTGCTCAACTCATTTTGCTTGGGAGAACACACATGTGATGGTCCTTTTGCTACTTTGCTTCTGCTGGACTATGTGTCATAAATGACTAGAAATGAATGTAATGTGATGAATCAGTAGGCCTGTGTAAGACTTTGAGCACTCATGTTATGTAGAACCTATATGTGCTGTATTGTTATGTCTGTATGACTCCTGAGTATTTGAATGGCCTGCTTATCTCATTCCTATAATATTTGTAGAACCTATTTGTTGCTCAAATAATATATGTTCTATATCTATATATGTGCAAGTTATTTTTATTTTTTTTATCAAGGCATTATGCTATATTGGTCGTTGGTTGTGCTTATGCAGTTTCAAACATTATTGACATGTACAATGGCATGTAAGGAATAGGGCCAATTTTTGTTCATTTGGTTAGCAGGGGCATTATTGTCTTCTTCATCTCAATAACACAGTAACTTACCAGTGAACTTGGACGGAATGGCATCCAGGGAAGGGGAAATTTAAACTAGTGGCAATGGAGGAAACGTAAGAATTTCGATGGCAATGAGGGAAGAGCTATAAATTCTAGTGGCATTGAGGGAATTCACTCTAAATCTAATCCCATCTGCAACAGTGACCTGGAAACTGCCCTGGAAACCCCCGCCGCGACTGGTCCGCGCCGCGCCCGTGCCGCCGCCGCCCGCGCGCCTCCTCCTCGCCTTCCGCTCCCGCCGCGGCTCCTCCTCGCCCTCCCGTCGTCCGTCGCCGTCCACGCCCTCTGCTCCCGCCGTCCGCGCCCGTCGGACAAGGAGCTGTCTTGCTTGCCGCCGCCGCTGCCGCCGCCGTCGGACAAGGAGGAAGCCGTCCGGACGAGCACTCCTCAGGTGAGCCGCTGCCACCCGCGCTCCTGGATTGTTGAAGGGATGCAATGGAAAAGGACTTGACAGTAGTTGTCAGGTCTACCTTTCCAACTGAAGGCACTCTTCCCTTTCTAGTACGAACACTGGGATTAACGATGACTTTTTCAGTACCCAGTGCAACAGGCTGCGTAGAATGCAGCTGTTCATCAACGAAATTATCAGTCTTTTCCATATCAATTACATGCTCTTTTTGTTTCTTTGTGACCACCCCAGGATGAGCAGCTGCCATGCATGTGCTTGTGTTAACTTTCATATGCTCAAACTTGCAATACACTGAAATAATACTTCTGTTCCATTTACCTGCCACCGATGAATTCAACTTCTGCCTGCTAGTTTAAAAGTATATATGTTTGGTGTACCTGCTAGTGCCTGAAATTGGATTTTAGCTGTGGGCATGAGTTTGTATTTTAATTGAGGATTGGTTGCTTTTAATCTTTCAATTCATGCAACATGAGAAGCCCTTGTCCATCTTTCAATTCTTTCAATTGTTTTTTCCTCGCAGGCTGCACCATGGATCTCCCTCGTCCATCTTTGCGGCTGCACCAAACAGTGGAGGACGAAGATTGTACCCTTGTTCGTTACTTGATTGCTGAGGAGAAGCCAAATTATGAGTTTCTTGATAATGACGAAGACATACACACTCTGGTGTCAACCATGGATGCAGAGAGCTCCTACCATCGCTCAATACATGTGAGACGACTTATCCCCAGAGAACATGCTGATGGAGAGGCAAGGATCCTACGCCAATACTTTGGTGCCAATCCTATTTACACCCCTGAGAAGTTTCGTGAAAGTTATAGAACATGGCATGTAAAATTATTGTCTTTTCTCTCAATATGTGCATGTTGCTTACATTTTCTATCTTGCAGGTTCCGTATGAGACGTCATGTGTTCATCCGCATTCTTGATGCAGTTCAGTCTGTGGACAACTACTTTCAGCAACGTGAGGATTGTACTGGGCTTTTAGGATTAAGTGCTTTACAGAAGGTGGTAGCCGCAATGCGCATACTTGCGTATGGTTTGCCGTTAGACGCCGTTGATGAGTGCGTGCAAATTGGCACGTCAACTGCTCGTGAGGCTCTTAACCATTTCTGCAGTGCTGTTATAGCTGCCTTTGGGAAGGAATACCTGCGTTCTCCAACCCCTGCCGATGTGGCTCGTCTACTGCAAGAGGGTGAGAGACGAGGTTTCCCAGGTATGCTTGGTAGCATAGATTGTATGCACTGGACGTGGCGCAACTGCCCTACTGCTTGGAAGGGCATGTTCACTGGACGCGGGAAGCACCCATCCATGATCTTGGAGGATGTAGCATCTCATGACCTTTGGATATGGCATGCCTACTTTGGCCTTCCAGGTAGCTGCAATGATATCAATGTACTGCAGAGGTCGCCTATTTTCTCAGCATATGTCCGAGGTGAGTCACCTCCTGTTCACTTCACTGTCAACGGACGGACATATGACATGGGGTACTACCTTGCTGATGGTATATACCCTGATTGGCCTGCATTTGTCAAGAGTGTTCGCCATCCCATGGAGAGAAAGACACAACGTTTTGCTGCTGTGCAAGAGGGTGCACGCAAAGATATTGAGAGAGCTTTTGGAGTTCTTCAAGCTAGGTGGGCAGTAATCCGTGGACCGGCTTATGGATGGGACAGGGAGCATCTTCCTGATATTATGACCGCATGTATTATCATGCACAACATGATTGTCGAGGATGAGAAGTCTGAGGCCAGCAATACCAACTTTGAGAACATTGGCGACGAAGTCAATCCATCAAATGGAAATTTATTGGAACGGGAAGCTTTTGTAGCAGCACATCACAAGTTGCGCGACCAAGCTCGGCATATCCAACTTCAAAAGGATCTCATCGAGCACAACTGGATGCGATATGGTTCAATCTAGTTGTAATCTGGTACCTCTTGACACTGGCATGCTTATGTACTGTTTCTAGATGATGCCCAAATTTTATCACTGATTGTTTACTTAATAGTGTTTAAGTGTTTGTTATTTAATACTTTCTGTTAGTGATAGACTGTAGCTGCAATTAATCTACATATATTGTTTACAATGGCTCCTGATGTCAGGAAGGTGTTGTCTACAGGTACAATCTCCAGATCTACAGATCATCTCAGATTCAATCACCTGAATTGCGGACTGAAAATGCTGAAACAAGTGGCCTTGAAAGCTCATCCAGAAGGAATAAATTCTGTAGGATCAGAGCTGGAAAATGTTGCTAACACAGTCCCCACTAATGAAATTGGTGGTTCTATTTCTGTTAAGTTGAGCAGTCTATTGGTTTTGTAAATTGTGATGCTGCAGCTTGGGACTTGGGAGCCTGTGGCATCTGTATGTAAATATTTTTCTCTGTCACGTAGCACTGGTTTCTTGTTCTAGAACATGATCCAAGCACTGTTGTTTTTTGCTGAAATAAGAGGTTCCAGACAGTGTATGTGTGTCTGGAATAAGAGATTCAGACAGTGTATGTGTATCACTGTATCTCAGTATCTGTATGTCTAAATTATTGTACTGCATTCTGTTCTGGAATCTGGATTCTGAGAGCAAAGTGGTTGCTATTTTGTCAAAGCATGTAGCAGTGACAGTAGCTGCATCAAATATTTGCAAAGTGTATCACTGTATCTCAGTATCCTTTTCACCATGTACTGCCCTGCTTATTATTTTGTGATATATAGATGCCCAGGTTCAGCCGAGTATTGATTCATTTTCCTTTTCCTTGATATATAGATGCCCAGGTTCAGCCGAGTATTGATTCCAGAACAGAGTAACACAGACAGCTAGACACAAGCAGTCACAAAATTTAACAGCTCAACTGGAAATTTAACAGCTCAACTTGAAATTTAACCACAAACAAAATATTTCTTCTGGCAGATGTTACAGAAATATTTCTTCAACATAACGTATCCACAACAGAATTTACATCATGATTTCTTCACGATTTTGTAGCAGTGACAGTAGCTGCATCAAATATTTGCAAGACAGTCAGGAGACTATGCACTTGAGACACAAACATTCAGAACAAAGCTTTACATTAGTCTGCAGTGCTTTGGTCACCAATCAGCTATAAAATTATCTGGTAACACCTTGTACTTAATTTCCTCCAACTAGACAAAAAGAGATGAAGCTGGAAGTTGAAGTGTCGAAGCTCTTCAGTAGTTGATCACTGGAATAGGTTGCAACTCCAGGTGTAAATACACTGGTATTGCGCTCAGCAGATTTCTTGTGCCTGCTGTAATATATGCCTTCAAAAAAAACAGAAGGGTAGTTACATATCATGGGAGAGAAAGACCAAGTAAATTTATTGACAATGTAAATAGTGATTATTCTGATCATGTATATTTCCCTGAGAAACATCAACAATATATCAGTTACCTTCATTTCAGTACCCCGCGTGAAGTACAAGGTAAACATTCATTCTCTACAGTTTTGGGGTAAAGATCAGTGTGATCTATAGCTAACAAAACATGGAGCAGAGCACAACAGGAGCATAAATCAAAACCGTTATCATCCCTACTTCACCTGTTTCATAGCAATCAGATATCCGTCCTGACAAACATTGAGTTCACATCTCTCATTACAAGAGCAAAGGAAATAAACAAAGCTCTGTGACAAAGTGACAGAGAAACACCGCAGTGTACAGGAAAAACAGAACACATCCCACTGACTTGGCACCAACAGATACAGGAAAAATAGATAGCACCAACAGGTAGCTCTTGGAAAAAAAATAGATAGCACCAACAGGTATTACACAACTTCCTCACTGACTTGGCCCATGACGTCGAGACATCAACTTCTGAATGATATCTTCTTGTAGCGCTTGATAGTACATGCGTTGCATGGGTTGACATTGGTCAAGGTTAATGGCCAAAATGCGCTCGTCCTCTTCCTTCTCTTTCTTTTCAGCCTCCATGTGAAGCCGTTGCTTATCCATAGCCAACCTTTCCCTCTCTATGTCCAGCATCATCTTGCGGTGCTCACGAGCTTCCTCTACCTTCACTTTCTCTAGAGTAACAATTTCATCGAGCCGGGCCTTGCGCTCACCCTCTGTTTCCTCGAACAACTCAATCTTCTGAACAGAGAGGTCATGCAACTTGGACACATACTCAGATGAAGCTGAAGCAGCTTTCTTCTTAGCCACTTTTGCTGCATCCCTCCCCATGGGACGTTTTCCTGACGAGCTAGCTGGCGAGGAATCATCGGGATCAAGATCCAATATGTTGCGCTCTCCACTAGTGAGGACGTTTTCCCTGGAAGCACTGTTTTGAGGGGTGTCCATTTTCCTTTTGAGCTCCATCCATTTGGGCTCATCCTTCAGGATTTGCCAGCAGTGCATGAGGGTGAAATTGTGCTTCTCCACACTAGCAAAATCAGCCGCAGCAGCCACTGACTTATCTGCATCTGACATGCCACTAGGATTGGAGCGGATCATCTCAGCCATGTATCCAGAGAACTTGCTAACTTCTGTCTTGATGTGATCCCAACGACTCATAATGGATTTTTGGGTCCTCTGTGGATAGCTGCCACATTTGGCGTTGTACCTGCTGAGGACACGAACCCAAAAGGCTTCCTTCCTCTGGCCGGTGTTGACAACAGGATCGCAGCTAATTTCCAGCCACGATTTGCACATTTGGCGTTGTACCTGCTGAGGACACGAACCCAAAAGGCTTCCTTCCTCTGGCCGGTGTTGACAACAGGATCGCAGCTAATTTCCAGCCACGATTTGCAGAGCACATTGTCTTCATACGCTGAGAAGTTGGTCTGCTTGTTCCTTGTTGCCCCCACCTTGGAAGCGGAACCGCTCATGGAAGATTCAGAAACTCCTCCACTACCAACAACCGGTGCTGCATCGTTGAGATCGAAAAAGAAATCATCCATCCTATATTGTTCCAAAAAAAATGAAGTCAACATATATAGCATGGCAATAGTAATCAGTTTGCTGACGAAGGATGAAAAAAATGAAGTCAACATATATAACATGGCAATAGTAATCATCCATCCTAAGTGAAAAGGTGGGAAAATCAGTATTCCACCATTTCGCCCTCGACCTGAGCCTTTAGCTACTTTGGCAAGATTTAGCGGTGGTACAAAATCTAACAGATTTACAAAATCTAACAAGTGACTGCAATACACATCTACTGTCCAAACCTAAGTGAGTTTCTGAAGTACATGTCAACTCTATACTACTCTACTAGATTCAGTCTCTATCACTCACAGCAAGCCCTTTCCCTTTTCAATAACTAGCAATCTTGCACACTCGAAAAAAATATTTAACCATATTCTCATTGTTTTTGGTTACTTCTGCAAAACACAGGCAAAACATTTCTTCAAACTGACGGAGATATCTTAGAAACAATATCCAGTTCATTTAGAGATGATGGTTCAACAGCTTTGGCTGCTGTTCTAATTGGCAAGCGTCTATATGTCGCAAATGTTGGTGATTCACGTGCTGTTGCTTCAAAAGCCGGCAAAGGTAAAGTGCCAGCGAGAAAGAAAAGACCAAAACATACAGCATCCACTTTTCTCATATTTGAAAAATACTATTCCTTTTGTCATTATATTTGTTTTACTATTTTCTGTACATTATACCTGTAATCAATTGAACCAATACTCTGCTGAGCTGCAGTGATCAAAGGGAGTAGCTCTTATTTCTAACTGCATAATTATTGAATATAAACCATGCTGAACTAATATTATCAACGCACCACTACTTCATTATGTTTCCAATTTGCCCCGTTTTTTGCCAAATGTTGCCATTTTGCCTTGATAAGCTTCAATAACTAGCAATCTTGCACACTCGAAAAAAATGAAGTCAGCATATCTCTACATCATTTCAGTATCTCGCATGACACCAAACGACGACAGGGCAACCTTGGTAACAACACAGGCAAGTTCAAGGACAAAAATGGCTCATCAACACAGCAAAATTTATCACCAGGACAACTACAATCAACAGAAACAACATCTCTACTGGGTCGATGATTTGCAATGAATCTAGATCTGATGATTTGCAGTAGATCAGGAAAAATACTCACTCTG
>CM014271.1:61509030-61539183 GCA_004135705.1 Alloteropsis semialata | reverse complement strand
AATCTCGTGATTCTCTTTGGTTGATTCATATCTGAAGAACCATGTCTCAGTGTTAGTGGATGAATGTTTGTGTATGAATGTTAGTGGATTTGTGAGTTGTGAATGTATTGATTCGAGAGATTGATTTGTGAGATGAATGTGTGTTGATTCATGAATGAAAGTTGAATCCAAGTGAAAATTGATTTGGATTGAAGAAGCGGAATGGAATTGGCGCGGGAAAATTTTGGTGGAGCTAGATTTTTTTTTTATTTTATGAAAACCGTATTGGTACCGGGTGGTGAGATCCGTGACCGATGACTCAAAGTCATCAGTCACGGATGCGCGGTACCGGTTCTTATAACCGGTACCGATGAGGGTTCTCACCCGGTACCGATAGGAGGTTCTCTGGTAGTGGTTGTTACTGTCTACTATCTCGTCTGCCACTCTGTCTCGTGCTCCCATGCAAAACAACAGCAACTAGAATATGTACTATTAAATATCATACGTTGTCTGTATGTGTCTAAACTATTGTACATACCCTAGTACAACCACAATTCTTAAGTATAATGGCGTTTCAGACGATTCTGTTGCAAAACATGGGGACAGATGATTCGATCCCAACCATTATAAGTGGCTCCCACGCCGGATGAATTGATCCCAACCATCATAAGTCGCTCCCGCGCTGGACCATTGCACATATACACACACACAAAGCGTAGGGATGGTTTGGATCGGATACGCATAGAATCAAATTTAGATATTATTTTTTACAATATTTTAATTTGAATACAAATCGAATGTGAAAGTTTTTCATCCATTCTTATCGGATACGAATAAAAAAACAAATAGTATGAATACAGATTCACATTCAGATAGATGGTTTTATTTAGTCTCTATTCTTCACATATTCGGATAATATCAAATATTTCATTTGTTTATACATTTTACTCGAATACGAATATTGATTCCGATAGAGAAAAATACTGAAAAATTAATTTGGATATATCCATTTAACATCCATATTAAAATCGGATACGAATACAGATATCTATATTAGCTTTTTAGGCGGATACGAATATGGATAATTCGGATGTCCACACATCCAAATCCATCCCTACACACACGAGTATATTAATCCTTCTCTGCACTCAATTTTTTTTATCGCGCGGAGGGACCTTCTTCAACCTCCAGCTACTGCTCTTCATCTACCACTGCTTCATGTGCCCCACACTATCTGTTAGAGTGCGCAACGAAATCCGGCCCGACCCGCTATCTGCACGGGCCGGCGCCCCATCAAGCCTAGGTTCATGGAGCAACACCCAAGGTCTCGAGCCTAACTCAACCCAAAAGACTAGTCTGTTAGGTGAGGACTGCCCCTCCTTATATATTGTTCTCCACCCACCATCAATTTTCGACGTGGGACTAAACCTAACAATCTCCCCCGTCACACATCGGGTCCAACTTATCCAACACACAACCCATGTGATCTCTCATAAGACGTTATATCAGGCCTCAAGTCCAACTCTCCAGTCACACACAACCCCGTATGACCCTCCGGAGACGTTCACGGGCTCCCCCATCACCTGTGAACCCCTGACATCTGACTCTGCCGCTCCCAAGAACCCACTGAGCCACCATCGAACTCCTATCAGTCGCCATGTGTACCACAACTGAACACCATCGATAGCCTCCACTTGTTGCCAACGAGCCTGCAACACCAGCCTGAGATCTGGTCAGCCAACTGCTACCTCTCCTCCTTCACCTGTTGCGATTTCCATCAGCATCTGCGACATCCTACCGTGTCCTATAGCTTTTCTATGCATACAACCTTGCCACACACAATCCACCTCGCCGTCGTACGCTGATCTGACCAATTTGACTTGTCGGTCACCAGACTGTCCATCTTTATCGCAGATTGTCTGTTTGAGTTCTCCCCTGACCGCACTGTTATCGTGGAAGCGCCCTGTGCATACTGCGCACCAACCTCATTCACGTCGTGTCTTCGAGCTTGCTCGTGAGTCCAATCGGCTACGTCTACTATGCAGCCCAAAAAAAACTCCGAGTTCACTTTCCTGCTTGGAGCCGTTTCCACATGTACACCTTGCTCCTCAAATCATGTAATAGACAAGTTAATCATGCATGCACTTGAGTCCAACAAAGCAACAACACGTACCTGCATGACAAGTGCAATTTGTTCACTGCACGTACTGCTCCTCCAGAATGGCCGGTAATACCTCTTAAGGGCGGATAGACCGTCCACCCATTGCCACTGCCCACTTCTACTTAGGCTGAGTGTTTGTTCTATGTGCTTCTGCAACTCAACTCCTACAAGACTTTCCTTTTTGCTTATGTTATCAGCTTCAGAATCCTAATCCTGCCTGGTGGAGAAACCCGCCATGTGCCGACTGAGTCTCCCCGACCTCATCACAGCTCCGCTAGAGTGCACACAGCACGCCACGTACCCGTCACCTGAAACATGCACCTTTGGCTTTGACTACTCCAGGTTCATCCATGTAGTCCTCTGAGTCCAAGTAGTACCCGACCTAGAGTCCATAGTGGCGCCAACAACGTTTGTCCCTTTCCATCGCATCTCCTACGGGCCTCGTCTGCATGCGTGTTCTCTCCCGAGAGCAGAAACCTTTCTATGCCTGTCTTCTCGACGACAGCGCCCGCCAGCTTTTGCATCCAGCCATTACCTTGCTCCACCTTGCATCGTATCTGTTCAACACCATCTGTGTGCTGTAACGACGCCTTGTAGTCACATAACCCTCGCGTCTCCAGGTGATCTTCCATACTGCCTCTAGATTCAATCCAACCTGAGCTCTGATACCATTTGTTAGAGTGTGCAACGGAATCCGGCCTGGCCCGCTATCCGCACGGGCCGGCATCCCATCAAGCCCGGGTTCATCGGAGCCCACAACACCCAAGGTCTCAGGTCTAACTCAACCTAAAAGATTAGCCTGTTAGGTAAGGACTTCCCCTCCTTATATGTTGTGCAAATCCACCATCAATTTCCGATGTGGGACTAAACCTAACACTATCGAGGCGGGCTAGGGTCTCATCCCAGTTCTGAGGAGGTTGGTGGCAAATGCGACCCCGCCCCTGACGTCACCGCCGCCACCACTACCCACCATAGACGTCGTCGCTCTAGCCACTACCTGGCCTGACCAGCCTCCTCCACCGCTTTGAGTCGGCAATGCCACCGCTGCCTGTCTCACCACCCCATGCCCTCCACCTTCGCCTAGCCGGCGTGCCACGCTGACCTTTCCTCTAAAGTCGGAAATGGAAAAGCTCATTGGGGCCCAACCTATAGTCCACCCTAAGCACTAGCCTCACTAGAGCCATCACCGGAGTTGAGGAAGATGAAGCTCCTCCTCTATAGGTCATGTTGTGCTTGTGCTGTAAAAAGTTCCTCTCCAACACTCTCTTGTTGGATAGCTTGCACATAAAACTTTGTTTTCTAACTGTTGACTTGTCCTTTTCTTCAACTATGCAATACTGCCCTCATTTTCATTATATGAACATCGAGTTTTTCATTCATTCAACAGGAACTAAAACATGTTTCAACAGAAGACACATATGTTACTCGGCTTGTAAGTCCCTTGTGCGGTTAAGATGTACTGCAACAGAAAAAAGTTTATAGACGCAGATGAATTTGGTTTTTAGACGCGGGTAGGAGGCTCGCTCCTAAAAATCGATTTCTAGAAGTGGCTCATGAAATATTTTTTAAAATCGATTTCTGCCATGAGCCGCTCCTAAAAATCAATTTCTAAATTATTTTTAAAAATCATAAAAAATAGAAAACAAAAGAGAATTTTTTTAAAAAAAATCCAACCAGCCAACACCCACTACTACGAGTTATGGAATTTTTGGACACATATGAATATATGCGTATGCCAGTTTTCAAACCCGGCACCTAAGACCTTGCGTGTTACCACTCTCTCCACTACATTCCACGATCACTTTTGCTTATATAGCATATTCTATTCTTTTGTATTAGTTGTGGTCAACATTTGTACAAGCGGGTGGGGGCATCATCCGCCCTACATATGATCTTCAGGGGCACCCGCCCCTACAAATATTTTTTATTTTTTAAAAAAGTATGTTCATACCATATAGATCATTTCATAAAATCTTGAAATTTCTACACACCAATAGACATGTTGTCTATTACATGTACAAAAATTATTGAGATGTATAAGATAGTTTTTTGGGTATGTACTTCACAAATTGTGCCTTGAGTTATACGACCATTATCCTGTGTCTCTATTTGTACACAATGTAATGTCCATAATCCTTGAATATATATTTTTTCTTATGAAGCTTGTGCAAGTACAAAGATTTGTGACACCCCTAGTGTCACGTTAGGTCTAACACAACTAGATGAGCTTAAATAATGCATAAACATGGCATGCATCATCTCATATCTTGTTGAATGTGCATATATGTGTATGTGTTGACCTAGTCAACTTTCATGAATAAAATTAGTCAAATATGAAAAATATACCAAAATGATGCTTAAAAGGTTAACTACATGTTTATGAACTCAAATGAGTATGAAAAGTTCAAATAAAAATTCAAAATTGAACTCCTTTGACCCTCATTTCATGTAAAAGAGCAATTGCTTTTCATCCTTTTTGAGAGGCCCTAAATAATTCTTTTTGCCTAAACACTTGAAATTCCACCAATATAAAAGTTAGATTACAAAGTACCCTCTTTACAATGGTGGTAATATGGATCAAGTCGAACTTTGTTTGATCACTCAAAATCTTGGTCAAATTCGGGTCAAAATCCTGAAATTTCAGCACTTAACCATTTTAGCCCAAGTGCTGAAAAACGTCGTTTTTGTCTGTTTTCACAGCTCGATAACTTCCAAACCACTGATCAAATGCTATAAGTCCTTTGTAGGAACTGTATTCTGATCTACCATCTACAACGTTTGTTTTGACCAATCTGCAAGTTTACAAACAAAAGTTTGAGAAAAATTGAATCTAAGGCGGGCCAGTGCTGCAATGAGGGACGAATGTCGATTCAGTTTCGTCAGACATGGCACTAGCCAGGGGCCGACCCCGGCACCGACGGTCGCGGGGCTGCGCTGTCGCGCGCCCAAGTGGCCCGGCCACGCGTCCATGCCCCTCGGTGGCAACTCTCCCTTCGCCATGCGTCGTTGCCTCGGTGTCGAGCCCTCCGCTATCGAGGAAAACAGAGCCGCCAGCTCAGCTCACCTTCCATGACCGCCGAGCTCAGTAAAGGAGCCGACCAAAATTAACCACGCTCTCTCGGTCATTCTCCGATTCACCGCGCCCACAAGCTCTCCACCTTGCCCCCTCCGTCCCCAACCCATCCTCTCCCTCCGCCATAGACCAAGGCCGACGAATTTCAAGGAATTCCGGCCGCCATTGTTGCTGATTCGGTCAATCTCTGACCCACCATAGCCTAACCCCCTACGCTCCTTCTCCGCCCGAGCTGACCCCCAAAATGGGTTCATGGTGTACCAACGAAGCTCCCCAACCCTTTTCCTCCTTCTCTCCCATCCCGAGTTAGCCTCACCGCCGCCGTTCTCGCCGTCGACGAGCTGCTCCCGCGGGCGGGCTTCTCTGGTCAAGGGCCAGGCCACGCCAGGCCACTCCGGTCGCCCCTCCGCCGGCCAGAGCCGCCCTCTGGCCAACCAAGGGCCGGCGCCGGCGAGCAGAAGGCCATGAACTGAACCAAGCTCGGTACAAGCTCAAGGTAAGATTAAAAGTTCAGGGGGTTATGCAGAAATATTCAAGATTTATGTTGGAGAATCTGAAAAGTATCAGGGGGAATCCGTAAAAGTGCTTTTCTTTTTCGTAATTGTTTTTGGTAAATAGGCTGAAACTTCAGAAAATCTCTGTAAATCACAGAAAAAACATAAAATGCAAATCCAGTTGCATTGGAATCCTTGTGAAATTCTCTGTCCAGTGGTGTAACAAGCACTCATGAAAAAGCACTACTTGATCTCTGTGTAGCATTATGTTTGATTATGTGCTTGAGAGTGTGTTTACTATTTCGTAAATGCTTTGCATGTTCAAAATGGGTGCATCCAGTTATGGTGCTGCTGTATTTGGTTAGTAGAGTAGATCTGAGTACTTGATGGTCAGAGTCTATGCATGATTTTGATAGATATTGATTTAAATGAGTTAATGAAGTGGAAAATAAGGCAAATAATTAATCTGCTCGGTAAAACTTGGTAATTTTTGCTAATGTTCATCTGGATCTTAGGAACCCCCATAAAACGATTCAGCTCCAGAATGTGTGTAGTTTTGGTGTTATGATTTATTTTTGTTCCTAGTTGTTGTAGTATAAATAAATCATCAGATATTCTGTGTAGACTAGAAAAATATGAAACATTCACAAAAAAAGGTCTCTGGTAGAATGTTAGCTCCAGTAAAAATCTTAGCTCCAGAAAGTGTCTGTGGAATTTCTTAGGATTTTCTAACTGCCAGTAGCTTTTGGCTGTTAAAAGAAATAGAAAGAAAATAGGTAAAATGCTAATATTTTTTTGTAAAATATGTTTTACTGCTAGGAACACAGAAACATACTCACCATAATTTATGTTCCAGGCTTTAATTTGTTAAAACTAGCTAGAAAATAATTAATTAATAAATAGTTTCCTTGATATAAAATTAATTATAAAAATATTTATAGCAACGTGATCTGTTGATTGTTCAGATTCAACCATAGGAAACTTTTTACTGCTTATAGTCATTTATAGATGTTTTATTTTGATTTGTGAAGTGTTGTAAGTTGTTTCCAGCATGTTATAATTATTAGTAAATTTATTTTCTGTATTAATCCAGATCTGAACTTTAGGTATTCAGTAACTAAAAACAACCCACCCCAGCTTTCTTTATGAGTTCCATAAGTTGTCTTTGCTCAGTAAATGATTGACCGGTAGTGTGTATAATTGAGTTGCTGCATGTGTGATAGCTTTATCTGTGCATTTATGCATCTCATACATCTACATCTCATGTAGAGCACACCCTAGTTGACAGCGTGTACGAGGTTGAGGTTGAGCCCGAGGGTGATCCCGCCACTGCTGATCTGAACGTTGCTGCTGCCCAAGGCCGAGACCAAAGTCCGGAGGGGCCCACGACCATTGCTGAGCAAGAAGGCAAGCACCGGAGCATGTCCCAGTTTTGACAAACCCCAATGGGTTGCCTTTACTTATGTTTTACTTGTGCATTTAAGTTTTGAGGAGTTGAATGAAACCCTAGTTGCAGATCCCTAGGTACCCATGTCCAAATACTAGTATGTGTAGGTCGTTTAGACTGCCATGCTTAATAAGGACACGGTAGAAGTCGAGTGATTGCCTTGTCATTCGCGAGATATAGGTTTTTACTTTATGTTGAATCATGAGGATCGGCAGGCGGGGCTTGTGCGATATTCCTGTTTGGTTGATCGTCCCACTTGCACAGATAAATTGTGACTAAGGCATTGATTGTGTGGCGTTGTTGGTCAAGCTTTTGAAAGTACTAATCGTATGCTAGGAAATATGGTAAACTAGTAAACCAAGTACTTGATTCAAATTGACGTCTGACGGGTCTTCCTACTCCGTTGGGCGAGGGGTTGATGGTGAGTATAGCAGTGGCCGCGGCACAGGGTTGCTTTGTGCACCTGGGGTCCGTTGGGGCTGCACTCGGACGGAGTAGGCCCTGATGGAAGATGGCAGGCAGAGATGGGAACGGTTGCCTCGTGAGGTCATGAGTGCCTCTCACGGGGCGTGCGATTAGGTTGTCCCATGCATGGTTAAAATCAACTTGAGTTGTCCGTCCTTCGCGGTTACATGAAGCTGCTTGATCTCTTGTCACACATCAGTGAGCTTGGGGAGGAAATGGTGTGGTTGTTGGTGAACAATATTGTTAACTTGTTAATGAATTGTTTTTCGACACTGAATGCTGTTGGATAGATTTGCAAACTTAGTAATGGATAGCTTCACTTTAAACATGGGCTAAAATATTGAAAATCGGGATCAACTTGTAGTTGCTTTTTGGCAAAACAGACCCCTAAGCCAAAAGCTTTGCATGTCTAGAATTTTAACTTTGTCGGGTAAGTCTTGCTGAGTATTAGTATACTCAGCCTCGCTTGTGGCTTGTTTTTCACATATGGATGCTATGGGTTATGATCCAGTTGCTGCATTGACTTGGTCGTGCGTGTTGCCTGAAGGTTGGTTTGTGAGCAGGTGCCGCCTGAGTCTGACTCAGGCCGTAGGGATTGAATGTCAAGTGAGGGCTCCACATGATGTTATGTGTATCGACGTTAGACTTCCGCTGTATATAACTCTGGCTTGTAATAACTAAAATTTATGCACTGCTTTGTATAATTATCCATGTGAACTCTGTGATGTAAAATTGTGATGAGTTGTACTGCATGAGTCCACTTTCGAGTGGGACTTGCTGCCATTTTGTTTCGGTCATGAGAAATGGTGGTTTAATCGGAAAGGTATCCGACGGGCTGCACAGTTAGTCTGGTTGAAGTGTGTGAAGTACTGCAGTGGAAGTGGTCTCATACACTTGAGCCGGGTTAATTAGGGGTGGCCTGCCACAAGATTCTATACCAAATTTGAAAATTCACATAACACTTTTGGATATTATTACATTTTATCTAAGACATGTACAATTTGTTCATAGAACCTTAAATGAGGCCTAGGAAGTTTTTATCTATTGTCATTGTTTTAGATAAAATAGAACATGTTATCTTAAGTGTCAGTCCTTCAAATTTTTAAATGTCATCCGATCATTACTTTCCTTAATTTATAATAATTTGGTGTCTTTATGATTTGTAGGTGCGAGCGGGGCATCACCCGCGCGGCATCATGCTGCACCTACAAATATTTTTTTTTTATAGTGATGGTAGGTCCTCGTTTAATTTTAGTTCTTCCTAGTTGCTTGCTACCTATACAATCACTAGAACTCCCCACCTCCCTAATGATGTATCCCAGCAATCTCCCAAGCTAACTGACATAGTGACATGTATCAAGGTCACTTTCATTTATAAGGTCTCGCTACATCACTCCCTTTCCATTAAAATAACATTCTCCGTTGTACTTTGCATTTACTGATTTACCATAACAAACCTAAGTCAAACTTGTTCATGTTTCAGCCCAAATTCAAATTTAATAAATAAAACATATGCACAAGTTGGAAAATGATGCATGGTTGGATTGGATTTTATTTAATTTTTTTAATAAGCTTTAACTTGAACCAAATTAAAACTATATCTATTAATTCCTTTTTTTAGCTCAATATCTATTAATTCCTTTTTTTAGCTCAATATCTATTAACTCCTAAACCTAACCTGTGTGGAAAACCACCAAAGCCGAGCCCAAGCGCCTAGCCCATCTAAACTACCCCTCTAATCCACTGGACCGAACTGGAGGAAGCCGAATCTGGCCCATCTAACACAAGCGTGCGCGTGCTTTCCTCTGTTTTCTTGATGTCTCCTCTGTTTTCACCATTTGTTCTGTAAACTTCCATTAATTTCAAACAGATATGGCGAACTTTCTCAAAATGAGTTGAACAAGTTCGTGCGAAAGTCAGAGGAATGACATACAAATTCATAATTTCATTTGTTCTGCAGGCAAATAGACAAAAAAATGCAATCGAGAATAAGATGAATCTTGGGATGGAGAGGTGGTTCTGTAGTGGTGACGGGAGAGAGAGAGATGTGTGTTAGGTTGATCTCCAGCCAGTTGGCCCAAAGGCCAACTGGGCCCTTGACCCGTGTCCTGATCGGGGACGCCCAGCCCAATAGAAGGCTGGTGGGCCCCTGTCGCGCAGCGCCATATAATAGGAGGTGGGGGCTAGTGGCTAGGGTTACGAGGTTCGCTGCCGCCACTCCCCACCGTCCTGTCCCTAACCCGATCCGAGAGGGAGGCGCTGAAGCGGCGGAATGCACCACCGGTCGCCGCCATCAGAACCTCTACGGCGACACTGCACTGCTCCCTCTTCTCCAACACATCGTCGCTACACTGACATGCCCGGATCTCCTACAAGTCTCACGGTGTGCTCTCTCCCTCTCTCTCTGTTCATGAACAAGATGCATCCAATTGTGTGATTTTTCCCAAATCAAAGCAAGAACCCTATCGATCTGCTCCTAGTTGATCCTTGGGATCTAACAATGGTATCAGACGCCTCGATCTTGCGAGTAGATCGAGATGGGGAAAGAAATGAAATGAATTCGGTCTCGGATCGAATACACAGAAGAAAAAATTCGATTGCGAATCGAAGAAGAAAAGAAAGAGGAGAAATTCCACCTGCCGACTCGGGTCCGGGGGAGGAAGAAAAGGACCCTCACCGTCGTCGCTACCGACGCAGAGCCGCTCGACGGCGGCGCACTCCACAGAGGGAGTGCGCTCGCCGGCGAGGGGGCCAGCGCCGGCAACAGAAGCCGGGGGCAAGGAGCGGAGGCTCCAGGGCCGACCGGCCGATTTCCCTCGGTCACTCTCTCTGGATCTAAAGAAGTGGTCTGGGGGAGGGGATGAGAAGGCGCGGCGGCGTTAAGCTTCGCCGGCGAGAAGCCGGGTGCGCAAATGGAAAGAAGACTCATAAGAACAAAAAAAAAGGAAAGAAAAGCCTGCAAAGATGCTACTCTGTGTGTGGCCTGCATCTCGCTCGGCAGAGACACATCTCTCGCAGCCTTGCCGACGCAAAAAAAAAAAGTGAGCTGCTGGGCCTTGGGCCTTGCGGGCGCGCTCCAAAGGAGGCCAGGCCGAAAGGCCCTCTGGGCCGACTGCAGGGTGCGGCGCTGCTGGGCCCTCGGGGCCGCGCGCGCGCACAGGAAAACGACGGGCCGAGCAGGCTGCGATTGAGAGTCGGGCCGAAAGGGTCTCAGCGGGCCGAGCGCGTGCAAGCCGTGGGGCTGTAGGCCGCCAGCGCCGAGTGGGCCAAAAGTGGGCCAAAAGTGGGCCAAACGTGAGAAAGGTGACTGCGGCTGAAATCACGGAGTTTAAGTTTAAAGTTCAAATCTTCTCTATTAAATTCTGCATCAAAGTGACCAATTTTAGAGAGAAAGATAAAGCTAAAGTTTCTGCTGCAAAGTAAAGTTTTTATCCTCTGAATTAAGTTTAATTAGAGGAGTAGAAAGACATTTGTTTAAAGTTAAAATTATGGAATTGTTATTTTCTGACCAAAGTCGATGATAACAATATTATAATTATATAAGTGTTACATTTAAAGTTTAAGTCTCTGATATATTCTGAATCAAAGTGATCAATTGTCAGAGAATAGATAAAGATTAAGATATGCTCTTAAAGTAGAGCAATGCAAAGTTCATGTTTTCCGCTGCAATGATGATTATCTTCTTATTAAATTCAAACCAAAGGGAGAATTTAATTTGAGGAGCAAAGTTTTGAAGATAATTAAGTTTTTCATACGTTTTTTCCATTTCTGCCCAAAGGTGATGTGGAATTAATGTAAAGTTTCAATTCAAGAAATTCTCTTAAAATAGAGAAATGTTTAAAGTTTCAGTTTAAGAAATGCTCTTAAAGTAGAGTAATGTTTAAAGTTTCATACGTTATTTCCATTTCTGCCCAAAGGTGATGTGGAATTAATGTAAAGATAAAGTTTAAGAAAAGCTCTTAAAGTAGAGTAATGTTTAAAGTTTCTACGTTATTTCCATTTCTGCCCAAAGGTGATGTGGAATTAATGTAGAAGAACGATGTTTTATTCTATTTCTGCCCAAAGGTGATATAGAATAGAATACAAAGATTTCAAAGTTTAATGAGAATTGTTGGGTACTAGTGACTCACTGATAAAAGGCCTAAGGGCAAGTTTTGTATGAAAGAAGGCCATTGCATGAGAGGCTGTGTTCTCTGTAAAGAATGGCTTCAAAAGAAAAGAATTCTGGGATATTGATCCTTGAAAAGAGATAGATCATTGAGAGTCTTGAGAAATGTCTTGCATGTACTCTCTATGAAGAAGAATTTATTTTCAGGTTTCAGTCATGATGATATGAGATGTCATAAGTCATATGCATGTTTAATTTGACCCACGTAGATTAAGCGTGTGTGTTAAAAAGTATTCGGATTTATTTCTGAATTTGAGGATTGCATAGGCAGTCAAGAGAGCCATTTCTGGCAATTGTATCCCTTATAATAATTATAAGAAATTACCCGCATGGCGGGAAAAGTTTGAGAAAATACCCGCATGGCGGGGTAAAGTTGGAACAATGCTCGTGTCAGACAATTCTGCATGGCGGGAGAAGTTTGGCAAAGGACTTGTCCTGCATGGCGGGAGAAAGTTAGAGACGAACCTAAAGATAAGAATGACATGCGAGCGTGACTTGCAGAAGTACTAATGATAAAGGACTCTGTCGAGTTCTTAAAGTGAAATGAGGACAATGTACTCCCATATGAATTAAGAGATAAGTTTGTTTCGCATGACGTAATCATGTGGATGAAGTAAGTAATCAAAGTTCCTCATTCACAAGAGTTATGAATAGTTTTCGAATTGTGGCAGAAAAGTTCACGCCACATTTCGAGAGGGAGAAATAAAAGATAGACAAGAAACTCACTTACACTTCAGATAGGATACCCCTAAAGCAAAGAAATAGCTAAATTCCTAAACGGACTTTTTATGGTTCTGATGGGAAGATAGCGAAGTTAGCCGGTATTCATACTGGATAAGTTTTAGAGTTATTAAAGCGGTGCTTAAAGCGCCATATGAGAAAAGTTATAATTTAAGAATAAACCCAAATAAGAAAAGTTTAAAGAGGTATGAGAATACCTAAGTGATTCAAGAGAATCTGGGGGAGCATGGTATGAGAATACCTAAGTGATTCAAGAGAATCAGGGGGAGCATGATAGCGCGAGAGATTGATCTTGAAGAAAAGCGGGTGTGTGTAGTGAATGAGAATGTTGAACCTGCTCTGCAGGAAGAACAAATCATTGCACAAGAAACAGAACCACAGCAGATCCCAGTGCAAGAGGCACCAGCTGTGGAGGCCCTAAGAAGGTCTTAAAGGGCAAGAAAGCCAGCGATCCCTGATGATTATGAAGTTTATAATAGTGAAGAAATTCAAGTGCAGAATGATCCCGCAACTTATGAAGAAGTTATGAGAAGCGCTGAATCTCAAAAATGGCTTGAAGCCATGAAAGAAGAAATGAAGTCTATGAGTATCAACAGAGTTTGGGACTCAGTAGTAATTCCCAATGGAGCCAAAACAGTAGGCTGTAATGGGTCTACAAGTCGAAATGTGACTCCAAAGGGAATATGTAAAGATGTAAAGCGCGACTTGAATCGAAAGATCTTGCGCAAAGAGAATGTATAGTATACAGTGAGTGGCACATTATGATCTGAGTTACAGGAGATGAAAGAAAAGACTGCATTCCTCAGTGGGATTTATATGAGAATGTTTACATGGCTTAACCTAAGGGTTTTTGTCGTAAAAGTAAAAGTACATGAAGAAATCCTTTATGGACTAGAGTAAGTCTCTAGACAGAGAAATTTAAAGTTGAAGAGTCAATTAGAAAGTTTGGGTTGAAGAATATCAGAGAAAAATTGTAATTGTATAAAGTTATAAAATGGAAATTCATTTTCTAATCCTGTATATGTAGATGACATCTTACTTGCTAGTAGTGATGTCAGTCTATTGCAGAAGAAGAAGAAGTTCTTGTTCTCATAGTTTAAAACAGAATGTTCTCGGTGAAATGTCTATCGTTGCAAGAGTTGAAATTCACTGAGATAGAAGAAAGGGATATTAGGATTATCGCAAAGGCATGCTTAGGAAAGTTCCTAAAGAAATAAAGTGTGCATGCGAGAAAACCTAGGCCTGTCCTTAAAGTCAAGGGTAATGGTTTTGGGAACTTTAGTGTTCCAAAGAATGAATAAGGAATGGTTATGGAATTATAGTGTTCCAAGAACCAACAAGGAGAAGATTAAAGGAATATGGTACCATTTGCTTCTGCTGTTGGAAGCTTAATGAATGCAAAAGATGTAAAAGATGAACATTACCTTGACATAATTCAAGTATCCGGGTTGTTTTTGGCAATGTCCAGTCCAGATATAGATCACTGGAATGGAGTTAAGTACATCGGCCTCATGCTAAATTGAGAAAAAAATTACCAGTGCTCTCAAAAGGTTGTGAGTACAGGGAAGAACTTGTGAATGTTAAGTTAAGAAAGAAATAGCCAGTGCTCTCAAAAGATTGTCAGTACATGGGTAGAACTTGTAAAATGTGTAGCGAAATCCACAATTGTCGCTGACTTTCACATTTGAGGTTTTTGTGTGGAAAATCTCCAAAGAATGGAACTATTATCATCAATGTGATGTAAAAATATGGTATAGCATGATATGAGGCTGAGGGACAGGCAAAATAGTTGAGAAAACCTCTGCCCGGAGTTGATAGTGGTTGACAACAGCAACAACCATCTAAATGTTTTACTCCTATGACAACGAGTCAAGTGTGGTGCCAAACACATTGACAGAAAGTCATACGTTGTAAAGGAGAAAGTCCGGAATCATGTTGAAAAGCAACAATCAAGTACTTAAGGATCCGTCTATCAAAGGCTTACCACCCAGTGTGTGCAGAGGACACACGGTCGACATGGGTTCATGGTATAGCCTATGACTTCTGGACTATAAAGGGCCCAAAGTTATGATCCTTCAAAATGGATAAGTATATTGTGGCTGGTTAATCTGATTGAAATGACAATTATGATGACCCATGCTCGATGTGCTTGTTTGTGATGAAGTGGATGCTAAGCGAAGAGCTAAAGTGTAAGAAAACTTAAGTTGAGATCAAGGGGGAGAATGTTAGGTTGATCTCCAGCCAGTTGGCCTTGGGCCAACTGGGCCCTTGACCCGCATCCTGATCGGGGACGCCCAGCCCAATAGAAGGCTGGTGGGCCCCTGTCGCGCAGCGCCATATAATAGGAGGTGAGGGCTAGTGGCTAGGGTTACGAGGTTCGCTGCCGCCACTCCCCACCGTCCTGTCCCTAACCCGATCCGAGAGGGAGGCGCTGAAGCGGCGGAATGCACCACCGGTCGCCGCCATCAGAACCTCTACGGCGACACTGCACTGCTCCCTCTTCTCCAACACATCGTCGCTACACTGACATGCCCGGATCTCCTACAAGTCTCACGGTGTGCTCTCTCCCTCTCTCTCTCTCTGTTCATGAACAAGATGCATCCAATTGTGTGATTTTTCCCAAATCAAAGCAAGAACCCTATCGATCTGCTCCTAGTTGATCCTTGGGATCTAACAATATGTTCATCTATCAGGAGAGAGAGGCTGCATGTGAGTTAATTTAGGATCCAATGTAACACATGCAAGTGCAAGTGAAGGATCAAAATATTAAGCCTAGTGATTGTAAGAATTTTCTTCAATTCCTTTCGCGAGAACAACTAATTCAATGCAACCTTGCGTTATATTCAGCAGGACGCATAAGCGCTATTCCGTAGTATTACAGATATACACTACTCAGAACTATTCCGATTCAAGGGAATCTGAAAGCCTATAACTATACATGTCACTCACAGTGTTGACCGGGTGAACGACATTCCTGTACATTGTGTCATTACCTAACATAGTAACAGGACCTTGCCTTGCGCTTCCTATAGTGTGCACACCACTTTATCATCTTTGCATCACAAGTTTCTCATCAGCAGTCCACTTTTCAGGTACAAAGGATATCCATCCCAATGGAAGAAGTGCTGCCAAACTTTGCAGCAAAATACCCAAAGGTAAGTTTGAGTAGTCCACAGAAGACACCCCAATCAGAGTGGACAATCCAACGCCAAATACTCCACTTACTATTGCTGAAAACACCAATCCAGATGTGAAGAATGCGAACAGAGAACCTTCGCAGCCAGCTGGACAGAGACTTGACAGCAAAACAGAGAACGGCAGGACCTTGAACTGAGCAATTGCTTCAGCAAGAGCTGAGAAACAAAGCACATGGATCTCATTTGGTATCCCTAGCATAAGGTTTATTTGTTTCACGAGGACAAAATCCGACAGAACTGCCACAGCATATAGCATCTGAACTCCAGCGATGAGGTGCCTCAAAGGCATTCTTTTAAGATATCGATTGTAGAGGACAGTTAGAGATAGAACCATGACTTGTCCAACGACTTTTGATAGACCGATTATTGATGGGTCAAGCTTCAGATACTGCGTCTGAAAGCAGAACATCGTTCCAGAAAGGATAGGCACCACAGCAAACGATGTCATGATCCATGTAAGAGGGTAGAAGATCCTTTCCTCACTAATTGCCATCATCAAGTTTGAGAATTGCTTTCGAAGATTGACTGCCAATGCGCTTCTGACAGCACGACTTCTACTGTTTCGTGGAGTACTTGGCAATGTCTCTTTTGTACCGAGGGACAGTGCTAGCTGGAAACCAAGAAGAACTGAGAATGCCGTAAACATGATCTTTGGTTCCTGTGTTTTCAGCAGAACATAACCGCCAGACAAGTTCCCTAGCAGGGCTCCTGCAGCCAGGGCTATGAACGCATATGACTGTAGCACACCAGCCTTCTGAGTTCTACTGAATTCCGTGACAACAGCATCACTTACAACTTCTGTGACAGATGCTCCAAGATTCCCAATGAGAATGCAGGCCATTTGAGTTGGAAATGTATCCCCTGTCACTGGAATGATCGCAAGTGTTCCCCAAGCAATAAGCTGCAGTAATGCTGCAAGTATCCAATGTTAGTTCAAGTTAATGGAGTAATATATCGCTTTGACATTCAATCACTTGAATAATACGAACTACAGAATCAACAAAACATCGTGAAACCATTCCCTAAATATTTTTTTCTATTATTATGATTACCACTGAATGACTTTGTCAGCGTGTCCTGATTATACTAACATGATTAATGTTTTTGGTTGGAGAGCTCCTAAATTAGCTTGCTTCCACTTTGCTAATACAGGCATATATTAGTTGTACCACTCATTAATTTCTCAAAATAATAGGGAGAAGAATAAAACAAATGAAGGACATGTCCAGAAAGTATAAAAAGTATGAGCAAAAAATGTAACAGTATTACACTTGAATTCTCATATGTCCTGGGAGATGCATCTCAAGAAGCTGTCGATATCATAGCATGCAAAGGACCGTATTGTGAATGCGATCTACAAATGCCAAATAAGTTGGGTAGCGATGATGGGACAGCCTAGGTAAATCTAACATTAGTAGCTTTCAGTGGTTTGTGGTCCTGACGATACGGTGCCACCTGCATTTTCTCATAGGCACCACAGAATAAGGGGGGCATTATGAGAACACTTGCTTATCAAAGCTCAAATTGTGTGACTACTGACTAGTAGTGCAAGTAAACCGCACGTCTCTGCATGAAGACTCAGGCACCACAGAATAAGGGTAACAAGTTGGATTAACCAACAGGGCAAGGCTTGAAATGTGTGACTAGCAACAAAACCGAAGAACGCATCAGGAAGGAAAGTGTACTGCCTGATCCCAAGGGTGCACATATCCCTTTCTAAGACGCATCTTTTACTGAATAGGAGCAACAACAAGTAAAGGTTCTCCGCATGATACCATTGCCAACAGAATAAGGCACCCATGCTTATGTACTAAACACAAAAGTGTATTGAACAGCAGTAGTTTGCAAGTGTTTTTTTCATGCTTTTCGTCAGATAATCAGATGGTTACAACCACAGCCACACTGTAATGAGAAATTGATGGCAGTTATCGAGCCCCATTGACCAGGGCATTTCCAATTGCAAAAAGAGACGTCAAAATAGCAGTCCCTTTCAATGTGCTCAGCGGCTCAGATTTTTTTCATAGCTAATTGTTTAAATTTCATTCTTACTTTCTCATGGCATATCGAAGGGACATTGGATTATGACATAGGATGGTGATACAAGGAAAGCAACTGTATTTGCTCCTGCGACACTGAGTTAATTTCGAGCATGGACAATTGCAAATTCCTTTTTTGCCAATTGCAATCTTATGCAGATAATAATCCCAGTGGATTCATAGAAAACTCGAAAGAATGATCAATGAACACAAATTCAGAAGAACGCATCATTATTTAGCATAAAAGATTGCAGAATTATCAGCAAGGCTCCCACACTGCTGGAGCCGCAACAGCATACTACTGAGGAAAGAAAAATTGAGTAAATCGAAATGAACGGCGGAATGGGGAGAAGAAAGGCGGATCGGCTGTGCCGTACCTCCAATGGAGATGTAGGGGAGGCGGTGCGCGCGGCCGATGTACACGGCGTCGGAGAGAACCCCGAAGAGCGGCTTGGCGACAAGCGGGAGGGTCCCGGCGTTCTGCACGAGCTGCAGCGCGGCGGGGCTGAGGCCGAGGCCGCGCGCGAGGTGGAAGTTGAGCGCCAGCCACGGGAAGCAGCGGAACCCCTGCACCCAGTAGCCGACCCCGCACACCCACCACACCCGCCGCATCTCCCGCAGCCGCCCGCGCCTCTCCGCCGCGGGCGTCGGGCGCGTCGGCGCCGGCACCGCGGCCGGGGCCGGGGACGGGGAGGGCGCCGGCGCGGTCTCGGGCGGCTTCAGGGCTGGCGCGGCGGGCGCGGCGTCGTGGAGATTGGCGACCCGGCGCCTCTGCCGCCGCTCCTCGGGCGTCGTCGGCGTCCGGAGGCATAGCGTGACGCCGAGGCCGCGCGGGGTTCTGGAGGAGGTGGTGGCCGCGGCGGCGGGGGCGTGCCGCGCCGGCCACGGGAGGTGGTGGGGGTGCGGCGCGCACGGCGAGAGGCAGAGCATTCTGCTGGCTCCCGTGGTCCGGGCGTGGCGGAGGCGGGGATGCGGAGCGGAGGCGAGGAGCGCGGAGGTTAAGGTGGTGGTGGTGGAGCGGCCGGGCTCTGGAGGAGGGGAGTGGAAGGCGCGGGGGCGGGGCGGGGCGGGAGAGGCGGAGACACTTCTGGAAGCCGGGAACGGCCGCGCTGCTTCGGTGGCTTTCGTCGTTGCCTCTTGGGTGACTGCTGACCGCGCAGCCTGCGGTGGTGGTAACCTCTAACCTGGGGAGCTTGGCGTCACTCTCTCCGCACTGCGATTACTACTAGCTTTGGCTTGGAACATTTGGGAACCATGAGTTGGAGGCGCGACGAGCCCGGGTTTCCGCCGCTGGCTAGCAAGGCAATCTCTGGTGAAGTGACTTGATGATTTCTATGGTATTAATTAAGGGAACATATCAGGTGTAAACCAAGCCTTCCGTATAAACCGTGCAAACCAACTGGAAGGGGGCATATCAGGTGCAAACCAAGCCCTCCGTACAAACCGTGCAAACCAACTGGAAGGGGAGAGTGGGAGGGGGGATTTGCAAAAGTTTAGATTAGAGGCGGGCGGTTTAGTGTAAAATTACTCAACCCCACTTTTGCAAATCCCCCCTCCCACTCTCCCCTTCCAGTTGGTTTGCACGGAGGGGTTGGTTTGTACCTGATATGTTCCCATTAATTAATGTACCGTGAAGGCAAAAAGATGACGCGGCTTTAGAATTAAAGAGTAAAGAGAAGAAAGAGAAAAAACCAACTCTTATAGTATAAGAAACCACTTCTACACTATAACCAAAAAGAAAAAAATGAGATTGAGAGAGAGGAGGGGAGAGAAAAAAAATCATTGGAGGGATAACTTACTTTGAAGAAACCATGCAATAGAAAAATAATTTCATGTTTAATGCCTATAAGACATGGCAAGCACAGAAACTATATGGTAGTGTTTGGGTTGGAAGATGATCTAAGAGGGGGAGGTCATTCGATGCAAAATGGCATTCACATTGAAAAATCTTAAACACGAGTTTGAATTGTATTTTTTTTTAGAATTTGAATGGCAAACCACGGACTTTGTGAGAAAGTTAATAGCTTACCATTCTAGTTTATTTCCGTGTAAAATAAAGAGGGGTTGATTTGGGCCAACCAACTTATGCCGACAGCATCATCAAAATTGGATTTGATCTAGCTGGTTAAGTGGTGATCATCTTGGTGTCTCCCTGACCACCGCATTCTGACACAGGGAAGCAGTCTCATAGAGATCAAGGCACTGTCGAGCACTAAATGAACGGTTTGTCGAATAGGTATCGTTGTCTCCCCATTTCGCCTCCTATTCCGAAGCATCCATAGCGACCACATACCAAAAATATTGATCCTCCTCGATGGCGCTAGAAGTAGTAGGAAGAGGTCACATGCCCCCCTCCCTCCATTATCAAAATTGATAGCTAGTCCTGAAATTGTTCGATTTTTTATTCTCACTTTACGGTGAGTTGGTTCTCTCCTAATTTTGAATCCACCTCTGCCATAAATTTTGCACGCCAGATTTACCATCGTATATATAACAACATTATTCTGCTCATATAGGCGCTTCCGAGCATTATCATCAATAACCATGCTACCCACATCCCTCAATGCACTAGAGTGAGAGATGGGCATTGCGGGTATGTTTGGTTGCAACCCTGGACCTCTTGCCTAGGTAAAAACGCTGCATGTAAGGATGGATTCGGATCGGATACGCATGGAATCGAATCCGGATATCACCTTTTACCATATTTTAATTCGAATATGAATCTTGTCGGATATGAATATGGATGTGAATGTTGTCCATTCTTGTCGGATACGAATACAAAACGGATACATCGAATATGGATTCACATTCGGATAGATGGCCTCATCACGTGTTCATTCTTCACGGATACGGATAATATCGGATATTCCACATTTTATTCGAATACGAATATGGATTCGAAGAGAGAAAATTGATGAAAAGCGAATTCGGATATTTTCATTTAACATCTATATTAAAATCGAATACGAATACGGATATCCATATTAACGTTTTAGTCGAATACGAATACGGATAATTCGGATGTCTCAACATCCGAATCCATCCCTAGCTGCATGTAAGTTGCATGTGCACACGCTGGATTTTGCCTGGCAACTGGAGTAAAAAATCGTTTGGTTGAAGCCTACTGCCTGAGAGGAAGAAAAAGCAGCCAAGTGCATTAAGGGTCTGTTTGCTTGAGACCCTGGTCCCTGGCCAAGCTGTTTGGCCCAGGCAGCCCTCCCAGACGTCCGATTTTGGACGCTTGGGGCTATGATTGCTGCCTGGTCGGCGAGCTGCTCGATCCAAACAGCCCCTAGAGAGGAATTTCCTCAGGTAGCTACATCTCGGAGCCATGCAACTATATTTTTGAGCGCCTGGGTATAGACCTGCTGTTTGGACTGGCAAGAAGTCAGGATCCCAACCAAATATGTTATAGGCAGGTCTCAGGGTTATTTTAGGCCAGACAATTTTTCACCAGGACTTCATCCAAACACGCCCTGCCGTCACGGGTATATTATTTTGTTCGTAGGGCCACTTTCCGAGCATTATTGCCAATAACCCTACCTGTGCTAGAGTGAGGGACGGGCATTGTTCTGCCGCCCGCCACGGGTTTGGCTGCTCTCGTGCTGTACGTGTGGAAGGCAGAACGGAGTAAAACGGGACGGAACAGCTGGACAACGGAGGTTTCTTCTTGTTTCTTCGGCCCAGTGGCGGTTGCTTTCTTGCGCCCGCACCAGTGAACCAACCAACACGCAGCCAATGAGAGAGCGAGCACGAGCTCTGCTCGGCCCGGGAGGCGCGGGGGTGGGCGGTGGGCCAGTGCCGACGCAGACAGCGGGGGCGGAACCGGATCTGGCTGGGCCGGCATGCGTTGTGCGCCGCGAGAAGGATCCGGGCCCCTTTGGCCGCACTAGTAGCACAGTCCGTCGCTGGTCCTTTTCCGTTTCCTTTGGCCACTGGGCCCCACATGGCCACATGTCAGGTGACGAGCCGCGCGGGAGGGCGCGGACGGAGACGGCCGGCGGGTGGCAAAGCGATGATGAAATGGTAAAAAATGTTGGGAAATAATTTACAGACAAGTAAATGTATGTGACTTGGCGTAGCCACAAGCTCGGAGTTACTCCTATGCGACAGGATTGTACAAATAGCTTTAATAGCAGTGACGAAAATCGAATACGTGATCTTAAATTTAGAAGGTTGCTTCAAAACGAATTTCATATCCTCCTGACAGTTTCAAATTTTAACGTAAATTTGCGTCGTAATGCACTACTCCAGCTAGGATTACACAATGGGTCTTAAGGATTCAAAAGTAAATCGAATGATGCGTCCTTTTGCGATCAGGACAACAAATCTATTGTTCAACCACTGGTACGACTTGGTACCAACCATAACCATGCGTGGTTGTGACAATAGAAGTGATGATGTAAGGTCGATGTCAACTCGACATCGACGCACTCACACTAAATGCTATTAGTATGCCTTAGCGCGGCTGGAAATTGACATCTCATGATTTTTTTCCATCACAAAATCTTAGACCCTAGTCAATGGGGGAAAGGAATTAGAGGAGCGTGAAGATGGATTTTCTTTTCCATCGCCTACTGCAGGACAGCAGGAGAGGTGGCTGATGAACTCCATCAGATTTAGATGTGTCATTATGGGTCCGCAGCGTTGGCTGTCGTAGCATATCCAAGGTTTGGAGCCCCTTGCCATGGTGGTGGACAACCCTAGGCATGGTGGCTCTGGCACCTTCAGGCGACACGTGTCTGTGATACCGTGGAAGAGAGGACATGTACGAACTTGAGTGCAATCTTATTTTTCTATAGGGTCTTCTTTGTAAGATGGGGTTGTGTTGTGCTGATATTTTAATATAATCCCTCCTTCCGCAAAAAAGAAAAAAAATTCCATACATATGGTATAAACATTATCTTATCTGCATTGGCTCGTCAGCTTCAGAAAGAATGAAAATTTATATTACGGAGTTGTTTGTTTTGGTAAACATCATGTCAAATATTATGTTTGTGGCAGGACTATGTATGGAAAGTTTTTCTGTATAATAACCCTTTTTATGCTAGTGCAAACTTCATCTAAAATAGATCAATTCACTTTTGGCCATAATTCAGAACTCCACTGGTATTAACTAATTAACCGTTCAAATTCCAGCCGTGCATTCACGCATGTCCACAATTTTAACTGTTGCTAGCCAAATCTCACGGCTCTGCAGCTGGGGCAGGCAACAGCCGCAGCACCATGCAATGCGGTGCGCAGTCGCCCGGGCTTTTGGCCGCTTTGGAGGTGTCGCCCGGGCGTTCGCGAGGAGAAGACGGGACCGGACACGGAGGCGTTTCTTCTCGGTCGTTTCTGTGGCCCGTCGCGATCCCGGCCAATTTCTTGCTGTGGGTCCAGGCGACGGCAACGGCGGAACCGTTCCGTTCCGTCGCTGCTGGCTGGTACCCCACACGTGTGAGGTGATTGGAGGAGGCCAAGGACCGAGCTGCGCGGCACCGTCGGCTGTTTTTGGCAGCACGCGGGGTGGGTCCCGGAGTGGCAAGGGAGGGAGTGGTGCTTTAAAAATGTTAAAAAAAACAAGTAAACACATAGTATATTCTGAATCCAAGTGTGAGACTCGACAAATGCCTTTAAGAACCGTGAATATCAAACGTATGTGCAAGGTCCATTGTAACGGATTCGAGAGAGATGTGGAGGTAGATAAGAGATCACCTTTTCTTGCCTGTATTTTCTCTTGTGCCTGTTGGAACAAATTGTCAATCTCCTGGACTGAGAACATTCCCCGTGGGATCTTGACGGCACGGCAATCATCGCAAATGATTTTTTTCATGTAAATGTTTATCATTGCAGCATGGAAGGTTTGAAAAGATACGAAATGGTCAAGCTAGCTTGATGCTCTGGACTATGAAGTTCAAGGAGCAACTTCACCTACAGCTTCTTTGAATTAACGAGGACCTTAGCCCCCCAGTGTGTAAGGATAATGGCCCCATGTGCCATTATATTGTGATTTTGGTGATTGAATGACAATATAGTCATTGGGACTAATAAGTTTATTTAGTGCTATTCATAGGAGTTTAGGTCCCAATGATGATTACAAGTTATTGCATCCAAATCAAGAAAGAAATTATTGAGGCCGGGTCAAAGAGAGGGACGAATTGGACTTGACCCATTATTCATCATAAGATCAAATGTGAGGGTTTTCTATACAATCTTGTAGAGAATTTAACAAGCTTTCCATAATGTCCAAGATCATCTAAATTGGAGTCCGGAACAGAAAGTTATGGGCAAAATACGAAGACTCTGATTTCTACACGGAGGAAGATCCGCCGATAATAGCGCCGTATGTTACGGCGTATGTTCTGGCGTGCACACTTGCTCAAAATGGATGGTTGATATCAGAATCCTGTAGAGAATTTCATAAGCTTTCGATGAAGTACAAGATCATCCAAATCGGAGTTCGTAGCAAATAGTTATGGCCAAAATATGAAGATCTTGTTTTCTGCACGGGAAAATATACGCCGATGAGCGCCGTATGGTACGGCATACACAACGGCGTGAAGATTTGCTCAAAATGGATGGTTGATAGCAGAATCCTATAGAGAATTTCATAAGCTTTCCATCAAGTACAAGATCATCCAAATCGAAGTTCGGAGCAGAAAGTTATGGCCAAGAGAAGATGACCGAATTTTCTATACGGCGTATTGTACGCCGTTCACGGAGGAATATACGCCGTGTAGAACTATAGAGCTCCAAGAAGCATCGTCTCTGCACAAAAGGTACGGCAAAATGTATGCCATTCACGGAGGAATATACGCCGTTAACAGTTTTCAGGTATCTGAGGAAAACAAAGGTACGGCGTATTATCCGGTGTTACTGTTTGCATGAACGGCGGAATATACAGCGTATTTGACCGTTGAAAAAGTGAAAATGACCGTTGGAAAAGCTATACGGCGTATAGTACGCCGATGGGGGTTTGGGGCACGGCGGAATATACGGCGTTCACAGGTTTTGAGCAACGGCTAGTCCAACCCTTTGGGCTATATATACCACCCCCATTCGGCCATTTCAAGGTGCTGGAGTCCAGAGAAGTTCATCTACACCTACAAGACATCCAAGCCACCATTTGTGCTATATAGATCATCCATAGTGAGTGAGAGAGCTAGGATAGCCCTAGTGAGTGAGTTGCAAGGTGTTGAGCCTTGTGTTTGGTTCTAGAGTGAGCCACCTCTTGTAATCTTGGTGTGCCGGCCCCTTGGAGTCTTGAAGACTCGCCGGCAAGTCTTCGACCCTCCGGCTTGGTGTGGAGAGGCGACGACAACTTTGTGCGGGGGAAGAGGAGACCCCTTCCTTGGTGGAGAAGCTCCGTAGTGGAGACGGCGTCAAGATCTCCGGGAGAGTAGGTTGATGAGAGCAAGGTCTTGGTGACTTGCTCATCATCCTTCTTGAGGAGCCTTTGTGGCGAGCTCAAGGCCTTGACCGGGAAGAAGACTTCGCGACCGGAAGCATATCCTTTGTGGAGCTCCAACGTGGAGTAGGCGTAAGCCGAACTACGGAATAAATCTTCGTGTCAAGTTTGCATCCTTCTAACCCTTTAAGCTTCCGCATTTCATACTTGCAATTTGTGTGCCTTTACCTTTCTAGAGTAGTATCTTGATAGGATTGGCTCTAGGTTGCAAAACTCTTTGGGTGGGTGCAAACACTAGAAGAAAACCTTAGTTGCACATCTAGATATCTTGTCTTAGTTTCATATTGTGCAATTAGAAGGCATGTGGTAGGTTAAGTTTTTAGAAAGCCTAATTCACCCCCTCCCCCTCTTAGGCTATCACGAGCATCGATTCCTTTCAAGTGGTATCAGAGCCGGGACTCACATCTTTCACAAGTAACGCCCATTCAATTGGCAATTTGTGAAACCGGCTCATTTGAATCGGTTAGGCTTCACCGCCTAGTGAGTTAGCTCGTTGGGGAGAGGATGGATCTCTTAGGAATGCCTCCACGTTTCGATGGCACGGAGTTTTAAAGATGGAAAGTGCTCATGGAAGCTTTCCTTCAAGCAAAGGGGCTTGATGTTTGGCGTGTGACTAATGAGGGCAAGAAAGGTGACTCCAAAGGTGAAAAGCAACATGATTCTACTGCTAGGAGTATTTTATTGTCCTCTCTTAGTAATGATATTTTCAATCGTGTATTCGCATGCAAAAATGCTCATGAGTTGTGGACGACTATTCTTGAGAACCATGAAGGCACAAAGGATGTGGCAAATAAAAAATATCATGTTCTCAAGGATAAGCTAAACAACTTTAAGCAATTTGAGCATGAGGATGTACAAGAAATGTACTCACACCTAACCATGCTTGTGAATGAGATAAATTCTTTAGGTGTCAACGACATTGATGACATGGGTATCATTCGGTTGATCCTACATAGCCTTCGCAAGCCGGACTATGATGTGGTAATAGCCATTCTCTACGAGAAAGATCTCATCAAGTGCACACCAAATCAAGTCCGCAACAAGTTGATGGCTTTTGAGCTAAGAAATGGAATCAAGCCAAAGCCAAGATCTTCTTCACCTACTCCAAGCATTGCTCTTGCGAGCAACCAAGAGAAGAAGAAGAGCAAGAAGAAGGAGGAGAGCTCAAGTGAAGAAAAAGAAGAAGCCTCCTCAAGTGATGGTGATGGTGAAGAGATGTCCCCCGAGCTCCAAAGACAAGTCAAGAAGTTGGTCAAGAGCATGGAGAAGATCAACTCGATGGGGTACATGGTCCACATCAAGGATGGGAAGCATCATCAACACATGATGATCAAAAGATCAAGTATGAGAAGAAGAGGAAGGAGAAAAAGGAGAAGGAGCCCAAGCACAAAGCCTTCACCACATTCGGAGAATGGGTGAGTGATGATACTCTCAACAACAAGAGCTCCTCTCCCTCATCACACTTATGCCTCATGGCCAAAGGTATGGAAAGCGATGTAAGTGATGACTCCGATTCCGATTCCGATTCCGATGATGAATCCCCCGCTAAGCTTCTCACTTTGATTCATGAACAACAAAAAGGCCTTAAGAAATTAACCAAAGATAATAAAGCTCTCCATGATCTTAATGCACTCCTTGTTTCAAATTTTGATAATTTATTAGGCAAATATCAATTACTTAGCAAGGAGCATGAAGAACTCAAAGTTGAGAGCATTAACAATCAATCTAAGGACTCTTTATTAAACTTGGAGCAATCTATTCCTTGTAATATTTATATCTCCAAGGTTGATGCCTCTACTTCTTGCATTGATTTAATTGATGAATCTTACTCACCCCCTTGCAATGAGAAATGCTTTGAGAAAATTGTTGTAGAAACTCTAGATGATCTCATTGCCAAGGAGAATGAAGAGCTCAAACAAGAATTGGAGAGCCTTAGGCAAAGCTTGGCAAACTTGAAGGGCAAGAGCATTGGGAGCAATGTCCAACCTTCTCAAGATAACCGTAATAACATGGTGAACAAGCTTGAGAAGGGAGCAACCGTGACTTGCCTCAAGTGCTATGAAGAGGGCCACAAGTTCTATCAATGCCCAATTGTCAAGTCCACGCCCAAGAGTAAGAAGAAGAAGGCCAAAACAATCATCAAGAGCTCCCTCATCTACACCAAGCCCAACCGCAAGAACAAGGTAAAATCCAACACCTATGTCCTTAAAAAGAATGCTAATGGCAAGGTTGTTGCTAGTACGGTTGGGAAGCCCAAGATGAAGGAATGGGGATGGAACAAACCCATTTGGGTGCCCAAGGAAGTCATCACCAATATGAAGGGGCCCCAAAAGGTTTGGGTTCCAAAGGATACTTGAAGCCCAAGGATCGGCTTTGGGGGATTTGGAGGTTTGGCTCACAAGAAGAGGAGAAAGATCAAATCAAGTAACCAAGCTTGCAAGATTGGACATCATTTGCCCAAATCCCCACACTAAGGTAAATAAGGTGATGGTAATGTAATTCAAATTCTTTGCCTATTTACCTTGCTAGATTTGCATATGCTACCTTTCATATCTCTTGCTTTCATATGTGGTATCTCATGCAATATCTAGTGTAATTATCATATGGTGAGTTGCTTGTGTCATGCACTCTAACCCATGAGCAACTTACATGGTTTGTAAAGGTGTGTAGGTTTTCTACACTTGGTTACTCTCATGGTACATTAGCTTCATAAGGTATGAATTTAGTACCATGACCACAAGCTATAAGCTTATCTTCCCATTTGTTGTTTAAAACAATGTGCATACACTTGATAGTGATTCAAACACTAAATGCACACATTTAGGGGGAGCTTAGCTTACGGATTGTGATTTTGGAGACTAACTTGTCTATCAATCTTATTCTTATTGTCTCCTTATGACCGTGCATATCATACATAGAGAATGTGCTTCACTCACAATGTGATCTTACAACTCTATATGTATGATTATAGAAATTTTGGTGTTTTCATGCATTGAGTCATGTCCTATCGAGTTTATGATCTTCATATCTAAACTCATAGGCTATGTGCTCATACATTTCCAATTGGTTAAGTATCACACTTGTTCTCCCTTGTCATCTATTTTCAAGTGATACTTGACTAACTCTCTAGGCTACTAATTCCCTCCATGAGCTATGATGCTTTTGATAGGTCCTTTTAGGTGATTTGATTCCAAAGGGGGAGAAGTTTGGATCAAAGCAAGCTTAATGTACAAGACCTCTTGAGATAGGGGAGAAGCCATGAGAAATGGGGAGAATACATGTAGGGGGAAAAGTCATGGAGAAGATGTTGGACTTAGGGGGAGGCCACACCCATGGTGCTACTTCAAATTAATCAATGAGAAAGATGGCAAGCATCCAAGCAAGTGTAAGTTCTTCAACTTAGTCAATTTTCGTAAAATACTTGTTTGCTTTGATTGTGTTGTCATCAATCACCAAAAAGGGAGAGATTGTAAGGATAATGGCCCCATGTGCCATTATATTGTGATTTTGGTGATTGAATGACAACATAGTCATTGGGACTAATAAGTTTATTTAGTGCTACTCATAGGAGTTTAGATCCCAATGATGATTACAAGTTATTGCATCCACATCAAGAAAGAAATTATTGAGGTCGGGTCAAAGAGAGGGATGAATTGGACTTGACCCATTATTCATCATAAGATCAAATGTGAGGGTTTTCTATACAATCTTGTAGAGAATTTAACAAGCTTTCCATAATGTCCAAGATCATCTAAATCGGAGTCCGGAACAGAAAGTTATGGGCAAAATACGAAGACTCTGATTTCTACACGGAGGAAGATCCGCCGATAATAGCGCTGTATGTTACGGTGTATGTTCCGGCATGCACACTTGCTCAAAATGGATGGTTGATAGCATAATCCTGTAGAGAATTTCATAAGTTTTCCATGAAGTACAAGATCATCCAAATCGGAGTTCGTAGCAAATAGTTATGGCCAAAATATGAAGATCTTGTTTTCTGCACGGGAAAATATACGCCGATGAGCGCCGTATGGTTCGGCGTACACAACGGCATGAAGATTTGCTCAAAATGGATGGTTGATAGCAGAATCCTATAGAGAATTTCATAAGCTTTCCATCAAGTACAAGATCATCCAAATCGAAGTTCGGAGCAGAAAGTTATGGCCAAGAGAAGATGACCGAATTTTCTATACGGCGTATTGTACGCCGTTCATGGAGGAATATACGCCGTGTAGAACTACAGAGCTCCAAGAAACATCGTCTCTGCACAAAAGATACGGCGAAATGTACGCCATTCACGGAGAAATATACGCCGTTCACAGTTTTCAGGTATCTGAGGAAAACAAAGGTACGGATTATTATCCGGTGTTACTATTTGCATGAACGGCGGAATATACAACGTATTTGACCGTTGGAAAAGTGAAAATGACCGTTGGAAAAGCTATACAGCGTATAGTACGCCGATGGGGGTTTGGGGCACGGCGGAATATACGGCGTTCACAGTTTTTGAGCAACGGCTAGTCCAACCCTTTGGGCTATATATACCACCCCCATTCGGCCATTTCAAGGTGCTGGAGTCCAGAGAAGTTCATCTACACCTACAAGACATCCAAGCCACCATTTGTGCTATATAGATCATCCATAGTGAGTGAGAGAGCTAGGGTAGCCCTAGTGAGTGAGTTGCAAGGTGTTGAGCCTTGTGTTTGGTTCTAGAGTGAGCCACCTTTTGTAATCTTGGTGTGCCGGCCCCTTGGAGTCTTGAAGACTCGCCGGCAAGTCTTCGACCCTCCGGCTTGATGTGGAGAGACGACGACATCTTTGTGCGGGGGAAGAGGAGACCCCTTCCTTGGTGGAGAAGCTCCGTAGTGGAGACGGCGTCAAGATCTCTGGGAGAGTAGGTTGATGAGAGCAAGGTCTTGGTGACTTGCTCATCATCCTTCTT
>CM014271.1:61470340-61508030 GCA_004135705.1 Alloteropsis semialata | reverse complement strand
CAAAGCTGCTGTGATCGTGCCAAATGCAGGAGCGAACGAAGGCAAGATTTATGGACCGGTGCTGCCGCAAGCGCCAGAGGTTGATTGTGAAGAGTTCGTAGATGTCCTGGATCCCATGCATGTGCCTGGCAGAGGGGCCCCTAAGAAAAAGTTCAGGACAAGTTCAGATAAGACTAGATCTAAGACGAAATGTTCCCTGTGTAAGGGCCTGGGTCACAATCGGCGAACATGCCACTTGAGACCAGAGGTAGTTCTCAGTAATGTTCATCAAAGCTGTCAACTGGCCATGTGTGAGGCATGTGTAGTTATGACTAATGTTAATCTTCATTTGTAGGAAACAAAGCTCCCTGAAGATGTGCTAGATTTATGATTTACCAAGGATCTGATTGCAGCTACAGAATGTTTATAGAAGGTGCAAATTTACATATTCTTTCGCTGGCAAACTCCTCATTACGATGACTAAATTATTCTTTCTTTTCCTTCTTTTACAGAACTTGGTCTATTAGCATGATCCATCTTCTTCATGCGCTAGCTCGTTTCATTGTTCTTATCCCATTTTGTTAGCACAGTCAGTAGACTTAGTTATGGGTGTATCTCGATTCTCGAGACACCTTCCTTGGTAGAATTGTGACCCTAAGTATTACCCTGATATGAAGCGCCGGTATGCGTTTCTGAATACATTTTTGTCTCCCCTAAACTTCTTGAATTCTCTGTGTCCAATTTGTTGCAGTGGAATGTGCGGCAACATCACGTCTTACTGCACTCACAGGTCCGACCGGTGAGAGCACCGTACAGCATCACCGCAGCGTTTTCCTGTACTTCAAAACTTTTGAAACTGGTTAGTGTATCAAGATCTTGGTAGTCACCGGACAATATTTCAAGGTTGACTGTTTGAACGTCTTGACATTCATCGGACAATAATTCAACGTCTTGACATTTACCGGACAATATTTCAACGTCTTGACCTTCACCAGACTAATTTAAGGTAATTAGTCACCGGACAATTGTTGTGAAGGAATTTGAACCGAGGAATTGAACTGAGAACTCACCACTCACCAGAAGTTTTGCGAAAGAATTTAAGTAACGAACTAGAACTTGAAATTTGGACGTGTTCCTCTTTTACTGCTCTCACCCGTCGGACCCGTGGACTCACAGGACATTTTCTGATGGACTCGGCAGATATCTTGATGGAACTGTTCTTTTCGTGCATCTATTGACCGGTGTTCACAGTTCTTGACACCGGTCCATATTTCAGAAAACTGCGATCTGCATATGCCCTTCCTACTCTGCATTTGCCCATCCGGCCCATCTGCCTCGCGGCCTGCTTCCGTTGCTCTCACGACTCAGACCGTTGCTATCACCGGACATGTTTTCATGTGCTCGACAGATTTCCTGATGGTCTACGCTCACCAATTGGACCGCTGAACACCGTTCAGTATACCGGTCATTATTTCAGGATGAGCCCCACTGCATGGCCTATTGGACCAGTCGGACCGGTGCCAATCAAACGAGAAGCCTTTTCTTTTGCGTGGCAGCACCCGTCGCACCGGTGCTCTCTGCAAAAGTTACCATGCTGGCTCCATCGATCCGGTCCCAATCAACGGTCTGAGGAATTGAACTGAGAACTCACCACCGGGCGTTTTTGCGAAAGAATTTGAGTAACGAACTAGGACTTGAAATTTGGACGTGTTCCTCTTTTACTGCTCTCACCCGTCGGACCCGTGGACTCACAGGACATTTTCTGATGGACTCGGCAGATATCTTGATGGAACTGTTCTTTTCGTGCATCTATTGACCGGTGTTCACAGTTCTTGACACCGGTCCATATTTTAGAAAACTGCGATCTGCATATGCCCTTCCTACTCTGCATTTTGCCCATCCGGCCCATCTGCCTCGCGGCATGCTTCCGTTGCTCTCACCACTCAGACCGTGGCTATCACCGGACATGTTTTCATGTGCTCGACAGATTTCCTGATTGTATGCGCTCACCACCATCCCCACCGCCTGGCCTACCTGCCTCCCCCGGTCGGCCCCTTCTATAGCCGCCGGAGTTTGAGAAGAAGATGATGGTGACCGGCCGGCCCCTTCGCCCTCGCCGCCCCTTCGCCCTCGCCGCCGGGCCGCACCGCCCACCTCCCACCCGCTTGCTTTCTTCTTCCTCGAAACCCAGCTCGCCCGCTCTCATCTCTGTTTCTTTTGCAGGAGGTTGAAGAAGAGGGACGGGTGGACGAGGTGATGCCACGTCGCCCGTTCGCTGCGACAGGATAGCGACGCGCGTTCGTCGTACCCGCCTCCCGTGGAACCGTCTCGAAACCAGGCGAAACTGCTGCGCCTGAACCGCCATCATGGCGAGACGACTGCCAAGAAACGAAGAGTCGAACCGCTACGCGTTCAAACTGCTGCGGTGCGACTGACAGCGAGGCCACCCCCGAGGTAAAGGGCCCGCGTTTCAGTGCCCTCGAATTCGAAATGACGGCACAAATGCGGGCGTCTTTACGGGAACACCAACCGTCCGCTGGGCGCTGGGCGCCCATCCGTCCAGTTGATAAAGCCCATCGAGGTATCGACTGCCGACCCCCGGATTTGCTCGCCCCTCTCCTCTCCCTCATCACACGCCGATCATCGCCGCGGGGCAAAACTTCCACTCCATCGATATTTGCCATGGCGGGGAGCAAGCGCTCGCGGGAGCCAACGCCGGACTCCGGCGCCCGGTCGCGGCGTCTCCGCGCCTCCCTCATCCGCCAAGGGTAGCAGCGTCGCCGCCGCTCTCCAATGCCGGGGCACGTCTGACGGCGCTAATGCATTTTCTTTTTCTCCTCAGGGGACCTTCCATTGCCACTCCGCCGCCGAGCGTCCACGAAGAGCAAGCGGAGCTCTCCCCCGCCAGGCAGCACTCATCCCCATCGGCGTCGGTTGCAGCCTCGTCGTCCCAACCGAGCCGCGAGTTCGAGATACGCGACCTTGTCCGAGTTGGGCAGGAGGCCCGCGAGGGTTACTCCGCCGAATGCATCGAGACCGCCCGCCTCAAGAACTGCCTCGAGGCCGTCCAGGTAGCACTGCGGGCCTCTGATGAGGCTGTGGACGAGAACCTTGCGAAGCTAACAGGTACATGCGCTGCGCCCTAACCCCAGTCGTTTACTATTGGTTCAACTCGTTTCTTACGCCCTTGTTTCGTCGTTATTGTAAGACATGGAGGAGCGCCTGGCAGCCTCCGAGCGAGACGCAGCAGATCTCCATCGCCGCCTCATGGCACTGGAGGTCCGCCACGAGGAGCTTAGGACGGCAGCTTTCGTGGCGGTCCGGGCCGTGAACCCAAGCGGCGTGTCCCTGGAGGAGTGCCTGAACGCCGTCGCCGCGCGCCATATCAGCGCCGTGAGGTACGGCGTCGAACAGGGCGCTGGCGTGGCGCTCGCGGCGGCACAACTCCGGGGGCATGACCTCCGCGGCCTGGAACCTGGATTCGCGGAGGGCGCTGATCTGCATGAGGTGGAGCGGCTTGTTGCCGAGTTCACTGAAGCCGCATCCGCTATCACGGCGGCCGTCGACATCGACGACGTGGCGTCTAACGCCCCGTAGGTCATTGTCTATGTACCGTATTGTCACTCCAACTCTTTGTGGGCTGGGCCCGGCGCCCACCCCCATCCGGCCCATCTTGCCGCGTGGCGTGGCATCACCAGTCGGACCGGTGCCACCTCCAACGTTGTCCGGTGATTTTGGTGTTCAGCTATGCCTATATATTGCTGTCCTGCCTCCTGCGTACTAAAGTTCATTTGAAAAGATGAATCAACTATTTTTGCATTTGGATGAACCGAACTTTGTAGCTTGACTTGAGTACCTCAAAACACTTAGAGTTACACAAAACTCAACACCTACAGTTACACAACTAACACTTGAGATCTGGACATTCCAAACACAACACCTACTGTTACAGCAACTAACACTCGATCTCCTGATGTAATAAGCAACAAACTTAAATAAATTTATAGCCTTCCTCGATTTGTAGATGCTTCGCGATCTCGTAGGATAGGTACGCGTCTACGGCGGCGTAGTTCACCTGCGAAGGTGACAAATACCACGCGTGCCAGTTATTGTGGTCGGCGCCCGCCGGCTTGTGAAGACGAGGCAGGTGCAGTACCGCTTTTCCGAGATCCTCGAGCGACCTGCGCGTTACTCCGTACTTGGGATGGGGGGTTCCGCCGAGACCCTTGTATTTTGAGGCAGCTTGGGGGACTGCCAATTGGAGGTCAATCGGATTGGTTATTGTGATGCCGAAATCCTCCCGCAGCCGCTTCACGTCGTTGTCGATGTGTGCACCAGTGAAGATGTGGTCCTCCTCTGTCAGGAACCTCTTCAAGACTTCGGGGAGGTCTCCGGCGGCGGCATAGAGGACCTGGAAGACGAGGACACGAGTTTCGACGCACAACTGCAAGAGGGCCGTCGTGAAGGCGCCGCCATCGAGCTTTTTCCACTCGGTGTCCAATCCAACGATCATGCCGCGTCTTGGTGGTGTACCACGGATTTCTTTGAGAAATTTCGCCGCCACTGCCGCGTCACATGTTGTCGTCGTGCTGAGGGTCCTCCCCTCGAAATAAACCAATTCCTGCCTAGTAGGAGTCAGACTGGTCGGCGGGGCGCGCTTCTCCGGAGATCGGACGCGCGCGAGATCATCCCACGAGGGCCACAACAAACTGGGCGTTGAAGCTTGCGGCTCATCCCAGACCGTCGTGTGCGTGATCTCCGGCGCCGGCGTCCAATCCTTGTCGCCGCAATCTCCTTGGGCGTCCTCCAGGCGGTTGCCGGAGCGGGAGCGGGAGCGGGAGCGGGAGCGGGAGCGAGCCATCGGGTCACACTACGGCTTTGCCTGCGAGAGAGAGGCTTTCGTACGTGAGGGCTGGCGGAGTTGTATTCCATGGGTGGAGGAGAGCCCTATAAATGGCGAGCGACACGGGAACGGCCCTCGGGAATCCCAAAGGACGCGTCGGTTACTGCACCCGAGGGCGAGGCGCCGTCTTGCCACGTTGTGCGCCCGTCCCATCGGCTTCTCTGCCGTTTGCGCGTGCTCTCGGGCTTCCGGATGGTCCGTGCGTCTGGTGCTTGCCACCTAGCACATCGGACGGCTCCCCGGCGGGCGTCTGGCCACCTGGCGGAGTGCCGGTCATCCGCTCCCCCCGCGGCGTGCCACGGGCACCGGCCTCCTCCCCCTCACAGTCCTGAATCACCGGTCAGTATTTCAGGTAACTGTGAGCCTACCGATTCAAATAGTGCCCCTCCTACTCTACGTGGGCTTGGCCCAGCGCCCGCTGCCATCCGGCCCATCTGATCTCCTCGCGGCCTTTTTCGGTTGCTTCACGTGTTTCTCTTTTTACTGCACTCACACATCAGACCGTTGCTATCACCGGACATGTCCTCTAACGAATTGAACCGGTGCTCATTGTTCCATATTACCGGTTAGTATTTTAGGATGAGCCCCACATCGAGGGACGCAGCACCGGTCGGGCCGATGCTCCCGTCAAAGGTGTCCGGTGAATGCTGTCCAGCTTTTGTTGCACTAAAGTTCATTTGAAAAAGAATCTTTTTGCATTTGGATGAACAGACTTTGTACCTTGAATTGACTACCTCAAAACACTTAAGAGTTCCTCCGTCTCTAATTGTGAGTCGACTTGGCGTTTGACACCCATTTTGCCATTGCAAGTTCATGCCATTCAGTCATTAGAACTGCAAACACATCTTTTGCCAATTGGTCATTGAAGATGAAATGTCAATGTGACACAGTAACAGCACAAAAAGACAGATGATAATTCCATTCAGTCGTTAGGCCGTCCCCAACCCAAGACACTACTCATAGTTTCTATAAGCTCCACATCATCAAGAAACTAGTGCTAGACACTACCTCTCCAATGCAAACACTACCCTTTCATATCCAAATTTAATATCACTCCTCTCTCATTGTGTCTTGGATATCGTGTAGAAACCATGTCTCATACAAGACCCAGTTTCCTTCTCTTTCTTCATTTAATCACTTGCCACATCACCTTTCATCATAGGTGGCAGCTCATTTAATTCTATGGAAACCATCCTAGTCATTGGGTTGGGATGGCCTGACTTACAAGTTACAACTGTCCCTTGCCACATCATTGTCACTAACAATACGAACTCAACACCGGTGCTCACAGTCCTTAATCACCGGTCAGAATTTCAGGTAACTGCGAGCCTACCGATTCAAATAGTGCCCCTCCTACTCTACGTGGGCTTGGCCCAGCGTCCTCTGCCATCCGGCCCATCTGATCTGCCTCGTGGCCTTTTTCGATTGCTTCACGTGTTTCTCTTTTTACTGCACTCACACATCAGACAGTTGCTATCACCGGACATGTCCGCTAACAAATTGAACCGGTGCTCATTGTTCCATATTACCGGTTAGTATTTTAGGATGAGCCCCACATCGAGGGACGCAGCACCGGTCGGGCCGATGCTCCCGTCAAAGGTGTCCGGTGAATGCTGTCCAGCTTTTGTTGCACTAAAGTTCATTTGAAAAAGAATCTTTTTGCATTTGGATGAACCGGACTTTGTACCTTGAATTGACTACCTCAAAACACTTAAGAGTTCCTCCGTCTCTAATTGTGAGTCAACTTGGCGTTTCACACCCATTTTGCCATTGCAAGTTCATGCCATTCAGTCATTAGAACTGCAAACACATCTTTTGCCAATTGGTCATTGAAGATGTAATGTCAATGTGACACAGTAACAGCACAAAAAGACAGATGATAATTCCATTCAGTCGTTAGTGCGGACTTACAAGTTACAATTGACCCTTGCCACATCATTGTCACTAACAATATGAACTCAACACCGGTGCTCACAGTCCTTAATCACCGGTCAGAATTTCAGGTAACTGCGAGCCTACCGATTCAAATATTGCCCCTCCTACTCTACGTGGGCTTGGCCCAGCGCCCGCTGCCATCCGGTCCATCTGATATGCCTCGCGGCCTTTTTCGGTTGCTTCACGTGTTTCTCTTTTTATTGCACTCACACGTCAGACCGTTGCTATCACCGGACATATCCTCCCTCACGAATTGGACCGGTGCTCATTGTTCCATATTACCGGTTAGTATTTTAGGATCAACCTCGCATCGTGGGACGCAGCACCGGTCGGGCCGATGCTCCCGTCAAAGGTGTTCGGTGAATGCCGTCCAGCTTTTGTTGTTGTTGCACTAAAGTTCATTTGAAAAAGAATGAATCAACTTTTTTGCATTTGGATGAACCGGACTTTGTACCTTGAATTGACTACCTCAAAACACTTAGAGTTCCTCCGTCTCTAATTGTGAGTCAACTTGGCGTTTCACACCCATTTTACCATTACAAGTTCATGCCATTCAGTCATTAGAACTGCAAACACATCTTTTGCCATTCGGTCATTGAAAGATGTAATGTCAATGTCACACAGTAACAGCACAAAAAGACAGATGGTAATTCCATTCAGTCGTTAGTACGGACTTACAATTGACTCTTGCCACATCATTGTCACTAACAATACGCACTCAACACCTACAGTTACAACTACTAGAACTGCAGATCTTGTCTTTTCGTTCACCGGACGTTGGGGACTAGCCGGCGACTTAATCCCGTTCGTTTCACCGGTCCCTCCCGTGGTATCGGACTAAAGACTCGAAAGGACGGCTTCACCTCCAGAGATGCATTCACTTAGTCCACACCTGGAACAGAAATTGCAGGCCATTTTCGTGAGCTCCAACAGAAATTGTGGGCAACGTGTCTTGATCTATTAGCATGACACTATCAATTCTGTTAATGCAACTATAACCACAGCAGCAGATGCAAAGTAAAAGAAGCATCAGTAAGAAGGGTCAGTCAAAGTTCTTTACTTATAGTTCCCTGTAACATTTCTTGATGAAAGTAGTTGCAAAGAAAATGACCATGTCGTCCCAACCATTGTAAAAGAACTCAGTTGTACACAAGCATAAGTGCACAAATCAGTCAACTTAGTCTTCAGAAGTAGCTTATGATTATCCAATTTAAAAGAGCTAATCAAAAGGGTCATCAGATGAAACCATCAACTACGGCCGATTGCAAACAACATACCAGATAAAGCAATGACTCAACGAATTAATTTCATTGCAAGAACATACCAGCGTCTCATTCGTTGAATCCTGATGACTAGAGCTGCCGCTCCGCCGTCCGCCCTTCCACTGCCAGGCAGTGGCGGAACATGGAGCTAAATCAGGGGGGGGCAGTTGAGCTATGACTGCATGCCGCACACTGTGAAATCATGTAAACAATCCAGATGTCAGCAGGCACTGATGCAGACTTGCAATGGGCAGCGCGCGGAGGAAGCAGGGGCCGGTGCCCAGTTTTGCCTCTACTACGGTCCGCCACTGCTGCCAGGGACGTCGTGCGCGTCGGCGCCACTGGAAGCGTCACCGCCGGCCACGGCGCTGGCCAACGAGGAACTGGACGTCGTCCATTTCTCCGTCGAAGCTGCCGTCGCGAGTCGTCTGGGCCGTCCTATCTCCGCCGTATCAACATCGCCGCCACCTAGATCACGGAGACACGGATCGCCGCTGGGCGCCTGAACCGCCGCTTCTCCGCTAGAGATCAACATCGCCGCCACCTAGGGTTCCTGGATCACGGATCGCGGCGCCTAGGGTTCATCCAAATCGGCACCTAGGGTTCCACTGGATCACGAACCGTGGGCCTAGGTTCATCCAAATCTAAGAAGATCTAACTCCTATAAGGCTCAAACTATACTTGATCAGCAATTCAATTCAAAACTATAGTACTCTAAACGTTATCTCCACAATTATCAATTTACTATTGTACCCTTGATCAAATAAAAAAAAATCGGAAATACATTTTTCCCACCTCAACTTCCCCGGTGCGGGTCCCACCAATTGAGTATGCACCCGGTGCATATGGCCCACCATTTTGGTATGCACTGGTTCCTCTCATTTTGGTTCCTCCTGGTTCCTACACCTTCTTATCCGTCGGATCGTGCGACGTGAGCCCTTGAATTTTTCCACAACCATTCTAAAAAAGTTGTAAAAAAAATGGATTTTCTGTTTGTACATATCTTTTTTTTCTGAAAAATAGAAATTGAAGTTGTGTGGGGAACTCTTCACAGTTTGCCCTTAAAAAAAATGGATTTGAGAGAGCGTGCGCTCTGTTTTATAGGATGGCAAGCGCAAAGGACGAGTACAAGGAGACAGTAAGCTGCGACTGTCAAGCAGTCGTTTGGGACTTTATTTAGGAGACACGGCGGTTTTACCTTGTGGTGGTTAGCTACAGGTGTCAGCGTTATTGTACGGTGACTATCCTATTTCTGCTTTTCCGGAAAATTTTGGGAGTATGGAAACGCTAAAATCCTCATCGACTGGTGATTATAAAAGGTCAAGACGAAATAGTATATCGTGCCAACTGCCAAACTTGTTCTTTAGTATAAACGGACCAGTCCTTTGTTTTTTTTTAATCCTCAAGAAGAAGCATGTCTTTGTGGTTTGCTTTGCTCGACCAAGTTAACACGATAAAGATTCTAAAACAAAATTGAACACGATAAAAGATCAATTTGCGACGTATGCCACGGAATGTTACTGGGTTTGGCCAAGCTCATATGCCCTTCTTTTGCACAACTCAAGCTCAGCCCAAGCAAACTGAGCACAGCTGACTTAGTTCTTTCAAACAAGTGAAAGCCTCACATCTAAGCACACTATATATGACCCTGCTGGCTTGACATATTATGCAGCTCTTACTGATATTATTTTTAGAAGAATGGAGCTCTCACTGATTTTTTTTTTTAGAAGAATGGAGCTCTCATTGATGTGATCATGCGACGGACTAGGATCCAAGTCGAGATTCCGACCCTTTGTTGGGCTTGATAGGAAAAGAAAAGGAAAAAGTCCATTTTGCCTCCCTCAAATATGCCCAAAGTCGCGTTTTTCTGCCTAGACTCCAAAACCGGCTAACCCACCTCCCTTTACTTTTAGAACCGTTCAATTAACCTCCCTACCCCGGTTATAAGCGGTCTTCGTAGGCGGTTTTGCCTTTCTCAGTTAAAAATAAATCCAGTAAATACCTAATAAGATTATTAAACCATGAAAAATATCCTTAAGCTTCTAGAAATTCTGAGAAAAATCATAGAGATAGATCAATACATGATAAACCTAAATAACATATTTAGATATCATAAAAATATATATAGAATCCTACAAAAAATATATTTATCTTAAGTAAAATAAGAAAAATATCCATTTTTTTGGAAAACTACCATAATATTCTAATTCATGACTAAAAAATTAGGAACTTTTCACAATATAAATATGAGATGTAGAGATCATAAATATAACAGATATTAACATTAGATGCATTTATGCTGAATGTATTCAAGATGCAATTAGACATAGATTAGAATATTTTAATATTATTCAGATTTTTATATTTTTTTCCATTTCGCTAGAGCTAATCCAAATTTTAGAATATTTTATTGATATTTTCACTAGTTTTAAATATTTTATTTGGGTTTGTTGTATCCCAATCCATCTCTAGGATTGTTCTCAAAATTTTTAGAGCCTAGGGATATTTTTGTGGTTTAATTTATTAGGTATTTACTAGATTTATTTTTCACTGGAAAAGAGAAAAACTGCATTTAAAAACCGATATAACCGAGACAGGGAGGTTAAGTGCACGGTTTTGAAAGTTCAGAGAGTTGGGTTACCCAGTTTTGGAGTTTAGGGAAGAAAGCTAGACTTTGGTTATAGTTGGGAGAGGTAAAGTGGACTTTTTACCAAAGAAAAAGAGGAGGAAGTGATGTGCGGCCTGGTCAGGTCAGCAACTCTGCATGGGTCGGGCTCTGCAGATTGCTGCTGGGATTCATCGAATGGGAACAAGAAGACAAGTCTGACATGGTGTGTATTTGTGGGTTCACGTGAAAAGATACAAACAGCATGGCCGGCCTGGCTGTTTAGTAGGCTGGGTCAGGCCAACTAGATGGGTTCTGGACTTCTGGAATGGTCCAACCTAAATAGGTTTTGAATTGGTGTAGGCTTTTCCGATTAGTCCTATATATGTTTTTTTTGAATAGATTTGAATATGAATTTAATTATAAATTATAAATAAGTTAAACAACTTGCTCAAACACATTCTAAGTAGCCACATGTCACAGGTTAGCAACATGTACTTACATTAATTTACTTAGATTTTCCATAAAAGAGGAAAAGTATCCAGATGCTTAAAATGTACTCCATCCATCCTATATTACTCTGTAACAACATTTGATCACAACGTTCATCCATTCGACTATTTAAAATTTTAGCAGTGACAAATAATTTGGGACACGGAAGAAATAGATTGCAAATAGTTTTAGAAATGCATTTGGAAATGCCTTTGCACTAGGATTTTTTCCAGATGCAAAACATACAGATTAAAAACATTCTCAGATGAAGGTACGACACATGTTGCTACCCATCTCATCTCACAAACTGAAGGCAGGCCTCTCAGAAATAAACAAAAAATCGAAACAATATGCAGGTAGCCTGGAGAGTCAGAATTGAGAAACGAGGCTCCATCAAATCCTAGCTAGTTGCTTGGTTCATCAGCGCGCAGCCTTGAGAAGGTCAGTGAGCACCGAGGGGCAGCTTGTCTCCAGGTGCTTGTACCCCTCCGTCTCCAAGACGGCGTCAAGGTAACCAGCGATGAACTCGATGCACCGAGCCTTGAGCTCCGAGCAGTGGTGCTGCTCCGCCAGCGCCAGCGTGGTGGCCGCCGTGTCGACGGCGATGCCGTCAGAGAGCTTCCACTCGCAGATCAGCTTCAGCCGGTCAAGTCCGTACCTGTCCGCGCCGGCGAGCAGGTGCTGCGCCATGGACGTCGCTTCCTCCCCTGCCCGGTCGAGCTCCGGCGCGGTGTCGGTGTACACGAAGCCGAGCAGGGCCTTGAAGACCCCGGGCTCCATGTCCCTGACCTCGACGCGCCGGGAGGAGCCCTCCTTCATCCCCCCGAACAGCTCGGCCTTGAACACCGGCGACCTCGACGCGAGAACGGCCCTGTGCGCGGCGAACGTCTCGCCGGCCACGAGGAACGTGACGTCCGCACCCGTCCCCTCCCGGAGGAGCTCGCCCAGGTGCCCGTGCAGGTCCGGGGACGGCGCGGCGGCTTCCGGGCGGCGGTCGTCGTCGGCCGCCGTCGCGGCCCGCGGCGGCACTTCTCTCAGCACGGCGATGGTGCATTCCACCGTGTACGAGTCGTCGACGAAGTAGCCGGAGGCCTCGAGCTCCTCCCTCGCCGTGAGCACGGCGGGGCCGGAATAGTCCCCCGGGCGGTGGAACTTGTGCGCCACGCTCTTCTCCTCGGACGGCCCCAGCTTCCCGGCTGGATCGACGAGGCGGCAGCTGAGCTTGGCCTTGACGTTGCCCCCGCGGCGCCCGCGCGCGTCGGAGAGCAGGACGAGCTTGAGCGTCACCGGTCCGTGGCGGCCGGCCCAGTGGTCCTTGGGGCGCAGGTGGATCTCCCAATCGTGGCCGCCGCCCGCCGACGGCCCATCTGCTGGACTTGATGAACTCGCCGTCGCCCATGGCCGTGGTCATCGAATGGCCTTCCACCTTGAGCAGCAGGTTCTTCGAGCGCGCGACCTCGGTGAGGTTTTTGCATGGTGGTTGGATGGAGGAGAAGGCGACGAGTCTCTTCGCTCTTGAGCTCTTGCCTATGGTAAATCGTTTGCTGAGGCCCAAATTTATGGAGCACTGGGCGGCAGGGTTGGTTGGGGTGTTGCTCTTGATAGAAGTGGTGAACTGGTGACGCCTCGGGAGTAGCTTATCTGCCGCCGTTAGAGATGAAGTGAAGTTATTATGGAAGTTTGACCAGCGCCTAGTGCAGCAAAGTGTATGGCTCGTGACAATGTGACCTTTCAAACTTCCATGACATGTTGCCATTTTTGCCGTCTCAAGCAGAGTGCAGTGTATGATTTTATTGGTTTTGAAAAGTTCCTGCTTGAAAGAATTTGTACTCCAGGAGTATGTTCTAGCTTTTATCACTTTCAAGTTTGAACATAGAGACAACAAATTTTGAGCGACTACTGAGAGAAGGTTTGATCCAGGTTTACATCTTCTCATCAGCTGAAGCAAACCTTAGGGGGTGTTTAAATCCTCAAAAGTCACCAAAAGTTTTCACACTGACAACCGTGCCCCCTCTCACAGGACACGCTTTTCAGTCTCAAAATTTTTCACCACTTTTCACCAATTCACCGGACTTAAACACCCCCTTAATTTGTTCCCGAGATTTTGCAGTGCCCATACATGATTATAACTATATCTAGGCAATGTGTTACCTTCTAAAAGCAAGCTAAACTGATCTCTCGTGTGCGTGTCGGGATATATATAGTCAAGGCTTTTGAGAGATCTGGATATGAATTTTACCAAAAAAATCGGTGAATTATGATATATTTCATTTATTTCATGGTTGAAATGCGGATAATGTTACCTTTTGCATGCAACTATATTGGATTTCATTCATTTTTATTTTTCTTCTAAAAAATCGGCACTGTTTGAATCCTTTTACTCCATTCCGCAAAGATTGTCCTTTTAGTTTTATCACTTTAATTTGTAGGATGGAGGGGGTGTTTTTCTTTTGTCCTTATTTCTGATGACGGTATGTTTTGCCATGGAAAATATACGACATGCTGTCTACATAGACCACATGCACTGGCATAGTGATATGCATCCTGGTGGAACGAAAGAGTGAAACAACGTGCTTCTCAATAAACAAATGAATCAAAACAAAATACAATCTGCGGCATGTATGAAGTGGTTGCTGTAAGTAACTAAAAGTGCCAAGAAAAAATGTTTATGTGTGCCATCCTTAGGGGTGGTAATTTATCATGGTTTTAATGCCTATTTCACAATCTAACTTGGTTCTAATTAATTTTAGTTCAAAAATGTATAATATTTTAGCTCGGCCCTTACTCAACCTGATCCTTAAAACTGTTTGGCTAAATTTTTAGGCCTTTTACTACCCTTAGCCGTCCTAGTTGATGATGCTACTTGACTAGTTCAGGATATATATCTATACAATTCGACTATTGCAGGATTGCTGCACTACTAGAGAATAGGCCATCAGTACCAACTGCCAACCTCCATTAGTACCGAACGCATGGCCGGTACTGAGCTTTCGGCACTAAAAGCATACCCTTTCAGTACCGGACATCCGTACCCGGTACTAAAGTTCGGTTTTCAAAAAAAATCTGGGCGCCAGACCTACTTCTCCTCGCTTCTTCCATGTTCTACTCCGGCTTCACCAGAAGCTTGAGCAAAAAAAATACACAAGAACAAACAACATAAACACATTGATACACATCTATTCGTTCATATTTCAACAAACAACGATCTTATTACAAGATCTGGAAATAAAAAATGAAAAAAAAACAGATCAATGGCAGTGCAGGGCCGCTCCGCTCGCTCGGCCGCTCCAAGGCGTAGGTCAGCGGTGGCGAGGCTACCGGCCCCTGGCCCTGCCTGCTAGCCCGACCACCGCCGCACGAGGGCGCCTCCTCGCCTGCTCCGGCCTCGACCGCGAGGGGCCGAACCAGGAGCGGTGCCTCCCGGCGGCCGCGATGCCTGCGGCGGCCGGGGGATCGCGTCGGCCGTAGTCGCGCCCGCCGCGCCTCGTGCGTCCGCGCCGGCTGGGGCCACCGGCGAGCAGGGCCGACCGCCTCCGACGCGCCCACTGCACCTCAATAAAACTCTATATGAAATAAGTCTAACATGTTTGTTAAATTGCAAAACAAGTACCAAAACTCAAAGAGGAGGATGCTTTTGTTTGGACATGAACATGTTCTTCCACTCATGTTCATTAGTAGCCGGGTGGGGGGGAGCACTGGCGGTTGAAGTAGCTGTGCCTGAGTCCGTGGTAGGACGTCGTCGTGGCCACGAGCACAAAGATCGGCACGACCCTTGCCATGGTGACCATCGTTTGCTCCAAGAGCTTGGGAAGCGGAATCTGCTGCAGCAGCAGGGAGCTAACTTGCTCGATCGAGTGCTTCCCATCGCTTAGTCTTGGGGTTTTTCAATCCGGAGTAGCATGCATGTTCTCTTCTCTCCAGGTGAGGGTGCTTTTTGGACATGAACATGTGCTTCCATACAGGCAAAATCAGCCTGTTCGGTTGGCTGGTGGCTGGTGCTGATTTGTTGTGAGAGAAAAGTACTGCTGGCTGGCTGGTGGTTGGTGCTGATTTGTTGTGAGACTGAAGTACTGCTGGCTGGTGGCTGATAAGCCAAGCGAACAGGCACAAATCAAAATTTGAATGACATGTTTAACAAAATCACCGAGTTGTTACTTGGAAAAGGGTATTTTTTTTCATTCCCAAATAATTTTTTCCTTGCGCTAAAACAAATAGTTGTAAAGTAAATGAAATTGCTCAGTATCAGTGATGATCGAGTGATAATTCTTTTGCTCGTAAAAAAACGGTCTTGCAATTTTTTTTTGTTCAGCTCACGGCTGGCTTGGACCAAACAAAAGCCCAATTTAATTTGGGTTTCAAACAATCAAGGGACGACTCTAAAAAAACCCAGTGAACAGAAACGAGATGGTCAGTATTGGCCTTGATTTGGGCTGTCAAGGAACCAGTATTTTTATGTCGTTGTTCTGCTTTAAATTGGCGTGAAATGGTAGAGAACACTCTTGACCTGTGCCAGCATTTTTTTTTAATTTCTCATTTGAACCTATGGAACACCAGGATATCGAACTTAAGTACGCTGTGTGCCTTTGCGTGTCATTCCATTTTGAAGCAGGCCGACATGGTTTTCATTTTCCTGAACAATTGGAAGAGAAAAAAAATCACATTATAATGAAAACCTGACAGCTAATGGCAACGTATCATGACGTAGAGGCCTTCCTGGGTTTTGAGTGACTGCTTCCCCACGTTTTTACTGGTAAGCACTTCCCGCACGGGCTCCTGCCGCTCACAAACGCTTTTTAACAGCTCCAATCTTGTAGCTAGGCTAGCAAATAGAGTGAGGGACCCACCCAATTTGGCAATTCAACCTTTCTTGCTTCATGGCATGCATAGTTATATTTCTGCCTTTCATCGTCAATGCACCCTCAGGTACCCACGTTTTGTGCTACAGACAAACCAACCACCTAAGCTGAGTTACAAAACTTGTTTAGCAGCCAAGCATGCACATTCCATCAGTAAGTATCTCTCCAATACACCTGGCGACTCGGGTACGCATCTAGAATCAGAGTCATTCTGAATCTCTCATACAAGTACAGGCACATAACACAAATTACAGCGCCTATACCGATTCGCATGAGAGATATCATGCCACAGATGGCGAATCCAGACCATTTTGCATCTATTCTTCCAAACAAGGAGTACCGAAAATCCTACACAGTTGGTAAAGGAGGGGAAAATCAACTTTCGATCCTACTACATACCATTGTACGGCACATTATAAAGCAGCGAACCTAGGTGGCCACAAACGTGGCCAGGGAAACTTCATGTATGCTGTACCCAATTGGGAACGCTACAAAACGGACATCCAAAATGCTCTCAATTACACACAGAATGTGCTGATACTATGATTCCGAGATGGCTTGTGCCAAGAGGTCCTGACAGAGCTGACTGGTCTCAGCTTGCAGGTTCTGGGGCTGGCTCTGGGGCAGCTGGCGCGGGTCGTTGTTGAAGAAGAGGAGAAAGCGCCTTCACGACAATGCTCATGTTGGGCCTGAACTCTGCTTCGTATTGCACGCATAGAGCTGCAACTGCAGCGAGCTGCAGGTGAGAGTTGAAAGAATTATGTCAGTAATGGCACTGTTCACTAGGGTGGCCAAACTGAATGTAAAATATCATTCAGAGACATGTGCAAGGGGGGCAAATGGGCAACCTTAGCAACTCCCTTTGGTGGATATTCTCCCTTCAACCTGGGATCTACACATTGCTTGACCTTGTCTTCACTTAACCTTGGAGTAGCCTGAGAAAAAAAATGCACACAAACGAAGTCAAACATGGATACTTCCCTACCACTTCTGATCTAGCTTCTGGGGCCAAAAGACCACCACCAGTTTCTGACCAGATTTCTCACTTTTCTGTAATGTTTGATGCCCAGATACTAATGGTTGATTAGAACCCAATACTGGATTGATTTGCTATTTTGGATAAACCAAGTAGGGCAATAGCAGTATCCAGTCCTGACTATCTAATTAATTAGTACCACAATTTCAAATAAATGGCGCATTGTTTTTCCGCGCCACTGTTTTTTCTACATTTTATGCTCCAATTATACCAGGTTATACTGATACATAGAGCAGTTGACAGGGGGGTAAATAAATTATACTGAACAACACATAATCATTCTTCAATAGCCAGCTAGCAAAATGACTTACCCAAGTGACTAAACTCTGCTGTCCACGAGGCATTGTGTGATCTACTGGTTTCCTTCCAGTCAAAAGTTCCAAAAGGACCACACCAAAGCTGTAGACATCACTTTTCTGGGTCAGCTGGCCCGTCATAGCATATCTGTACCAAGTAGCGCCCGCTTTAGAAAGGTATTGAGAAAAACAGGGCATTAAACAGTCCTAAAATTCATGCAAAGAACAAAAATAATATTTCCACTGCAATGTTGCAACAGCAATCATTGATGTTACTACATTTATATTACTTTAACCCTGCCAGTACTTGACTAAATAATAGTTACAAAGCATGGAATCATGAGGATTAAGAAAAGATCAACCAATATAGTCAAGCCAAAATAATCAAGGGCAAAAAAAACATTTAGTATTTAAACACCTTTAATGAACATATTTTTCCCTATTATGGGCAGTAAAGAAATGCCAGCATCCTGGATAGCAAAAGAAATAAAATGATACATGAACAATGCATGTAGCCCATATTATCTTGGCCATGCTATTGAAATCAAGAAAAAGCAACAAATCAGGTGGCAAGCCCGCACCCCCAAATTTCTTCAAGAAATTATGTGTCTGAATCCTGATTTGCTAACATGGCATGTAGGAAAACAGCCACAACAATTGAAGATCAAGTGGGGATGCCATAAAAGTTTACTAAGCTTAAGTAGGTTGTTGATCAAAATGACACTAATTCAATTTGGAATGTAAACTTCTGTAAAAGTGTAAAGGCTCCAACATGCACCCTAAATGCAGTGTTTTTGTTATAAGTGGGATAGGATATCCAATAGCATATGGTGGATAATGTGTTCAGGTGGCTTGCCAGGAAGTTAAAATACATCCTCTTGACACATTGGTGGTGGTGTTCAACATTCTTAAAATGAAACATTAACTCAAGCACATCTACTGTAGTTCTTGGGGCAAAACAGAAGGCAGCTGGGTAGAATGTAGATACTTTTTTGAAATGTTGTTGACAAAAGAGAGATTACAGGCCCAAACAACAGCAGTTCAAGTTCAATACTAGATTCCACATGGAATTCAATATTTTCTGTCAATTCAAGAATAAACTACTCTTATTACTCATTGTAATAAATTACCATTGCCACAGTGGGCATACCCAGTGTAAGAAACAATCCCTATGGTGGAGCCACAGACAAAAAAATTCAAAAATTGTATACAGCTAAAAGTTCAAGTTATTTCATAGCTATGTCAACAATATAATGAGACACCCACTTTATAAGCGGAGAGAAATTGATGTTAACATAAAATAGGAAATCACTACTGAACTGTAGTGGCTTAAACAAAAATAATCTACATACAGTAATTACTTCATTAATATATTGCTAACAATATAATGAGACACCTACTTTATAAGCGGAGAGAAATTGATGCTAACATAAAATGGGAAATCACTACTGAACTGTAGTTGGCTTAAACAAAATAATCTACATACAGTAGTTACTTCATTAATATATTGCAGTAGTTAAGTGGTTTTTTAGGATATGTAGCCGCAAATGATAAACAGGATGCATGTATGACAACTAAGTTCTGTCATAACATTCCAAACAAGACTGGCCACCTACCTAGCCAAGGTCCAGCTTTGTTAGTTGAACCGATGGTTCTAAAAATGGCAAGGTTATAAATCTTTACACCTGCAAGTGCCTGTCTTACACGTACTTGTATGTGTATCCTCGTAGGCAAGTAGAATTCAGTGTATTTGATATGTAAATGTGTAATTATCAACATAGATGACAACTGGGGGAAACCAAAAGTTGGCCCTAGGTTTTTATCGGTAGCTACATACATAAATCATTGTGAGACTGAGATATAGTGACCTAGGTTTACTAGCAACACAGTTACCTGATACATTCACCTTAACTTGACGCATAGAGCACCAGGTATGGATTACAAATTATATTTAGTAGGAAAAAACTATATGGTGTGTTTTTTATTCCTTGTAACCATGGTACGTACACAACTACACATCAATAATTTTCTGTTCAACAGAATGATGAAGAGTACTGGTTCGGGCAGGCATGTATCTTTTGACAGATGCTGTATATCATGGGTTCGCAATGACTTTTTTAAGGAAAAAATGTGCGTTTAACTATTGGTGTGCGTGTGTGCTTCTTAACTGGCACAGAATGACGAACCATGATAACTAGCAGAACTAGCAATATGATATTTCACAAATCACAAATAAAAAATGCCTTGTCATCCACAGCAATCAACCAGATGAGTATAGGAAAATATAGTAGCCAATAACATAAGCACAAACTGCCAGTAAATTGCTAAAATAATAAATCATTAAGGCAATAGTTAGTGTTTAACCAAACTAACATAGATGCCACCATATTATAGTTAGTTCAAGAAATATGAACTATGACTACAGTTGAGCTGAAAAAACCACAGTTGAGAAACAGACGTGCTATGCAGCAAATCATCATTATTATGAATTAGGGTATTAGACAATTACTCTGGTGCATGATATCCAAAAGTTCCCAAAACACGAGTTGAATGGAGGCGAGCTGCCATATCTGGTGCTTGATTTAAAAGATTGAAGTCTGCAATTTTTGCCTTGAAATCCTCAAACAGCAGTACATTGCTTGATCTGATGTCCCGATGGATAATTGAAGGCTGAACCTTCTCATGCAGATACTCTATGCCTTTTGCAGCCTCAATAGCAATTTTGACCCTCTGCATCCAGTCAAGCACAGGTCCAGGCTGTGCACCTTGAACACCTTTTCTTCCTGTTGTATGAAGGAATATGATGCAGGTTCATTACAGATGAGCATGACATCCTAAAGAATATACTGTATATACACGTGGCACGAAAAGGACACTAGATGCTTAAGGTCTTACCATGCAAAACATCATGAAGCGAACCCATGGTTGCAAATTCATAGGCTAGAATACGGTAATTTCCCTCCACACAGTAACCCAACATCTCAACAAGATTTTCATGTTTTAGCTTTGATGCCAGTGAGACCTACAACACAGAAACATATATACATTTTTTCAATGCTTTTCCCTTCTGACATTATCATCAAGGTATGAGGAATATGAACAGAAAAAAAACAAGAAGCTTCAAGTCCTTTGGGTGCTCACCTGTTTCAAGAACTCATCATTAGGTTCATTTTCAGATGCATCAAGTTTTTTAACTGCTGCTTGTCTCCCCTCATCCAATGTGGCATGATATACTCGTCCATAGGAACCTTCACCAATCAGAGCATTCGATCCAAAATTATCAGTCTTTTCTTTCAAGTCATCCAAGGACAACTCAGGGACATCAATTGTAGGAGGGGAGATCTCTGGCTCAGGTTGACTAACAGGAGGCTTCGAGGACTTCTGCTTGGCTGAGAAGATAAAATTGAATCAGAAAGGGCTCAACATGTAAATGATGTAACTTCGATAATGCACCAGGACTTAACATGTAGGTTCCAAATTAATCATTCAAATAGATTGTAGCAAAACACCTTGTAAACTTCCGTTTAAACAGAGAATAGAGGGAATCATATGTCATACAAGACAAATAACACTTTGGAATCAAGGTCATAAAAGACATGTTTATGATGAATGTGTGAAACCATGAACTGGGTCCTTAAAAAGAAAGGGTTCATTTGTGTACCCCAAAGGGAAAAAGTAGTGTGTATGATACAAAAACTAGGAATGGTGTTCCAACACTTCTTCTACCTACTTAAACAATTGTGTATACATTTATATGAGAGATGATATGATGTGAAACTTGCTGTGCAAAAATTTAATACATGAAGCACTTCAACATTTGGAGTGCATAAATTTGATAAGCGGACTACCATTATGGTACCCTTGAATTGGGATACGCATAAATTTGATGTAGGAAACACCATGATGATATTCTTTCATATTAAAGTTGCTAACTAGTGTCCAAAGTAATATCTAAATCAATCTTATTGCATGTGCATCCAGCAACAATCTTCTTCATATGAAATACTGTTAAATTTTTGGTGAATGGCCAGAAAATTGCTTTCAGCTACTATTCAAAAAAAAAAAGAATGTGTGCGACTAATTTCACATTCACACTGGAATTCACAATACCAAATAAACAAGAAAACAAAAACAAAATCACGCATCGAATGTAAGCCACGTACGGTCTATCTTATTGCTCTGAGGTTTGGAGTGCTCCTTGTCATGGCCATCCTCCTCGTCATCGAAGTGGCAGTTACAACAAAACCACTGCCTCATATCGCCGCGTCCCGTCACCTTTCACCACTCACCACTTCGGTACATGCAACAAATAAATCACAGAAGAGAGTTAGCCATAAATAGTAAATTGAGAAAGAAGGCATTCCTCGTACACAGCTTTGTGCTTGTGCAATCAATCCGTCAATCAGTACCAGTGCACAACACCCATCCCCCACCTGTACAACACTCAACACACCAACTAGCACGAAAGCTTTACCTCTTCGATGTGTGAACTAACAAATTTGCTGGAACAAATTGGAGGCTGATAGTACCACCCCTCTGAAAAATAAATAACTGCAATAAAGCTACTAGTACAATTCTTTTCCTCTTTGGAGAGGGTTTGGTGCTATCCATTCCAGATATTATTGAGGGGACTGAGTGCAGGGACGCGGGTCGCTTTCAGCCAGCCTTTTCCAGAAGCGCGTGGCGGAGGAGCACATCCTGGAACCGCAAGAAGAATCTATGGAAAAAATTCCTCTATCAGGTGACCCAGTGTACCTTCGCTATTGACAGGGGCGCGGTCTTTGGGGTTCCCACCCAACCCCAAAAATAACGAAAAAGGAAAACTACTCCGCCTGCCAGCAACCAAGCAAGCAAATCCAGCAACCCGGAAAGGATTGGACTGGAGGCGCATCCGCGCATCGGATTAGGATTCGAGGGGACACGGCGAGGAAGAGATAATCCTCTCAAAACGGAACTAATCTCAACCGAGGAAAGCAAGCAATCAATCAATCGGTGAATTAACCCGAGGAAGTAGATGGGTAGGGCATCCTTACCAGCGCGGACGAAGCCAATCGAGCTCCGCTCCGAGGGGTGGATCTTCGCCTCGCGGGATAGAGCGGGAGGGTGGTGGCGCTGCCGATGCGCGGTGGAGTGAACTGGAGGGCAGGAGGTGGAGGGCGGAAGAAAGAGGAGGGGGGAGGAAGTGAAGGTTGCGGGCGACCCCCTGCGGGACCACCTCAGACCGGACAAGCGGGCGAGGCGGCCGGAACTGAAGTGCCCCTTGTTTTTTCAGTTCTCTTTTTTTCTTTAATCTTTGGACAGCGAGGGAGGAGCCGTCGATCGGCGGCTCTGCAGACGCGGGCGGTGGGAAAGGGCGAGGATGCGCGGTTGAGTACACGTTTCTGTACACTTTTAAGCCGGAAATCGGCTTTGATCTCAGGCTTTCAGCCCACGAGCATGGTGCATGGAGGTGGCGATCTTCTATGGAGATTTTGCCTTGGTGGGTGTTGTGAGGGTGGAGGAAGGCTGACGGCCGTGAGTGATGGAGGGCAATTAGCTGAACGGATATGACGACAATAATGGTAAGAAGAGATCACGCCGATGGAGTCAGATTCGTGCGGTTGACATGGCTCTGATTGCATCCTCCTCGACGGCGGACATAGTCGGAGACAGGCGAGATGAGCGAGTTCTCCTCGACGGCGGAGATAGTCGGAGACGGGCGAGATGAGCGAGTGAAATGTGGCTACCACACGGAAACATATGAGAAATCAAGAGGTTGAAGAAGGTGTATACGTCGTTAGATGCCGATTGGACGGCCAAAAGGGGGATAGATCGAAAGAAAAAAAAAACAAACGGTTGATTAACGGACAACATGGCCTTAAAATATATATTATTCTTTTAGCTTTGTAGGCAAATATTGTATTAGAAGTATATGTAAAATAGAACTAGTTGGCTTCACGACGGAGCCACTAATCTTACTTTAATTTTTCTAGACTCTATGCTGAATCTAGTTAACTCTAAACTACATATTAAATTATAACTGCATTTACACATACTTGTTAACCTTTTTTTGTAGCAATACTTGTTAACCTTCTCCATAGCAACATGACTGGATTTATTTATTATAAGAAAACAGAATCCTTGCATTGGCAGGCTTGCTCTCACCAAAAAATTGTGTATTACGTGCGTTTTTGTTTTGGCGGGCTTGCTGTCAACCAAAATCTTGTGTAGTTGTGGGCTTCTTAGCTTTGGCAGGCTTGTTCTCACCAATTTTGCATGTTGTGGACTCCTTCCGTTGATGGGCCTTGGCCTACTCTTTGTTTGTTTCTTCGTATGTTGTTTTCATATATTACTATTTTTATTTCGAATCTATTTTTTAGCCTCGCTTGCATCCCGGGCATGTTTAATTTCTTCACTTTTCCTTTTTATCTTCCTATTTTATTTTTTTAGTTTCCTTTCTTATCGTTTCCTTTTTTTCTCTTTTCTCGCATTGTTTCATTCTTATGTTGCAATATGAAAGCTTTTTTCTGCACCGATGCCTTCGTTTTATTTTAGATTTTTTTTTGAAAGTTCTGATTCTACAATTTGTTTTACTTCAGCTATTTTAAAGCGGTCATGTAATATATTTTTAAGGGTGACGGAGCTTACTTGGTGGGTGGCGATCTTATATAGAGCTTACTTGATGGGCGGTGAGGCGGTGGAGGATGAAAATGGCTGGGGGGCTCCTATATGTCTAGCGGAAGATTTTTAAGCAAACTATCTATAAAGCCCAATTACAATAGAAAAGGCCCAATCGATAGGAGCTGCTGAGATTATTTTTTCCGTTCCGTTTCGACGCTGCGTGATGTAATGACGCGGTGCGTGAAGTAATGACACGCTACAAGTTTTCGTTTACGTGCGCGCGCTGCGTGAAATAAGCACGAGCTAGACTTTTTCTTTAACGAGCGCGCCCAAAAAAATTTTCTTGCTATTAATTTTTTGCTGGGTACGTGGTTCTAAGTGGGAAATTAACGGGTGGGTACCAACTCACAAATTGAAGTTTCAAGTTGCAAATTTGTAAATAAACATAACATTCTGTAGCTTCAGACTTCAGAGTATAAATTATAGGTAATATAATCTAGTTCTAATATAGCATTTTCTTTGACAACTGATCTTCCACAGCAACTTATCAGCAAGTAGTGTAGCAAGAACCTGTTAACAATGAAACAATGCTCCAAATGTTAATCATTATGTCAATTTTTATTGTGACTTTGAGCATTACAAAACAAGAAATGTTCAAAATTTCCATTCTTAATGAATACAACAATGTTGAACATTAAACATAGTAAAGTTGAAATGTACAAATAGATATGTTGAAATGTACATATAGATATGTTGAACATTCCACAAATAAAGTTGAACCTAGTTCTAGTAAAGTGTTTGAAATGTTGAAATATTGTTATAACAAATGTTGTGTATAACAACAAAAAAATATTACCAAATTGAAACTAGGCATGGAGTTGCATGAGCAGGAATAATGTTGAAGATGTTGAAATACTATCAAAACAAATGTTGATAACACAAAAAAATTTACAAACCCTGAACCCGAACCGGTATATCCGAAGTCGAAGCAATTTGGCCTTCTATGGCAGGGGGTACATCGCCGCCCCAAACCCCGAACATGTTTCTGAACCCGATAGGATGGAGTCGCCCCCGAACAACCCTGAACCCTAACCGGTATATCCGAAACCGAAGCAATTTGGCCTTCTATGGCAGGGGGTACATGGCCGCCCCAAACCCCAAACATGTTTCTGAACCCGATAGGACGGAGTCGCCCCCGAACAACCCTGAACCCTAACCGGTATATCCGAAGTCGAAACAATTTGGCCTTCTATGGCAGGGTATACATGGTCGCCCCAAAACCCAAACATGTTTCTGAACCCGATAGGACGGAGTCGCCCCCGAACAACCCTGAACCCTAACCGGTATATCCGAAGCCGAAGCAATTTGGCCTTCTATGGCAAGGTATACAAGGCAGCCCCAAAACCCAAACATGTTTCTGAACCCGATAGGACGGAGTCGCCCCCCAACAACCCTGAACCCTAACCGGTATATCCGAAGCCGAAGCAATTTGGCCTTCTATGGCAGGGGGTACATGGCCGTCCCAAACCCCAAACATGTTTCTGAACCCGATAGGACGAGTCGCCCCCCAACAACCCTGAACCCTAACCGGTATATCCGAAGCCGAAACAATTTGGCCTTCGATGGCAGGGGGTACATGGCCGCCCCAAACCCCGAACATGCTTCTGAACCCAATAGGACAGAGTCGCCCCCAACAACCCTGAATGCTAACCAGTACAACCTTCTATGACGGGGCCCGAAGCAGAATCAATTTAGCCTTCTATGGCAGGGGACATGGTCGGCCCTAACCAGTACAACATTCTATGACTGGGAGCATGATTGGCCCTAACTAGTACAATCTTCTATGACGAGAGGCCACCGCAATCAAAGTTCCATGCACCACCGCACCACGTTCAAAACGTTATTAAACTAGTATGGCTAGCGTATTAAAATGCTGGATCCAACATTTTGTAAACCAAAGTTAACATTTCAAAGAAACCATTTCAACATTTTTTAAAGAAATGTTGAAATAGTTCATAAAAATGTTAAAATAGTTCGTAGAAAATATTGAGCGAGTCCATCCAAAATGTCGAACTAGTTCAAATGTCGAAATGGTAAATACAAATGTCGAAATGATAAATTCAAGGTTTAATAATTTTACACATGTCAACATTATGAGATATTTAGTTCAACATTTTGTCAAAACTAGATCAATATCTTGAAATTACAATTTCAATATTTTCAAAAATCCATTATTGTTGTATTACAGTTAGATATTGAAAATTTTATTTAGCTAATGTATCTTCTCGTGAGATTAGCCATTATTTTTTAAAAATGTTGATATAATATATTACAAATATTGAATGGTATATATTGAAAATATTGAACTAGTAGTTGAATGTTCAAATAATTTTTTAAAAATAACATATTGGATCTTATATCGTCACATTAATTCCAGTGAACACCATAGTTCAAACGGATTTTGATTTGGATGTGTAGTTTAAGAGAAACGAGCATTTATGTTTGAAATCTATTTCCGTCTCATCCACCACTCTCCTCTCACATTGCACCACGTGTCCTCCTTCTTGCTCTGTTAACAGCTGCTGCGCGCATGCTCCGCCTGGTGTTTTCTTGTTCAGGTGGATCTCATCCATTCATATAATGCTGCACGAATCTTAGACAATGGAAGATGAGTTAAATAAAAATCTTCCGGAAGATATATAGGAACCGCGGAGCAGTGGGCTTCTTTGATTTCGCAGCCTTTGCTCTCACCAAAATCCAGGGTATTATGGGCTCTTTCGGTACATGGGCCTATTCTTTTGTTGTTGTCTCATCTTTTGTTTTCCATTTATTATTACTTTTGTTTTGATTCTGTCTTTTCAGCCTCGCTCGCATCACGTGTGTACGCTATACTTTAATTTCGTCACTCTTCCTTTTCCTGATTTTCTATTTTATCTTTCCTTTTTTCCTGTATCTTTTTCTTTCCACTTATTCCTCTATTTTCGAGTGATATAGGAGCAATATGCACTTGTTTAGTTTTCTTTTCTGGTTAATTATGATACCTTTTTTCTTGCACCATTGCAATAGTTTTATTTCAGATTTTTTGGAAGTTTTGATTCAACATTTTGTTTTAGTTCGGCCATCTTAAAAATTTATGTAATATTTTAATTTAACAAAAATTTACCTAAAGCAATATTTAAGGGCAATGCATCATTTAATTTTTGTTTCCTTTGCACGGCAAATGGTGCAACCAGGAGCCATCGGTAGTGCCCCTGCTGACATCTAGCTTTCGATAGAGTTAAGTACTCAAAAGAAGAAAAAAAAAGTCACTTCTTATAAATTCCCTTGTTCCGGGGTACCCTAGAATCCAATAAACGACGCGCATGCATGACAAGGACACCTTTAAATGAGAAAGTGTGCGCTCCAATAAAAATGCAACATCATTACTACAGAAATGGTCTTCCCAACACCAGTTTCACCGTCGATTTTGGCCGATCCACTGGTGAAACATTTTCACCGCCGGTTCCATTTTCAGCACCACTTCCACCGCCGGTTTGTAATATGAACCGGTGGTGAAAGTCACTTTCACGCCGGTTTGTAACTCGAACAGGTTGTGAAAGTTAGCACTACTTTCGCTGTCAGTTTGTAATACGAACCAGTGGTGAAAGTCACTTTTACCGTCGGTTTGTAACATGAATTTTTTATTTTTATTTATTTTTTAATATTGTTTCTTGAACTAGCAGCATATAAGGAGCGACCATAAAAAATTTCAGTATAATCAGACTTATAACATGGACTCTAGAAATTCATGAAGGTTCAACATATTATAAGAAAAAATGTTAAATATAAAGGTCCGCATCCAAAAATTATGAAAATTGGCATAGAGTCTTTTTTATAGGCATATAGCCTTCTCATAAAAAATTCAACATATTTTTAGAAATTTAGACTAAACATTGTTCACAAACACATATATCTCTCACACTCTTTCATATTTTCAAAGAAAAACTTAAGTCTTTCACACACTAAAACATTATTTTTACTTATATTACATGGAAATATTGTTTTCACGTGTTATGCTGCATATAGGTTGCCATGGAGGAGGTTTGACTTTTTTTAAAATAATTTGCTATTTTTTTATAGATGTGAATGAATTTTTAGTACTTATAAATTAATTTTTTGTACAAAGATTTTTTATTTTTATATTATTTTTTGATTTTTTTGTTTAGCTAACAGACAACCATAAAAAATTACAGCCTGATCATACTTTAGTTGTGGCCTTTAGAAATTTATAAAGATTTAGAGAGGTTAATATAAAAGGACAAGTGATGGTATGGTGCAGTCGTAAGGGGAGTAACGCACGAAGGTAGAAGTCATGAGTTCGAATCCCACACTTTGCAACAAGTGCAAAAAATTATGGTGTTGGAAGGAGAGGGTGGCTGGTTCCTTGGGAGGCCCCTCTCATTTGAATATAATTTTATTTGCTATCATTTGATATTTGTTACACTGTTTTTAATGTAGTTTTTTAAATTACTTTCACCACCCGGCGGTGAAAGTCACTTTCACCAATCACTCACATACACATATTATATAAGTCCATGTCACTCACAGTAGTCACTTGTCAATTCCTATTGCTTGCTTGTGAAGTGCAGACGCGTCTTCTTGCATTGCTACTTTAACCCTCTAGGTCCAGTTCAGTTCAATACCTTTTTCGTGGTTGGATGCATGAGCACATGGCAAGTTGATGGCAACCTAAGAGCCAGGGGCGAAGCCAGAGCTCAAAATCACCGGGGTCGGCTCCATTAAACACTGGGGTCATACACATGGATAAATAGTATTGAACAGTATTTTTCATTGGATTTAACAAATTTCATCGGGGGTCCGGCGACCCTGGTGGCACAAAGCAGCTTCGCCCCTGCTAAGAGCTCTCTTGAGTTCAGTTTAGTATTCGGAATGAGCGGCATCCAGAGAACACCTGAGACGAATGCCTGTTGCTCCCCTGGCATATCCATGCAGGACCGTACTTTGCCTCCTGGCTGTACAAGCATAAAAGGCCAAGAATGCACTGTTTCCAGAACGGACTCATCACTGTTCTGTGCACCTGGATGAACATGACTTAGGCTTCGGTCGGTTAGCCTGGAGCGACCTGAAATGCAGCCCAATCCGGCCGGATTGGAACGGCCCGGAACAAATACGGCCCAACAAAAAAAAATGTCATTCGGTTAGGCCGGAACTGGAATGGAATCCGGCCGGTCTCGGCCATTCCGAGTGCTCCAAGGCCCGGAACGGTTCCTGACCTCTTCACCTCCGGAATCGTTCCAGACAGAGCCACAGAGGCGACGAGCGCTTGGTCGAGCCGTGCGGGGCGGAGTAGGTACTCCACGACGAACGGCGCCTTCCCACGCTCGTCGCCCCCTGCCGGACAAGTATCCCCTTGCGCTCTCCACTGCCTTCTCGATGGTAACGCATCGCCCTCGTCTTCCTTCCCATCTTCTCTCCCTCACGACCTAGGGTTCTTGCTTCTTGAGGTATGCTGGATCTGCCGGGCCTTGGGGAAGGTGGGGTTGGAGCACCGGCTCTACTCTCCGCTGTTGTCGCGCAGGCCGGCTCCCTCGGTGGCGGCACTCTTGAACGGCAGAGAAGAATCCACAAATCTTGAAGGATTTGGGTAGCGGCAACTGCTGCAGCGTGTAGAGGAAGAGAGGTGCAGAGGGGGAGATGGAGAGAGGGGAAGCTGTGCGTGTGCAGGTTCAGGGCAATAGAGAGAGGCTAATGGGCTGACGGGTAGGTTCCCGCTGGGATGGTTTCTTTGCTAGCACAACTTTGCCAGCTAGGGATGCTGTTGTTTTACATAATTTCCTGCTTCAATATTGGTCTGGAGAGTTTTTAAGCACAGTTCCAGCAATTTACTCATTGGAAAAGTATTCGGACAGTAGCCGAAGCCAATGGTCCCAAACAACAGCTGAAACGGGACAACAGAGACAAGCAACAATAAATTACTTATCTACAGTATCCTGGAATCAACAATCTTTACATGAAGGGGAGGGGTCCCTTTTTATAGGGAGACCAAGGGTCTTTACATTCCCATTGTACCCCTGAGATCAGGCATCATCCTCTAGACTACACAATACTAATAACCTATGGACACTTCGGTACATTTACTCCTCCCAATGTGAATGCGTAGACTTGTGATTCCGTGCTTGACTTGGCTTGGACTTGGTCTCCTTTGACTCGGTCCATGTCAGCTTCGCCTGCTTCCAAGGGCTTTGTAGCTCCCGGATTTGGCTTCCTCTGAGTTGAGATGACCCTAAGCCGCTTCCCAGCGTCCAGAAAGCCGATGACTCCTCTAAGGACCTGCAGTATAGAGCGAACCGAAGCTTGCCATTAACCCATTCATAGCTTTTAGCATTCAACAGTATCAATATTTCACCAAATTGGCTTCTAACTTGGTTCTGATAACGCCACTTCGGCATTCTGCTACATGATGACCGAAGCCAATTGGCTTTAGCATACAGCGAGATGTGATCACCGAAGCCGATTGGCTTTCGTATACGGCGGGACGTGATCAGCGAAGCCGATTGGATTTTGTATACAGCGAAATGTGATCACCGAAGCCGATTGGCTTTTGTATACAGTGAAATGTGATCACTGAAGCCGATTGGCTTTTGTATTCAGCGAAATGTGATCACCAAAGCCAAAATAGAGATATGTAGAGCAAACAAAAGCTAAATTGGCTTGATTTCCTCGGTTCACTGTCGTCCTCACGCATGAGATGAAGCAAAACAAGTAAAAGACGTTTGTCAGCGGGCCAAATCCCCAACAGTAGCCCCTCGAGGACGAGGACTTTCTTCAACAGGCCGAGCTCCACGAAACTAGGATTGCTTGCCAGCCAGAGAAACGCCTCCTCCTTGTTGGAGAAAGCCCTTTAGTGTTTTGTCGTGATTATTCTATTTTTGCTTCGTTTGTCTGATATGTCATGTCATTTGGCTTCGTTTATTTAAAACTGGTTGAATTGTTTTAACCGTTGTTGTAACTTTTGCTTCGGTTTGACCGAATTTGAAACGGCGGTTCGTTTTTCGAGATTTTAACGGTCAGATTTTACTGGCCTATAAATAGGACCGAAGGGGGGGTCAATTTTGCTTGCTTCGTTTTGCTTGTCTTGAGCTTGACGTTTTCTCTGGGTTTTGGAAGCTTTTGAGTTCAAGCTTTGGCTTTCTTCTCTCGACACAAGTAAGTTTTGCTTTTTGTGCTCTACTATTTCCTTTGTTTTTTTATTTGTCTTTTTGCTGCTTTGTTTGCTTATTGTTTTTTCCTGTTTGTTGTAGCGGCTCGTACGAAGCAAACCGCTCGTCTGATTGGCTACGTCTCTGACGAAGACAACTCAGACGGCATGGATATGGATGCTGCCGAAGCTGCGCAGTTTGCTCAGGAAATTGAGGGCAACGTGGCCGTGGACCCCGAAGCCGGAGCTGCTATGATTATTGATGATTGAGGCAAGGGACCTGCCGAGGAAGATGTTGCTGCAGGTGACGACACAGAGGACGCTGGATCTACAGCCGAGGATGCCCTTGAGGACGTAGAAGCCGATGCTTCTGATCTCTTGGATTATCGGAGGAAGCCAAAGACCACTGTCTTTGGTGAGTCTCGTGTTACCCCTTCGTTGATTCGCTTCTATGAGGAAAAGGGGTATTTTGAGGCCGGCCAAGGACGAGCCCCTGGCACAGAGACTACCCCGACGCCTGAGCCAGACGAAGCTGTGGTATTCAAGGAATTCTTCACTGCCGGGCTTCGGATGCCTATAGATAATGTTGTTGCTGATATCCTTGGGAAGTTTGGCTTGCAGCTCCATCATCTTACCCCCAATGCTATTACTCATTTACTTCGCTTCTTTTGGGCCGTGAAGACCAACGCATCAGATGTTAATGCGGACTGCTTCGTCCGTTACTTTGAAGGGCATCGGCAGACAAAGAGTGTTAAGGTTGACGGCTTTGATTACGAGCCGGATTATGGTAGTGTTACTTTTTGCGCGCGGTGGAGGCAGACTGACAAGTAGAAAGTAGAACTTACCTTTTGTCAGAGAAACACGTGGGACAAGAGTTGGAAAAACTATTGGCTTTATGTCAAGGTGCCCACGCTGGAGAATGTGCTGGATGATGGAACGAAGCTGATGGCCTTTCCTCTGCGTAGTTCTATTAGTCCTTGTGATTTTGTGGCTTGCCCTTCCTTCGACAGAAATGCCCCCGGCTTTGATCACTGTGAAAGTGTTTTTTTTCAAGGCTAGCTGGGTTTCAAGCAGCCGGGATTTGATTGAGGAAGGGCTTGCCGTTGGAGTGAATGTCTTATCTGCTTCGTGGAAGCCATTTGCTGTTGAGACTAGGCTGTACAGAGGTATTCCTCATGTTTGCTTTCCCAAGTTTGGGGTGAAAAAGCCAGAGAATATGTCTGACTTCGCCTTTGTTCAGTCCATTGAGTTAATGGCTGAAATTATTTGTGGGAAGTACACTACCAAGGAACATGAGAGTTGCTTGGCTTTGGTGGATGGGGTCCGGCTTAACAGGGTGTTCGATGAGATGGGCGTTAGCTATCCTCAGTGTTCGGCCCCATCCAAGCCCTCAAAGAAGTTCACTGATCAGGATCACCCTAGCGTGCTATCAGCCCCGAAGCCGGGTCGAGGCCGTGGGAGGAAAGGACGTACTGGAGGCCGTGGTAGCGGCCAGTCAGACGAGGGCGGTGACGAAGCCGGAGCCCCTTCAAGCCGCTCAAGGGTAGCTGCCGCTAAAAAGCGAGTTGCCTCTTCCTTGGAGACTTCCAAGCGTACTTCTGCCTTGGAGTCCTCCAAGCGCCAAAAACTTGGGAAAGCTCTTCCTATCGTTCCGCTTGCCAGCGCACCTCCTCGTCCCATTGCTTCGGCTGCGGAAGCGCCTCCTACCGTCGCCCCTAAGCAAGTTGTTCCTGCAGCTTCCGCTGCAATTGATTTGCCCTCTTCTGGAGGTTTGTTTCTTGTGCAACTTGTCTTTTTATTTTTAGCTTCGCTTTGCTTATTTGTTTTTGTCATCTTATTTATAGTTAAAGCTGCTGTTCGACCTCCTCGTCGTGAACGCCTACTTGAATGCATCGACGATGAGGATGATGAAGTGAGCTATAGCCGTCTTTTGAGGGAGGACGAGACAAAGGATTTTACACTTGGTGAAGCTGAAGTGTCGTCTGTCCCTATCCAGCCATCGTCCTTGGATTTACTGGCTGGTGCTGCGGCCAAGTCCCTTCAGATTTCTGTGGGACTTGTGCAGTCGGCTTCGGCTAATGTTGAAGAGCCGCCGCGGACAGTTGCAGATAGCAGTGAGCCAATGCAGTTGGCTTCTGTTAACATTGAAGGGCCTATGCAGATGGCTCTTACTCTTGAGACTGGACAAGGCTCTGGCGATTTGGTTCCACGCACCACTGAGCCGGTTAAGTTGGTTCCTTCGGCTATCGCCGGGCAATCTGCCCCTGCTAAGGACGTTGAACCAGCCCCTGAGAGGCCAGCTCCTGAGAGGCCAGCTCCTGAATCAAAAGGTGTGTTTCGCGAAGCAGTTATATTTGCATTTTTAGCTGAAATGATCTCTTTTGATTTGTTGATTATTTTGCTTCAGAAACAAGTTATGCTGGGTATGGACCCTTTACAGATCGGCTTCGTCAAGGCAGCTTTTGTCCTCCAAACGATATTCCGGTTATCGTTCCAAATGGTTGGTAATTTTTAACTGCTCACCCGAAGCTGATTGATTTTAGCTTTTTTGTCTAAACATTGGTTTCGCTCTTTCAGAGCTTGAGACTCGTGTCAAATCCTTGGATTTGGACACACTTTCCATTTCCAGCCTTAGTGGCGGCATCCAGGTCTGTTCTTTTCCTTTGTTTTTGAGTTTGTTGTCCGGCTTTTTGATACTTATGCTTTTCTTATTTTAGTCTATAATGTCCATGCAGGAGCTTTTCGCTCGTCTTCCGCTTCGTCTCAACGATGTTGAGAACGAGCGGGCCGAGCTTGAGGCTCTAAGGAAGGAACGCGAGGGCTTTCTTCTGCTTAAGAGATCCTTGGATGATGAAAAAGAGCAGCTTCGTCTTGAGCGTGAGTCTGCCTCGTCAGAAGTTGCTTCGCTCAAACGCCAGGTTGCTTCGTTGGAATCTACGCGTGAACTTAACGCTCAGACGATTGAGGGGCTTCGGGGCAAGGTAATCGATGCTGCCACTTTGGAGCATGACCTGAGGAATCAAGTCAAGTCTCTCGAGGCTGATAAAGAGAGAGCGACGTCGGATGCTGAAAAGTACAAGAGGGAGCTTCTGGTTGCTGTTGACTTAAAGAACTCTCTTATTTCCGAGGCCAGTCAGCTTAAGACTCAAATGCATCAGCTTAAGGCCGACAAGGAGAGCTTGGATTCTGAGATACTCAACCGAAGCTCCAGTATCTACGCCGAATACGAAGCTGCTTTAAAATAATATGGAGCCGAGCCGCTGCCCTTTCCTTTTGATAACTTTAGCGTTGGAAAGCTTTTCGACTGGCTTGATGATGAGTTCAAGTCCTTGCCAGACGTCTTGTCTAAAGTGGGTGATTACGCTGCCCGGACGTGCATCACCAATGCCTTTAAGATGCTGGCTGATGATGGGTGCTCTCATTACAAAGGCTTTTTAAGAAAGGACTTTCAATTTCCTTCGGCTTTGAATCCTGATAGAAAAGAGCTTTTCAACGAGGCTGTTCTAGCGACTCGCGGCCTCTTTCTCAGGAAGTTTTGGTCTGTAACAGGGAGGGAGTGCGCTCGACGCACTGCATATGATCGTTTGGTTAAGGTTAGCTTCTTTTGTCATTTTATCTATTTATTTTGGCTTTAGACACCTGATTGTTCTGTTTAATTTTAGTACAAGGAGGAGCTCGCTCTCGAGCAGCGGCAGAGAGCCGAAGCCGAAGCCGCTGCTGCCGCCGCCACTACTGGGGCCTCAACTTCAAGAGCTGGTGCCGAAGCTGGTCGTGATGGTGCTGAAGCCGGAGCCTCTGATGCTGATCCGAAGGTTTAGCTTCAATAGAGCTGATGACTTTGATTCTTTTGTTGAGGGATGTTAAAACTTTGTAAATTTGTATATACTCAGATCCCTGATGAGGGAGGTGTTCTTGAACCCATGCCGATCACTATGCGCGATGGCCCCTTGTGTGTATCTGGCTTCGCATGGGAACAATATCGGAAGTTATGTCCAAGTCAAAGAATCGATGATTTCTGGGAATTTTGCCATGAGTTCTTTAGTCATTGCGAATTCGATGTGTTTGAGTTTTTTAACTCCTTCATCGTTCGATGTTCTCCCCGTGTCGAACTCGCTCGTGCAAGAAATGCCGAAGCTGCTCGTCTGCTTCCAGTTAAGGTGGAGCCAGAAGATTTAGATAATGATAGGGATTTTGCTTATATATATATAATGCTCCCAGATTTAGGAGATCTGGCCAGCTTTTTGACGGATATGTTTTTGAGATGTTCTGAGTCATCTCTTTGTAGAACACATTGTATTTCGCTTGGTCATTGTTTTGATTCGAAACACTTGAATGAATGTAAGCTCGATTTGGCTTCGTTGCGAGAGAAACGCCTCCTCCCCCCCCAAAGCGAGGTTTTATTCGTTCAAGTGGTTTGCACTTTTGGTTCGGAGCCGCCTTGACTCCTTTGAGCTTTGTGCGGAGATATACTTTGCGTGGTTTGCCGAAGCCCCTTTTATTTTAATCGCCTTTAAAATACTGATAGCCGAAGATGATTTTAATTTAAAATATATGTTTTAATCAAAGCCCCCTTTGATCTGTTTGGAGTAAGCGCTTTTGGACCGAAGCCCCTTTCGCTATGTTCTAGAGTGGGCTTTTTCTTAGATCTGGATTGGCCTTACTCTCGGTAGGGCTAATTCAGTTCTATCTAAGTTATCGAATATCAGCGACTTGGTCGAAGCCAATCGCTTTCGATGCTGTTCTTGTGTGTTCTAACAAGTTGCCGAAGCCCCTATAGGCTTTTTTAGGGCGCAGCTAGACGAAGCTGCTGAAGCCTTTATAAGATTTTTAGAGTACTGCTAGCCGAAGCTGTTTTCGATTTATAACAATTGTTTGGGTCAGAGCCCCTTTTACTCTGTTTTTTAGAGTAAGCGTTTCTGGACCGAAGCCCCTTTTACTCCTCTTTGGAGTAAGCTTTTGCTTGGATCTGAATTGGCCTTACTCTTGGTAGGGTCAATTCAGTTCTTTGTGAATTGTCGAATATAAACGACTTGGTGGAAGCCAATCGCTTTCGATGCTGCTATTTTGGGGAATACCTCGTTTATATATGATTTGACGAGTTACAGTAAGCACCGCCTCGTTAAAAACCTCACCCCTTGGTCAGGGTCCCCTTGTGAGGAAAAGAGTACGGGCTTTTGGAAACAAAGTAAAAATACTATTCTACTCAATGACTTCGTTTATAGGATACGAAGCCATTTTACATCTTTTCATAGGTAGTATTTGCGTAAGCTGTCTGAATTCCATGAATGCGGCAGCTCGTTGCCCTCGTCATCGCCTAAGCGAAATGAGCCAGGCCTGTTGCTTTTGATGACTAAGAATGGGCCTTCCCATTTCTGTTGTAGTTTTCCAGCGGGCATGCTTGGATTTTTCCTTAGGACCCAGTCCCCTGCCTTGATATCTTTTCTGATTACCTTTTTGTCTCGCCACTTTCTTGTCTCAGCTTGATACTTGGAAATGTTTTTGCTGCCTGGAGCCTGTATATCTCAACGAGATCCTTGTCAACGGCTTCGCTCTCTTTGGGAGCTTCTTGTTGGGTGCGAAGCCCTTTGTGCAGTATTTCCTCTGGGCATACTGCTTCTTCACCATAAAGCAGTTTGAATGGAGTAAACTGTGTTGCCCTTGATGTTGTGGTGTTGTGAGCCCAGATCACCTTCGGCATCTCTTCTACCCACTTGCCTTTTTCCTTACAATTTGCGAGGCACTTTCGGATAGCTGTAAACATTAAGCCATTGGCTCTTTCAACTGCTCCATTTGTTTGCGGATGATATACCGAAGCGAATTTAGCTTTTGTTCCAATTGACATGCAGTATTGCCTGAATTCGTCACAGTCAAACTGCTTCCCATTGTCCACTGTTATTTCCCTTGGTACTCCGAATCGGCACACAATTTGCTGCCAGAAGAATTTGATAACTGTTTTTGCTGTGATGTTGGCCAAAGGTCTGGCTTCGATCCACTTGGTGAAATACTCGACTGCTACTATGGCGTATTTGAGATTTCCTTGAGCCGTTGGAAGCGGGCCAACTAGATCAATGCCCCATCTTTGCAAAGGCCATGTTGGAGTTATCAGCTGTGACTGCTCCGAAGGAGATTTTTTGTTTGCAGCACACTTTTGACACTGATCACATGTCTTGACCGTGTTTGTTGCATCCATGATGATTGCAGGCCAGTAGAATTCTTGCCTCATTGCCTTGCCCACTAAAGCTCTTGCCCCAAAGTGTGCCCCGCATAAGCCGCTGTGTATCTCTTGGATCAGTTCTTTTCCTTCGTTGTGAAAGATGCAACGAAGAGAAGGAGCTACAACTTCTTTCTTGTAGAGGACATCATCTATCATCTGATAGCATCTTGCTCTTTGTTGCATAGCTTTTAGATCATCTTCGTCAATTGGTTCATAGTATCCCCAAAGGAAAGCTATTATTGGGGATCGCCAATCCTCGGAGCTTATTGCATTGATCAGCTTCGGTGGGTCATCTGAATCCTTTATTGATGGTG
>CM014271.1:61427386-61469340 GCA_004135705.1 Alloteropsis semialata | reverse complement strand
CCGCGTGCCTGGCCACGGGCCTGGTCGGGCCGCGCGCTCGCTGCCGGGCCGTCTGGGCCGCGAGCCTGGCTGCCCACCCCTGTTTTTTTTATTTTCCTTTTAGTAGTTCAATAATTGCTTAGTATAGCATTTTTATTCTGTTTTTGTTGTGAATAATTGGACTATATGCTGTGTATGATTGTTGTAAATTATTTGTACTTGTCATTGTAATATAATCCGTGGTTTGTTTATATTTGCAACGTTTTTTCTTATATCCTTGTCATGATTAATTTTGGATTACGTGAATCTCCCGATTGCTTGAGTTGAATTTTACGAAAGTTATTTACAAAATTCAGAAACCATAACTTGATTCACTTTGATATTTTTCATCATAAAATTTGCTACACACAAGATAGTAGAGTCCTAAATGCACTGGCTGCGTTTAATTCCTTGTGAATTATTCTGCCTTGAGACCGTGTTTAGGCAGCAAATCAATTGCCTACTACAAAGATCTACTCTTTGTCTATGACATCGAGATTATCTGTCTTGTGTCTAACAAATTTCATGATGATTGTTTTGTATGGTCTACACTCTCATATGATTACTACTTTAATCCAAAAATCATGACTAGATATAACTCTATTTAATTTTATATACCGTTTTAATATTACAACATTAGCATGCTGATCTTCATCCATGGTTATCCATGTAGCACTATGGCCACTAAGGAGTTTGACGAACTTGCCTTAGATGGTAGCAATTACCCTACATGGGCTTCCGATATCAAGATAGCGCTTGCATCTCGTAGTCTTTCCGCTACAATTCAAGACCCCCAACCTGGGGTTGCACTTCAGGATAGACATATTAATTCCGCTTTGGGTTTACTACGATTTTATATTCATAAGGATCTCAAATCTGAATACCTTATGATTGATAACCCTCGTGATTTATGGAACTCTCTTAAAGAGAGATATGAACAGCAAAAAGAACTCATTTTGCCTGAGGCAAATCATGAATGGAATTATTTACGTCTCCAAGATTTCAAATCTGTGGCAGATTATAACCATGCTGTTCATAAAATTTGCTCTAAATTGAAGTTTTGCGAGAAAGAGCCATCAGATGCGGATAAAATAGAGAAAACACTATCAACTATGCTCCCATCTGACAGAGTATTGCAACAGCAGCACAGGGCTAAAAATTACCAGGCATATTCTCAGCTTATTCATACATTGACTCAGGCAGAAAAACATGATGAGCTTCTTATGAAGAATCATCATAAGCGCCCTGTTGGTTCGGCGCCCCTACCTGAGGTTCACAATGTACAGAAAAAGACTAAGAATAATAAGTTCAATGGATCATCTCCAAAGAACAAACCTGGTCGACGCAAACACAATAAGAAGCAAAGACCCCATTCATACACGTGGAAAAGAGAAAATGCGAGACCCAAAAATGACACTAAGTGTTATAGATGTGGTGATTTCTCGCATTTTGCTAAGAATTGTCGTACTCCAAAGCATTTGGTTGCTTTATACCAAAAGTCTTTAAAAGCAAATACGCAAGCAGGAGGAACAAGATATGAGACAAATTTCAATCTTGCATCCGAGGTCGTCAAGGACAAAGACTGTTCACACCAAGAATCAAAGGAACAAGTGAACAACAACGCTCTCAACATTGAGGAGAGCCTTCCATCCACGGACAACATGCTCCTAGATTTTGAATCTGGAGATATGTTTGGAGATTTGAAATAATCTCGGTCCTGAACTTGATATCATATTAGATATGTGTTGTAATAATTTAGGTTATATATAGTTCCCTGACTTGTAATTTTAATATGTTTGAGTTTGTACAAATTTGTTTATACTATTGTTTAGTTGTACCAACTCATAGTTTTATAATATCATATCCTTATTTTGATATTTTCTATACCATATGCATTCTTGCATACGTTATATTTAAGCATTTTTATTTATAATCATTTTATATAGAAATGACTACTGATATCAATCCAACGGAGGAAGAATTATGCCTTGTAGACTCATGCACTACAAACTCTATACTTAGAGAGATAAAATATTTCCAGACCCTTAAGAAAAAGGAAGGAAATATTATGACCATCGCGGGACGCGATGCGTTAGTAGTTGGTTCCGGACGAGCCACTATTACTCTCCCTATGGGTACACAAATTATAATTGAGGATGCTTTGTTGTATCCTGATTCTACCCGTACCCTTCTAAGTTTCAGAGACATCCGTAAGAATGGTTTCCACGTGGAAACACACTACGATAATAAAGAAGAATTTCCTCTCGTTACTAAACTTACGGGATATGGCAAACAAATATGTGAAAAAATTTCTTCACTCCAAACTGGATTGTACTATACTTACATACAGCCCGTAGCACATGTTGCTTACAAGATAATTTTCCAAGATGTCGATACATTCCGAAATTGGCATGATCGACTTGGGCACCCTGGAATAGGGATGATGCGGAAAATTATCGGCAATTCCATAGGTCACGATATGACAAAAACAAAATTTCCCCAAGATAAAGATTTTTGTTGTACTGCTTGTGCAACAGGGAAATTGATTTTAAGACCATCACATCTTAAAATTCGAACTGAGCCACTCAAGTTCCTTGAAAGAATTCAAGGAGATATTTGTGGTCCAATCCAACCATCATCGGGACCGTTCAGGTACTTCTTGGTTTTGATAGACGCATCTACTCGATGGTCACACGTGTCCCTTTTATCGACACGCAATCATGCCTTTGCTAAGATAATGGCTCAACTTATCAAGTTGAAAGCACATTACCCTGAACATCGGATTCAATCCATCCGAATGGACAACGCTGCTGAATTCTCATCCCGTGCTTTTAACGATTATTGCATGGCATTAGGAATTCAACTTCAGCATTCTGTCTCATATGTACATACCCAAAATGGTTTGCTGAGTCATTAATTAAAAGAATTAAGCTCATTGCACGACCTATGCTAATGAATTGCAAATTGCCTACGTCGTGTTGGGGTCACGCAGTTCTGCATGCTGCTGATCTAATACAACTACGACCAACTGCATATCACGAATCCTCCCCATTGCAGTTAGTACGTGGGAATCCTTCGAACATTTCCCATTTGCGTAAATTTGGGTGCGCTGTGTACGTACCCATCTCACCACCCCAGCGAACTTCGATGGGTCCTCATAGAAAATTGGGGATCTACGTGGATTACTTATCTCCGTCAATATAAAGTATTTAGAACCTTTAACAGGGGATCTATTCAATGCCCGGTTCGCTGATAGTATTTTTAATGAGGATCACTTCCCGGCATTAGGGGGAGAATTGTACCCAAAAGAATGCCAGGAAATTGATTGGAATGCAACAGGCATTTCATTCTCTGATCCACGTACTATAGAAACTGAACAACAAGTTCAAAGAATTATTGATTTGCAAAATATTGCAAACAATCTGCCATACGCCTTCTCTGATTATAAAGGCGTTACAAAATCTCTTCATCCTGCAAGGAATGTGCCCGAAAGAGTGGAGGTACCTAATAAAACCACTCAACCCCAAATTGGAAACAAGAGGGGGAGAAGCACTTCCAAGAAGCAAGATGTGATTGCTAATAAGCAAAAGAAGACTGGAAATACAACTCAAATTTCAGTTGAGAGACACTTAAAGGACATACAATGTCTGTGGATAGATGTGATCCACAATCCAGCTCAACTATACGCATAAACACTGAGGCTGGAACATCGGAAGTCCCTAGGTCCATCATATTGGGAAATATTGATGAACCTATAAGGGTAGACGAAATTGCTATAAATTTCATAGATACTGGAAAAACTTATGATCGTAAGTCCACAATAGTCGACTGTTATCTCTCTGAACAAATTGCGAATATCCTTCAAACTGATTTGGATCCAAAATCTCTAACGGAATGCAAGAAGCGTCCGGACTGGGATAAGTGGAAGGTAGCAATTGAAACAGAGATTGCCTCGCTTTATAAAAGAAAGGTGTTTTCGGCCGTAATGCCAACACCTCCTGGCATCCTTCCTGTGGGATACAAATGGGTTTTCGTTCGTAAAAGAAATGAAAACAATGAGGTGGTAAGATATAAAGCAAGGCTAGTGGCACAAGGTTTTACGCAAAGACCTGGCGTTGATTTCAACGAAACCTATTCTCCAGTAATGAGTGGAATAACCTTCCGATATTTAATATCACTGGCAGTACAAAATCGTTTATCTATGCAGTTGATGGACGTAGTGACCGCATATTTATACGGTACACTGGATTCTGATATATACATGAAAGTTCCTGAAGGAATCAGTATACCAGAAAATAAGGCAAATCGCAACATGTATTGCATCAAGTTGCAGAAATCGTTATACGGTTTAAAACAGTCTGGCCGAATGTGGTACAATCGGTTAAGTGAATTCCTTATATCATTAGGATTCATAAACAATGATGACTGTCCATGTGTCTTCATTAAGAATTCTTCAAAAGGATTTTGTATCATATCGGTATACGTCGATGATCTTAATATCATTGGCAACGAAGCTGATATTAATGAAGCACGTCATCATTTAAAGACGGAGTTTGAAATGAAGGATTTGGGTCAAACCAAATTTTGCTTAGGATTACAACTTGAGCATTTCCCTTCTGGTATATTTGTATACCAATCTGCCTATACTCAAAAGATATTAGAAAAGTTCAATATGGACAAGTCATATCCAGCTAAAACTCCAATGGTTGTAAGATCCTTAGACATTAAGAAGGATCCTTTCAGACCAAAAGATGAGGGAGAAGAGATATTGGGACCACAATTCCCGTATCTTAGTGCCATTGGTGCACTAATGTATCTTGCTAATAGCACCCGACCTGATATTGCATTTGCAGTAAATTTATTAGCAAGGCATAGTGCTGCACCTACTAAACGTCATTGGGTAGGAGTAAAGACGGTATTCAGATACCTCAATGGTACTAAGGATCTTGGATTATTTTATGGTAGAAATCAAGATCCAATTTTGTTAGGATATACAGATGCTGGTTATTTGTCAGATCCCCATAATGACAGATCACAAACAGGCTTTATATTTTTACAAGGAGGAACAGCGATTTCTTGGAAATCTACAAAGCAGACACTAGTATCTACTTCCACCAATCATTCTGAAATAATAGCTTTGTATGAAGCATCACGCGAATGCGTATGGCTTCGCAGAATGATAAATCACATCATACAATCATGTGGTATTGGTGCGATAGATACACCAACAATTATCTTTGAAGATAATTCAGCATGTATTACTCAAATGGAGTCTGGTTATATTAAGAGTAATATGACTAAGCATATTATTTCCAAGTTATTCTACCCCCATGAACTTCAAAAGAATGGAGAAATTGAAATCTTGCAAACTAAGTCGTGTGATAATCTAGCAGATTTATTCACAAAATCTCTACCATACTCTTCATTCCATAAATGTGTTGAGGGCACTGGTATGAGAAGACTTAGAGACTTGCAAGAATCAGGGGGAGAATCTCTCTAAATATAACTTACTTCAAACATCATATTACACTCTTTTCTTTATATAAGTTTTACTCTTTGGAGATTTCTCATATAAAGTTTTTAATGAGGTAATGATGAACACATGGTGACATATTAATGACACAATTTGATATATATATATATATATATATATATATATATATATATATATATCATGGTATTTCTCCTTATTTTTCCCACTGGGTTTTAAAGGAGTTTTTGCCTGGTATATCAATATACTTTGGTTTTTCTTCCCACAGGGTTTTTCCAAAGATTCAAGACTATAATAGTTGAACAAGTAAAGGCTTCTACAGAACCAATTGATCAAGGGGAGTGTTAAGATTAATTAGTTTAGTGATCAATTAGGATAATTACAATATCTGTAACCGCTCCCAATAGTATTCTTCTATAGACACCTTTTCACTGTAGACACCCTTTCACCAACAGACATGTCTCTTGGGCTAGTATATATCTGTACAACACTGTTCAACAAGGAATACAATTCATTCTTTCACTTTTCATTCTAACAAATAGTATGCCGGAATTTGTTGTAATAAAACTGTTTTTGGAAAAAAAAAGTCATATCCCAAATTAGATTGGGCCTCCCTTTTGACCTCTTCAATTCTACGTAGCGGGAGCAGTGGGCTTCTTTGATTTCGCAGCCTTTGCTCTCACCAAAATCCAGGGTATTATGGGCTCTTTCGGTACATGGGCCTATTCTTTTGTTGTTTTCTCATCTTTTGTTTTCCATTTATTATTACTTTTGTTTTGATTCTGTCTTTTCAGCCTCGCTCGCATCACGTGTGTACGCTATACTTTAATTTCGTCACTCTTCCTTTTCCTGATTTTCTATTTTATCTTTCCTTTTTTCCTCTATCTTTTTCTTTCCACTTATTCCTCTATTTTCGAGTGATATAGGAGCAATACGCACTTGTTTAGTTTTCTTTTCTGGTTAATTATGATACCTTTTTTCTTGCACCATTGCAATAGTTTTATTTCAGATTTTTTGGAAGTTTTGATTCAACATTTTGTTTTAGTTCGGCCATCTTAAAAATTTATGTAATATTTTAATTTAACAAAAATTTACCTAAAGCAATATTTAAGGGCAATGCATCATTTAATTTTTGTTTCCTTTGCACGGCAAATGGTGCAACCAGGAGCCATCGGTAGTGCCCCTGCTGACATCTAGCTTTCGATAGAGTTAAGTACTCAAAAGAAGAAAAAAAAAAGTCACTTCTTATAAATTCCCTTGTTCCGGGGTACCCTAGAATCCAATAAACGACGCGCATGCATGACAAGGACACCTTTAAATGAGAAAGTGTGCGCTCCAATAAAAATGCAACATCATTACTACAGAAATGGTCTTCCCAACACCAGTTTCACCGTCGATTTTGGCCGATCCACTGGTGAAACATTTTCACCGCCGGTTCCATTTTCAGCACCACTTTCACCGCCGGTTTGTAATATGAACCGGTGGTGAAAGTCACTTTCACGCCGGTTTGTAACTCGAACAGGTTGTGAAAGTTAGCACTACTTTCGCTGTTAGTTTGTAATACGAACCAGTGGTGAAAGTCACTTTTATCGTCGGTTTGTAACATGAATTTTTTATTTTTATTTATTTTTTAATATTGTTTCTTGAACTAGCAGCATATAAGGAGCGACCATAAAAAATTTCAGTATAATCAGACTTATAACATGGACTCTAGAAATTCGTGAAGGTTCAACATATTATAAGAAAAAATGTTAAATATAAAGGTCCGCATCCAAAAATTATGAAAATTGGCATAGAGTCTTTTTTATAGGCGTATAGCCTTCTCATAAAAAATTCAACATATTTTTAGAAATTTAGACTAAACATTGTTCACAAACACATATATCTCTCACACTCTTTCATATTTTCAAAGAAAAACTTAAGTCTTTCACACCCTAAAACATTATTTTTACTTATATTACATGGAAATATTGTTTTCACGTGTTATGCTGCATATAGGTTGCCATGGAGGAGGTTTGACTTTTTTTAAAATAATTTGCTATTTTTTTATAGATGTGAATGAATTTTTAGTACTTATAAATTAATTTTCTGTACAAAGATTTTTTATTTTTATATTATTTTTTGATTTTTTTGTTTAGCTAACAGACAACCATAAAAAATTACAGCTTGATCATACTTTAGTTGTGGCCTTTAGAAATTTATAAAGATTTAGAGAGGTTAATATAAAAGGACAAGTGATGGTATGGTGCAGTCGTAAGGGGAGTAACGCACGAAGGTAGAAGTCATGAGTTCGAATCCCACACTTTGCAACAAGTGCAAAAAATTATGGTGTTGGAAGGAGAGGGTGGCTGGTTCCTTGGGAGGCCCCTCTCATTTGAATATAATTTTATTTGCTATCATTTGATATTTGTTACACTGTTTTTAATGTAGTTTTTTAAATTACTTTCACCACCCGGCGGTGAAAGTCACTTTCACCAATCACTCACATACACATATTATATAAGTCCATGTCACTCACAGTAGTCACTTGTCAATTCCTATTGCTTGCTTGTGAAGTGCAGACGCGTCTTCTTGCATTGCTACTTTAACCCTCTAGGTCCAGTTCAGTTCAATACCTTTTTCGTGGTTGGATGCATGAGCACATGGCAAGTTGATGGCAACCTAAGAGCCAGGGGCGAAGCCAGAGCTCAAAATCACCGGGGTCGGCTCCATTAAACACTGGGGTCATACACATGGATAAATAGTATTGAACAGTATTTTTCATTGGATTTAACAAATTTCATCGGGGGTCCGGCGACCCTGGTGGCACAAAGCAGCTTCGCCCCTGCTAAGAGCTCTCTTGAGTTCAGTTTAGTATTCGGAATGAGCGGCATCCAGAGAACACCTGAGACGAATGCCTGTTGCTCCCCTGGCATATCCATGCAGGACCGTACTTTGCCTCCTGGCTGTACAAGCATAAAAGGCCAAGAATGCACTGTTTCCAGAACGGACTCATCACTGTTCTGTGCACCTGGATGAACATGACTTAGGGTCTTAGGCATGGCATAGTTTTAGATTGGCACACACAGACTCATGTTCCTCTTAGAATAATGATCAGCGTGTACGACTCGAGCTCGCCGGCCGTGCCACTGAACCTTATATATGTTCTCCAAAAGACCACTTCCTCTATGCCCCGAATAATGGTTGATAGATAGCATAAATCTCTCTTTTTGCCATTTTAGTTTTTTCCACAGATAAATGTAGTTGGACAGTTGGAGAAGTGAACTAGGGTTTGCATTGGTCGCTCCATGAAGGGGCCGCTAATGTAGTTGGACAATGTTAAATTTCTAACATTGTTCTTGGGCTGTTCTAGTTGGTGGTTAACTCCAATTCAGACTTCAAATTAATTAGCCAGGACAGACGCACTCATATGTATCTTTCATCAGAATTTGTCTTTAAATTAAAAGAGGAAACAAAGTCATGCTCTATTCTTCTTTTTTGCTACAAATGAATGCTTAAGTTCATTTGTCGCAGAGTGCATGCGTGACAAGGACACCTACGCTTAGATGAGAAAGAGTGTGCTGCAACAAAAAGTATCGGGCTTCAATTGTGAAGGCTGAGTTTTGTGATCCATCAAACTGTTTTGCTAGCTTCCTTCAAGAGTTAGCAACACTAATGTCAGTAATGTGACACCTAACTCGGCTATCCACTGTGGAATGGTTCTCTTTATATACCTTTGATTTTGCATCCATGCTATAGTTTGTAAATAACTTTACTCTGTGCCTCTGAGCTCTGCCCAAATATTTTAAAGCATTTATTTCCCGCACCAAAATCATCCATCATAACTTGCTCACTTCAATTACTCTTGCTTATAAAGCGCAGCCACTTCGTCCTTTCTTCCTACTCGCTCTATTCCAAATTATCTTTGTCCGAAGGTAAACTCGTCTAATCTCCTAGACTGTTTCAAGCCCATTTCACTTGTTTCATTGGAAGAGCACATGGCAACTTAAGAACACTCTGATGCCAATGCGGCATATATTTTGGATTGAGCGACATCAATAGAACACCTATGACTAGCTAATGTTCCCTGACAGAGCTGTGGCAAATTTTGCTCCACTCTGCTTCACGATTCTATAAGCACAAGGTGTACGTGCAGTGGATGGACACGGCAAGGAGATGTAGTATATATATATACGACTAGGCTGTTAAAGTCTATTGAAGAACCATAAGCCATATGTTTTTGTCAGTAAAAGGAAGTGCTGAGAGACTGCGTGGAATAAGTTTTGGATGTCATGCTCTGTACCTTCTGCAGTTCTGCTCACTTAAAATTTCATCACTGAAACCGTGAAACTCAGTGAAAGCAGCTATGAATTTCATGTTAGTGGATGAATTAGGGTACTGTGGAATGGCAGTATGGCACCACCTGGATTATTGGATCTAGCCCAACCCAAAGCCACAAAAATTTTAAAGAAAAATGAGTCTGATTGTTATCATGTTAGATTAAACGAGCTGTTAGCCTAGCTAATTAATAAATTAAATCCCAATGCCCATTATTGGTTAATGGCTAGTAATTAGTGACTAGTAACTGATCTGTTGATGGCTGAGAGTTACTAGTAACATGCTTGATCTGTTGATGGCTGAGAGTTACTAGTAATATGCCATTTGATGGCCCTATTCACTGCATTAACTTGGGATGCTCAAGGGTCTCCTGGTGCCTATAAGAGAGGTGCTATCTCTCATTCTCTAAGGTGCGAGACACACCCCACCAGAGCCCCTCTCCATTGCTGCGCTGCACTTTTGCTTTTCCGTTCCGGTGATCTGTGTGCACGGAATTTGTCGGAAGAGCAGGCCTCCGAAGCTCACTAGACACTCTGCACCCGAGGAGTTGAAGGGCGATCAAGTTTTTGGGGAGTACATTCGCACGACTGCTCGCTGCATGCGTTGCATATATCTACTTCTTGGTGGCACATCTGCATAGCGAACCTCTGCACTGCATCAAGCCCCGATTGACTACATCGAATAGACTCGATTAACGATGTCGGGTAACGACGCATCTGGTTCCTCCGGATCTGGCCCCGCCTTTGGGTACTCTCTCATGAATTCCTGTGTTCAATATCTATGTGCAATAGTACCATCTATTTGTATTTTGTTCATTAGTACACACACTTTTGATCATGCTCTTGCTCCTACTATCTTTTATGTCATGATTTATGTTTTAATTCGGATTAAAATTAACCGTAAAATGCCTCTAATTCCAACACATCATACCATTATTACATAGAAAAGAGCACAGCGAAGAAGGTCATGAAAACCTACCTACATTCTTTGAACATGTTGTTTCCTCTCTTTCTTTAAATCACATGCGTGAGACTAAAACCATCACAAATTGTTGACCATTAGTACCAGGTGGAACCTCCATAGGGTACTAATGTGCCTCCGCCATTGGACCCAATACTAATGCTAATGCCTAGCATTAGTACCGGACAATTCTCAAACCGGTACTGATGACTTTTTCGCCCGCAGATGAATGTCACATTTTCCAGTAGTGACAGCACATCCCGCTACCTGTTGTGCTGTGGTGACCAGACGAGAAGGCACTTGGTAAAGTGCAATGGAAGATGCATTTGTATACACACGCATGGGTTTGGAATTTATGGCATCAGTATGTTTGAATCATCAAAACCTTGTTACACAACATTCTTCCTGTACTGCTTTAGGCCCATTATTTTCACTTGTTTCGTTGGATGAGCAAATGGCAACTTAAGAACTCTCTTGAAGCAGGCCAACGTGACAGGTTTTTGGAATGAGCGGCATCAGGACAACTCCTATAACCATAGGTAAAGCAGCGATAGATTTTGCTCCATATTACTCTGCTTCACGGTTCTACAGGCTCAAGGTCAAGAATGCATATCTTCGATGAGTATCCAACCCGTGAACGCGAATGGACACAACAGTAGCGTGTTGTATACGATTTGGCCATCCAACTCTATTGAATAACCATGTGAAGGTGCATCTAGGCCCCTAATTCGATTTTAGAGATTAATGACAATATGATCATTGCGACTAACGTGTGTTTTGCAGCAGCATTCAATTAAGTTAGTTCTCCACCGACTATTACAGTGCTCAAGCAGAGAACCACTGCAACAGTTGGTCCCATAGGGCCAGAGACAAATTTGTCTCTAGTTGACGGACTATTGCAGTGCGACGGGGTTTTACCCCTATCGCAGCCGTCGGTCCCCCTATCAGTGACCGTTGGGAGTTGGTGAAAAGTGAGCACCAATTGTTGCGGTGCATGTACTTATGCATGACCGCAATAGTCGGTCGATTCAATTTCAGCAGCAGCTGAAGCCCAACGGCTAGTTTCCTTGATTGGCCTATATATACCTGGTGTATTGGTTCAATTCAGCTCTCTTACGACCTGAGGAAGTTCATAGTGATATTTGGGAGCTAAGAGCAAGCAAAGCACTAGTAGTGATTGAGAAGTTCTTGATTGTGAAGATTAAGGACATCTTTTAGTGCTTAGTGAGTAGCAAGTGTGCATCCACCTTTGTCTCTTGTCTTGTGCAGGTCAAGTGAAGCTATTGCTTGTTACTCTTGGTGATCGGCATCACCTAGACGGCTTGGTGGTGGTGTTCTTGGTGATCTCTCAAGGAGGAGTCTTGTGAGAGGCCCAAGAAGGTGTACACGGCGTATGGAGTCCGCCGTTCTGGAGGGGACAATCGACATCCACTAGAGAGCACTTGATCCTCGTGTTGGATCAAGGGGGAGCAACACCCTCGTGTTGGGTACTCCAACGAGGACTTGCGGAGAGTGCCGACTCTTCAACACCTCAGAAAATAATCCAGCCTCCTAACTCTCTCTTTACTTTTGGCAATTTACATTTCCGCATTTACTTTCTTAGAATTGTCATGCTAGACTAGGATTGGAACTAGGTTGCAAAACTCTTCTTAGCGACTATATAGGAATAGGCACATTGGGTGAATTGGCTTGATTAGGTGTTTAATTCCGCAAAAATTTGTTAGAAGCCTAATTCACTCCCCTCTTAGGCATCTTGATCCTTTCAATTGGTATTAGAGCCTCGTGCTCTTGGATTAGGCTTCACCGCATAGAGTAAGATGTCTAATGGGGATGGTCCCCCTTCCTTGTTCGATGGCGATGATTTTTCCTATTGGAAAATTCATATGGAGGCCTATCTTGAGGCCATCGATCCTGGTGTCTACCATGCCGTTGCTTATGATTATCCCGAACCTAAGAATGTTGATGCTCTCACTCCCGAGGAGTCTAACGCTTCCAAGTGGAATGCTAAGGCTCGCAACATCCTCTTTCGTGGCATAAGCAAAGAGGTGTTCAATCATGTGCGTAGTAGTAAGAATGCGAAAGAGCTTTGGGATAAGTTGTGGGACATGCACATCGGCTCTAAGGACGAGCGTGAGGAGCGCTATAAAGTTATCATGGATAGAATTAATGCTTTCAAAATACTTCCTCATGAAAGTGCTAATCAAATGTATTCTCGCTTTGGTGTCCTTGTAGAGCAATTGAATGATCTTGACATGGCCAAGATGGAAAGTGTGGATATCATAAGAAGAATTCTTGTTATTCTACCAAAAGAGAAGTACTCCAACATTGTCACATACTTTCATCAAGTTGATCTCAAGATTGTCACCATTGCTCAAGTTCTTGGCAAGATCACTAGCCATGAGATGTATATGGGCATTTGTCAAGATGAGAGCACCTCCTCCTTCAAGAAAGATATTGCATTCAAGGCAAGCAAAGAGAAGAAGGTGGTTATCAAGAAAGATTCAAGTGATGAAGAAAGTGACGATGATGTTGATCTTGCACTCCTCATGAAGAGAACAAACAAGATGCTCAAGAAGCTCAACAAGAAAGAAGTCAACTTTGATTACAAGAAGAAGTTCTTCACAAATGACAAGAAATCACTCAAGTACATGCCATGCTTCAATTGTGGTGTGCGTGGTCACTTGGCTAATGCATGCCCTCTTCCCGACAAGAGAAAGCAAAACAACAAGAATCAAGAGGAAGAAAGTGATGATGAGAAAGACCACAAGAAGAAGCATCACAAGGGGAAGATAGATGAGAAGAAGAAGCATCACAAGAAAGGCAAGAAGAAATATGGATGATATATATATATATATATATATATATATATATATATATATATATATATATATATATATATATATATATATATATATATATAGAGCTGCAACTACCAATACATATAATATTCATTCCTCGGTCTAATCTTCATAAACAAGTTAGTCTTCAGCCTTAAGGAGAGCATCCAAGGCACGTTAATAGGATAAAAATGGAGAGATCATGCAAAAAAAAAGATTAGCAGTGTCTGTGACTTGTGACCAAATACACAATGAATCATACACGGGACCTGACAACCACCACAAACACAGTGCTTCGGAGTGGGTGACATCAGGGACAACGACTATGCTTGGTTCTCTGTTTACACCAGTCACCTTGCATCTCAAGTTCCAATGCCATCTTTGCAGCCAGCGTCGCTGGTGGAAAGGTGGTGGTGCTGGTGGAATGAGGGTGCAAATGGAATGACAACAGGGCACCACCATGATTTATAGATGCAGCGACTGGCGGTTGAATAGAAACCTATTTCTAGCTGAACCCAAAGCCACAAGCTAGATTTTCGGAGAAAAATGAGTCCTATTGTTACCATATCATAATTGTATTGAAAAGAGCCTGGTGAGAAAGATCGCGAAAACCTGCTTTGTTCGACACGTGGTCTCCTCTCTTTATTTAAATCACACGGGAAGAGAGCAAACCATCGTAAATTGGCCTATTATAAAATACTTCTTAGCAAACTGGCCTCTAGCTGAGTTCGTTAGGTAGCTCTAGTAGCACTCCTAAGGTTCTGGGTTCGACTCCATGTGAGAACGGATAAGTTTGGATTAAAAAAGATCCCTCGTATGTCCCACGCCAAAGCAAGGCCCGAGGTACATTTTATTAGGGAGAGCATCCAGGATATAGAGAGACCATGCAGAAAAAATTAGAGGTTTGTGATTTGTGACCAAATACACAATGAACCATATATAAATCAGACATGAGAACTAACATGCGTTAATCACTCGTGCAACCTATCATGTCTCAGCTATTCGGTTAGTGGTCGCATGCTGGAGCGGGCATCTACTTACAAAGGTTGCAGCCGCACTAGTAAGTGATCAGTAATGAGGCTTGTATGATATGGGCAGTGAAATCAAAATGCTCGTGCCAGTATCGGCCGGACTGACGCATGAGTACTCGTGGAAATGCTGAATTAATGCAACACATCCATCTCAATCATTCCGAATCGAGCTGTACACCGACATATTTACAGCATTTTCTGAGTGTTTTTTCTTTTGGAAATGGCTGAGGATTATAAATGGTTTTCTTTAGAATTTTCATGAACAGCTATGGTTTTTCAAGTCTGGAAATATATTTTCCAAGAGTTATTTACTAAGTAGTGATGGTTTTTTTGATTTGGCATTTTAAGTTTCTTATTTGTTTTTCCTCGCGGGGATTGTCCAAATTAGACTATCTTCGGTCACTTGAGAAAAAAAATATGAAATAAATTAATAACCATTATTGGTGATTTGAGGAAAACACTCAGAAAATATTGAATATGTTCAACTGGAGGACTGTATACATATAGTTGCATGTACCAACATTTATACTGTCCACTCTGATCTGATCTTCGTAAACCAGTTCCACTCCACGACTAGGGAGAGTCTGTGTCCAGTAACATTTTATTGGGACAGTAATAGAAAGACCGCAGAAAAGATTAGTATTTACTGAGTGGCCTTGCGACAATGACAAAGGACAATAGGTGACAAACTTGTATATATGTTCGTCTACATTCTATCGCCACATCCCAGCCTAGGTATATATATAACCCTGCACTGTGGATATAGTTAGTTTGAATCCGCACAACTTGAAAACAAAGAAAAATCACACATCGAACCAGATTATTACTAAAATGCATAATAATGCTTTGGAGTGTGTGGCATCAGGGAAACCGACGATCCTCAAAGCTTTGATTATGGCAGATATGTATTATTTACCTGCATCTGTTGTCGCAACGCCATCTATGGATGTTGGCTCCAAGCGGTGCACCAGTGTGTACACACTCGTGCAAGAAACTTGCAAGTGAACTGCCAGGCAAATGAGCAGTGAAATCAAAATGCTAGTGTAAATTGTTAGCAAAAAGAAAAAAATGCTAGTGTATGTATCTGTCCTCTGAACATTCCAAATCGAGCTGTTCACTATTGCACTAACAACATTTTCCGCATTCTTTTTGCAAATGGCCGAGTGTTTCTCAAACAGGCAGGGTTTTTATATAATTGGCTAACAAATTGAAGACATTGACCATCTGGCTAGCCAAGCTTGTGCATGTGTGTACTTCTAAAAGTTGCCAAAGGTGAAGTGATAGATGTGGTGAACAACAGTAGTATGTTTATAAATTATAACATGAGTGAGAAGCATCAGAGAAGAATGTCTGAGATTAGCTGAAGTTTATTGCATTACAGATCAAGGGCACTTCTTTGTGATCACATAGGAAGAGCCACTTCGTTGTTACACTTTCCCTCTCAAGTCCACTTAATTACCTTGTTTTGTTGGATAAGCACATGGCAACTGAAGAACTATCTTGATGCATGGAATTGTGACATGTATTTGAAATGAGTGGAATTGAGAGAGCACCTTTACCAACGCATATAGTAGCTTGCCTGGCAGAGCCAGGGTGGATTGAGCCAGAGCACAAGGACAAGAATGGACTGCTGTATTTCGTTTGCAAGCGATGCACTTGTGCATTACCTGATGACTTCTCGCTCCAGCAAGCTTCGCCGCAACTTACGGCATCATCGACGGTGCATGCCATTTGAGCCTGCTGCCACACTAGTGATGAGCGCTAGCATGCACGTTGATAGCCTGATGGCGTTGTTCCAGTGCTACCATGAACTTGTGTATTGCCAATGAGTAATGAATTCAAAATGCTATTGTGAGTATTGATAATCCATGCAAAAACTGAACTTACACATATACTGAGCACTGCCTTCCATACATTATTCCATATTGGCACGTAATAGCTTCTAGGACAGACCCCACCGTGCATTGGACATCGATGGCATGATGCAGCCTCCAGAGTCCGGGCCGGCATTGCACTGCGAATAGCCCATTAATTATCCAGTGTCAACCGGTTTGGCTGCTTCTATATAAGTTATCACTCCCATCATTGCCTCGTCACATGGTTCACATGTTCCATCTTACTATTTCTCTTTCACTTATCATTTTCCCACATGCTACCTATTTCTTGGATTGTTCGTAAGGAGTGCGTGCATACAATCTTGGCTTTGAGAATGGACGGTGTTGGGAAACCAATACCTCCACAGAGGGATGTCCTTTGGGCCCAAGGGAGGCCACTAAGGGTTAGGGCATAGCCAACAGATTCGATGACCAGTGGTGAGAGGGGATAACTTAGTTTATGTGTGGTTCAATGCTGGTTGTCCAAATGCAATTTTCAATAGGGGTGGCACTACACCTTCTAGACATGTGCAATGGCTTTAGTTGTTGCTGTTTTTCCATGTGCCAAGAAAAAAATTGAACATGTTGGAAAATAGAAGATCAAGCTATATAGCTACTTACAGATCTTCCCCAGTTAGATGAATCTGAATCAAAAGGTACCGTGATTCATGCATGTCAACTGCATCCATGGTCGCTCCATTAGCCTATTACATTGTTTAGGTGTAGGACAATTACTTTCCTCATCCTCCTCTCCTCATCGCTATAATCATCCCGACATAAGGTAGCCGCTTGATGTAGGGCGTTGAGATCAACGGGTTGCAGCTCATGTACGATGTCCTCAACAACTTCTCCAGCATCAGTGTCACAAGAACATCGTCCATGCCTAACAGAGTTGATTGTTCATCTCCAATGTCGAGCTGTTCCATTACAATACTACCCCCATATGTCTCCATCTTTGCTGGTTGCGACAAGTTGGCTCATCCACATCTGACTTTTTTACACATGATTGGACTGAGATAATTAATGACATATTGCGCTGCCTATACCACTGAACCCGCTTCCTCCACATGGTTGTCCGCTCTGCCACTATCATCTCATAATAAAGTGGATCGATGCTCTTATAATGCAAGCATTTAATAGGAACCAAATAAGAATTTGCATCCATCTACAAATAAGCTACAAACCACCTAATCAAATCACTTACGTTTGCATTGTCAAGGATTGGATGCTCTACATTGGCCAGTGGAAATGAAGTAACATTAACACCAATTGGGGCACGACGGATCTCTCCATGCTCATAATATATATATCCTAAGAAAATTCGCTGGATTCGATATATGTATCTGCCACCTGGCACAAATTGAAACTACCAATTATAACTGTCTTCTACATTAACATTTTAAATTGCTAAAGTACATCTAATAACCTAAACTATGACTCCTAACTTCTATGATACTTTGATAAAATTATAAAGTAAAATTCTAATAATCCAATTTCTAAACTAAATCTAACCAAAACATTTATTTGTAAGAAAAATATAATTCTAAAAAATCTAAATTCTAAACTAAATGTAATCAAAATACCATTTCTACAAATTCTACCTCATTTTTAAAAATTCTAAACAAAGACTAAGCCTTAAACAAACTATGCAAATAGTAAATAAAATAAAAGTACAAACTTTAAAATAAATCATAAACAAACTACAGACCCTAAAGTAAAAGTAAATAAAAATATACCCTCTCCTTCTCCTTCAACAACTTCCCCTGCCCCTACCGCTGCTTGCCAGCCGTGCCTCCCTGGCCCAGCCCACTACCGGCTGGAGCTGTGGCCTCGGCGTGCAGTTGCAAAGCAGCTCCATGCCCAACAGACCCAGCTGCGCTGGCCACCGCACCTGCGGTGCTGGCCGCTACCCAGCTGCGCTTGTCACCGTCGCTTACGTGTCCTCGCCATAGCGCCACCACATCCGAGAGCGAAGAGAGAAGCCAATAGGCTCAGAGAGAATCCTATCCAAAAGGAATTCGTTGGACGAAAATAGTTTTTATCCATTGGTTGGACATAATTTCAATATTTTCGTCCAACCGGTAGACGAGAACCATGTGCCGGCTACAGTAGAGGAGAACCATGTGGCACCTACAATTTTGTACTTGCTGCCATTATCGATCTGCTCACTACTAGACGAAATTCGTCCACTCATTGGATGAAATCTCATGATTTTGTCCACCTGGGTAGACAAAATCTTGATTCTTTTCCAATGGTCAAACGATTATGCTACATTTTTGTAATTTTTGTTTCACAGTTTTAACTTGATATAACCATTTTAAAAATATTAAGAATAAAATTCTACCTTGAAGCATGTCACATTTTGTTGCATTGGAGCGGGTGTTTGAGACTGCAGTGGAACGTATGGTGAATTATGAGTTGCCTAGTTTGCTATATATAACTCAATCTTTTTTCTGTGTGAAACCACACCAAATTCACTCACTTACTCGCAAAAAAAAAATTCACTTTCGTACACATATTATATAATATATGTCCATATCGTTCACCTTAGTCATCTCAATCCCTTTTGCTTGCTTGTGAAGTGCAGACGTTTCCCCTTGCATTGCTACTTAACCCCTCTAGGCCCAGTTCAGTTCAGTACCCTTTTCGTCATTGGATGCATGAGGGCATAGCAAATTGGAAACCTAAGAGCTCTCTGGAATTCAGTTCAGTATTTGCATGAGGACAATTACTTTCCTCGTCCTCCTCCTCACACTATAATCATCCTGACTTAAGCTTGCCACTTGATTTAGGGCGTTGAGATCAACAGGTTGCAGCTCATGTACGATGTCTTCAACAACTTCTCCAGCGTCAGCGTCACCATGACATCATCCTTCTCCAATGTCTAGCTGTTCCATTACAATACTGCCCCCATATGTCTCCATCTTTGTGGATTGCGACAAGTTGGCTCATCCACATCTGCCCCTTTTACACATGGCTGGACTAAGATAATTAATGGCATATTGCGCTGCCTACACCACTTAATAACCCACTTCCTCCACATGGTTGTCTGCTCTGCCACTTTCATCTCATAATAAAGTGGATCGATGCTCTTATGATGCAAGCATTGAATAGGAACCAAATAAGAACTTGCATCCATCTGGAAATAAGCTAATCAAATCAATTACGTTTGAATTGTCAGGGATTGGCCAGCGGAAATGAAGTAACATTAACACCAGTTGGGCCACGGCGGATCTCTCCATGCCCATAATATATCCTAAGAAGATTCGCTGGATTCGATATATGTAGCTGCCACCTAGCACAAATTGAAACTACCGGTTATAATTGTCTTCTACATTAACATTTAAAATTGCTAAAGTACATCTAATAACCTAAACTATGACTCCTAACTTCTATGATACTTTGATAAAATTATAAAGTAAAATTCTAATAATCTAATTTCTAAACTAAATCTAACCAAAACATTTATTTGTAACCAAAATAAAATTCTAAAAACTCTAAATTCGAAACTAAATGTAATCAAAATATCATTTCTACAAATTCGACCTCATTTTTAAAAATTCTAAACAAAATCTAAGCCTTAAACAAACTATGCAAATAGTAAATAAAATAAAAGTATAAACCATAAAATCAATCATAAACAAACTACACTTAAATTAAAGTAACTAAAAAATATACCTTCTCCTTCTCCTTCTCCTTCTCCTTCTCCTTCTCCTTCATCCACCTGCCCTGCCCCTACCGCCGCTTGCCGGCCGTGCCTTCCTGGCCCAGCCCACTACTGGCTGGAGCTGTGGCCTCGGTGCGCAGCTGTGCAGCAGCCCGATGCCCAGCAGGCCCAGCTGCACTGGCCACCGCACCTGCGGTGGTGGCTGCCACCCAGCCGCGCTTGTCGGCGTCGTTTACTCGTCCTCGCCACAGCACCACCACATCTGAGAGAGAAGAGAGAAGCCAATAGTCTCACAAGGAATTCTATCCAAAAGGATTTCGTTGGATGAAAATAGTTTTCATCCATTGGTTGGACAAAATTTTGATATTTTCGTCCAACCGGTAGACGAGAACCATGTGCCGGCTATGGTAGACGAGAATCATGTGCTGGCTACGGTAGACGAGAACTATGGGCCACCTACAATTTCATACTTGTTGCCATTTTTGATCTGCTCACTACTAGACGAAATTTCATTTTCGTGCACTCATTGGATGAAATCTCGTGAGATTTTGTGCACCTGGGTAGACAAAATCTTGATTCTTTTCCAATGGGCAAAAAATTATGGTACATTTTTGTAATTTTTATTTCACAGTTTTAACTTGAAATAACCTTTTGTAAAAAAATAAGAACAAAAGTTCTACCATGAAGCATGTCACATTTTGTTGGAGCGGGTGTTTGAGACTGCAGTTGAACTTACGGTGAATTATGAGTTGCCTAGTTTGCTATATATTTTGTTACCTTCCATCAATAGTTAGTAGTAACACTAGTATCAGTAATGTGTCACCTAACTATAGCAAGCTATCAACTGGAATGACCTCGCTCCGTGTAAGACTTCAATCCAGCATCTTGCCGTACACTTGCGGTAGATGTGTGCCAGTGCACTACTTGGAGCTCTGCCAATATGACACAGCAATTATTCAGCGCAACAAACTCACTATTTTTTTCTCTGCGAAACCACACCAAATTAACTCACTTACTCGCAAAAAAAATCTCTGTCATACACATATTATATATGTCCATATCATTCACCCTAGTCACTCAATCCCTTTTGCTTGCTTGTGAGGTGCAGACACTTCCCCTTGCATTGCTAACCCCTCCTCTAGGTCCAGTTCAGTTCAGTACCCTTTTTGTCGTTGGATGCATGAGGGCATGGCAAGTTAGAAACCTATGAGCTCTCTGGAATTTAGTTCGGTATTTGGAATGAGCAGCATTCGGAGAACACCTGAGACGATTGTCACTGTTGGCCTGGCAGATCCATGGCGGAACGTACTTTGCATTGTGATTGTACAAGCATAAAAAGCCCAACAATGCACTGCTTCCGGGACGAAGTATCATCACCGTTCTGTGCACGATGGCGGACATGACTTAGGCATGGCGTAACTTCAGATAGGCACGCCCACACATGGCGAAGTATCATCACCTGAGAGTTCGGCGTGCCACTAACCTCATATGTACGTTCTCCAAAGAGCACTTCCTTTATGCCCAGAATAATGGTCGATAGATAGCATAAATCTCCCTTTTTGTCATTTTAATTGGTTTTGCACAGAAAAATGAGTAGCATAAACCTCATATTTTGCACAGAAGTAAACTAGGGTCTGCATTGGTCGTTTCATGAAGGAGCCACTAATAATGTACATGGACAATGTTAAATTTCTAAGACTATTTTTCTTTCCCTTTTTTTTTGCTACAAATAAATGTTTAAGTTCATTTGTCACAGAGTAACGCAGAATCCAGTACTAGCTAGTGTGCATTCGTGACAAGTACACGCTTAGATGAGAAAGAGTGTGCTGCAGCAAAATGTATCAGGCTTTTCAATAGTGAAGGTTGAGTTGTGTGATCAACTGCTTTGCTAGCTTCCTTCAATAAATAGTAACACTAATATCAGTAATGTGACACCTAACTCATCAATCCACTGTAATGGTTCTCTGTATATGCCTTTGATCCTGCATCCAATAGCTATAGTTTTATAAATAAATATATACATTGTGCCTCAGAGCTCTACCCAAATATTTTAAAGTATTTATTTCCCGCCCCAAATTCACCCACCATAACTGTTTCTTTAGTCAATTCCATTCCTCTTGCTAACAAAGTGCAGCCACTTCATCCTTGCTTGCTAGTCACTCCATTCTAAATTATCTTTGTCTAAAGTTAAACTTGTCCCGCATTAAGCCCATTTCACTTGTTTCGTTGGATGATCACATGGCAACTTAAGAACTCTCTAATCCCAAGACGACATATATTTGGATTTTGCTCCATATTACTCTGCTTCACGATTCTATAAGCACAACATATGTGGACGGACACGGCAAGGAGATGTAGTATACGACTAGGCTGTTATGTGTTGTTGGCGATCAAAATTGGCACAAGAACGACATGGCCGGAAGAACCGGTGGAACCGGATTTAGAAACCGGTGGGACCGGTTTAGTTCACTATTGCCCATCTGACAGGGCAAACCGGTGGAACCGGTTTGGGAACCAGTGGAACCGGTTTTCTCCGAGTCCTAGTAGGTTTGGACTCTTTTGTAGATCCGAGTTGTAATAGGACTTTCCTTGCGGGGTACGACCTCCCCACCCTATAAATATGAAGGGTCACGGCCGATTGAGTACCATCCAATCGATCAAAACATTTATTACCTTTACTTTTTTGTCATCTCCAAACCCTAGCTTTTTCAACCCTAGTTCTGTTCGTTCTTCGTCTCTACGGCGTTTGACGGCTCTCTGAGTGGCCTGCTGATCTCAGAGAAACCCTAGGCGCGCCTGCCCTGACGGGGTCCCTCCCGGGCCGGCGATCTTAGGTCTACGCAGCAGATCCCGAAGAACCGGTTTCACCAGATCACAAAACCAGTTTCACTGGTTTTGTCTAGGCCTGTTGCAGTTGATCGATCCGTTGTGGATCCGCGCGTTCTAGCGCAAATTCGGTGTGTTGACCGTGAAAGGTGTCAACACATTTTTGGTGACTCCGCTGGGGAATTTGGAAATCTTGGTTTTAATAACCGATTTATCAAACCCTAGCCAGATGGGATCTATCTCAGATTTGAACAAGGAGAACATCGTTGTTCCCTCTATGGAGGAGATCAGCGAGGAGGAACGCCAGAAGTTCAATGCAGCCCAAGAATTCTTCAAGAGTCAATTCCTGATGGGGCTGAAGAAGGATCGCCACGGCATGGTGACAAGAACTCAAGAATTCATGATGCCGGCGTTCATGATGAAGGATCAGAAGGTGGAAGAAATACCTCCGGTAACTATACACCCATCCAAAACTTCTGTTCCTAAATCCAATGAAGAGCTTAGTGTTGCGTTTTCACATACCGAAGAATTAGTATTCACACTAGCAGATAGAATGGATAAAATTGATAGGTTGGTAGAATCTTCTGTTTATACCTAAAATTTACCACCTATGCAGCATGAGAATATGCATGCGAATATATCGGCTACACCAGGAAAAACACTTGAAAACCCAATGTATGGTATGCCGCCTAATTTTTATCCAGGACAGGTACCGCCACCAACACATGTTTCGCCAGCCCCGGCGAAACCGGTTTCACCGGTTCCAGAAACTGGTGGAACCGGTTCTGCTGCTCAGGCTACACAGCAGCTAGTACCGCACACTACACCCCCTCTTTCGGTAGTCCCTAACCGAAATACAGAGGTGGCTAATGGATCTGCTTATATTAGAACACGTGCTTATACATCACCCCCTATACCTAATCAAAATACTATTTCTAGCGGGATTCCTAATGATGTATATGACCAATATTTGCGGCAAAGTTCTACTTGCATGCCTCATGTTGCTCAAGTTCAAAGTACAGCCACAGAGCAATTTGATCTAGCTCGTTCAAATTTATATGCTGAATTTTATAAGATGAAAGACGAGTTAGCTAGTATGATGCAGGATAAACTTGGTATTGATATGGGTAATTCTAGATTATATAAAAAACCATATGCTGCTAATTTTGATGTTGTTCCTTATCCCAATAATTGGCGTGTTCCAGATTTTGTGAAATTCAACGGTGACGATAAAAAGACCACTTGGGAACACATTAGCCAATATATTGCTCAACTAGGAGAAGCAAGTTCTAATGATGCTTTGAAAGTTCGTTTGTTTTCATTATCTTTAACTGGAACTGCTTTTTTTGTTTTCTTCATTAACTCCTGGCTCAATTAATTCATGAAATCAATTAGAGCAAAAATTTCATGAACATTTTTATAGTGGGAGTGTTCAGATGAAATTGACAGATTTGACATCGGTTAAGCAGCAAAGAGATGAATCTGTTATAGATTATTTTAAACGATTCAAAGAAACTAGAAACCGATGCTTTAATTTGTCACTTTCTAAAAGGGATCCTGCTGATGTTGCTTTTAATGGTTTAAGATCTATTATCAAGGAAAAGATAGAAGGCTTTGAACATTTTTCAGTTAATCAAGTGCAAATAAGAGCTTTAGTTGCTGAAAATCGAATAAAAAATAATAAGGATACATATAAGACTCATCGTTCCAATGTTCATGTTGTTACTTATGATTCTAGTAGTTCGGACGATGATGAAGATGTGTATGTTGCTGAACTTGTATGGCCTTCTAAGAATAAATCGTACACTTGTCCATATCTTAAGCCGATTCAAAAGAATCGGAAAGAAGAAGTGCGATTTACTTTTGATGTTTCCAAGTGTGATCATATTTTTGATGAATTGTTAAAGAATGGAAACATTAAAATGTCTCATACTATTCCTCCACTTGAAGAACTCAAAAGGCAGGCATATTGCAAGTTACATAATTCTTTTTCGCATGCTACTAATGATTGCAATGTTTTCCGTCGACAGGTGCAATCGGCCTTGAATAAAGGACGTTTGACACTACATGAGATGCAGGTGGATAAAGAACCTTTTCCTGTCAACACCCTTGAGATGCAACCTCCTAAAGTTCTGATTCGGCCGCATCAAGTCGAATCAACTAAAGGAAAAAATATTGTTGTGGGCGATGAGAAGCCAAAACCTGAAAATTTGAAGGGAAAATCAATTGTCAGGGAAGTAGTGTGTGAGAAGACCCCCAATGGCAGAGAGACATTCAAGATTACTGCAAGAATCACGGATCTCGGGGGGCAAGGATCGTCAAAGAGACCGTTTGAGCCTGTACAGGACAAACTGGTCCCACCGGTTCCAGAAACCGGTTTAACTGGTTCTATTCAGGGGCGCCCGAAGATGTTGAAGCCTAAGCGTCCTGAGATTGGAACCTGGAAAGTCAATGTGGCCAAGGATCAGAGCAAAGTTGCAAAGCCAAAAGTGACCTATGACCAATTGTTTTCCAAATATGCAAATCAAAGGCCAGTTGATGAGGATTGGCCGGCAAAAAAGAGGAAAAGGTCACCCATGCGCCAAGAGAAGCCAATTTCGCCTCCAAGGGCGAAAAACAGGTGGAAGGGTGATGGTTCAGGTTTTTATCCCCAACAGAACCAATGTCAAAACATGCCATGGATGCCTTCGTATTATAATTATCAATATCCGGCATGGGATCACAATGGGATGAATATGCCTTATTACCCTATGCAGCATCCCCCTTTTCATCCAGGATGGGGTAATAATAGAGCTCCAGTACACGAGAGGTTGGTAGATAACCGTTCGGCTACTCGTCGATCAGGTTGGGATGTGCCACCTAGAACCGGTGGAACCGGTTCTACAAACCGGTTTCCTCAGAAGAGGCAACCTTCTCCTCCCAAGCAAGTTTATCAGCCTAAGAAGATGGACGAAGTTGTCCAGAAGATGAAAATCGACCAAGAGAGAACTACTGCTGCTGATATCATTCAGATTGGTGATTTCCAGGTGAATTTGGAGGACGGTGACAAGATGCCAATGGTGATTGGTGGTGAAACTAAGCCGTCTGTACAGGAGGAAGTTGCTGCAGTGCCTGATGAGGGTAAGAAGGTTGAAATTTATAAAGCTAAATACCTCATGCCTAGATGGTGTCCTCCAGGTTTGACACGCACGCAAAAGAGGAAGTTGCAGCGGCTTCGCTTTCAGGAACAGAAAGAGAAGGAATTGGAGAAGCAGAGGGAGGAGCACTTCAACAAATACAGGCCTATGATTCCTCCAGGCAAAGAGTGGAAGAAAGCTGAAGAAAAGGTTGAAGCTCCAGAGCAAAATCCGGTGGAACCGGATTCCAGACCGGTGGAACTGGTTCTATTCTCTTCGGCTTCCGCTGCTGCGTCGGAACCGGTGGAACCGGTTCTGAAACCGGTGGAACCGGTTTCTGCTGATCCAGGATCATCTCGTATTGCCTCTGAAATTTCTGTTACTTCTCCATTTGATCAGAGGTTGTCATCGGATTTCCAGAATGAGGACGATGAACAGCTAGTTGATTGTGGGTCATCACCTGAACATATGAATGTTGATGCAAATGTGGTGCACCTATCTTCGGATTATTACATTATTCCGGAGGATGAGATCGCTCATTTAGACTTTGGCCCAAAAGAAGCTATATTTAAAAGGCCAAAGGATTCTAAAAATCATTTGAAGGCTCTATACATGAAGGGACATATCAATGGGAAGCCGATTTCCAGGATGCTTGTTGATACCGGAGCAATTGTCAATTTGATGCCTTATTCTGTGTTCAAGAAGCTTGGTGGATTAGATGATGAACTGATCAAGACCAACATGACTATCAGCGGTGTGGGAGGAGGCGAGCCTATGAGTGCTAAGGGCGTTGCTTCTATGGAGCTCACCGTTGGGAGCAAGACGTTGGCTACCGTTTTCTTCGTCGCCGAGACCCAAGGTAACTTCAATTTAATATTGGGTCGTGATTGGATTCATGCAAATAGATGTGTACCTTCTAGTTTGCATCAATTTCTTATTCAATGGGTAGACGAAGATATTGAGGTTGTACATGGGGATACATCGGCTTGTGTTGCTGTGGCTGATGGTTCTACCATGTCTATGCATGATCATGTCAAGTGTTTAACAGGTTTAGACATATCTGATTATGAGATGATCAGCTGTACTAGAGATGGCTTTGTGCCTGCTGTTCTAAAGCCGGTTGAGTATCGGCTAAACCATTTGTTGTGAATCAATGAATAATTCAGAATGGTTGCAGCAGAGACTTGAGCACTATCGAGCACAAAAGAATGATATGTGTGAGGCCATTGAAGATTTTGATGACATGAGTAAATTATGACAAGGCTTTACGTCGACTGATCCTTTAGAGGAGATTGATATTGGTGATGGCACTGTACCTAGGTCGACGTTTGTAAACAAAAATTTGAAAGCTGATTATAAAGCTGAACTAATCGGGCTGTTAAAAGAGTATGTTGATTGTTTTGCATGGAATTATCAAGAGATGCCTGGTTTAAGGCGTCTTAAACAAACCGCTAGGTGTCGGATGTTTGGACCCGGCAGTCCACACAGGGTAGCCTACGTGGTTGATTTGTTGAGGGACAGATCGAGGATCAGAAGTCGATGGTAACACAAGACGCAAGGATTGAACAGGTTCGGGCCGTCGAGATGACGTAACACCCTACGTCTGTGTTGGCGGCGATTGTATTGCTGTGTATGAAGTTCCTGAAGGATCTCCGTAGTTGGGTTCTGTCCTAGGGTTGTAGAGGTTGTAGTTTTTCGTGCTCTGGAGGGGGGTCTCAGGGCGCCTTATATAGTCCGGCTGCCTTGAGTTACAAGTCGGCCAGAGATCGTAACCTACCCGAATTACAAGGATTCGATCCTATAACGATTACAGATATCTTTCCCTACAATTCCGGCTAGTTTATCCTGATCTCCGAGCTTCTTGCGGGACACGCCGTGTGCTTTCCTTGCTGCGCGCGTCGTCGCGCCCATTCGGTTCGCCCGACTGGTGGGCCCCCGACTGGTGGGCCAGCCAGTCCGACAAACCGATCCAGATGTACTCGGATTGGGCCACCCCTTGCTGGTTGGGCCAATCCGCCTGCTGGGTACCCCTGGGGGTCTACCCCCGACAAGCCCCCGAGTAGTACGTGGTTGAGGGACAAGTCGGCGAGGTCGTGCTGTCCGATGAGCGTCGAGCCTGCTGCAGTTGAAAGCGAAACCGCGTGATACTGGAGAGAAAAGAGCCGTTTTCCCAACGGATGCGCCGCGAGGTGCGTCCGTTGGACGTAGCCCCCGAGCCTTGAAGCGATTCCGAAGGAATCGGTCCAAGGGTTAGTAGCCTTCTTCTGAGTCGTCAGACAATCAACGGATGCGCCGCGAGGTGCGTCCGTTGGCCGTAGCCCCCGAGCCTTGAAGCGATTCCGAAGGAATCGGTCCAAGGGTTAGTCAAGGAGCATCTGGCTAAATCATCCGACGTTAATTTCGGCGTCCAGCCCCCGAGCGTGAGGGCCGGCGGAGTCCTGCGAGACACGCCGAGTGGTCGTCCCGGCGCCAGCCCCCGAGCGTGAGGGCTGAGCACGCCGAGTAGTCGTCCCGGCGCCAGCCCCCGAGCGTGAGGGCTGACTACGCCGAGTAGTCGTCCCGGCGCCAGCCCCCGAGCGTGAGGGCTGAGCACGCCGAGTAGTCGTCCCGGCGCCAGCCCCCGAGCGTGAGGGCTGAGCACGCCGAGTAGTCGTCCCGGCGCCAGCCCCCGAGCGTGAGGGCTGAGCACGCCGAGTGGTCGTCCCGGCGCCAGCCCCCGAGCGTGAGGGCTGAGCTCGCCGAGTAGTCGTCCCGGCGCCAGCCCCCGAGCGTGAGGGCTGAGCTCGTCGAGTAGTCGTCCCGGCGCCAGCCCCCGAGCGTGAGGGCTGAGCACGCCGAGTGGTCGTCCCGGCGCCAGCCCCCGAGCGTGAGGGCTGAGCACGCCGAGTAGTCGTCCCGGCGCCAGCCCCCGAGCGTGAGGGCTGAGCACGCCGAGTAGTCGTCCCGGCGCCAGCCCCCGAGCGTGAGGGCCGAGTCGAGCGTCCGAGGCACGCCGAGTAGTCGCCCCGGCGCCCAGCCCCCGAGCGCGAGGGCCGAGTCGAGGGTCCGTCAAGTCTTCGTCTTCCTCGTCATGCGGTAGCGCCAGCCCAGTACTCAAAAGCACTCAGCTAGCGATCCTTGTGGAGTGTAGCGCCAGCCCGAGTGCTGCAAAGCACTCGGCTAGCGACCGTCGTGGAGTGTAGTGCCAGCCCGAGTGCTGCAAAGCACTCGGCTAGCGACCGTCGTGGAGTGTAGTACCAGCCCGAGTACTGACTGATTCGAGTACTCAGCTGGCGGCGATGCCGGAGTGGTCCAGGCCCCGAGCGTAACAGGCAAGCTCGGGATCTAAACCTGTGCCCTGCAATGAAGATATAAAGGATAGGTAGTATATGGTGTAGCAAATACTAATTCTGGAGAAAAACATTCGGCGCTGTATGTAATAGAATTTCTACTTCCAACTCTTTAAGTCTATTAATTTCCTCGGGTAGTTATCCTGTTACGTTTATGCACCTGATCCCCGATAGCCGTAGTCCATAGCGCAGGGAGCTGGGCCGCATGCACGCATAGGAGCGTAGGCGTACGGAAGAGTCGAGGTTTCACGGATTAAGGCGTGTGCTTCCCAAGTACTTTAGCGACTTGTACAAGAGTGGAAAAAGAAATAAACGATGGAGAAAAATGCAATATACGTCCGTTGGGTGTAGCCCGACTGCTCGTGTAGCGCTCGGGCTGTATAAGCAGTCGGGAACAAACCAAGGGTAGTCGGCGATGATCATGGAGACATGTATGTGGAGATACGCGGTGACCGAAAAATATTGTGAAAGTATTAGATTATGACTTAGCTTGATTCGTATCTGGATCGGAGAATCGGCATGTTGTCCGAGCGGACGAGGTTGTCGTCTTGATCATTGTGCAGGAGCAGCGAGTCGTTAGATTGAGACTCGTTCCGACTGGTACGCCCACGCCGATTGTGGCCTTCCGCCGAGTCGTTGAGGTCGTTGCGCCTGGTAGAGTTGCCGGAGTAGATCCAATCTGGGTGGCCGTGATGAGATCGACCTCCCGGATCGCATCTGGAGAGTAGTCGGCGTTCATGCGTTCGCCGAGTGCTTGCTGGTAGACGGCTCCGCTGTTCCTGAGTCCCAGCGGAAACCGAGTCGGCGAGGCGATGCCCTGACGAGCGGATTCGGTGAGCTCAATGCATTCACCGATGGAGGCGATGGCGTGATCCATGTCCGCCTCGAACTGGCGTTGGCGTGCAGCCCATCGGCGTCTTCGTTGTTCGAGCGTCTCCTGCACCCTGGGTGGTCGAGGCGGAGTGGACGAAGCAGTCGGAGATGTAGGAGACGGCGCGTTCCCTTGAGATGGCGGGAGAACAACGCCGGCCGTCGCGGTCGCCGAGTGGTTGGCGATGGTTGGCGACGGAGTGGTGATGGTGACGATCCCGTCTGGCGTAGCGTCGAGTCGTGGCGCTGTCTCCTCCGGGGTGGCGTCACGGGTGAAGGAGAGTTCTCCCTCGGGCCCAGCGGTGAAGACCATGGATCCGAAGAAGAACATGGCCCCCTCAGCGATGGAAATCTTCGTGGTCGCCGGCGTGATGACGGCGGAAGTAAATGCCATCGAGCTTGCAGATTGATCTCGTCGATCAACCCCTACCTGGCGCGCCAACTGTCGGATGTTTGGACCCGGCAGTCCACACAGGGTAGCCTACGTGGTTGATTTGTTGAGGGACAGATCGAGGAACAGAAGTCGATGGTAACACAAGACGCAAGGATTGAACAGGTTCGGGCCGTCGAGATGACGTAATACCCTACGTCCTGTGTTGGCGGCGATTGTATTGCTGTGTATGAAGTTCCTGAAGGATCTCCGTAGTTGGGTTCTGTCCTAGGGTTGTAGAGGTTGTAGTTTTTCGTGCTCTGGAGGGGGGTCTCAGGGCGCCTTATATAGTCCGGCTGCCTTGAGTTACAAGTCGGCCAGAGATCGTAACCTACCCGAATTACAAGGATTTGATCCTATAACGATTACAGATATCTTTCCCTACAATTCCGGCTAGTTTATCCTGATCTCCGAGCTTCTTGCGGGACACGCCATGTGCTTTCCTTGCTGCGCGCGTCGTCGCGCCCATTCGGTTCGCCCGACTGGTGGGCCCCCGACTGGTGGGCCAGCCAGTCCGACAAACCGATCCAGATGTACTCGGATTGGGCCGCCCCTTGCTGGTTGGGCCAATCCGCCTGCTGGGTACCCCTGGGGGTCTACCCCCGACACTAGGCGTTTCAATCCTAATATGTATGACCGAATTAAGGAAGAAATTAATTGGTTGTTAGATGCAAATTTTATTAGGCCTTGTTGTTATGCTGAATGGTTATCTAATATTGTGCCAGTTGAGAAAAAGGATTCTGGTAAGCTCAGAGTTTGTATTGATTTTAGAAATCTTAATAGAGCTACTCCTAAAGATGAATATCCTATGCCTATAGCCGACATGCTTATTAATGATGCTTCATGACATAAAGTTATTAGTTTTCTTGATGGTAATGCTGGTTACAATCAAATATTCATGGCCGAAGAGGATATTTCCAAAACGGCTTTTATATGTCCAGGTTTTGTTGGTTTATTTGAATAGGTAGTCATGACCTTTGGTTTAAAAAATGCTGGTGCTACTTACCAAAGGGCAATGAATTTAATTTTTCATGATTTACTTGGATTAATTATAGAAGTTTATATCGATGATATTGTTGTTAAATCGGCCGGTTTAAATCCTCATTTGGCTGATTTAAGACTTGCTTTTGAGAGGATGTATCGGTATGGATTAAAGATGAACCCACTTAAATGTGCATTTGGCGTGTCGGCTGGAAAGTTTTTAGGCTTTATTATTCATGAGAAAGGCATAGAGATAGATCCTAAGAAAATTGATATTATTAAGAAGATCAAAGCTCCTACATGCAAGAAAGATTTGCAGAAGTTCCTAGGCAAGGTGAATTACTTGAGGAGGTTTATTTGTAATTTGTCTAGGAAGGTCAATGCTTTTACTCCTATTCTTCGGTTAAAAGATGAAGCCGAATTTACTTGGGGGGCAAAACAGCAAGAAACCTTTGAAAAGATCAAATATTACTTGTCTTCGCCGCCAGTTATGAAAGCTCCTAGGAGAGGGGTTCTATTCAAATTATATGTGGCTGCTGAAGATCAAGTAATTGGGGCTGTTTTGACTCAAGAAACCGAAGGAAAAGAACACATTATTACTTATGCAAGTCGACGATTATTGGATGCCGAAACGAGGTATATATTCATTGAAAAGCTTTGCTTGTCATTATATTATGCTTGTACTAAGATGAGGCATTTATTATCCAATACTTGCATAGTAGCTTGTCAAACCGATATTATTAAATACATGTTGCATAGACTAATTTTGAGTGGGAGAATTGGTAAATGGGCTTATGCTCTCATTGAATATGATTTGGCTTGTGAACCCTTGAAATCAATGAAATGCCAAATTGTTGCTGATTTTATTGTTGAGCATAATATTAATGATAATGATTTAGATATCGGTTATATTACTTTTACCCCATGGAAAGTTGTATTTTGATGGATCGGTTTGTAAGAGCGGTTGTGGTATTGGTATTATTTTTATATCACCAAGTGGTGCTGAATTTGAGGCTCTTAACCGATTAGAGAATGATTATACTAATAATCAAGCCGAATATGAAGCTTTATTGTTCGGACTAGAAATTTTGCATGACATGGGAGTAAAACATGTGGAAGCATTTGGTGATTCTTTAATGGTTGTACAGCAAGTTAATAAAGTATACCAATGCTTTGATGGATTTTTAAATGTATATCTTGACAAGTGCTTGGACATAATTGCTCAATTTGATGAATTCTCTATATATCATTTTTCAGGAGATGAGAATCCAAGGGCGAATGCTCTGGCTCCGCAAGCGTCTGGCTATGATGTTCAGAAAAGAAATTTTTGTGAAAGAAAGCCGACACTTTGCATAGCCAAGTCTTCTGCCCAGGAAGAACCGGTTTCACCGGATTCAGAAACCGGTGCCACCGGAAATTCCGGTAAAACCGCTTCCAGAACTGGTGAAACCAGTTCATCCGCTGACAGTAGCACTTCGGCCAATGAGCAATCCAAAATTGATAAGGACGAAGTTGCTGATTGGAGAATACCCATTATTGAATATTTCCAGAATCCTAGTTATAAAGTTGACAGAAAAGTCCGACGATGGGCATTTAAATTTATTTTGATTGATGGTGAATTATATCGTCGGACAGCTGAAGATTTGTTATTGAAATGTTTGGATTCTGATCAAGCTAAAATAGCAATGGGTGAAGTTCATGAAGATTTGTGGTACACATCAATCGGCTCCTAAGATGAAATGGCTTTTGAGAAGAGCTTGTTTTTATTGGCCTAATATGATAGCCGATTGTTTTCGATACTACAAAGGTTGTGAAGAGTGTCAAAGGTTTGGGAATATTCAGATGGTTCCAGCAGCTATGTTACATCCTATTATCAAACCTTGGCCTTTTCGAGGATGGGGACTGGACTTTGTTGGGCAGATTCATCCTCCTTCATCAAAAGGACATCGCTTCGTGTTAGTGGCTACTGATTATTTTACAAAGTAGACCGAAGCTGTACCTTTGAAGAATATGACACATCGGGAGGTAATTGAGTTTATTACTGAACATATTATCCATAGATTTGGCATTCCACAAACTTTGACTACTGATCAAGGCACTTCGTTTATATCAAAAGAAGTTTGTGAGTTTGTTGATATATATATGGTATTAAATTACTCAATTCATCTCCGTACTATGCTCAGGCTAATGGTCAAACCGAGTCTAGTAATAAAATCTTGATCAAGTTAATTAAAAAGAAAGTAGAGGAGAACCCTAAGAGGTGGCATGAGGTTTTATCTGAAGCTTTGTGGGCTCATCGTATATCTAGACATGGTGCTACTAAGGTTACTCCTTTTGAGCTTGTGTATGGTCAAGAAACTATTTTGCCTATTGAAGTGAATTTGAATGCTTATCGGTTAGCTAAACAAAATGATCTTGATGCTGTTGATTATCATGATTTGATGATGGGCAATATTGATGAAGTGACCGATAAGCGATTGAAGGCCTTGAAGGAAATTGAAAAAGATAAGATACGGGTTGCTAAGGTCTACAACAAGAAGGTAAAACAAAAGTCTTTTCAGGTCAGTGATTTGGTTTGGAAGACAATTCTACCAATAGGATCGAAGAGCAACAAGTTTGGTAAATGGTCTCCAAGTTGAGAAGGGCCATTCAAGGTGATTAAAGTAATCTTCGGTAATTCTTATATGGTGGAGACTTTGCAAGGACAGCGGCTGCCAAGAGCTCTTAATGGAAGATATTTGAAGAAATATTATCCAAGTGTTTGGCAGGAAGCTTGATTTATATGGCCGATAGTTTTAGTATCGCCCTTAGAATGAGAAGGCCGATGGATTTTGTTTGGCATCGCCCTCAGGAGTGTTTTCTTGTGCTAAAGTGTTTTCTGGTACGCAAGCTTTACCAAAAAACAGGGGGCATATGTTGGCGATCAAAATTCGCACAAGAACGACATGGCAGGAAGAACCGGTGGAACCGGATTTAGAAACCGGTGGGACTGGTTTAATTCACTATTGCCCATCTGACAGGGCAAACCGGTGGAACCCGTTTGGGAACCGGTGGAACCGGTTTTCTCCGAGTCCTAGTAGGTTTGGACTCTTTTTGTAGATCCGAGTTGTAATAGGACTTTCCTTGCGGGGTACGACCTCCCCACCCTATAAATATGAAGGGTCACGGCCGATTGAGTATCATCCAATCGATCAAAATATTTATTACCTTTACTTTTTTGTCATCTCCAAACCCTAGCTTTTCCAACCCTAATTCTGTTCGTTCTTCGTCTCTACGGCGTTTGATGGCTCTCTGAGTGGCCTGCCGATCTCAGAGAAACCCTAGACGCACCTGACCTGACGGGGTCCCTCCCGGGCCGGCGATTTTAGGTCTACGCAGCAGATCCTGAAGAACCGGTTTCACCGGACCACAAAACCGGTTTCACCAGTTTTGTCTGGGCCTGCTGCAGTTGATCGATCTGTTGCGGATCCGCGCATTCTAGCGCAAATTCGGTGTGTTGACCGTGAAAGGCGTCAACAAGTGTATTGAAGAACAGTATGCCATATGTTTTTTTACAGTAAAATAAATCTCAGAGCGACTGCATGGAATAAGTTGGTTTTTCATACTCTGTACCTTTTGCTCACTTAAAATTTCATCACTGAAACTGTGAAACCCAATGAAAACAGGTATGAGTTTTATGATAGTGGATGAATTAGTGTGCTGGTGGAATGGCAGTATGGCACCACCTTGATTATTGGATTCGGCTTGCAGGCTGTTGAGTAGAAATCTAGTTATAGCCTAATCCAAAGCCACAAGGTTTCAAGAAAACTGAGTCCGATTGTTATCATACCATAATTATGCTGAAAAGAGCCTGGTGAAAAAGATCATGAAAACCTACCTACTTACTTTGAACAGGTTGTTTCCTCCCTTTCTTTAAATAATCACATGCACGAGACGTACTAAACCATCTCAAATTGTTATAGCGTAAAATACTTTTTATTGCGAAATTTACTTATGATATTTCTAGCCCAGTATTCATAAAGATATATATATATATATATTTATTTACAGCTGTAGGCTAGTCAGTATGTCCAGAGACATGGAAAACTTAGCAATAGATAAAAGGGAGATGCAAAAACGTAGCAAACTTCCCAAGGTCCAATTAGTATATAGAGCTGTACCTACCAGTTACTCTTTGTAACATCCCGACCCCTCGGGTCCGGGCCCGCTTACGCCTGACAGCTCTCTAGGACCTCAAGACTTCCCTTACAGATTAACACATATCTTTTCTGCGCACTTTGTCCTCACTCATACGCACCCGGGAAGAACCTCCTGGTTGGTCACCCATCGCTCCAGGCCAAGCACGCTTAACCTCAGAATTCTTTCGAGATGAGCTTCTGGAAAAGAAGTTGCAACTTGTTGGTATGAGTATTCTATCAATTCTATTAAGCCTTGGACCAGGATGTCACATCCTTCCCCTTCGTGAAACCGTGAGAGTCGGCTTTGATACCAATTGTAATGTCCCGACCCCCAGGTCCAGGCCCGCTTATGCCTGGCAGCTCTCTAGGACCTCAAGAATTCCCTCACAGAGGGGAGTCTTTTCTCGCACTTTGTCCTCACTCATGCACACCCGGAAAGGACTTTCCGGTCGGTCACCCATCGCTCTAGGCCAAGCACGCTTAACCTCAGAGTTCTTTGCAGATGGGCTTCCAAAAAAGAAGTTGCAACTTGTTGGTATGAGTATTCTATGAATTCTATTAAGCCCTGTGCCAGGATGTCACACTCTTCACCCCTAGGGAGGGAGAGCATCCAGAGACATTTTATTAGAATAGAAATAGAGAGAATATGAATAGAAGATTAGCGGTTCGTGCTAAATACGAGTTGAAACCGTACATCGGACTGAGAAGACACACACACACAATGCTTCGGACTGAGTGGCATCAAGGAAAATGACGATGCTTGCGTCTCTGTTTACGCCAGCTGACTGCATCTCAAGTCCGAATCCCATCTTTGGATGTCACCCGCAAGTGGTGCATTAGTACATCAGCGATGAGGCATATGAGATCAATTGAACATCAGCACTCGTGCAACCTAACTTCTGCTCTGCAAACATCATCAGCGATGAAGCATATGAGAAATTAATGGAATCCAATTGCTCATGCGATTATTGGCCGGGCTGATGTATCAAGATAAACTGGTGCAAATACTGAATTCTTGAAATGTACTGATCTAGATTGAACATTGAGCTCCGCTGTATGAACATTCCAAATTGAGGAGTACACTATTAGATTTACAACATTTCTATGTTTTTCTTCTTTAATTTAGAATTTTCTGTAACAGCCATGTTTTTTCTTAAATATAATAAAGACACCGGCCAAGATTTTTTACTAATCAATTAAGTAGCTGATGGTTTTTATTGGTTTCTCATTTGTTTTTCCTCTCGGCGATTGTCCAAATTAGACTATAAAATCCTTGGTCACTTCAGAAAAAAATCATGAAAAAAACGATTGGTCATTTGAGGAAAACACTTAGAAAATACTGAATATGTTCAACTGAAAGACCGTAGATATATGCATAATGTTTTTTTTAAAATGGAATAGTTTCCCGCCTTTGCAACGGAAGCCATATATATAGCTGCACCTACCAACATATATACTTTTTACACTGATCTTCATAAACAACTTCCTCAAAAAAAAATTTATTAGGGAGTCCATCTAGTAGCATATATATTGTTCACTCTGTTCTTCATAAACTAGGGAGATCAAGCCTCTCCAGTAACATTTTATTAGGACAAATATAGAGAGACCGTACAAAAGATTAGTTGTCACTAGTTGCCTTGTGCACAAGGACACTAAATGCACCATCCCACCAGCCTATATATACTGTATCTTCTATTGTAGTACTAATTAGTTCGAATCCACACATCCTGACAATGAACTTATCAGGTCAGAGAAGTAATTAACCCACACAATGCTTCGAGTGAGTGGCATCAGGGAAACCGACAATCCTTCTTGCAGTTTTGGCAGAACCAGTGAATTGAACTAGTACACATCCGCGCAACCTGACTTGACTCCTCCAGCTTGAAGAACAAACGTGCTCCAATGGTCATCCTCGAGCCTGAAGCCACTAGCCAGTGATCTGCCAGGCACATTGAAAGAGATCGTTGCTCGTGATAGCCTAAGAGGGGGAGGGGGTGAATTAGGCTTTCTAAAAACTTAGCCTACCACATGAAAGCTAATTGCACAAAAGTAAACTACGACATGCTACCTAGATGTGCAACTAAGGTTTTCTTCTAGTGTTTGCACCCACCCAAAGAGTTTTGCAACCTAGAGCCAATCCTATCAAGATACTACTCTAGAAAGGTAAAGGCACACAATTGCAAGTATGAAATGCGGAAGCTTAAGGGTTAGAGAGATGCAAACTTGACACGAAGATTTATCCCGTGGTTCGGCTTACGCCTACTCCACGTTGGAGCTCCACAAAGGATATGCTCCCGGTCGCCAAGTCTTGCTTCCCGGTCAAGGCCTTGAGCTCGCCACAAAGGCTCCTCAAGAGGGATGATGAGCAAGTCACCAAGACCTTGCTCTCATCAACCTACTCTCCCGGAGATCTTGACGCCGCCTCCACTACGGAGCTTCTCCACCAAGGAAGGGGTCTCCTCTTCCCCCGCACAAAGTCGTCGTCGCCGCTCCACACCAAGCCGGAGGGTCAAAGACTTGCCGGCGAGTCAAAGAGACTCCAAGGGGCCGGCACACCAAGATTACAGCAGTTGGTTCACTCTAGAACCAAGGCACAAGGCACAACACCTTGCAATTCACTCACTAGGCCTATCCTAGCTCTCTCACTCACTATGGATGATCTATGTAGCACAAATGGTGGCTTGGATGTCTTGTAGGTGTAGAACTTCTCTGGACTCCAGCAACTCCAAATGACCGAATGGGGTGGGTATAAATAGCCCAAGGGGCTCAACTAGCCGTTACCCAAAGCTGCACAAAAACCGTGAGCGGCGTATAATACGCCGTGTGCAACTTCCCCACCGGCGTATAATACGCTGCCTGCTTTTCCAACGGTCAAATGCCTTTTCCAACGGCTATCTGTGCACGGCGTCTGCTTCTGAACTTGTACGCCGTGACTGGCGTATCATGCGCCGTGCCTCTTCTTCTTCCTCCATCTGACATCGCCACTGAGTAACATGGACGCCGTTACTCCGCCGTGGTCGGCGTATAGTACGCCGTGTTGAATTCTTGCCGACCCTGACTTGACCTTGATCAACCCATGCACGCCGTATGATCCGCCCTGGATACAAACAGTACCAGCGTATCATACGCCGTAGGCTTCTTTTGAGATCCTCTGAACGCCGTAGGCTTTGGACTAGTACGCCGTCAACGCCGTATCATACGCCGTGTGGAATATTCCTTTTCTGGTTGACTCTTCTCCACACACCGTATGCTTTCTTGATTGTACGCCGTTCTCGGCGTTTCATACGCCGTTTGCTAACTCTGCAGGCTTTGTAATCATTCTTTTGGGATGTAATTTCCTAAGCATGGCACTTAACAAACTTGTTAGTCCCAAAGATTATGTTGTCATTCAATCACCAAAATCACAATGTAAATGGCACAAGGGCCATTTTCGTTACAATCTCCCCCTTTTTGGTGATTGATGACAACACAATCAAAGCAAGTATGAAATATGCGAAAATTGACCAAGTTTGAGCTCTTACACTTGCTTGAATGATTACCACTCTTTTCATTGGATTAGGGAGCCATCTCCCCCACATAATTTGAAGTAGCACCTTGGGTGTGGCCTCCCCCTAAGTCCAATATCTCCTTCATGACTTCTCCCCCTACATGTATCCTCCCCCTTTCTCATGGCTTCTCCCCCTATCTCATGAGGTCTTGTACATTAAGCTTGCTTTGATCCCAAACTTCTCCCCCTTTGGAATCAAATCACCTAAAAGGACCTATCAAAAACATCATATCTCATAGAGGAGGTTAGTAGCCTAGGGAGTTAGTTAAGTATCATTTGAAAGTAGAATTTCAAGAGTGAATAAGTGTGATACTTAACCTATTGGGAATGTATGAGCACATAGCCTATGAACTTAGATATGGAGATCATAAACTCGATAGGCCAAGGCTCAATATGCATGAAAGCACAAGTTTTCTATAATCATACACATAGAGTTGTAAGATCACATTATGAGTGAAGCACATTCTCTAAGTATGATAAGGCACGACTTAAGGAGACAAAAAGAATATGCATGGTAAACAAGTTAGTCTCCAAAATCACAATCCATAAGCTAAGCTCCCCCTAAATATGTGCATTTAGTGTTTGAATCACTATTAAAGTTATGCACATTGTTTTGAACAACAAATGGGAAGATAAGCTTATAGCTTGTGATCATGGTACTCAATTCATACCTTATGAAGCTCATGTACCATGAAAGTGACCATGTGTAGAAAACCTACACAAACTTTGCAAACCATGTAAGTTGCTCATGGGTTAGAGTGCATGGCACAAGCAACTTACCATAAGATAAACACACTAGATATTGCAAGAGATACCATATGAAAGCAAGAGAAAAGGTAGCACATGCAAATCTAGCAAGGTAAATAGGCAAAGAATTTGAATTGTATTACCATTACCTCTTTTACCTTAGTGTGGGGGATTTGGGTACATGATATCCAATCTTGCAAGCTTGGCCTCTTGATGTGATCTTTCTCCTCTTCTTGTGAGCCAAGCCTCCAAATCCCCCGAAGCCAATCTTGGGCTTCAAGTATCCTTTGGAACCCAAACCTTTTGGGGCCCCTTCATGTTGGTGATGACTTCTTGGGCACCCAAATGGGGCAGGCCTCTAGTAGTGCGGACAATGCTGGAATTGGTGGACATGCTGCAGCACTTGAACAAGATGACGCCAATGAGGATAACATGGGTATGGCAGGGGACGACAGCAGCAGCGAAGAGGATTTAGCTTGGTCAAGTGGGGATGACTCAAGTGATGACGGGTACGAACTTGTGTACAAGGGCTGGGAGGATTTGTTTGGCACAGACAATCCTGTCTTCAAGGGAATGCAGCTGGTCATGAATAGTTCGAGGAATACAACAAAACTTTTGAAGAAGGCCATCCTACAAGGTATGTACGAAGAATCCTTTTCTTGCACCAAAAATAGAAGGGAAATCAAGGAGAGGGGAATTGAATGGGTGGAGAGGACATTGCGTCATCTAACACATTGCTACAACATGTTTAGGATGCATTCTCATGTGTTTGAGTCGTTACAGGTCTTGGTTACCAACTATGGGTTGAAGTCCACACCAAAGTGCTCTTCTAGAGAGGCTTTAGGAATGTTCTTGTACATGGTTGGCCCTCCACAACCAGTTCGGTAAGCTGAGAATAGGTTTGAGAGGTCCATGGGGACTATTAGCCGCAAATTCAAACATGTTTTATCTTGTGTGACCAAGCTTGGCAAAGACATAATAGCACCAAAGGACCCCACATTCAGATCTGTGCACCCCAAGGTCGCCAACCATAGGTCCGCGCCTTTCTTCAACAATGCAATTGGGGCACTAGACGGCACACATGTCAAAGTGGTGGTTCCTTTTGAAAAAGTCGGCCAGTATATCAACAGGCAGAATGATAAAACTCAGAATGTACTGGCCATTTGTGACTTTGATCGGCGCTTCACTTTTATTGCTGCGGGGGTTTCTGGATCGGCCCATGATTGGACCGTGCTTCAGGAGGCAATTCGGAAGTATGGGTCAGAGTTCCCCCATCCACCTGCAGGTAAAACATTGATTTGTTTGCTGTGTACATTTCCTATATGAAGCTAGTGAAGCATGTAGTATAAGTGTGTATCCATATGAAATGATTAGGCTCCATTGCCAAGTAACCCTTAACAGTTGGTTTTAATTCACTGAGTTAAGTGCTTAGTGTTTGGTTGAATGTAGGGTTCAGTATATTTGAGCGCTGTAAAGGTCTGTCACTTTAGCCTAGACTTCAATTCAATAATTGTTTATGTGCTCAGGAAATTTGGATATACTTTGGTCAGCAGCTGAATGTTGCATGTGGTTATTCATATTTTTTTACAAGTTATGGAGTGTGTATAAACCACTTCCTTGTCTGTTTCATAAACTGGCTAGTGGATGTTACTAAAATTGAGAGCAGAATAGTGTGGCTGCTCTACTCACTGTTAGCCATAGTATGATGTTACTAGAATTGAGATCAAAAGCCGTG
>CM014271.1:61401746-61421000 GCA_004135705.1 Alloteropsis semialata | reverse complement strand
TGCTGGAGGGATGGCGCCGCGAGCGGGGATGGCGCGGGCGGGCCACCGCGGCCGTGCCCCGAGAAGCGTCCCGAGAAGGGACGGCGCAGACGGCGCGTCTGGAGGCCGCTAGCGCGGACGGCACGTCTGGAGGCCACGTCCCAAGAAGGGACGGCGCGTCTGGAGGAGGGCCGCAGCGTCCTGAGTAGGCTTGTGATTGATTTTCATTGTTTTCCCAAAACTTGTGATTGATTTTGTTTCATTCATATCTGAAGAACCATATGCTTGAATGTCTATTGGTGTCTATTGTTGTTCAGATATGTAATCCTAGGCTTGAATGTTAGTGGATGTTTGAATGCTTGTGAAATTGGTTTGAGTATAAGCTCATGAGAGTTGAATCCAAGTGAAAAATTGTTTGGATTGGAGAAGTAGAATGGGTCTGGATTGGGGAAACGGTAAATTTTGGTGAAGCTGGAGCTTTTTTTTATTTCGTGAAAATGACATTGGTACCGGGTGGTGAGAAACTGGTACCGATGACTCAAAGTCATCAGTCACGGATGCCCGATACCGGTTCCAAAACCGGTTCCAAAACCGGTACCAAAAGGGTTTTGGAACCGGTACTATGTGACGTTCTCCAGCAGTGTATAATGCCCTTCGTGATTTTTTAAAAATCAGTTCCGAGTCTACGAGTTCAGTTCCTCGTATCCAGTTCCTAGTTCCTTTTAATTGGTTCTTTGGATGTTTTAACCGTGAGATCTGTACCTATTAATGGCTCCTAAAATTTTCAAGCACCGGAAAAAATCTCCTTAATTATATACTAAAAAAATCTGCCATGAAGCATATAGTTAATGTCTTTTGGACACTTTGGTGTTGCTTGATAACTCTTTTCTAGGATTCTGCTGATCAGGATCGTCATAAGTCATGAGCTCAGCTTTTCCAAACGTTGGAATCAACTAGGCATGCCAGGATGCAAGAATATTCCAATCATTTGTACATGAAATCGAAGCTCAACATTGTTATTCTTTGAGGACCTTGAGTTTTTATCTACTAAACCCTAAACCCTAATAAACCCCTGATGGTCTTCATTGTGTTTCAGCCTTTCCTTGCATAACTTCTTACTTTCGGCCATGGTGTTTGAGCTCAACTATCTTCATGAGCCCTTTCCTTGAATTTGACTTCTACCCGTATTTCTATCATTACAACCACCTTGAAATTAATTTTAAAATTTAGCTTGCATTTGATATGTCATCCATTTATTTGGTTGTAGTGACACTATTTTGGTGTTTTAATTGCAATAATTACATTCCCAGACTCACAATCATGGTTGGGCTCATATGCCATGTTCTGAAGAACAATGGACGAAATAGAATAGAAAACAATGTATGGATGGATCTAGATGGCTTTTAGCAGATTAAATTTGGGACCTTGAACAATACCAGAGTCGGTCCTAAATTATGGATGAGAGATGGCTCATTCTTATGTTTCGAAATACCTCTCTTTCAATCCAATTGTCCAAAAATAAGTCCAGTGCGGCAAATATAAAAGTTAGGATATCAAAAAACGATAAAGATGTTATCATGAGATATTAAATAGACTTTAGTCACAGATTTTTCAGTATGTGAAGAAAAAGCGAGATTTTTGCTACCTGGGGGCCATAAGTCATATGTGATGGGCAACATCCATAGCCCATCACCTATAGCATATTGCATATGTTCTAAGAATGAAGACTGTCACATATTATCCAATTATAGACGACAAGAGCAAACGATACTAGCTAAACACCGATAACTTATAAGTGCACACTGGTGACAACAGATTGGTGAAGTGCTTTTGGTTGTTGCATGCCACCTTTAACTCGACATAGGAGATTGGCTTTTGCCCATTACCTTCAAACTCGTCACTGCAGAAAAGCTATTGTGGCTTGAGAATTGTGAGAAAAACTAAAAGCCATTTAGCACCAAAAACACTAAAAGTGTCACACCCGGTTTTAAAAACAAAACCAGATGACTGTCATATGTGCGCCAGGATCAAGTTTACACACATATAAGACTTCATCAGCGATATAAAAGATAGTGCAAAATATAAATAATATTAATCAACATTATTACACTCATGAAAGCGAATAACCAGTAGCAGAACTTCAACACTTCTCCACAGGTAGCTGACTGGGGAACCCGTACACCTAGAAATCTCTAAAATACTCTACTAAAACCTCCTGTATAAGCCTGAGCCGCAGATAAAGCAAGGTTGAGTACACTTATGGTTGGTACTCAGCAAGTGTAGAGCAAAGCATATGACATGCAAAGGCTTAACAAGGAAATAGCTGGCTAATTAAATTGCTTTAGGCACTTTAGTTGATCATATTTTACTTAGCAGCATAATTACTAAGATATAAGTATATACCAACCCAATTAAGCATATGGTAAACCATAAGCATGATCATGATCATAAATAAACCAATTTAATTCATCATTCGATATATTATTCATGTGAGGGTCCAGGCCGCTCATGACCGTGAGCACGACTATGGCAATAGTTTTTAGACACTCTGCATAGGTTGTACAGCTTTCCCCACAATTCGTGTTTCTCATTACGCCCGGGTTAATTACTCCCTTCAACACTTCCTTTGGTGAGGGGCCAAAGAATCACTATGAGGCCTTTCCAAAGAATCTCTCTATGTATGTGTTGGTCCCTTCCTTGCGGGTCCTCAGAAGGCGAACCTTCCTTCCCCACACATCTTACACCAACCAACAACCGCCAAACGAGCAACCCCAAACACAACGTAGAGTTCATCTAGTTACTTAGCCAAGACCAGAGCCATGTAGTATTGTGGTTGTACGTGAAATCCCGGGTGGTTCTCCATGTTCCAATTAATCAATGTGGTCTTGGTTTAACATTCTCATAAGATCATCAATATGTATATATAAAGAATATCACAAATTAATTATCTTCAATCTTTAGTGTAAACCATAACCATGTAGAGCAACTAAGCAATTTCTACCCAACATTAATATAGAAACCCAGGTTGACAAGGCATGATTAAAGAAAACTAGTCATCCTTAATATAGGACCCATCATAATTATAAAGCATGCAAGCATAGCATAACTATTAAGTGTGAGCATGTCATATGGTTATTAGGACAAAAGTCATGATCAAGAATACACTTGCCTTAAATCCAGTTAATAACTGCTACTGCTCAGGGTCTTCTCAACTGAATCCTCAAACACCAAGAATGATCCTTGAAAACCTCAAAAGTTGCACCTTCTATACGCATCACGGGGTCACATACAAGAAACAATACAACAAATTAGAAATAGTACACCAAACATGGGCAACAGTACAAAAGAATGGTAAAAAGATATAGTTCAAGTCCTTACGGTCTCAGGAGCGAAAGAATCACTTGAAATGGAGTTAAAACAATCAAGATAGGGCCAAAATGGTGCTCCAGGGGCTTAACTGCGAAGGACAGGAACTTACAAGGGTTAGATTGAAATAAACTGAGTGCTAAAACATAATTATGTATATAAACTCAGGGTTGAACGTGTAAAAGAGTCGGCTCAGACGGCGGGTTATATTTCTTGAAAGAACAGGGGCTAAACAGAGGAAATAAGGACCTAATCATAATTACTTTACACTGGAGCTGGACCGCGTGTTTATTCCTGAAAAGCGCGGGGTCTCTTTACCAAATTACCAGAGCTCAACGGTATCTTATCCGCTGACTTAGATCTAGGGCGTCGATTCACCGATGGAAGGACGGAGATGCTTGGGGATCAAGTCCGGCGATGGCAGCGGTGGTCTGCGGCAGTGACGAACAGCGAGGTCGCCGGTGTTGCACGATCTCGGGCTACAATGCACCAAAAACGAGCAATACTTGGACCAGAACGGAGCTGGGGACTTCACGAACACGTTGAGGTGTCTCTTGATGGCGATTGGAGGACGTAGACAAGTAGCGATGAGGAGGGAGGCTCGGCTGCGGAGAGGGTTGCTCCGGTGAGCTATCGCGATGCGCAGAGAGGAACGCGACGAGGTCAAGCAACTTGAGCAGCTTCAGTTCCTCCTTGCGATGCTCTGGGTCGTGCTCTCGAGGACTGAACGATGGTGCACGAAGAGATCAACAACGGCGGCGGCTGCGAGCTCGCGAGCGATTCCCATGCAGGGAAGAGAGGGGTGCTAGGGTTTCCAAAGGGGCGCAAAAGGGGGGTCCCGGGAGGTGCAGCAGTAGCTATTTAAAGGGTGTGGGGAAAACCTTGGCGTGCGTGCCATGCTAGACTCCAGGGGCGGCGTGGGCCGGGTCACACTCAGAATCACATCCGATACAAGGACGAGTCGGAGGTTGGGGATGTCGAGGGGGTCCCACGCGTCGGTGTAACAGAGAGAAGAGAGGGCGACGGGCTGGACTGGGCCGCAGAGGGAACTGGGCCTGCAGCTGGCTTGAGCTTCGGAAAGAAAGAATAAAGGGAGTGAAATCAAACTAATGAGGAGTTTAGGGAGGGAAAGCAAACTCTTAAGAGGACAAGTAATCTAGAGCCCAAACAAATGCTATTCAAATTCAAATTTAAAATAAATTTAAACTCAAACTTGAAAAGCAACTAAACAAAAATAGATGCAACAGTACAAAAGCAACAATACACTTATTGAGTCTATTAATGAATTATTTAATTGAATAAAAACCTAAATAATACCAATTAAATCCTAGAAATTTATTCAAGCCTCAAATAAATTCTAGAAAATTCCAAAAATGTTTCTACAATTTCTTGTGATGAAAATTAGGGTGTTACAAACCTACCCCCTTAAAATAAATCTCGTCCTTGAGATTTGGATGAACTAGCGAAGAGATCGGAAAATTCCGCCATTAATTCATCCTCTCTTTCCCAAGTTGCTTCATCCTCTCCATGACGACTCCATTGCACCTTGCACATCTTAATCACCTTACTTCTGGTAACTCTTTCAGCTGTCTCCAATATCGTCACTGGATACTCTACATAAGTCAGATCATCATGTACATTCAATTCTTCCATTGGTAGTTGTTCTTCAGGAACTCTAAGGCGCTTCTTAAGCTGAGATATATGGAAGACATCATGTACATCTGACAAACTGGCTGGTAACTCCAACTGATAAGCCACTTCACCTTTTCTTTCCAGTATCTTGAATGGCCCAATGAATCTAGGTGACAACTTTCCCTTCACTTTGAATCTGCGCAAACCTCTGATAGGAGAAACTTTCAAATACACATAATCACCAACTGTAAAATTTAACTCCCTTCTTCTAACATCAGCATAACTCTTCTGTCTAGACTGGGCTGTCTTTAGATTCTCTCTGATAATCTGAACCTGTCGTTCTGCCTCTTGTAGTATCTCTGGACCAAACACCTGACTTTCTCCTGTTTCACTCCAATACAATGGAGTTCTGCACTTCCTTCCATACAAAGCCTCAAAAGGTGACATCTTCAGGCTTGCCTGATAGCTGTTGTTATAAGAGAACTCTGCATAGGGTAAACTATTATCCCAACTTCTTCCATGTTTCAAAGCACAAGCTCTCAACATATCCACCAAAATCTGATTGGTCCTTTCTGTCTGTCCATCTGTTTGAGGGTGATAGACAGAACTGAAATTCAGCTTAGTATCCATAGAGTCATGCAACTTTTGCCAGAATCGTGATGTAAACTGAGTACCTCTGTCTGACACTATCTTCTTTGCCACACCATGCTGGCAAACAATCCGAGACATATACAACTCTGCTAGCTTGGCACTGGTATATGTGATCTTGACTGGAATGAAATGAGCAATCTTAGTCAAACGATCCACAATAACCCAAATAGAATCATAACCATCTCGAGTACGGGGTAAACCCACTATGAAATCCATGCTGATTTCTTCCCACTTCTATTCATGTACCTTCAATGGTTGAAGCAATCCTGCTGGTCTCTGATGTTCAGCAACTCTCTGGCACACATCACACAAAGCAACATGAGTACCAACATCTCTCTTCAACCCATACCACCAATACCTTTCTTTCAAATCCTAATACATCTTAGTACTTTCAGGATGAATAGAGTAAGCAGAATCATGAGCTTCTCTTAATATCTTATCTCTGAGTTGTCCCACATCAGGCACACAAATTTTCTTCTTGAACCAAATAGTACCATTTTCATCTTCAGTAAAATCAGGGGCTTTTCTAACTGCCATAAGCTCCTTAATTTTCTTGATCTTCTCATCATTAAGCTGACCTTGGCGAATTTCCTGCTCAAGTGTAGACTCAACTTCCATAGTCACTCCTTCTATATGAGCAACAAATCCAAGATTCAATCACTCAAACTCTTCACATAGCTTCTCTGGCATCTGATGAGTCAAGAGGGTATTAGCATGTCCCTTCCTGCTCAAAGCATCTGCAACCACATTGGCCTTACCAGGATGGTAGTGTATCTCCAGATCATAATCCTTAATCAATTCTAGCCAACGACTTTGCCTCAAATTCAGATCCTTCTACGTGAATATGTACTTCAAACTCTTATGGTCAGTATAGATATGGCACTTGTTCCCAAGCATATAGTGCCTCCAAATCTTCAATACATGTACCACTGCTGCTAACTCTAGATCATGAGTAGGATAATTCAGCTCATGTTTCCTCAACTGCATGGATGCATAAGCTATAACATGTCCTTCTTGTATAAGAACACGTCCAAGGCCCTGATGAGAAGCATCACAATAGATATCAAAACTCTTATGAATATCAGGCATCACTAACACTGGAGCTAAAGTTAGCCTTTTCTTCAACTCTTCAAAACTAGCTTGACATGCATCTGACCACCTGAACTCCTTTCCTTTCTCTAATAATGAAGTGAGGGGCTTCACTATTTTAGAGAATCCTTCTATAAATCTCCAGTAGTAACCTACCAATCCTAGGAAACTCCTGATCTCAGACACATTCTTTGATGGCTCCCACTTCAGAACATCTCTAACTTTGCCTAGATCAACTGCAATTCCACCACCTTTAATGACATGACCCAGAAAAGATACTTCTTTTAGCCAAAACTCACACTTGCTGAACTTGGCATAGAGCTGATTTTCTCTAAGCTTTTGCAATACTAGCCTCGAACGTTCCTCATGTTCCTCCTCATTCTTGGAGTAGATCGAGATATCATCAATGAATACCACCATGAATTTATCCAAGTACTCCATGAACACCTTATTCATCAGATACATAAAGTAGGCAGGGGCATTAGTCAAACCAAAAGACATAACTGTATATTCATACAAACCATATCTGGTAGTGAAAGTTGTCTTCTGGATATCAGATGGCCTAATCTTCAACTGATCATAGCCTGAACGCAATTCAATGTTGGAGAGTACCTTAGCTCATTTCAACTGATCAAACAGATCCTCGATCCTAGGCAGAGGGCACTTATTCTTGATAGTAACTTCATTCAGTGACCTATAATCAACACACATCCTCTGAGTACCATCTTTCTTCTCAACAAAGATAACTGGTGCTCCCCATGGCGATGAACTAGGGTGTATGAAACCCTTATCCAACAACTCTCTCAGTGGTTTCTTAAGTTCTTCCAGTTCATCAACTGACATTCTATAAGGCCTCTTAGAAATAGGAGCTATACCAGGTAGAAGTTCAATGAGGAACTCGATATCTCTATCTGGTGGCAAACCTGGTAAATCATCTGGAAACACATCTGGAAACTCACACACTACTCTGATCTCTGCAACCGTAATACTCTTAACTTGATTCACATTTGCTTGTATTGAGTTCAGTTGCTTCTGGCTGATCTGACCTTTATCTCCATTAACCACCTCATGTCGCACTAGGGCTTTCCTTTGATCGTTTCCACCATACAAATGCGGGTACTTCTTTGGGTATTTACTAATCATATGCCCTTCTTGCTTGCAACAAAAACACAATTTAGTACTTGGAGCGCTTGCTCAACTAGGCTTCACCTGTGAAATCTTTGGCACTTGCTGAACCGACGCATGATAGTTACCAGATTGCGGTCGATAGCCGATTTGTGGGACTTGGACTTGGTTGGAGTGGCCAAACTGGTGCACTGGATGACTCTGCACCTCAGTCTGCTGAGCAAGACAAAAACGAGTGATGCGACCAGATTGTGTCCGCCTCTGAGAGTTCATCTTTCTCTTCTTCTCATTTATCTCATCTTTCAAATTCTCTACCAAGAGTGCCTTATCCACCAGCTGATGAAAACTATGAATTGAATGCGCTATCAGCTGGTAATGAATAGGCATAATCAATCCTTCCATGAAGAAGTCTTGCTTCCTCTCATCCTTAGCTACCTGCTTCGGGGCATAACGAGACAACTGAATGAACTTGTCCCTATATGCACTCACAGTCATCACTCCTTGTTTCAAGTTGAGAAACTCTTCCTTCTTATGCTTAATCACACTCAAAGGGATATGGTATGAATGAAATTCATCCTTGAATTCCTGTCAAGTGAAGCTACCTGAATCTTCATGAGCATCGCAATATGCATCCCACCAATCTGAAGCTACACCTTCTAATCTTCCCGCAGCATATAAGACCATCTCTCTGTAAGTACACTGAGTAATCATCAGCTTCTTCTTCACTGTTTTAATCCAATCATCAACATCAAGAGGGTCCACAGAGTGAGAATATGTAGGCGGGTTGTGACTCATGAAATCCCTGTGTCTGTCTCTTGGGGGCGGTGGAGGACCTTGATTCTGATTCAGCTGAGCTATAGAATTGGCCATGTTAGTCATCAACTGCATCTGGGTAGCAATAAACTGTTCCAATGCTGAATTAGACATCTGGTTCTGAATTGAGGTAGGTTCTGGATTATTTTCACTGCTTCTGGCACCAGATCTAGTGTTCACCATCTGATTGTATAGAAACAAGAACTCAGATAAATATAGAAAGATATGGTACTAGTGCATATATAACTAAATAAACTAGGAAAAGAATCAAGATAGTATTTCCAACGCTAGCACTTGCATGGCCAAAGCTCTTCATCCAAATCAACATGACCAGCAAAAGAATAGAATCCATTAAGAACTTTTTCATGTTAAGGACAGATTCTGGTTATCTCGGAAAAACTGGTGTATCTCCTAATCAGAATATCCAAAAGCCACAAAACTTTTCCATAACGTAGATAAGGAAATTATGAATCCAATGCGACTGGAATCAACTCATTTGGATGTCAGGAACTAATGATATTAAGAAAACAATCTAGCTGTGTCAGGTGATCTGGACAGATTCTGTATACTACAATAAAACGCAGGTATCTCTTTCCTAGAAAATCCAAAAATGTCCCAATTTTACCAGAAACTAGTCTAGTAAATTATGGAACTAATCCAACTGGTTTCATGTCAATCTGAGTTCTGAAACTATTGTGTCAGATTACCGAGACATATTCTGTTTATCTCACCAAATACCAAAACAGATTCTGTTTATCTCACCAAAAGTCGTATTTCTCTCTGTATGAAGTTATGGAACTAATCCAACTGGATTTGCATCAATCGGAGTCTGGTAGCTCTAGCTATGAATTAAACATTACTGCTGTCTCAAGGGGGTGACCGGAATAGTTTTGTGCATAAAGGATGATTAGATATGCTAAAGATGGATTTGGATCTTACCTAGGTACTAAGACAAGGAAAAAAGGCAAAACCCAACTATTTAATCATTTAGTTGATTTATTAAGATGTAATTGTGGTCATCACTCCACAAAACATTGCACTCAATACAAAGAACCAAATCAAACATTTAGCACACAATAAACACAAAGCAAACATTCCTACACCAGAACTAAACATCGACCTCAATGGCGACTCTACTAACGGTGACATAGATTTAGATGGGGTGATTTCCTAATCCTTGTGTTGAGATAAAGCACGACTGATGGTGTTTCCAAAATATCTCTTACTCTCTTGTTTCCAACAGTTCATACTTAGTGAGAGAAAACTCATTAACTGTAGTATCCAATGTGATTCATGGTGGTTCTGTTTGCTTATAGAGAAACATCAACTAAGAGTTCAAGAAAGAACATAAAGAAGTGTAAAGTTGGATGATGATTAAGAATTCAAGGAGAAGGTAAGTCAAGGTAAAGATATTACCGCGAATTTAGACAAAGATTGGAGCGAACAAGGTAGAGCAAGTACAAAAAGGCATTTAGGACCTTAAAAACGACCATTGCTACTCTAGGCTTACGTCCTATAGTCAACACAGTTCTGATACCACTTTTGTCACACCCGGATTTAAAAACAAAACCAGATGACTGTCATATGTCTGCCAGGATCAAGTTTACACACATATGAGACTTCATCTGCGATATAAAAGACAGTGCAAAACGTAAATAATATTAATCAATATTATTACACTCACAGAAGCGAATAACTAGCAGCGAAACTTCAACACTTCTTCACAAGCAACTGACTGGGGGGGAACCTGTACGCCTAGAAATCTCCAAAATACTCCACTGAAACCTCCTGTCTAAGCCTGAGCCACAGATAAAGCAAAGTTGAGTACACTTATGGTTGGTACTCAGCAATTGTAGAGCAAAACATATGACATGCAAAGGCTTAACAAGGAAATAGCTGGCTAATTAAATTACTTAAGGCACTTTAGTTGATCCTATTTTACTTAGCAGCATAATTACTAAGATATAAGTATATACCAACCCAATTAAGCATATGGTAAACCGTAAGCATCATCATGATCATAAATAAACCAATTTAGTTCATCTTTCGATATATTATTCATGTGAGGGTCCAGGCCGCTCATGACCGCGAGCACGGCTATTGCAATAGATTTTAGACACTCTGCAGAGGTTGTACAGCTTTCCCCACAATTTGTGTTTCTCATTACGCCCAGGTTAATTACTCCCTTCAACACTTCCTTTGGTAAGGGGCCAGAGAATCACTACGAGGCCTTTCCAAAGAATCCCTCTATGTATGTGTTGGTCCCTTCCTTGCGGGTCCTAGGTGAACCTTCCTTCCCCACAAATCTTGCACCAACCAACAACCGCCAAACGAGCAACCCCAAACACAACATAGAGTTCATCTAGTTACTTAGCAAAGACTAGAGCCATGTAGTATTGTGGTTGTACGGGAAATCCCGGGTGGTTCTCCATGTTCCAATTAACCAATGTGGTCTTGGTTTAACATTCTCATAAGATCATCAATATGTATATATAAAGGATATCACAAATTAATTATCTTCAATCTTTAGTGCAAACCATAACCATGTAGAGCAACTAAGCAATTTCTACCCAACATTAATATAAAAACCCAGGTTGACAAGGCATGATTAAAGAAAACTAGTCATCCTTAATATTGGACCCATCATGATTATAAAGCATGCAAGCATAGTATAACTATTAAGTGTGAGCATGTCATATGGTTATTAGGACAAAAGTCATGATCAAGAATACACTTGCCTTAAATCCGGCTAATAACTGCTATTGCTCAGGGTCTTCTCAACTGAATCCTCGAACACCAAGAACGATCCTTGAAAACCTCAAAAGTTGCACCTTCTATACGCATCACGGGGTCACATACAAGAAACAATACAACAAATAAGAAACAGTACACCACACATAGGCAACAGTGCAAAATAATGGTAAAAAGCTATAGTTCAAGTTCTTACAGTCACGGGAGCGAAAGAATCACATGAAACGGAGTTAAAACGATCAAGATAGGGCCAAAACGGTGCTCCAGGGGCTTAACTGCGAAGGACAGGAACTTTTAGGGGTTAGATTGAAACCAACTGAGGGTTAAAACATTATTATGTATATAAACTCAGGGTTGAACGTGTAAAAGAGTCAGCTCGGACGACGGGTTATATTTCTTGAAAGAATAGGGGCTAAACAGAGGAAATAAGGACCTAATCATAATTACTTTACACTGGAGCTAGACCGCAGGTTTATTCCTGAAAAGCGCGGGGTCTCTTTAGCAAATTACGAGAGCTGACCGGTATCTTATCCGCTGACTTAGATCTGGGGCGTCGATTCACCGATGGACGGACGGAGATGCTTGAGGATCAAGTCCGGCGGTGGCAGCGGTGGTCTGCAGCGGCGACGGACAGCGAACTCGCCAGTGTTGCACGACCTCGGGCTACAGGGCACCAAAACGAGCAATACTTGGACTAGAACGGAGCTGGGGACTTTGGAAACAAGTAGCGACGAGGAGGGAGGCTCACCGGTCTCTCGATGGCGATTGGAGGACGGAGACAAGTAGCGACGAGGAGGGAGGCTCGGCTGCGAAGAGGGGAGCTCCGGTGAGCTGTCGCGATGCGCAGAGAGAAACGCACGGGGTCAAGCAACTTGAGCAGCTTCAGTTCCTCATCGTGACGCTCCGGGTCGTGCTCTCGAGGACCGAACGGCGGCGCTCGAAGAGATCAACAGCGGCGGCAGCTGCGAGCTCGCGAGCGATTCCCGTGCAGGGAAGAGGGGGTGCTAGGGTTTCCAAAGGGGCGCAAAGGGGAGATCCCGGGAGGTGTAGCAGTCGCTATTTAAAGGGTGAGGGGAAAACCTTGGCGTGCGTGCCACGCTAGACTCCAGGGGCGGCGCGGGGTCAGACTCGACATCACATCAGATGCGAGGACGAGTCGGAGGTTGGGGATGACGAGGGGGTCCCACGTGTTGGTGTAACAGAGAGAAGATAGGGCGATGGGCTAGACTGGGCCGCTGAGGGAACTGGGCCTGCAACCGGCTTGAGCTTCTGAAAGAAAGAATAAAGGGAGTGAAAACAAACTAATGAGGAGTTTAGGGAGGGAAAGCAAACTCTTGAGAGGACAAGTAATCTAGAAATGCTATTCAAATTTGAATTTAAAATAAATTTAAACTCAAACTTGAAAAGCAACCAAACAAAAACAGATGCAACAGCACAAAAGCAACAATACACTTATTGAGTCTATTAATGAATTATTTAATTGAATAAAAACCTAAATAATACCAATTAAATCCTAGAAATTTATTCAAGCCTCAAATAAATTCTAGAAAATTCCAAAAATATTTCTACAATTTCTTGTGATGAAAATTAGGGTGTTACAAAAAGCCATTTGGCCATTTGGTTGGGGCTACTTTGAAATTGTAGGTTGTGTTAGAAATACCTTCTGAAGGCTTGAGTGGTTGTTTATATGCAAATCGCTCCTAAAAAATATTCTGCTCACTGATTGGCATGTAAATGACTGTTTTGGAAAGAAAAAATAATTTTCATAAGGTTTGCATCAATCATGGTGATATGGTCCACATAAATAGAATAATAGCATTTTACAAATGATAAAGGGCTCCAACCAAACAGCAAAGATAAACCTCATGTCAAAGTCATAAATAGCTATCAAATTCTAAGATGTATATCTATGACGGTTTGTGTGGCTAACACCTTCTTATGCTGGCACTGCCAATTTCACATGTGAACCATCTGTTACTCCAATTGCACCTTTGAAGTATGGCAAAACACGTACGGTCCTCTTTGACCTTATCATGATTGGTACAAAAAGTAGGATCCATAAGCTTTATATTGTCCTTAGATAGGACCTCTCAGCTTTATATTGTCCTTAGCTAACTTTCACAAACACTTCATAAAACTTGGTGTGAACTGTCAAAAATGATCATGTGAAAAAGATTTTCAACTTGTGACAATGATTATGGTACTCCGACCATCCACAAAAACATCAATCACTAACAGGCCCTTAGTTTGATTGGTATGCAAGACAGCCGGGAAGCATTGTGCCTTAGGGCAGGTATATTGATGTCGTCTAATATGCGATGACTTAACAGACAACTTGTACAATATGTTGAGTCGCCTTATAATTGGTGCATAAAAATAATTAGTTGCGACTTGCATTTTTTTTGAAACGAACCGGCAGGAGAGGCTGCCAATTATATTAAAAAGAAGGAGATCCCGACGGGTAAAAACAAAGAGTCAAAAAAGATGTACAAAAAGATATTTACATAAACTCCTATGGTCCCTTTATCCTGCTGCAGTGATCTCAGCTAGGTGTTTTGCACCCGCAACAATCCACAACGCGGCCTCCTCTTTTATTTTTGTGAAGATGCCATTATTTGTCGCTTCTTTGTGGTTAAAGATTCTGTTGTTTCTCTCCAACCAAATCTCCCAGCAGACTAGTATTATCAAGGAGCGCACACCTTTTCTGGAGCATCCAGAAGTGTTTGCAAGTGCCGTCCACCATTGGTGAATGTCATCACAGATCGCCCAGGTCATCGGATTCAACTCTTGCTGCGCGGCCCAGTTGGATATCCTCTGCCATATCCTTCTAGTAAATCTACACTCTGCAAAAAGATGCATTGCTGTCTCTGGTGTTGTGCGGCAAAGGGGGCACACCGGGTGATGATCCCAACCTCTCTGTTGTAATCTATCTGAGGTCCAGAGTCTGTTCTGCACTGCCAGCCAGCTAAAAAACCTGCACCTCTGTGGTGCCCAGGCTTTCTAGATTAGCATGTCAAAATTTGTTCTTGCGGATCCAATGAATTGTGCTTTATATGCCGAACTAGCCGAGTATTCTCCATTTGCCGATAATTTCCAAACAATATCATCGGGGACATCTTGCCTTAGCTGTATATTTTCTACAAGTCTCCACAAAATGATAAATTCCTCTAGATGTTGTACAGTGATGCTCTCATGGTGCAGGTTCAGATCCTTGATCCATGTTCTGTTGTGTAAAGCCTCCTTTAAATTTCTGTTTTTTTTTCCTCGATATTGCATAGACTGCAGGCGCTATGTCAACAGGCCTCCGCCCTTGTGCCCAACCACTATGCCAAACAGATGTTTTTTGCCCGTTCCCGATTGTGATGGATGTTGCCGCCGCAAAGAGTAGTCTGTCTGTTTTGTTGCAGGGGAGTTCTGAACCTACCCATGGTTTATCGTCGTCTTTCCACTCCTGCCATAGCCATCGCAGCCGCAGCCCCCTTGCAAACTTCTTCAGGTTTAAAACGCCTAGGCCTCCTGAATTTGTTGGTCTAGCTGATCGAACCCAATTAACTTTGCATTTTCCTCCCGTAATTGGGGCTGCTCCTGCCCAGATGAAACGCTTTCTTTTTTTTGTCAAGCTCTTCCAAGATCTCTGCTGGGGCATCTAGCGCAGTTAGCAGGTAGACTGCCTGTGATGTCAGGACTGATTTTGCAAGTGTCATGCGCCCTGTCCGGCTTATGTTTTGGCCATTCCAAACAGTGAGCTTGCCTGCTGCTTTGTCAATTAACGGTTGGAAGTCTACTTTTCGCAATCTTGTCGTTGACAGTGGCAGCCCAAGGTATTTTATAGGGAAACTCGTTCTGACCGCTGGTAAGTCCCTTAGTACATGGTCGAAGTTGATACCCTCACATCGAATGGGTACTACGCTTGATTTCTGAAAATTTGTTTTGAGGCCTGAGGCTTCTCCAAAGCTGCTCAGCAATTCCGTCAGTGCGCTTATGTCTTCTTTGATTGGGTTGACAAAGATCCCCGTGTCGTCCGCATACATTGACACTCTTATGTTTAGTCGCCTTCCCCGCAGTTTACTTATGAGCCCTCGTTGCGTTGCTGTTTGGAGCAAAGCACGGAGAGGTTCGATTGCTAGAACGAAGAGCAACGGGGACAAAGGGTCACCTTGTCGAAGGCCGCAGCCATGATGGATGGGCCTGCGAGGAGGAGGTTGCAAGCAGGGCAGCAATCCAATCCCGCCACCTTGTTGGAAAGCCAAATCGTTGCAGCAGTGTCATTAGGAAATCCCATCTTACTGAGTCGAAGGCTTTCATTATGTCTAGCTTAAGAAAAAGTGCCGGTATCCTGACCTGATGAAAACGTCGTGCCATGTTTCTGACCGTCATGAAGTTGTCATGTATGCTCCTCTTTTTGATGAAGGCACTTTGTGTTGAGGAAACTAAGGACTTCATGTGCGGCGCCAAGCGCAGAGCTAGCACTTTCGAGATGATTTTGATGAAAGAATTTGTTAGGCTTATTGGGCGATAACCCCCGACGGTCTCTGCACCCTCTTTCTTTGGTAGGAGCACAATGTTTGCTGTGTTAATTAGTGGCAGGTTTGAGATCCTTAGGTTATGAAAAACATTTGCCGCTTCTGTAACATCAACTTTGATGATCTCCCAGCAACTTTTGAAGAATGACCCCGTGAAACCATCAGGCCCCGGCGCTTTATCCGAAGGCATTTTCTTAAGCGCTTCCCAAATCTCAGCTTCCGTAAAGGGGCGCTCCAAAGTGCTAAGGTCCTGGCTAGGCAGATTTAGGCAGTCCCAGTTGATATCTAAACTTCTCTCACCAGGTCGTCCCATCATCTTGGTGAAATGATCATGGACTGCTTTGGCCTTTTCCTCATATGTAACTGCCCATGTCGCTCCAAGCTGTAGTCTTCCGATAAGGTTTTTCCTCCTTCCATTTATCTTGTGATGGAAATATTTGGTGTTAGCATCTCCCAGTTTTAAATTGGTGATCCTTGAAGCCTGCCGCTTTCTTGAGCGCTCAATCACCGACAGGCCCAAAATACGTCGCTTAAGCTTTTGCCTTAGTAGGAATTCTTCCTGGGTCAGTACTCTGTTCTCTTGTGCTATATCAAGTCGGAGAATGACCTCTTGGGCCATTAGCAGTTGCATTTTTGCGTCTAGTACTAGGGCCTTGCTCCATTCCTGAAGTTGCCTAGAGGTAGTAAGCAGTTTGTGATACAGTCGGTGGAAGGGTTCATGATGTTCAGAAGGAGTATTCCAGGCAGTTTTGACTGTCTCCTGGAAACCGAGCATCTTGAGCCAGTGATTTTCAAATTTGAAAGACCGTGGGCGACGAGGGTCACTTTGATTTGCTAGTAACAGTGGGCAGTGATCTGAGTGCGAGGTGGAAAGAGCATTCAGTGTGTGGGCGCTGAAATGGGCATCCCATTCTGCATTGCAAAAGAAGCGGTCCAATTTGACCAAGACAGGGTTTTGCTGTTCATTGCTCCATGTGAAATTTCGATTTTGCAGGTGTATCTCTTTGAGTTCATTCTCGTTCAAAGCGTCGCTAAACTGTCCCATTAGCCTTCTATTGATATTGTTGTTATTTTTGTCCGTTGTTTTGTAGATAAGGTTGAAATCTCCCATGAGGATCCATGGCGTTCCCCTTGGCGGCCTAATGTCAAGCAATTCTCTTAAGAAGGCTGCTTTGCGGTTAAGGCGCGATGGTCCATAGACAGTGGTGAGCCTAAATCTGGTTCCACATTCCTTAGCTGTTACTGTGGCTGATAGATGGAATTCCCCAGTCACAATGTTGCTCATTTCTACATGGTCGTCATTCCATAGCATGAGCAAACCCCCTCTTGTCCGCCATGCACCTGTAGCCAGTTTGTAAGCAAAATTTCTTAGCCTGTTGCCCCCCAGGTATGAAGCTATAGATGCATCAATGGATTCAAGTTTTGTCTCTTGGTAGCAAGCGATGTGGCAAGCTGTGGCAGCAACGATTTGGTGCACTGCATCTTTCCTTGCTTGTTGATTCAAGCCTCTCACATTCCAGCATAGAAAATCAATGTTTGGCCCTATCATGTTGGAAACTGTAGCAACTCAAAACGCCCAGATGTAGGCACAACTGAAGATAGAGCAAGCATCACAGAAAGAAGCATAACATGCAGCCATGATCGCAGAGGCAGATAGTAGGAGCCCAAGAGTTTGGCTAATTGGATTACAATCAAATTGAAATGGTGTTTGCTGGAGCTGTAGTTCAGAAGCTCTTGCAGCAGCAGGTTCATCAGAATGAAAAGCACATTGAAGGTTCTGGCGGTTGCCACACATGTGAAATAAAAGATACAGGATAACATTGTAGAAATTGTTGGGCGCTTGTAGCAGTTCTTCCAACGATGGATTAGGCCACCGCCAGGGCTGGTGCTGCCTCCTCCAGCTCCCCAATACCATCGCCCACCATGGCCGCTAGTGCCTGATCCATCTCCTCTGTTTCATCATCGTCCAGATTGAACATAGCAGTGAGAGCAGCAATGGTTTCAGTCGGCAGCGGGCCATTGAACATTGCCACGAACTCCTGCAACGCAATTTCCACAGGTTCAAGTTCATCTTCAAGTAGTCCCAGCTTGCGACAGAGGTTGCGTTGTGCTCGATGCATGGAATTCATGGGCGGCGCATTAGCGAGGCGAGCGCTTCGACGTACCGCTGACATGTTGAAGGAGCACCTCCCGCGCCGGCGTGGGGCTGCTGCTGGTGGGGTTGCTCTTGGCTGGCAGCGAAACTCTTGTTGCGGCAGCACTGCACGCTGCGGTGTGATGAAGAGGCCCGCAATGTTGGGGAGGTCATCATCCTCCTCTGCAGGGGCGACCCTTGCTGTTGCTGGTGCCTGTCCGCCAGCCGGAGTGTTGCTGACAGGGGATTGTGGGAGCGGGCCGTCATAGTGCCCGCCCTCCCCTGCCCGCAGCTCGAGCTGATGCAGTGCGCGCTCCACCTCAGCGTGTGAGGTTGCCGCCGCCCTCGGTCCTTCCGGGATTGCCGTCTTGATGCGGGAGAAGATGTCACCCGCCGCAATCAGGTGCGCGGGTGGGCCCGCATCCTTCACGGACAAGGCTTCAATCCCGCCGTTGCCGGCCAAATGCAGTTCGCCAATGCCCAGCTGTGCTGCCATGGCTACTGCCTTGTGCACATAATCCTGAAGCAGCTGCTGGACCTCCGATGCAGCAACGTGACTCCCATCACTGTAAACCTCAAACAGCTCATGGAGAGCATCCTGAAGAGATGTAGCCTGGACAGCAAAGATATTCTGCAGGTCTACCAGGTCCCGAGAGCTTAGTATGTGATGCTCGGGGAGGGGTTGGAGTACCTGTTCATGCCGCCTGCCGCCATTGTAGCGGTCGCCTCTTGACCACAAGTGACGACGTGGCGAGCGTTCACGCTCGCGGTAGATCTCGCCGCGCGCTGGCTCCCTGGGCTTGTTGCCCCGTCTGTCATGTGAGTCCCTGTCCCCGAACTCGTCATCGTCGTCGTCGTGTCTCCTTCTGCTGGGGCCGAAGTCGCGGGGATGATCGTTGTTGTAGCCTCGGCGACCTTGCTCCTGCTTCCCCTTGCTCCGGCGCTCCTCCCGATCATCCTTGCCCCTGTGAAAGTTGTAGGAGCGCGCCGGTGGTGACCGGTGGTGTGGGAAGCTTTCGGCAAGCCTGCTAGGTGGTTCGTCGCTGTCCTTGACCCCCAGGTGCCAGGGAGGGAGGCGCCGCATGTTCGGGGTGAGAACCTCGTTGTGGTTGATTGTCGCCGTCGAGTAGTCGTGTATCTCGTCCAAGTGCAGGTACACACAGTACTTGCGCCCATGCTGCCAGTGTTCTG
>CM014271.1:61342994-61393810 GCA_004135705.1 Alloteropsis semialata | reverse complement strand
GAAGGAAAATATATAGTGAGGTGTTTGTGTAGGCAAAGATGGGATGTGTGCCATGTATGGAAGCGGCTGAACAGCATCTGCCTCATGCCGTGGTGAGTCTGCGTACGCAGCAGTGACCGGTTCTGGCAGGTAAAGCTCAGTTTGTGGTATCATCGGAGCCACAGAACATGGAAAGCAGTCTATGACAGACCTCATTACCCGTGCCCATGGATTATTAAGTTGCTGCCTTAATTAGTATTGATACATGGGACCGGCGATATTTGTATGAGGATTTTGATTTCATTGCTCAAACGAATGAAATGCTCCACAAGCCAAAAATACATGTGAACACTAGAACAACTGATCCATTAGGCTCTCTACTCTAGTGCCTCATAGCCAATGCTGTGGCAACCAGCCGGCTGGCCGGATCCGAGTTCAAGTTGCAACCAGGCAATTGCAAGTGTGAGTACACGCTTGTGGAGCCCACCTGCATCCAAAATCCATACCATTGTGATGGGCTTGAGATGAGGGGAAGTAGTGCGTCCTTGACGTAAACAAAAGTGGCAATCATCGCCGATTGGACTAGTGATCAATTTTGCCAAATCTGTAAACGTTGCTATGGTCTTTTGCGTTGCGGTAGGACTGGGTTTGCGCCCTAAAACTGCAAAAAGGAAAGATCCATTTGGCCAAACGGCATGGAAGAGGTTGGCTCGCCTCTGGGTGCAGTGGCACGTCAACACCCATATGATGATCTGCCTCATTCCATAATGGTTTACAGCCATATCTGTGCAAAATTGTGCTTAGAGTAGCTTTATGTTCCATGGGTTACTCTTTTTTAGTATCTCCTATTGCATCTTTGGCATGTATTTTGTACTGACATTTTCAGCACTACTAGTGTTTTCTCTAATCACCCACCTCGTGGCTTCAAAAAAATGAGCCTAATTTCAGTTCCTACATATGTTAAAATGAAACAATTCACAATAAAATCTCTTCCAGAGGACTTTGACTGGCACCCACCGACAAACCAAGCAAATGACGAGAGATCTAGTGTGCGCAGCATACATGTAGAGTAGTCGATAACTGGCTGAGGATGTTCACCTCATCTCCCAGGAGCAAAAGAGATAGGAGGAATATATAAGCACAGTCCTTCCCAGTGCAAGCAACAACTCATCTCCTAATCTTTCTTTTGAATCGAACAAATCTTACCCAACTAACAAAGCAATCTATCATTCAAACTCTCCAGCTGCGTTTAACAAAGCAATCCTAACAAATGAATTTGACGATGAAACCAGACGCTGAACTCTCTGGTGCTCTTTGCTGTGAAGATCAAGCCGCTCTCGCATCGTTCCTCTTGGTGCGCGGTGCTGCCTCCCCCACATGGCACGAAAGCGTATCCCTGAAGGGAGAAAATGCTTTGCTCACGCCGCCCAGTCTCAAAGCATTTACGTCAGGAAAGCATTTTCTCCCTTCAGGGATGCGCTTTCGTGCCATGTGGGGGAGGCAGCACCGCGCACCAAGAGGTACGACGCGAGAGCGGCGTGATCTTCACAGCAGAGAGCACCAGAGAGTTCGGCGTCTGGTTTCATCGTCAAATTCATTTGTTAGGATTGCTTTGTTAAACGCAGCTGGAGAGTTTGAATGTTTGATAGATTGCTTCGTTAGTTGGGTAAGATTTGTTTGATTCGAAAGAAAGATTAGGAGATGAGTTGTTGCTTGCACTGGGAAGGACTGTGCTTATATATTCCTCCTATCTCTTTTGCTCCTGGGAGATGAGGTGAACATCCTCAGCCAGTTATCGACTACTCTACATGTATGCTGCGCACTAGATCTCTTGTCATTTGCTTGGTTTGTCGGTGGGTGCCCGTCAAAGTCCTCTGGAAGAGATTTTATTGTGAATTGTTTCATTTTAACATATGTAGGAACTGAAATTAGGCTCATTTTTTTGAAGCCACGAGGTGGGTGATTAGAAAAAACACTAGTAGTGCTGAAAATGTCAGTACAAAATACGTGCCAAAGATGCAATAGGAGATACTAAAAAAGAGTAACCCATGGAACATACAGCTACTCTAAGCACAATTTTGCACAGATATGGCTGTAAACCATTATGGAATGAGGCAGATCATCATATGGGTGTTGACGTGCCACTGCACCCAGAGGCGAGCCAACCTCTTCCATGCCGTTTGGCCAAATGGATCTTTCCTTTTTGCAGTTTTAGGGCGCAAACCCAGTCCTACCGCAACGCAAAAGACCATAGCAACATTTATTTACAGATTTGGCAAAATTGATCACTAGTCCAAACGGCGATGATTGCCACTTTTGTTTACATCAAGGAGGCACTACTTCCCCGCATCTCAAGTGCCATCACAATGGTATGGATTTTGGATGCAGGTGGGCTCCATAAGCGTGTACTCACACGTGCAATTGCCTGGTTGCAACTTGAACTTGGATCCGGCCAGCATGCTGGTTGCCACAGCATTGGCTATGAGTATTAGGCACTAGAGTAGAGAGCCTAATGGAGTTGTTCTAGTGTTCACATGTATTTTTGGCTTGTGGAGCATTTCATTCGTTTGAGCAATGAAATCAAAATCCTCATACAAATATCGCGGGTCTCATGTATCAATACTAATTAAGGCAGCAACTTAATAATCCATGGGCCGGGTAATGAGGTCTGTCATAGACTGCTTTCCATGTTCTGTGGCTCCGATGATACCACTAACTGAGCTTTACCTGCCAGAACCGGTCACTGCTGCGTACGCAGACTCACCACGGCATGAGGCAGATGCTGTTCAGCCGCTTCCATGCATGGCACACATCCCATCTTTGCCTACACAAACACCTCACTATATATTTTCCTTCCAGTCATTTTCGACATGCTACCAACACCTTAGGTAATTCCTAACGAGCACGACCAGTGCATGTTGCGCGCTTAGGCAAAGTGTTGGTGCGCGCAACCTTGGCTCAGATGTGGGGTTTGCATTTAGCTGCTACTAGAACTTTGACGCTACTAATTCGGACCAACCCTGGATGAAGTGTCCTACCGGGCTGCGAGAGATAACCCTTATTTTCATGGGGCTGGTTCATGGGCACCCCGGAGGCTGCATGTTGTGGCAATGCTGTGGGCACAACCCACCTTTAGTACCGGGCCACAACCTACCTTTAGTATGGGGGGATGGCCGGTTCTATATGTACCAGGTGGGGCGTCCGGTACTAAAAGACACCATTTAGTTCCAGTCGGTCCCATAGGCTAGTACTAAAGGGGGTCGGCCACGTGCCTCGGCTGAACACCCTTTAGGGCAGGCCCAACGCGCCAAGCTGGCTGATAGCCCCAGCGTCCACGCATGCATAAAGGATCCATATCAGCACCGACGGTGGCTCTGCAGAGAGCCAGTGCAGCCTGCAGAGGAGGCAGCTGCTTCATCTGACAAAAGCTGGAAGCATATGTTCGGGCGTTGCGTTGGCTGATCGGGGCACCCAAATTCATCTGACAAAGTTCATCATTGAATGCAAAAGCAAGTCCAGGAGGTGGGCCTCCAAGCATACGGAGGTGCTGTATGCGCTGGGAACTCAGTGTCCTCGCTACTGCTAGGTCTACATGGCTTGTTTTTTTTTCTAGAGGCCACCAACTTTTTAAGGTCGCGTTGGGCCTACCCTTAGTACCAGTTGTTGGTACCAACCGTATTAAAGTCGATGATTTTTTCTTTTTTCCTCTATTATTTTGCTTTCCTTTTATTTTATTTTGTAATTGTATTCCTACGCCACCGATTGTCGGGGATAGAACCCCCAGTATCCGCAAGGAAGGAAGAAGGCGGACTCCTATTAGAATTCACCTGTAATCCTACTAGGACTCATACTGTGTAATCCTACTAGGACTCCAACCTTGTAGCCGACTAGTAACCCGCCCCCTGGACTATATAAAGGAGGGCTGGGGCACCTAGATGGGCATCAAATCAACCCAACGCAGGGCGCAATACTATACACCTCATACAGGACGTAGGGTACGCTGCCTTGGCGGCCTGAACCTATCTAAATCGTGTCTTGTGTCCTGCGTTTATCTTCATGCTTCAGGTCTGGCGATCCCCCACCGCACAAATCACTACCTTGGGGATCCCCCATAGTAGGCTAATCGGTATAAAAAACCGACAGCTGGCGCGCCAGGTAGGGGTGATCGTCGAGATCATCAGAAGAGCTTGAAGGACCTCATCATCAACTTTGATCCAGCCAGCGTGAGGTAGCAGCACGTTGTCTCGGCGGACGCTGGTTCCGAATCCGCAGTGGATTCCTATTCGGCGACTTACGGGTGGATTTTCCTAGTCGAGTTCGAGGCACAGATTGCGTCATTGCCGAGTCCGAAGCAAAGTCGATGTACTCGCCGCCGACTACTTCGACTACTCGCTGATGACTACTTCGACTACTCGCCGCCGACTACTTCGACTACTCACTGCCTACTACTTCAAACTAGTCGGATCTGATGACGAACTACTCGGCTCGACTTGGAATCGGTTTGATTTAAGACCTAGTTAGGGACAAGTTCCGATTAGTTTGGCTTCATCAACTACTGACTACTCGGTCACGCTGACCAAGACGACGCCCGAGGGCTTATCCTCAAACGTGGCAACGACGCGCTGATTCTCCTTCTCAGACACGAACCAAGCTAAGTCGCTTATTTCTTTCGATATTATTTTTCTAACATATTTTCTACATGTTTGGCCATGCGCCGACTACTTTGGTATGCTCTTCAACGTCAATTACCCTCAGGAGCTACTCCGTGATCGACTACTTCTAGGGTCTGCTGATGAACAACCCACAGGCTTGGTAGATCGAGTTCGTAGGGCGCCACCACAGGCTTGGTACACCGAATCAGGAGGCTTTGCCATGAAGTTTTGTGTACTGAGTACTCGAGGCACCACAGTGGCTACACCCCAAGGAGGCACAAATCCTTTGCACACAATACACGCTCTTCTCGCCAATAGGCAGAATAGTCTCACAGACTACTCTCGAGCAATCGCGCTCTCTTTTGTCGCAGTGCCGACTACTTATTTTGTCTATCTCTTAAGGTCACTTGGGTAGCACATGCCTTAATTCGTGAAACCTTGGCTCTTTCTGTCATGCCTGACGTCTCTACATGCGTAAACGAGCCCGTCTCATACATGCTACGAGCAACGGCTAATGTAGTGACCAGGTGCTTAAACGTAATAGGCTAACTACTCAGGAGAAATACGACCGAAACAAGAGCATGACACAACTTTTATGCTTATATTCATTATCCAATGATTTTTAGTACTTTCATTGTACTCTACAAAAATGCTACATAAAGTATGCATCTTTTCTTTTAGGTCAAGCTATGGCGACGACTCTCCAAGACGCTCAACGGCATAGCCAACTCCTAAACTCGGGGGCTCAACGCCAATTACTACTTGGAAATACTTTCGGCGACTTTGCTAGCTCTCAAGCTCGGGGGCTAAGCACCCAATTACTACTCGACGTGGATCTAGCAGCTCACCTGGCGCATAAGCTTGAGGCCTGGATGCCGCAGAACAACTCGGCTGATGCTAAATTTGTTGGAAAACAACTCGGATAAAGCTTGAAGAACTCGGTTGAAGTTTGAAGAACTCGGATGAGAAGACTATTTCCTAAAGCAGAAGGTCGTAGGTTCAAAGAAGATTGCTATTCACAGGGGACGCCGTAGAACTACTCGGATGATGACTTTTGTGAAGGCAAAGACCATTGGATTGATTTTTCAATCATTCCAAGGCTCGGGGGCTGATAAGCTACACCCATCAATCGCTTTTTTCAAGACGAAAGACGCAGATTAAAGACTTGACCCTCAGCCTGATTCTTCGATTCAACCTAAGGCTCGAGGGCTACTCCATATGGAGTGCGACTTTCGCCGCTCTCCATATATCAAGATGATCAAGACTTTGAGCACACCATACCCTCATGGCAGCTTCGTTTAACTTTAAAGATTCAGCCAGCAAAGTACTCGGAGAGCACCAAAAACTACTCAGCGAGGATCGAAAAAGTACTCGAAGACTGCTACATACGGCTGTGAAGCGATCGGGGGCTTGTCGGGGATAGAATCCCTAGTATCTGCAAGGAAGGAAGAAGCCGAACTCCTATTAGAATTCACCTATAATCCTACTAGGACTCCTACCTTGTAGCCGACTAGGAACCCGCCCCCTGGACTATATAAAGGAGGGCCGGGGAACCTAGATGGGCATCAAATCAACCCAGCGTAGGGCGCAATACTATACACCTCATACAGGACGTAGGGTACGCAGCCTTGGCGGCCCGAACCTGTATAAATCGTGTCTTGTGTCCCGCATTTACCTTCATGCTTCACGTCTGGTGATCCCCCACCGCACAAATCACTACCTTGGGGACCCCCATAGTAGGTAATCGGTATAAAAAACCGACACCGATTACTATACTACTATATGTAAATATATACTTCAAAATTGTATCGGATAAACCAATAGCGTAACCTATATTATATAAGTTTTTAAATTACAGATTATATAAATTTCTATTATCACATATTTTATCCGTCTCTAATATTACATATTACTTTGAGTCCCGTTCATTCGATATATGTAGACTTGAGCTAGCATAGTAGAATTCTCCGTTAGGATCTTCGACCCATTCCAAAAGAAATCCATAATGTTATTCTTGAATTGTCCTTAATTGTTCCATCGAGATGAGTCCTTGCTTTAGCTCCATGGTCTGTGATGTGCAGAAAATATTGTTATAAGAATAATATTAAATCGATGGTGGTGACAAATTGAAATAATAATAATTACAAATAATGAAATTAGAAACATACTGTCAATAAGGCTGTAGATATTGTCATGCACGTGGTACTTGACGTAGTATATTCTTGTCCCATACATTTTTAGGGAAAAAAGTTATGAAAGATAAATAGTATCGAGAAAAATGACAAGAGACATGCAGTTTCAATTGTACCAGAAAGTAAGTTTTGAAATAAAGTTTTTCCTTGAAATCACCTAGTTGATTTTTATGGAATTTCCCCATGCCTTCTGAAATGTGTCTATGAGGTCTTGGTAATCGGTCTTTGGTTTGATTAGAGAGTCTAGGGCATACAGAAGGCTCTATCAATGTATACCACAAGAAGTATCCAATGAAAATTGTAAACACATAGACATATATTAAGAAGTATCTGGTGAAAACTGTAAACCCATGCCTTCTGAATATAAGTATCTTAAGGAAAAAGAACACTCACTTAAAGTTATAAAGGAAAAAGTGTCATTTCTTTGTAACTTTGGTCATTCATGAAATGATATATGTTCTTTAATGTCTGATTCGGTTTCTTTATTCGAAATTCCTGGTTTATGATGTGAGGGTCTATGAATCCGTACTTAGAGAATCCGTTTATCCGTCAGTTTTGAATCACCATCCTATAAGAAATAAAATGGAAGTAGGGATGAGAGTCGCGGGAGCGAGGATACGAAAATATAAAATAATAGCTAGTGAAACAAATATACTCACAGAACTGCGCTCATATGATTTGTAACAGGTATCTTGATGGAATAGTATGTGGAATTCTTCAAATGCGCTCCATATTAAGTTGTCTCCACGGAAATAATATTCCTTTTGACGCGAGCAATGACTGATATCAGACCTGTTGCTGACTTTTCTATGTACCAATTGTGAAACTGCCACATGTTCAACATTTTTCAGTTGTTTTTCTTAAATATACTCAAGTGTTATTATATTTGTTCGTAATTTTTTAAGCAAGTGCCGAGGGTATTACAGTCCAGTTTTGACAATCAATGAGAAATAAACAAATTAGTAGCAACAAGAATTCCACTAAGAATGCCAATAGCTATTAAGTAACGAAAATGACTCATGGCAAATGTCATCACTAGTCTAATAAACAGGGTGTTTCTAATTCTAAAATAAGACCGATAACCATTGACCATTGGCAAAACGCAATTGGGAAAAGGCTGTAAATGATCACCGGTTCAGCCAGAAAAGCAAGACGTATCGTCGGTTTCCCTGATGCCACTCACTCCAAAGAATAATTGTTTGTGGGTTAAGTAGTTCTCTGGTCCGATATATGGTACATTGTCAGGATATGGGGATTCGTACTAATTAGGTCTACACTATCTAGAGGATATACAAAGCTGGGATGGCGCAGTTAGTGTATTTGTTCACAAGGCAACTCAGTAACCACTAGTCTTTTCTCCGTCTCTCTATTTTTGTCCTGATAAAATGTTGCTGGATATATAGACTCTTCCTAGTGGTGTAGAGGAACTGGTTGTGAAGATCAGAGTGAACAGTATATATGTTGGTAGGTGCAACTAGACTGCAGTCGTAGAGGCCTGGTACTATTCTATTTTCTGAAGAACTATATGCAGTCCTTCAATTGAACATATTCAATATTTTTCTTAATTTTTTTCTAAAGTGGCCAAGGATTTTATAGTCTAATTTGAATAACATCCGTGAATAAAAACAGATGAGAAACCAAAAACCTCCAATTAAAATCCATCATATACATAGTAAAAATTCTCCGCCAATGTCTTTATTATACTAAAGAAAAGAAACATGGCTGTTAGAGAAAATTCTAAAGAAGACTAATAAACCTCAGCCATTCGCAAAAAGGTTTGCAGAAATTCTGTAAATCTAATAGTGTACTGCTCAATTTGGAACGTTTGGACAGTAGAGCTAAATGTTAATTTGATCTCACTGTACATTTCATGAATTCAGTATTTGCACCAGTATATCCATACACCAGCCGGCTGATCTGTGTTGTAAGGTTTGAAAGGCTTCAATTTGTAGAACCTAGCTGTAGGCTGTAGCTCAGCTATGAACTTTGCGCCTACGCTATGGTGGCCAATTTTTTATGAAGAATGAACAATTCAACAATGACGACTGATGTAGCCCGTAAGGATTAATATATAGAATATATTAATTGTTGTTGCACTTGCATATTTTGTGTATAGAACTATTGAACTAAGAGGAGAAATGGGGGATATTTGGACTATCTGTATTATAATCGATGCATATCTTTACCTTACACTTAATTGTTGAATTAAGACCTGGAATGTTATTTTATTCTTGTTGACTGAATTTCTCAGCCAAAATTTATTTTTTTACCGAATTGTACATAGATCATTTCATTTGTATACACCAAATTGCAAGTGAAGAAAATGTTGTGGCACACCCTCGGTCAAATCCTAGGTACGCCACTGCTGACAGCTCTCTTGGTATAGAAGCCTCAGGCTCGAAGATGACCATTGGAGCACGCCGGTGTCAGGCTGGTGGTGTCAAGTCTGGTTGTATTAGTGTGTACGCACCGGTGCACCGGTTAAGGCAGCAAAGCAACAAGGATCCCTGGTTTCCCTTATGCCACTCATTCCGAAGCATTATTGTTTGGAGCACGCAGTTAATGTCTTTCTTCACAAGGCAACTCAGTAACCACTAATCATTTGTGCGGTCTCTCTATGTTTGTCCTGATAAAATGTTGCTGGATATGTAGACTCTCCCTAGTGGTGTAGAGGAACTGGTTTGTGAAGATCATAGTGAACAATATATATGTTGGTAGGTGCAACTACATATATGGCTGCGGTCAGAAACTATTCTAGCTAGTTTCTAAAAAAAAGACGACATGCATGTATATGCAGTCCTTCAATTGAGCATATTAAGTATTTTCTGATGAGCGCTTTCCTCAAATGACCAAAGCTTATTAATTTTGTCGTAATTTTTTCTGAAGTGGATGACCAAAGGTTATTAATTTGTCACAATTTTTTCTGAAGTGGCCAAGGATTTTATAGTCTAATTTGAACAACCTCAGAGAGGAAAAACAATTGTGGAACCAAAACTCTCCAATTAAAATCCGTCATATACTTAATTAGTAAAAATTCTACGCCATGAAAAAACATGGCTGTTAGAGAAAATTCTAAAGAAGATCATTAACTCTCAGCCATTCACAAAAAGAAACACACAGAAATGTTTGGTCATCAGAGCTCAATGTTCAATTGATCTCACAGTACATTTCATGAATTCAGTATTTGCACCAGTATATTATCATACACCAGCCGGCTGATACTCTCGATCGCACCAGTATATCCATTCATTTGGTTTAATCATTAGATGACATTCGCTGCTGAGCCGGATTTTCAGTTGATCTCAAATGCCTCTCATCGCTGATGCACTAGTGCACCGCTTGCGGCGGACATCCAAAGCTGGCATTGGGACTTGAGATGCTGGCAACTGGCATAACGGAGAAGCAACATGCAGAAGCGGAGCTTGATTGAGGAGCGGAGCGAGTTCAGAAACAGGCCAATCCGGATCCTTTGCATCGCCGGATTCCCTGATGCCACACAATCCGGAGCATTTTGTCTGTATCAGTTCTCAGATACCATGTATGGTTCATCGTGTATCTGGCACAAACCGCACTAATCTTTTGTGCATGGTCTCTCTATTTCTATCCTAATAAAATGTTTTTGGATCGGGTGCCCTCGGTCCCTATTGGTCAAGAGTAACTGATAGGTACAGCTATATATACATCTGGACTCGTCCAATTGGACCTTGAGAAGTTCGCTATATATACTGTCACCCATGGAAGGGAAGGAGCGACTATGGATTGTTGGAGGGACTAAATACTTTAAAATATAGGCAGAATGAAAGCTTTAAAGTAGTGTCCGGGCACATCTAATGAAATTGTTTATTGATATCAATTGCTTGCAGTATATACATACTGCAAAGGTTTCGAGTTAGCTCCATCCATTCAAGTTCATATTGTTGGGTGTCACATTATTCACAGGAGCGCCATTATATTACTATAGTTGTTGGACGAAGCAAAAAGTAGATGACCACTGTCACCTGAAGACCATCACTTGTCGGGTCATTGTCCAAGCACAAACTAGGTTTTTATCATAAGCTTCTGAGCAATCCAGCTGCTTTACAGGGAAACAAAACTTTACACATTATTTTAGGCAGATACTTGCAGAGAAAATAGAAGGAACTATACTGAGGTGAAGCTATCACTTAAGATGTAGTTTCCCTAGTTCATGAATCAGCACAGCATTCTCATCTATAGTGAATATGGCCCTAATTTGGGCACCTGATTTAGATATAACATACGTATTGAAAAGCTGGGATAATATGTTTGTCAAGAATATAGGTTAGTAGGTCTCATAGATATGATATATCAAAGAGCCACGGTATCATGTAGAATGTCCAGATTGAGTTAGAGAAGTACCAAGAAAAAATTTAATTAGTGCTGGATGGATTGACAATGTCAACACGCATTGTGCACACATGGAGGTTTTAGGTTGAGGCAAGTGTGTAGGCATTGCACAAACTGTAAAAAGACTTCATCTGAGCTTACACATAATGGCTGAAGATGAAGTCCTGGTGTTCAACACTATACCAGGTGATCTGGTGAAGCTGGATTATATTGTACATCAAGATATATACTATAATTATTGAAGATCAAGTCAAGATTCAAGGCCTAGAGCGCTGTACAAATAAAAATGGTTTGGCATTCCTTGAAATTGATAAAACTTCTTTATTGAATAAATGGTTCAGTGCAAGGCTTACACATGCCGAATGGCTTCACCAGAGTTGAGTTGTTGCTTAGAAAAAATTGGTCGATGTTAAAGGCGAGTGTTTCCGCACACAGAAATGATCTGGTGAAGAAGCTGTGCGGCTGTGCCCACCACAGCGAGGCTCTCACCGGAGAATGAACACTACAAGAGAAAACTGAACAGTTTCGCTCGGTCGAACGTGCACAAAACGGATTAGATACTCCGTCTGGGCCTTATGCTAGTACAATCCTGATGCAAGGTACAATATGCCATTTCTGTGCGCATTGGCGAGCGATGAAGGGGTAGTGGTCTCAGGTGTTCTTTGGATGCCGCTCATTCCAAATACATGTGGCATTAACACGCATCAAGAGGGCTCAAAATAGCTCTTAGGTTGCCATGTGCTCACCCAACGATGGAACTAGCAAGAGGAAGCTGCTCACTTAACGACAACAATAGGAATTGAGAAGTGACTAGTGTAAATGGTATCGACATATACACTATATGTATGTGAGTGAGTTTGCTTTGGGAAATAATTGCTTTGGCAGACCTGCAGCCTGCAAGTAGCGTATCGTCCTGGCACACTTTTATGGGATGTGGAGTTAATTTGCAGGGGCGGGTGGTCCCATGACCCGCCCCTGTAAATAGCACTTTCTAGGGGCGAGCGATGGGGTCACCCGCCCCCAGCAAATGCTGCCCTTTTCAGGGGCGGCCCATGCCATGACCCGTCCCTGGAAACTCATTATCAAGGGCGGCTCGCGCCATGAACCACCCCTGTAAATAGCACTTTTCAAGGGCGGGCGATGGCGTCACCCGCCCCTGCAAATGCTGCCCTTTCCAGGGGCGGCCCATGCCAGTTTCGTTGCTCGCGCCATGACCCGCCCCTAGAAGTGCTACACTGTACAAAAACCAAGAGGCCTTCTTCCCCAACCCGACAAGTGCACTCCAAACCGAAAAAAGAGGGGGAGATGCTGCCCAAATTTCCCAAAAAAAGTGAAGGACAAGGGGAAGGTTTGTCCCCTCATTAGGAGGTGAGTTGATGCTTATCCCTATGACTATTCTTAAGCTTATTGCATTGATTATGGCTCAATTAGGGTTTATGTTACCTCTAGCTAGATCTAGATCTCCATGGTACTACTTGGCCAATTGGACCCCAATTTAGCTCAACCTTTTGGATAGAACTAGGTTAGTGAAGTAGGGGAAGATGATTCTCCCATTAATTTGCCTCGGTTTTGACTTTTTAGCCTCATTCATGGGTGGGAAAATTGATAAAACCATGGAGGAGAGACAAGAAGATTTATCTTTTTTACAATAAGGGTGCATTTCTTTTCTTTTTGTTACATTTTCAACGTTAGCCTCATATAATGTCTTATATTTTTTTTGTTCATGAATATGTGTTATTTTTTCTTGACTTATTTTTTTAATGGAATTTTTAAGGTTACAAGATGGATCGGTCATGGATGTACAATATATCGAGGCATGGTGAATATTTTCGCCGAGAGCTTGACAAGTTTTTTAAAGTCACAGAGAATCATGCAATGGATGAGAGGACCAAATATATGTGTTGCCCCTGCCGAATCTGCCAAAACCATTGTGTTTTCAACAACTTGGTTGCAATCCGATCACATGTGCTGGTTCATGGTTTCGTGAAGGAGTACACATTATGGACATACCATGGTGAGAAGAAGGATACCAATGTTGTGGACCAGTTGCAAGACATCTGGTGAGACCCTGAAGCCGTCAACAGATACTTTGACGGTTATGATGAAGATTATGGTTTCGAGGATGACAGAAGTGATGATGGTGTTGACTATGGAAGTGGTGGTGATGGAGTCGGTGGTGGTGAGGACATTGCTGGGGATGAAGGTGCTGAGGAGATTGTTGGGGATGAAGGTGGTGATGGAAGTAGTGGTGATGAATTTGATGATAGTGATTTCTTGGGCCAGTTGTTGCATCATACCAAAGAGGAACTATTAGTTGGCAGTGCGAAAGGCGCACAAAATGTTGAGTCGTTGAAAAAGGCAGCTCAGGAAACTGTGTATGAGCGTTCAAAGGGTTGTCCGAGACACTGGACCATGCTTCGCTTCATACTCGAGCTGTTGATTCTAAAGGCTAAATATGGTTGGTCCGATGTTAGTTTCAATGACCTCCTTCGTATCTTAGCATGGTTACTTCCAAAGCCTAATAAAGTACTAAAGAACACTTATCCAGCAAAGAAGCTTATCAGTCCCTTCACGATGGGTGTGGAAAGAATTCATGCTTGTCCAAATCATTGTATATTGTACCGAGGGGATGCATTCAAAAATTTGGACAAATGCCCGGTATGTGGTGCAAAACGGTACAAAAACAATGCTAGCTATTGTGGGGGCGAGGACAAAGTTCAAACAGACGGAAATAAAAGAAAGAGGAGGGGTAGTGTTGCTTGTAATGAGGCAACCCGACACTTGTGTAGGCGTTGATGATGGGAAGCAGAGGAAAATTCCCTCCTTGGTCGTGTGATACCTCCCTGTGGCCGATCGCTTGAGGCGTCTGTTCTCAAACCCAAACGACGCTGAACTGATGCGCTGGTGGGATTCTGATAAGCGCAGGAAGGGAGACGGAAAGACTCGCCATCCAGTCGACGCTAGCTAGCCAGTGGCAGAAATTCGACGAGAAGCATAAAGAATTTGCAAAAGATCCAAGAAATGTTCAGTTTGCTTTGAGTACGGATGGAATGAATCCATTTGGTCAAAGGAAGAGCACACACAGCACATGGCCAGTTGTTTTGAGCATGTTCAACCTACCTACATGGTTGTGCCAGAAGCGAAAGTATCTTTTCCTATGCATACTTATACAAGGCCCAAAGCATCCAGTCATAGATATTGATATTTTTCTTGAGCCTCTGTTGGAAGAGATGGCAAATTTATGGAACAACGGTATCAAGATGATTGATGGTTTTACACAATAAGAATTCACCCTAAGAGCTATGATCTTCATTACCATCAATGATTACCAGGCGTTGTTTGTGCTTTCAGGGCAGGTCAAAGGAAAGACGGCATGCAGTGTATGCTTGGACGACGAAATGGCTTGGTATTTCCTCGACGGAACTAGAAAGCAAGTTTTCCTGAGGTACATATGCTTCTTAGAGGAAGGACACAAGTACCAAGGTAAAAAGTTCCATCAATTTTTTGGAGGCGATGCTGTGATAGGTCCCGCTCCTGCAAAACAAGACGGACACGCAGTCTTTTAGATGGTCAAGGACATCGAGGTTGAATATGGGAAGATGACAAAAGACGGAAAGCCGAAAAAAAAGAGATAAGGCACCTAAGGATGGCGTGTCATTTAAGAAGAAGTTAATTTTTCTTCAAGTACTTACCGTATTGGGAGGACCTAGAAGTCCGCCATGCCATAGATGGTATGCACATGAAGAAGAATATGATCGGTAACATGATTGGGCTCTTACTGGATTCAAAAGATAACCTGAAGTCGCGCCAGGACTTGGTAGCTATGAACATTAGAGATGATCTTCACCCTATAGATGTGGGGAATGGAAGATATAAACTTCCCGCGGCTAGCTACAACTTAACATTAGCTGAGAAGAGGGCAGTATGTCAGTGTTTACGGGGTATCAGAGTGCCGAGTCGTTACTCATCCAACATCAAGAAACTAGTGTCGATGAAAGATCTCTCGTTTACTGGATACAATTGTCACAATTGCCATGTTATGCTGACTATGATCCTTGCAATTGCAATCAGGGCGATCAAGCCAGTATATGTAAAGATGGTGATCACTCGGTTGCGTTACTTCTTCAACAGAGTTTCTCAAAAGGTGATTGTCAAAGACGAATTAGATGATCTGCGGGTTTTTGTCAGGGAGACCATGGTGCAGCTTGAGATGTGCTTTCCTCCACAATTTTTTGACATCACAGAACACCTCATGATTCACACGGTAGATCAGATAAGGGCACTGAGTCCCCTATACTTACACGAAATGTGGGCAGACAAGCGTTTCTTGTCAATCTTGAACCGGTACTGAATCGTGTAAACCCTGAGGGAAGCATGATAGAGTGATACAGTACTGAAGAAGTCATTGAGTGCTGCCAGGCTTATCTAAAAGATAATTTGGGGATTGGTTTACTAGCATCACTTCATCAGGGAAGATTGGATGGTATCGGCATAGCGGGCAGGAAAACATTCATCGACAAGGACATGAATGAGATAAAACTAGCACATTACAGTGTCCTGCAACGCATCACACTAATGGGACCATTCATCCAAAGACACCTGGATGTTGTAAGAGCAGAAAGTCATGGCCGCTCACAAGATTGGATCATGAAGGAGCACAAGCGTCGATTCGTCGATTGGTTCAAGGAACAGGACATACCAGATGGGGAAACCATAGAAGAAAAAACAATCAAAAGATTGGCATCAGGACCATCCGCTCAGGTCACATCATGGCAAGGTTATGATATTAATGGCTACATATTTTATACTGCCAAAAAAGACAAGAAAAGCGTGTCTCAAAATAGCGGTGTTCGCACACAGATCTTAGACGGAAATACCGACCAAAACATCACATATTATGGCATCATAGATGATATATGGGAACTAGACTATGGTTGTAATATTAGGTTCCCTGTCTTTCGGTGTAGATGGGTGAACCACCCAAGAGGTGTTGAGGTGGACAACTATGGACTAACAATTGTTGACCTCCAAAATATTGGATACAAAGATGACCCTTGGATACTTGATTCACATATTGCACAGGTTCTTTATGTAATTTACCCTTCTAAAAAACAGAAGCACATTGTGATCCCTGGAAAACAAGCTATTATAGGAGCTGACGGAGTTGTGGAGGTCCAACAATACAATCAGTTCGAAGAAATGAACCTCCTCCAAGATCTACCAGAGAAGATACACAATGTAGAAGCAAGCATAAAAAGGGGTGAAAAGCCTTGGGCACAGAATGATGGAGAACCAAGAATTGTCACCGGCTAGATATGAAATGTATATTACCTTCTGTTCAAATTTCAATTTGTATGCATGTGTATTGTAAGGATCGATTGCCTCAGAGGGTATGAACGGGACTTCTTCACATTACTATATTAACTTATATTCAAATTTGAAATTTGTAAGCACTTGCATACGACTATAGGACCAACATTTTATACGCTCGTCACACCATAGATAGGAGCGTTTGAATGCCCTTTCATTCCGTCGGCACGATCGCAGACTTGTGCAACGTTTACATAAATGTTGTTTTATACCATCGGGACATCTTAGAGCACAGCGGATGAAACGTGTTCATATGGTGGCGTGAACATAGCTGACTGCGATGTTGCCTAAATGACAGTTTTATATGGTAAGCCCACAGTAGAAAGCACCAGACGAATGTCCATTTAATCAGTGGTACGACAATAGCTGGGTCTGACTTCCCTTTGGCACAATTTTATGCGGTCCAGGTATAACAGAATGCAGCAGACCAATGTCTCTTCATTTGGTGCCGCACGCGGAGTTGCCCGACGTCATTTCAGCCACCCATTCATCCGGTCGGCCTGCAACAGAAGTCACCGTTCGAACCTGTGTCCATCCTGTGTGATCTAAGGATGAAGGCTGCAGCGCTACACAGCTGACACATTTATTTGGTGCTAGAAGCGTAATACAGACCCAACGATCACGACATCACCTTGTGCACTAGTGCAAGCTAAGCCACCAAGGGATGAACGGCCATTAAAACGCTCCGTGCTAAACACCGACCAGCTGATGAAACTGTGACATTATTTCTAATCTAACTCGTCCACCACATCCTTCTATGAGTCTCTTGTCTATTTCCTTGCTTCTAGCCATGTGTGTTGAGTTATTTTCGATGACTACTGGTCTAACTCGAGTGTGCAACTCTCTCTATGTAATTATTTTTATCTTGTTTATTTGGCTTTCATTTTAATATCTATTTGCATTCCTATTTCTATCGCAATCAGGGCAGGTGGCACCATTTAGATCCAACATTCAAAGAACAAAGTATATGCAATGAAATATATATAACAAGTCTCACAGGTTCTTACATCAATGCTAAATACAAGTTCAAATCCATACAAAAAGGATAAAGGTACATCAATGATACACATTTCTTACACTGCTTCGCACCCTTAGTAATCCAACATAGTTTAGGTTTCCGATCGTGAAGCCTAGAACTTCATCAAAATAAAGTAGAGCATGATTTAGTGCGCTCAACGTTGCTACACATGGACGGTCATATGCACTACCATAAATCTCAAATAATGTAGGTAAGGGCCAATCATGCCAATCATATGGCTTCTAGAAATAGACACAAGCTTAGTACTTTGAATCTTTGGTGCATACTGGGCTCCCCTCGATGCAAATATAATCGAACACTCCAGGACTTGATCCATAATTGCTTGAAAGCTCATTGCAGCAACGGTTTCGTCTGGTGATGCCACTATGAAGAGGACTACTCGAACAGACCTTCATCCGGTGGAGGTTCCGCACCAACTTCACGCGTGAGCACTGTTTCATCCGCTGGCGGTAAACTGCTCGGAGCGGACGAACGTGTAACGCTTTTTCAAGCCACCACTTCAACGTACATTCTTCCTACCCGTGTAAAATATGGCACACCGTATATTGTTGTGCATGGTTTCGGTTCAAACTAATCTGATTGACACTTCTTTGAGTCCTTGATCATTTTCGTTGCTTCTAATGCCATATCTTGTGCCTTTTGAGCTTGCAGGTCCTAGTTTCACTAAAGTGTGCTTCTCTTTCATGTCTACACACTTAGCTTCGTCAAAGTATGTCCTAGCTCAAGTACCCCATTAACAGTGACACTTGATTCTACAAAATCTTCATGAAGTGACACTCGATTCTACAAAGGTCCCTAATCTTCATGTACCATTGGTTAGTTACAACACAAATGAGTAGAGATAAAAGACATGAAATGAATGCGCAAGAATGCATTAACTGAAATAAAACAAGTGCACACTTAGATACAAATGACCATCATGAGGGCATAAACAAAGCCAAATGACATGTCCATATATGAGAAACTACAAAAGATACAACACTCTCACCCAACACTCTCACGCCCCCCAAGTATTGTCCCTAACCTCATACTGAGGCGCGTCAACACGGTCAGAGGAGGAGTAGTCCGAAGAGGGGCCAGAAGCCTATGAGCCTACCACAAAACCACCTGCACTGTCAAGATCCATATGTACCTGAATCTGCTCGTTAAATGATATGAGAGTGGTGTCGATGGGGTCAACTGGTGTGACTGTAGTAGGAGCAGAGACCACAGTGGCAACCTCGGAAGAAGACGTGACAAAAGGAGAAGAATGTGAGCCTTCCACGGGACCACCTGCACTATCAAGAGCTGTCTCCTGCTCAATCTCCTTGGCCTTTGAGCCTGCCACGGGACCACCCGCACCCTCAAGCTCTATCTCCTGTTCAATCTCCTCAGCCTCCGAGCCTCCCACGCGACCGCCAGCACCCTCAAGCTCTGTCTCCTGCTCAATCTCCTTGGCCTGTGAGCCTACCATGGCACTACCTGCACTATCAAGACCTGCATCAAGAGCTGTCTCCTGCACAACCTCCTCGGCCTGTGAGTCTGACACGGGACCATCCGCACCCTCAAGCTCTGGCTCCTTCTCAATCTCCTCAGCCTTTGAGCCTGACACGGGACCACCTGCACCCTCAAGCTCTCTCTGCTACTCAATCTCTCAGTAACTGCTCCGGCAGTGGAGTCGGGCTCGTGAGGTCGGTCATCCAGAGGAGTCGGCATCATAGTGACTGGCGAAGTCATCCTCGGGGTCGAGAGGGTCTCCTCAGGTGTCGTCTCGACAGAGAGTGGAGCTGTGGAAATCGAAGGAGACACCATAGAGAAGTTAGCCTGACTCTGTCTCTATTGTTCAAGGGAGACACGCTGCTGCTCGGACATCGGTGTTGGAACTGATAACACCCCAGTTTCTACAAGTGCTATCATTACAAAAGAAGCCAAGGGTGTCTACAGGAAACCACCGGCTGGAGGAGGTGGAGTGAGCGGGTCATACTGGAGCTGCTGATGTGTCATAGGAGGATGAGGAGGTGGCTCGATACCTGAGTGCTGGTACAACTGTCCTATGCAGCCAGTAATGTAACCGAACATATGTGAAGCCAAGTGCTGCTACTGAAGAAGCTGTGTGCTGAACTGCTGTTGCTGGTGGCACATCTCCTGAAGAAAGATCATCTGCGTTTCTCTCTAACGTGCGTGCTCAGCTTCGGAGCGACACTGCTGATCGACTAGTGTCTGTACTATAGTAGCAAGATAATCTGGCTGAGTAACCTGTGCCTCAGTCACTCGAGGCGGTGGTGTCACAGGAGGCGGTGGAGGAGATGACACCTCGTCTGGAACTGCTCTGGATGGACCCGCCTCGTCGTCGTGAGTACGACGCTCTGGAAAGTAAGGCGTGTAGTCCATGTCCTCGTTTGAGTCCTCAGTGTCAGTATCAAAGTAGGTCGGAAGCTGAGCCTTTACTATAACTAGTGCGTCCCGCTAATGCCCAAGTTCAGTCATAGCTGCCTCTGCGATTTCCTGCAGCTGCAACCTCTCCTCTGCTACCAACATCGCTCTAGGGCGTCGGCGCTTGTCATTGGGCCGTGTGGCCAAATATGTGCCAAATTGACCCCTGGCACTGTAAAGGTCATTCTTCCAATTTCCATTCCCCAGGTCGGCGATCAAATAGCTAATCAGGTGAGCATATGGCTGTTGTCGCTGCGCTGACATCGCATCAAATATAGCATACTCCCACTCACATATAATCAGATCTACAATATCAAACTCCTCGTGATTCATGATGTGAAGAAGGAGCCACTGCTGCAAGGCGGTGATCATCTCGGCGTTCCCTTTCCTGGGCAAAAGCGACCTCCGTAAGGCCATGTGAACAGTGTATGCCTCGTTTGTCAGCTGGTCGGGAGTCCTCGGGCTGCCAGGAATGAACGGCAAACGAAACAGTGGAGCCATCTGCTCGTCTGTATGGTAATTTGTAGAACGAGGACGGCGGGGAGGACAACTTTCTTCACCGTAAGTGACGTGGTGCAATATTGTACCTCCAAGGTGTAGACCAAAGGTAGCTGCAATCGAATCCCTGGACAACCGCCAAACCTCGTTGTTGAACATGAACTGAATGAAGGTCTGGTGCATGTCAATGTAGAGTGTGGCATCTCACCCACACCTCTACCCAAAGCCTATAGTCAGTGACCAAGGCCTCGACCCCTGGCATGTATGCAAAGTGGGGCCGTATAGGTACTCCCCCTGCAGCCCATCTCAGTGAAGGCCAATCCAGCATCTTGTGCTCAGCGATCGGAAACCGCCCCCCGATGTACGAGGTATAGAAGCTCCCCTGTAACCGTGTCAGGAACCTAGGGTCTGTGTACACCTATCTATGCTCAGGGAACCAGTCAAGGATTTGAACATCCCTTTACTTCTTGACCCTCTTAGAAGAAATCCGCCTCAAGTCAAGAAGCAACTCTCCTGGCTCCGGTGGTGTCTGTGCACGTCTGATCCGACGTGCAGCTGAGATCTCCATGCCAGGGTCTGAGTCCGTTTGTGCCTCCTCCTGCTGCTCCTCCTCTTGCTGCTCTTCCTGCTGCACCACCTCCTGCTACCGTGAACCCTCCCCTGCACTGCGACTGCCTAGCCTCCGAATGCCACCACCACGAACACACGGACCCGAGTGCCGAGGTGGTGGTCCCTGTGTCGGTGTCCGTGTCTCTGTGCTATGGTGGCGTCCTGAGCGACGCACAATGTAGACTGCTGCTCCATCTGTACTGTATTTGTGGCTGCTCCCTCTGGCTGTCCTTGACCTGGCTGTCGCTCTCGAATCCTGATCCCCTGCTATGGAGTGTCCTTCTGCGCTCGACTCTTCTTCCTCTTCGAAACCTCGATGGCCTTTCCCTTTCTCTTGTCCCCAGCCATCTGCAAAAGATCATATGGTAGAAGATTACAAATGGCAAAGATAAGATATATAATTAATATAGTAAATAAAGTATCTTGGGAAAAGATACGCCTGTAAGCAAAACATGAGCTTGATTAAGGGCTGGTGAAATTTACATTTAATAGATGACATGCTCGAGGACAAAAACATAGAATGCTAGGAGTGTCCTTAGGTGCTCAACAAGAGGTGGAAGTGAACCGAAAACACCTAAGATAGGCGATGACCGTGAACTATGGCTCAACAAGCTCGATTTTGACCTAAACAAGTGAGCATTGGGTCGATAACATGATATTCATGAGAAAAACAACCCTACTTATTGAACAAAACATCCTAAACATCAAACACTAAACCCTCTGAATGGTGCAATTTGACCTTAACAAGTGAGCATTATGTGGAGGACATGATATTCCCGTGAAACATAACCTTAATTCATGAACATATGCTCCTAAACTCGGAACATTATGCTCTAAACAGTGAAATTTTAACGAATTTCATTCAAATTGAATCACATTTGGACGGGTTTGAAGTTTCTCACCATTACAGATGAAACCGACGAGGGAGACGGCCGTGGGGAGATGAAGGGGGTTGCTGGCGTCGTGCACGGCAGAGGGACGACGGCGCAGACCGGCCACCAAAGGCCGGCGGCGGTAGAAACCCTAGGCTATGGTTCTGCGCGCCCGCGTGCGAAATACGGGTGAGGCAGCGGTGCGGCGGCGTCGAGGAGGTGCGGAGTAGGGACGGGATGGAGTAGCATAGCGGCGGGTGGTGGCGCTTGGCCGAAGACGGCCGGAGGGCGGTGAGGCGAGCGATAACGGCGACGGCGTATGGGCACGGGCGCGGGGGAGACTGAGGAAGAAAGAAGGACCAGCACGCGTGGTCCACCAAATGTAACGGGCCGTGCGGCAACACATTTATCCGGTACTGTCAACTTTAAGTTGAGCGGATGGATGCTCTTTCATGCCGTGTGTTTAGTAAGATGGGACGGAGAGGAATATGACCGTTGGAGGTCGACAGTATTACACGGTGACATCCCAGTGGCAGTCCCTGGACGAACGGCCGTTCATCTGGTCTTACTTGTTTTTGGAATTGGCTCCACATTTTCGTCCACTACGGGGCCACCGGATGATGACGCCGTGTTCCTTTGGGCGACTCAGGTTTGACTCAGTTTTTAATTAAAAACTCTGTTTTTTAGTTTGGAGCGTGATATGGTTGAGTTTGGTTTGGTGGGAATTGGTTGGTCTAGGTAAATAGTTTGATTTAGTTTAGTTTATAACCAAGATAGGTTCGCACCGGTTTGGATTGGGTTTTAATGGTCTTCATGCGTCAAAGTCGGTTCACACCTAAAACTTATAGCAAAATTAACCCTCACTTGTTGGAGTTGAATCAGTATGACCGTACAATCTCACGTTCACATACAAAAATTTCATTGAAATTGACTGAAGTTCTTTGGAAATTATTATCCTATCCCCTCATTTCTCTCTCCCTTCTCACCCTATCCCCTTCCTTCATTTCTTGGTTTTTGTATGGACATGGATTCTTGCATGAGAAACTATTTTCTTCTCTCACCTCTTTAACTCACTTGCCACATCACCAAATTGCTTACATGGCACCTTCATTAATGCTATGGAAACCATCCAAGTAGGAGCGTTGGGGATGGCCTAAGTACAACCATGAGCTACTTTATGCAAGTTAAGTTATCTTTACTAGACCTACACGTGGGCCCCACATCGAAAGCCGGACCCTAGAATTAAAACCTTGCGTTCACACAAGGAAATTTTATCGATATTGACTAAAATTTGTTGGAAATGACTAAGTACGACTATGAATACTTGAACGAGTTTAGTTTGTTTTGGGTGGAAAAAGACAAACGGTTTAGATTGGTTTTGGTAAACTAGTGAATGGGTTGGTTTAGTTTAGTCTGTAAGTGTGCTAACCACTGAATGCTTTTGGCGTAGTTTGTTTAAGTTTCTCAACCATTGCCAGCATTTGACTCAGTCCACCCTTTTATATGGTATGACATCCCTGGATCTGATCTTTCGAACGGCCTTTCATCCGGTACAAAAGGGTTTTTTCACAGAACTTCACGCGCGGCCACAGGTTAATCCTGTGGGTGTCGACTGCTTGTGACCAGATGAATATATACCTCTGTATCATCAGATTAAGTACAAAATATATTTTCATACTAAATCAATTTGGAGACATAAATATTTATAAACCGTCGGCGCACCCGAGCAGACGGTTGCGATTCCCAATCGACACACCCCAATCAGCGGTGGTTTTAATTTCAAGCTACGGTTGCCATTCTTATTAATTTTCTGGCGCTCACACTCACCCAGCTCCCTCCGCCCACCTTCGGCGAACCCCCCGCCCACTTGCATTCTCGTGCTCGCCCCGCCGCTCGCACTCGCCCCGCCGCTCGCGCTCGCCCCGCCGTCTCCGGCCGCCCACCTCCGACGCGCGGGGGATTTCTTGGCTCGCCCCTGCTGCCTCGGCGCCCACCTCGCTCTCCGGCCGGGAGGGTTTTTTCTTGGCTCGCCCCGCCTCGCCGCTCGCGCTCGCCCCGCTGCCTCCGCCCACCTCCGGCCAAGCATTGCCGCCCGCGGCGATGGAGGAGATCAATCGCGCCGGGGCCTCGTCGTCGTCGCAGAGAAGACTGGAGGCGCCGGTTCTTGCGACGTTCTTCGCCCTGATGGACCGGCCGTCTCCCCCTCCCGCAAGATCCACTGCCGCCGCCGGAGTGACCTCTCTGCCGCGCGGCCTCCACCCCACCGTCCCCCGAGCGTGCCTTCCTCCCTGTAGGCCCTATCTCGTCCCCGAGTTGGCATCCTCCGTCTTTTGCCCGTCGGGCCGGGCGCCCTGTTCCCGCTGCGGCCACCTCCCCTCCCCGCGCCAGCACGGTCGTCCTCGCCAGCCGCCGTCCACGACCGCTTGCCGCCCCCTGTGCCGCTCCAGTCGAAGGTGAGAGGAGGTCCTCCATCATGCAACTAAGTGCTCGATGAAATGCTTAGCAAGTGCTTGATGTATATATGATACACATGTGTATGAAAAGAACATTTTTTTGATCAATAAATGTGTTTACATTTACCGTTTTAGTTTAACATATTTTGTGTTTTTGATTGTCACATGTGATTTCATCTAGAGGATGGATGAGCCATCGTCATCCAATCATGATGATCATGAGAATGGGTTCGACTTGGACGTGATTGGGTCCCAGACCCAGTGGGACGGTGATGATGTCTTTGAAGATGACCATGAAGAAGAAGATTCCGGGGATGAGGAGAACGGAAGACGCCGAAGATGGAGACGGACCTCAAATAGGACAAGGCGTGTGGGTAGGCGGCGTGTGGATGGACCCTCTTAGTCCACACCCCACTGAACCACGTGTAGGTCATACGGAGACAGAGCTTGACCCAGATTTCGATCCGGCTAGTGAGGTAATAGCGATCCCTACTGATCCGCTTTCATGTATATTTTGATTGGATAGATGAAATGATATGTACTGATGACTCTTATGATCGCGTTAGGTGCCTCGTTCTCCAATAAGGAAAAGGAGATGCCGCCGACGTGGAGTAAGCCCTCCACAAGTAGAAGAAATTGAGTTGGAGTCATCTGCGCCAGAGGCTGAATGCACCACCACAACCAGTGAACCTAAAAAAAAGGGGGCAATGAGGCAGAAACAAATACCCCACAGGCACCTAGATGGTTGAAGAACTGAGCCCATCAGGAGAGGTTAAGAACCCTCCAAAAGTTCGTGCAAAGTTCCGTAACGCCCTTGGAGCAATAATCAGAACAAAGGTGCATGTGGACCCAATGATCCAAGATTGGTCAAAGGTTCCTGAAGGGAAGAAAGTGGAGATGTGGCAGCTCATTGCTAAATCATTCAAGTTTCCTCGCAATACCGACATGGAAAAAATATGTGCGCGCACCCTGATAACTTTGGGCGAATGTTTCCGCCGCTGGAAGGTTGAACTGAACAAGTTAGTCCAGGATGGCAAGCCGAAGCCTGAGGGTTACAATACAACAGATGCACAATGGGCCAAGTTCATACGGCAAAAGACCTCTCTGGATGCTATAGCCCTAAGTCAGAAGCAAAGAGAACTGGCATTGAGAAACATTCATCGAGTTCGCCTTGGGCCGGGTGGTTACATTGGTAAGGCGGAGTTGTGGGCGAAGGAAAGAGAGGACGCAATAGCCGCTGGGCAACCAGACCCTTTTGTAGGCGTGGACGAGCACACCTTCTAGTGGATTAAAGGGAGGGAGGGACGCCCGGAGGGGGACAAATTGGTCTTCCCACAACCTAAGACCGAGGTAGTGGGGGCGAAGATTCTAGCACTTGCTGAAGTATAGAGGAAAGGCGGGTATGTTCCGAATAGGGACAATGATATGCTCAGCGAATCCCTTGGCACGAAAGAGCATGGAGGCCGGATCAGAGGCTTGTCAAAACACTTGACCTTTAAGGACGGGTTCAATAATGATAGGCAGAGGTACAGGCGACACGATCGGTACAAGGATCAAATTAAAGAAGCGGCGGAGAAAGCATTGCAAGCAAGATTTAATGAATATTTCACGGCGGCATTTGCGGAGCACCAGCAACGACAAATGATGAGCCAACCATCATTAAATAATAACTCAATGATGCCGCTGCCGCTGCCGCCGCCGCCCGCTCCCTCAACCCTTTGTCGGAGTAGTGTTGCCTCTACGTCAGCACAACCATACCTGTAGATGCTATAACTGTTGACACTCCTTGCTCGTTGCACATTCCGATAGGCAAAAGTGGGAAGACAAAGAAGGCTGCCAAAGGTGTGCCTTGGTGGTGAGCAATAATCCCGGGTTAGAGGGACAGCCTATCCCGCCATTATATGCATGGGTAAGAGTGCTCACAATTACGGATCCAAGACATGATGATCACTTCTTAGACTTATCCCTTGATGAGGGCATTGAAACCTTGGGACAAGCCGTAGGAAAGAATGCACTGTGGCATAAACGAGATATTATATTGGAACCTCCGCCACCTAAAGATCCTCCCTCATTCACACCTTACTCCTAGAGGATAGTGACACCGGCACAAGTTCATGCTAAGAACACACAGGAGCATGTGCCACAGCAACCAATTGTGGCCACCACTATCTCCAACCCGTCAACTCCACAGGTACAACAGGAGGCTCAACACCCATCACCACAAGTACAGCTAGAGGAACACCACCAATCACCACAAGTACACCAGGAGGAAAAACACCCCCAATCACCACAAGTACACCAGGATGAACACCCCCAATCACCACAAGTACACCAGGAGGAATAACCCCATCACCAGTGCAGCAATATGAGCCAGAGACGGTCCTAAAGTTGCCAGCATGACCGAAGCGTTAATGGAGTCGGTGCCACGAGTGATAAAGGCATACAAGAATACAGAGCCTGAGGTTGTGAACAGGTGGATGACAGCCAACAAAGGCGCAAACAAGAAGCTGACTCCAACAAAAAAATAGAATAGAAAGGAAGCAGTGGTGCCAACTAGACCGGGGTTTTCCAAGCCTCATACAGACACTGATTTCGTTCATAATGTTGGGGCTCATGAGATACCAGATTTGCCAGATTGCCCGCAGAAATTCGTGTATGGCAAAGACTTGCTACCAGGGTGGGCTCTTCATTATTGTCCAGGTGAAATGCAGAAGTTCCATAGTTGGTACCGCAGGGCATGCACCCTTGGTCTCACAACTATATGGGCACCAGTCGATGTGGATGTGTTTGGTTGCAATAGTTGGGAAAACTGAAGTATAGACATAGTCATGGATTTTGTTGACTTCCATGCAATGTACCACTTGCAAATAATGGAGCTAAGCCCCATGAGACTGTGGTGTATGTAAGTGGTTCATCTCCATACACCATGTATATATGCATATGGTACTAGGCCTTTGTAGTCTCAAAATGATTTTTTTTGCGATGTGTTGTGCAGGATGCAAGGTCGCCTCGCAATGGATTCAAAGACCAAGGTTGGGTATCTTGACCCTTTTATTATTTGCAAGGCTAGGTGGGACTTCCCCCTCAAGTACCCAGACGACGCCGAAGATCTAAAGGACTGTAAGACGCACAAGGAGAGACAAAAGAAACGAAAGGAGCTTTCCATTGATCTTAGGAGGAAGGTGGCAATATACATAGGAACTATGTTGGATCGACATCGTGATGCGAGTTGCATATGGGCGCCCTACCTTTTCGGGTACGTCGTCTAAATTCTAACATTTCTCAAATTCTACATATATCGATTAACTTGTTACTTATCGTTGCTATATAACACTGTGGCAGTCAACATTGGGTTGCTTTTATGCTATTGCCGAGGGAGGCCAAATATGTGGTCTTTGACTCATTGGATTACCTGCAATCAGAATACAAAGATTTCTGTGTCATTCTGAAGAGGTAACAACCGATAAGATTCTTCACATCTTAGAAAATATTTGAGGCGATGATTATATACTAACTTGTCCCATTCTTTCAAGTAGTGCTCTTTTTCTCTACATTGACCATTATAAAGGGCCGGCTCCTGAGGGAGTAAAGGATTGGATTCCACGCACACACTACCCATGCCATAAGCAACCAGTCGGTACCTTGTTTTGCGGCTATTATGTGTGTGAATATATTAGGAGTTGCAAGCATTACACACCAAATACTGAACGTGTAAGTGTCTTTACCATATTTCAGTACATTCATTTTATGTCTATCACTCACTAGACTTAGTCTAACTATCATATTTCAATACTGAATGTGTGTGAATATTCATTTTACATTCATTTCTCGTAAATTGCAGTTGATTACTGATTTCAGTGCTACTAAACCACTCCAAGAGGAAGATCTTCTCAAGATAGTCAGCGAACTATGTCACTTCACAATACATGATGTGCTTCACGAGAAGGGCAAGTACATCGATAAGCAACAAGATTATTTCTACGAAGAAAAATACGATTCTCTTCATAACTTGCACTTGGAGAAGTATCGCCTAACCATGTGAGGGTGTGGAGTATGGACACTAAACTTGTGTGATTAATGTAATATATGTGTAATATCATTTGGATGACAATCTTGTTTTATGTTGGATTTGCTTTTATAGAATTTACAATGAGATTAAATTGTGCACTGTTTGTGACTACTTTTATATTATTTGCCGAAGAAATGGCATTAGAAAATTGAACAATATTACAAAACCAAAAACCAAAAACAATTTTAAAAACAAAAAAATGGATTACTAGGAGCGGGCGATGGCATGGCCGGCCCCTGGAAACACCATCTTCAGGGGCGGGCCATGCCAGCACCGCTCCTGAACAAGACATTTCCAGGGGCGGGCCATGCCATTACCTGCCCCTGGAAACACATTAGCAGGGGCGAGCGATGGCGTGGCCCGCCCCTGAAGAAGACATTTTCAGGGACGGGTGATGGCATGCCCCGCCCCTGGAAAATGTTTGCTGGGGCGGGCTACTAACCCGCCCCTGCAAATGGCCTTTTTTTGCAGCCAAAAGCGGGGGCAGATTTCGGCGCCACCCCTACAAATGTCCGCTAACCCGTCCCTATAAACGTTTTCTGTAGTAGTGATAATATCTCAAATACGGAGCTGTAGAAATATCACACCATATGAAAGACGTACTCTTACCAGTTACCATACAAAAATAATGTTTTTCCTTTCAGATTTGATAACTTATTACATGAGAAATGTCTATTATATTGAATCTGAAGGATAGAGTTATTTTTCACCAGAAAAAACATTCTGGATAAAGCCAATTGTGTAACGATGCATCTCACCTGAAAATGCACTAGCTGAAGTGTACAAGGTTCTTAATACGAGTATACACGCGAACATAATGAACAGACGAAGACCCGGTTTTCTGCAAGAGAAGGGGCAAATTCAGCTCCCTTAGGACTCCTGCTCACTATTCCTCTTTTGTTGCTATTGCAAATCACCTCAATGTGCAATGCACGTGTATTATCATTAGCGCAGAATTTGATAAATAAGCTCGTCTGGTGGGGGAAACACCGGCCTCATGGTTTTTAACTAAGAAGACCTTAATCGAAGCCCTGGCCAAGAAAGGTCACGAAAACTAGGACCCACGATACATGTGGATGTCGCCCCATGTGGTCTGGTCACCCATATACACAAGGGCCTGCCTAACATATCACTATTGGAGAATGCTCTATCATACCGGGTGGTAAGGCTCATCGGTACGCGTAACCCTGACTGAAGCCCTCAGTCTTTGGTACTGGCTTCAGAACCGGTACCAATGACGGCCTTTGATACCAAAGGGCCCTCCCACGTATGCTATGGGAGAGGCCTTTTGGTACCGGTTGGTGTTACCACCCGGTACCAAAGGGTGTTTTTTTTTCTTTTTTTAAATGTTTGATGTTTTTGTTTATTAGATGCAATTCGTCTATGTGTGTACGTACGCGTCATATGTAAGTATGTGTGTAGTACACGTCATATGTCTTACACAATCTTTCGCGCAATTAAAATTATCACAGCTATATATATATATATATTACAGAAGTTACATATGCACAAGTTGTTTACAATTGACGAGCAGAACTGGAAGAAGGGGCGGAAAGGGAGCGATATTGAGAGATATCGCGTCCGTCATGGTGGTACTCTCCGTTTGGATTTATAACTTGGTCTATAATGAATCCAAATAGTTGGTCCGTAATAGCTTTTGCTTTTTCTCTCATTGAGAGCTCTTCATGGTAAAACATCCTCTGCATTAATCACAAATGATAACATTTTAATCTCATTATCCATTGGATAAAACTAGATCATACACATTACAGAACAAGTCATATGTTGACGAGGGCCTAGACCAGGGGTGGCCAACCAACCCTCTGATCAACAATGCACCGCCGATCTTCATTCCAAAAAACAGGAATCAACACCCCAGATCGACCGGACCATCCACGTCCGAGTAGTTTTGGGCTCACTCGGGAAAGTCCCGTGTGGGAGACTGTCGCCCGACGAGTCTCCGCCTCGCCCGACTGGCTTGCTTGGCGTCACTCCCCGCTTTTACCCATTCCGGACCGTACCGATTTGGCACTCGCCATGTCAGAGCGGAATGGGCGCCTGTCCTTCGCCACGGCAGCCACAGGAACGCCCGTCTCATCGGTACAGGAACACTACAGTCCCAGGAAAAGACGCTCGCAAGCTCACGTGGAGACACCTGGAGTCCGAGGGAGACACCTGGAATCCGAGGAAGACACCTGGAGTCCAAGGAAGAACGGTATGGGTCAAACACGACCCAAAAACCACTCGGGGACGTACTCGAGAAGCCATCATCACCAACTACCCGGACGCCGCCGGCTCCGGGTCAAACGGAGCGTCCCATTCCGTCAACACCAACCACTACAGTGGGTACCTGTATGTCTCGTACGGCTTAGGACGCAAAATGACGGCGAGGACCTCGGCGCTGTAACTAGCTTTGTAATTCCTTCCTTTTTACCCTCCTCCTTTCTTGCTCCCCTTACGACTATAAAAGGGGACCAGGGGAAGGTCGAGAATGAGGTTGAAAAACACTCGAACAGGCACCACTCTGTAACACTCCACACAGGGACTTGGGGCCATACTCCCTCTCCCGACTAGTTTGTATCCCCTACTACAGACTTGGACTCGAGAACATCGGCTCACACTGGACGTAGGGTGTTACTCTCCGGAGGCCCGAACCAGTATAATTTCCTGTGTCTCTTGAGCCACCATCCAGCGCCCTGACACGCGATCGTAGAAATATTACTTGCCGGCGGTAGAGAACCCCGACAGTTGGCGCGCCAGGTAGGGGCCTTCGCGTGTCGCTTCGTTTCACCAGGGTCTGGATGGCCCACGGAGGCACCCCGTTGGTGCCAGGCGCATACCTGCTGTTCGGCTCCCTCGACTTTGTTTTTAGCAAGCCGGAGGAGCCCATCATCGGGGCCACCTTTCTGCGCCCCGAGCCCAATCTTGACGACGGCCCCGCCGCGATCCACGACAAGAGGCCCGAGCCAACATGTGTCGCAACGGGCACCACTGCATACATCCTCGACATGTTGGGCGAAGATTTGGCGGCCGCTCTGGGGCGAAACCCTACCCAGGAGCATTTCCGCAACATTTCTTACATGATCACCAACCTCGCCATCCAAGCTGGAGGGGAAGAGCAGCTCCTCTGGGATGAGTTCCTCGACTACTACGGCGCCATGTACCCGGAGGGACAGCCGGACCTGCCACACGACCCAGTGGTTGTCCCGCCGACAAAGTTCAACTCCTGCACCGCATCCGTCGATGGAGGCACAGCGGACGAACGGGACCCGGGCCCGCGCTCGAGCCAGGCTCCACCAACGTTCTACACCCCTCCCGGGAGTGCTTCATGTGCCACACCCCGGAAGTACGGACCGATAGCAGCTCGACGGAGGGCGACCCTCGCCAAGCACTGCCCCGGGACGACCTCGCAGGTGATGCTCGGCGGGCCAGGCTGCGGGAGCTCGACGAGGCACAGCGCCAACTCGAGGACGAGCGCAGGCAACTCCGCCGTGAGCTCGGGAGAAACATGGACGGAGGGGCCGCCCGTGCACGGGGGCGGGACGTACGACAGCGCATAATCGACGACGACAACGACGACGCCCACAACGCACCGATCTTCAAACGAGCGTCCCAGAACCTCGCGGCCGCTGCCGTCCTGCTCCGCGAACATCCTGAACCAGCGACCCCCGAGGACAGGCGATTTCATCAACAGCTCCGCGCGCTCCTGGAGACCGCAGCAGTCCAGCAAGCAGAAAGCTCAGCGTCGCTCCAGCGGGCTCCCAAGGAGCGTGGCAGGGAGTAGTCCGTGCATTACCATGGGGTTGCGGTGGAAAGAAACGTCCGACAGCAAGATGAGCACCAAGGGCACCGCCCACGACGAACCTACAACAAGCGGCGTGGAGGCCGCTACGGCAGTGGGGAGGACCGGAGCAGGAGTGCGTCCCCTGATCCCAGGGGGCCGCGCACTTTTGGACCTCGAGTCCTCGGCGCCCGTTTCCCCCCGCGCTTCCGAGCTCCAACGACGGTGCCCAAGTACGACGGGGACACGAACCCCAGCGTATGGTTGGAAGACTACCGGTTGGCATGCCACGCGGGCGGGGCACAGGACGACTACTTCATCATAAAAAAACCTTCCCCTCCACCTTGCTGACTCGGCGCGAATGTGGTTGGAGCACCTTCTTGAAGGCAAGATCGACAACTGGGCGCAGCTGCGTGATGCATTTGTTGGCAACTTCCAAGGCACCTACACCCGCCCTGGAAACCCATGGGATCTGCGCAACTGCCTCCAAAGGAAGGACGAAAGCTTGCGTGACTACATCAAGCGTTTCTCCAAACGGTGCACCGAGCTGCCCAACACCGCCGACACCGACGTCGTCTCAGCGTTCCGGTTCGGGACCACCTGTGCAACCCTAATTCATGAGTTGGGGTGCAAGAAGCCGCGAACCATCCGAGAGCTCCTCGACATCGCCACTGACCACATTGACGGGGAAGACGCGGTTGCTGCAACCCTTGATCGGCCCCAAAACAAGGGCAAGCAGTCGGAAGCGGCCGGCGATGGCACCTCCGCTCAGCCCGATAAGAGGAAAAAGAAGGAAAAGCGGCGGCGCGACAGCAGCATGGTGGCGCGGCCGAGCGAAAAGCTGCCAAGCCTGGCGGAAATGCGCCGAAGGACCACTTCGAGAGGCTCCTCGAGGCCCCCTGCACCAACCACAAAGGCCCTGTTAAGCATGCCTTAAAAGATTGTAAGCTTATGAAGAGTTTCATCACAGGGACTCTGAAGAAGAAGGCACCCGAGGCGGCCAAAGATGGAGCCAGAAGACCGAACGACGACGACAACGAATATCCTCGGGAGGACGGTGCTGTCATGATGATTTTTGGGGGGTCCACGGCCTGTCCTTCAAAGCGCACGGAAAAGCTGGTTCGACAGGAGGTCTGCAGCGCAGAACCCGTAGTGCCTTCCTACCTCAAGTGGTCGGAGGCCCCGATTACTTTCGACCGTACCGATCACCCCGACCACATTCCGCAGCCAGGAAGATACCCGCTCGTCGTCGCTCCTCTTTTCGGGACGAAGCGCATCCACAAGGTATTGATGGACGGAGGAAGCGGCCTCAACATCCTCTATGCCGAAACTCTTGATGAGATGGGGATCCCGCGATCCCGGCTCCGGCCGTCCACGGCGCCATTCCACGGGATCGTTCCCGGTGTGGACGCGGTACCTCTCGGGCAGATTGATCTACCCGTCACCTTTGGGACCCCGCGAAACTTCCGGAGAGAGACCCTCACTTTCGAAGTGGTGGGATTCCCAGGGACGTACCATGCCATCCTTGGAAGGCCGGCTTACGCAAAGTTCATGGCCATCCCGAATTACACGTATCTCAAGCTAAAGATCCCTGGGCCTAAGGGCGTCATTACGGTGGGGACTTCTTTTGAGCACGCATACGCATGCGATACCGAGTGCTTCCAGTTCGCGAAAGCACTCATCCGGTCCGAGAAGCTCAACGCAGAGCCCTCACCCGGTGACCTCGAAATCCCCGAGACCTCCAAGCTTGCCGCGTGCTCCTTTGAGCCATCCAAGGATGTCAAGGAGGTTGCCGTGGCTGACGATGGCCGCACCCTCCGTGTCGGGACGGCGCTCGATCCAAAATAGGGAGGCGCGCTCGTCGACTTCCTCTGAGCAAACCTCGACGTGTTTGCATGGAAGCCCTCGGACATGCCGGGGATTCCAAGAGAGGTCGCCGAGCACAAACTAAACGTTAAGTCTGGCTCCCGACCAGTCAAACAGAGACTCAGACGTTTCGATAAGGATAAATGTAAGGCCATCGGCGAGGAGCTCAAAAAGCTCCTTAGCGCAGGTTTTATTAGGGAAGTACACCACCCTGAGTGGTTAGCAAACCCTGTCCTTGTAAAAAAGAAGAATGGGAAATGGAGGATGTGCGTTGACTATACCGGCCTTAATAAGGCATGTCCAAAAGACTCCTTCCCTCTTCCTCGCATAGATCAGGTGGTCGACTCCACCGCTGGGTGCGAAACCCTCTGCTTTCTCGATGCGTACTCTGGTTACCATCAAATCGCGATGAGCCTGGCCGACCAGCTCGCAACATCTTTTATCACACCCTTTGGCACTTTCTACTATTCGTCTATGCCATTCGGGCTAAAAAACACGGGCGCCACGTTCCAGAGATGCATGCGTCGCATCTTTGGCGATCTCATCGGCCGACTGGTCGAAGCCTACGTTGACGATATTGTGGTAAAATCCAGGCGCACCGGCGACCTGGTCTCAGATCTTGCGGCGGTCTTCGAGAAACTCAGGCAAAATAAGGTAAAGCTCAACCCCGAGAAGTGCGTTTTCGGGGTCCCGAGAGGCATGCTCCTCGGCTTCGTCGTCTCGGAGCGCGGCATCGAGGCCAACCCTGAGAAGATTTCCGCCATCACCAACATGGGGCCCATCCAGAACGTGAAGGGCGTCCAGCGCGTTACAGGGTGCTTGGCCGCGCTCAGTCGTTTCATCGCCCGACTCGGCGAGCGGAGCTTGCCCTTATATCGCCTGTTAAAGAAGTCGGACACCTTCACCTGGAACGCCGAGGCTCAAGAGGCCCTCGAATCGCTCAAAACATTGTTGAAAAGCCCACCGATTCTGACGGCCCCGGCTGAAGAAGAACCCATGCTGCTTTACATTGCGGCAACCACCCAGGTGGTAAGCGCCGCACTCGTCGTCGAGCGCGAAGAGCCCGGGAAAATCCAAAAGGTACAACGCCCAGTATACTTCATCAGCGAGGTCTTGTCCGACAACAAGATACGATACCCCAAATCTAGAAGCTGGTCTACGCGGTCCTCATCACCAAGCGAAAGCTCAGGCACTACTTTGACGCCCATCCCATCACGGTGGTGTCAAGATATCCGCTCAGCGAGGTGATCCAGAGCCCAGAAGCCGAAGGAAGAATAGCCAAGTGGGCACTTGAGCTAATGGGGAAGAACATCACCTATGCCCCGCGGAACGCCATCAAGTCACAGGCACTGGCCGACTTTGTCGCCGAGTGGACTGAGGTCCAAAACCCCTCCGACTTCCATCGAGTACGAGACCTGGGTCATGTACTTCGACGGGTCGCTTATGAAGGAAGGAGCTGGCGTCGGACTTGTCTTCATCTCGCCCTTGGGCGTGCGTATGGAGTACATGGTCCGACTACATTTCCCGGCCTCCAACAACGCCGCCAAGTACGAGGCGCTCATCAACGGGCTTGCATCGCCCTCGAGCTAGGGATACAGCGTCTCGAGGTCCGTGGTGATTCAGGGCTCATCGTCGATCAAGTAATGAAGGAATCAAGCCGTGTCAACCCCAAGATGGCTGCCTACTGCCAGGCGGTACGCGAGCTGGAAGACAAGTTCCATGGCCTCGAACTCAAGCACATCCAGCGACGATACAATGAGGCGGCCGACACCCTTGCAAAGGCGGCCTCCAACCGAAAGCCCGTTCCCAATGGTGTCTTCGCCAAGGACCAACACACGCCCTCCATCTGACTCGATGACGAGCCACAACAGAGGTGATGGAAGTCGACAGAGTGTCAGAGCCCAACCTTGAGGACCCGGATTGGAGATTCCCGCTCCTCGAGTGGATCGTGCAAGGGAAGCTCCCGCCCGACGAGACTGAAGCTCGGCGGATCGCGCGCTGGGCCAAGACATTCACTCTCATCGAGGGAGAGCTCTACAGGCGGGGCGCCTCCGGTGTCCTGATGCGCTGTATCCCTGCCCATCAGGGGAGGGAATTGTTGAAGGACGTCCACGCTGGAGCTTGCGGACATCACGCTGCTCCAAGAACTCTTGTCGGCAAAGCTTTCCGACAAGGTTTTTACTGGGCCACCGCCGTTGCCGATGGCAAGGATATCGTGCGCAGCTGCGAAGGATGTCAATTCTACGCGCGACAAACCCACCTCTCAGCTCAAGCACTACAGACCATCCCCATCACCTGGCCTTTTGCCGTGTGGGGATTGGATCTGGTCGGGCCACTCAAGAAAGCACCCGGGGGCTTCACGCATCTCCTCGTCGCCGTCGACAAGTTCACCAAGTGGATCGAGGCAAGGCCTATCAGGAGGGTCCGCTCGGAGGAAGCTGTCCAGTTCTTCACCGACATCGTCTATCGCTTTGGAGTCCCCAATGCGATCATCACCGACAACGGCACTCAGTTCACGGGCAAGAAGTTCCTTAACTTCTGCGACGCCTACAACATCCGAGTAGATTGGGCCGCCGTCAGCCATCCAAAAACCAACGGACAAGTAGAAAGGGCGAATGGCATGATCCTACAAGGACTAAAGCCGTGAATCTTCAAGCGCCTCGAGAAGTTTCACGCAAAGTGGGTCGCAGAACTCCCATCCGTCCTTTCGAGCTTACGGACCACCCCGAGCCGAGCCACCGGCTGCACGCCTTTCTTCATGGTCCACGGATCCGAGGCAGTCCTCCCGACGGACCTCGACTACGGCAGCCCGAGGACTCGAGCCTATGACGACGAAGGGAACCAAGCCTCTCTCGAGGACGCTGTCGACCAGCTAGATGAAGCACGCAGCGTCGCCCTGCTCCATTCGGCCAAGTATCAACAAGCCTTGCGGCGATACCACGACCGCAACATCAGAAGCCGGGCATTTCAAGTTGGCGACTTGGTCCTCCGACGAGTCCAGAACAACCGCAACCGCCACAAGCTGTCACCGCCATGGAAAGGCCCTTACATCATCGATCAAGTCCTTCGCCCGGGAACTTTCAAGCTTAAAGACGAAGACGGCCGAGTTCTCTCCAACGCTTGGAACATAGAACAGCTACGTCGCTTTTACCCTTAAAAGTATCCGTACCTTGTCAATTCGCTTACGATAATAAAAAGTACTAGCTTCAGTCCGAGTACTTTATAAGCTTCAGTCCGAGTACTTTATAAGTTTCGAGCACTTTTCTGAGTACTTTGCAAGCCTGCAATCGTTTTCCGAAGCACGCCTTTCGAGCTTTCTAACTGAGCAGCGAGCGACCCCTTCCTCGCACGGGGTCACCCGCCGCTCGGGGGCTCCACCCGGGGCATAGTGCCCCTCTTTTTTTCGAAAAATTCATGACAAATGATCGCCCTCGTGTGCGATCGGCGGTACACTTTCCCGCTAAAGGAAAAGAGAGACCAGCCTACGTGGCTTTGTGATTGCGCCCATCCAAGCCCCGAGTGCCTACACTCCCACGGCTACGGCGCTAGACTTGCGGACAAGATCCAAGCCCTCGGGCCGATCTCCTTTTTTCCTAACAAGCGACAAAGGAACCGTCCCAACTAGCTTTTGCTTCCGACACTTAAGACCGCTGCCCGATATGGTTCGTCCTCCCGAAATCGCTCGGGGGCTGCGAGTCCGAGTAACGCGGCTATGCGACTAAGTCAAGCCTAACTCCCGAGTTCCTACGCCCCGACCGCTACGGAACGGGGCCCGGCTGGCAAAGTCCTAAGCTCTACCATCTCGGCTCGCGGTCCCAAAGCATTCGGAAGAAAATGAAAATAGAGGGCAACAGATAAAAGCATGAGCCGCTTAACAAAAAATGTGTTCTCAACAGAGGAGCGACCCTTTGTAGGGAATTAACCTCATTTACATTACAAAATGACAGTCCTAAGTTCCCTACATTTCCACTGTTCTGTTACAGCTAGAGGTCCCTTAGGGCGACGGCGATCGTCTCGTCGGACTCGGCTTCAATTGCATCGTACTCGTGGTCCTCATAGCCGGGAGCCCATCCACCTCGCAGGCAGTCCCGCTCCATACCTGGGTAGTGCAACAAGAACATGACGATGATTCTTCGCACCACGCTCTGCCTAAGCTCCAAGGCCCGCTCTCGAGTCCTTCTCGGGATGAGGGCAATGCGCTCCACCAGGGATGGACCGTCGCCGACGCTGAGCTCCTCCAGTAGGCGCTCGACGGCTTGGACCAGAGCCTGGTGGACCCCGGCCTTCTCCTCGAGGACTTTCTTAGTCCGCTCGGTCGCCTGCCTCGACCTCCGGAGATCCTCGACAACCCCTGCAGAAATTTCCTCATCTGAGTTATCATTAAAGAAAGAAAGCAAGAGGGAAGACTAGGGGAAACACGACGCATACTGGCCATCTCCTCCTTCAGGTCGCGGCCAACCTGCACCAGTTCCTGGTTCGTGGCAAAGGCCTTGGCAACCTCGCTCTGCTCCGTCTTCAGCTTGGCCTCCAGGTCGGCATTCTGAGTTCGGAGGGCTGCACCCACGAACAAAGTCAAGCAGTTGGTCATCACTCGGAAGATAAGAGGGAAAACCATTCATCAACTGAAAGAACTCGGAAGAACAACTTACTGGCGATCTCCTCCTCCCGCTTCTGGGCGACTTCCCCAAGGCGAGCCCCCTCATCGGTGGCGGCCTTAAGTTTGCCGGCCAGGTCAACCGCCTCGCTATTGGCCTTCTTCAAGTCAAGGGCGGCGTCGTTGACGTCCTTCTGGAGGTCCGCCACCTTCGTCTTCAGGCTCTCGTTCTCCTGAGCGGCGGCCTCTTTCTCTCGGCCTGCGGCCTCGGCTGCCGTCCGCGCCTCGGTAGCTCTCTTCTCAGCCTCGGTCACCCTCGCCTTGAGGGCAGCCTTCTGGGTGCGCGGGTGAGCGCCTCTGCCCCGGCCTCTGCCCCGGCCTGCTGGGCCGCATCCAGCCGAGCCTCAAGCTCCGCCTTCTCTGCCTTCATCTGATCGACGGCGTGCCACAGCCTGGCCTCTCAATGGAGGAACAGAGATTTGTCCGAGCTGCGCTTCATGATTTCCTGCATCCAAAGATAACAAAATATGGATAGCGCGGTCAGCCACAACGAAAGCAGAGCCGTCCCAAAAACAGAAGGAGAACAGGAACCCCAATACTTACTCGGGCGGGCTTGATGATCTTCCTGTCGAAGGTCTTCTGTACGGTACGGAGGCCCTCGGCGAGAGTCTCGCACTCCTCCATCTCCGTCTTATCATTAAGCTCGAAGAGGGTCTGCCCCGGGTTTCGGCGGTCGACCCACATCAGCCGGCCCTCGCACGGCAGGTTGGGGTCGTCTTCAATGGACACCAGGGCCTTGAAATGATGATCCATCGTCATCAGCCCTGGGGTGTCGGTGAAGTCCTCTGGGATCCCCCGCAATGGGCTCAGGGGTCTCACGGACCCTGAGCTCGGCTCCCCTGCGGAGTGGACGTCGGCTCCCTGAGGATGGCCTGTCGGGGAGTCCTCGAGCGTGACGACCTCCGGCGGCGCCTCCTCAGAAATGGCCTCGGGGGCTTCAACAGTCGCCGCCGAAGGAGGGGCGGCAACCAAAGGGGCCCTGGGCGCCTCCGCCTCGGCTCTCTCGGGGACGACCTCGGTCTCCGGAAGGGAAGCAACCTCGCGGCCGACTGGCTCGGTGACGTTCTCCTCGGCGCCGGCCAGGGCAGCGGTGCAGAGCAGAGAGACTTCCCCTGCCTCACGACGGCTTGCCGCCTCATAAGGGGCAGGGAGGATCGGCCCTACCAGCTGTTGCTCCAGCTCCGCCTGGTACGCCGCAAGTTCCTCCTCCGAGGGGACAGTCTGCGCGACGCCCAGGCCCGTCAAGCTATCCCCGCTGCCTTGAGGGGTCTCCACCTCCATGGAGGGTGTCTCCCTCCGAGCAGTTTCCTCGGCCCGCTCGGCCGAGAGCCTTGGCGCCGGCGTTGCCACGGTAACCGGGGCATCGGCGTCCGGGGCCACCGGGCGCAGTCTCTTCTGTGGAGCCGCCTCGAGCGGCTTGGAGGCCCGGCTGGAACAACAAAGGCACAGAAGCCCGACTAAGGAAGAAGCCGGACACCAAAATAGGAACTACTCGGAAAGAACGGAACATGACTTGCCTCGCCGATACGGTCCGAGACCGCTTGACGCTTGTCGGCGTCGAATCCACTGAGGGCGACGGCCTCTTGGCCCCCGACAACGTTGTCGGAATGGGGACCGCCTGCAGGGAGTCGGCACCTCCACCCGAGTGGGGCGCCGCCTGATAAGTCGGGCCTCCTCCCTCGACACGGGAAGGGCCCGATTGCCCCGTCGCGACCTCCGCTGGGACGGAAGGAGCCCGCCTCTCCCTCGCGGCAGATGCCGACGAATGGCTCCCCCCAGCTGGTCTCGCTTGCCCGGCCGAAGGAGGGACCGCGGAGGCGTCTCGCCCTCTACCTAAGGCCCTCGTCATTGAAGGGACCGGCAGATGACTCTTGTCCACCCGTGGTGAGTGTCTCCTAGGGGAGCGCGACTCCCTGGGTGGTAAGCTGCCCGAGGAAACGCGCTCCGACGAGTCGCGGATCTTATCTCGTCGGGAGGGGGCCGCACTCTGGCGGGAGTCCCTCGGCTCCTCGGACACACGACGGGTGGGCGGAGGCGTGCGGTCGCGCCGCTCGCGCTGGCTATGCCCGGCAGACCGATGGGGATGGCCCGACCGACCACCCTCGCTCCTCTCCGCGCCCGGCCGCGGCGTCCTCTCGCTCCCACTGGGCCTCGGCTCCCGAGCCGAGAATAAGGGCGGTGTCACCACGACTGCCACGGACTTTACAGAAGGGGCACCCCTGCCCATCTCCTCCTCGTCACTCTCCGTCTCCTCCGAGTCCCCCTCCGCAGGTTCCGACTCGGGGTCCTCATCCTCGGAGACCTCATCGCCCAACCTCCTCCTCTTGGCCTGGTCGGCGTTCCTCACCTTCTTGTCCACCTCGCGCTGCTTCCACTGCTCCCGGCACTTCTTCTTCGCCTTATTCCTCTCGGCGGCAGCACGGTTCGTCGCCCTGTCCTCGGCAAGAGGCGCCCGAGAGAAGGTGATGTCGGTGCTCTTCACCTGAAGAACTCGGGGTTAAAAGAAGAAAAGAGGCCCCAGATCAAATCAAAGGCAAGAAACAGGGTCCTTACGATGGCCTTGGTGCCGTCGTCCGGAAGCATCGGTAGAAGGTGACGCGGCGGGTACTCGAACCCAGCCTTCCCCACCGCTGCCGCCAACCGGCGCCGTACCTCGTCCACCGAGGGCAGCGGCTGCACCGTCACCGTCCCCGCAAAGGGAGCCCTGTCCGGGGTCATCTGCCACATCTCGAGGGCGCGCCACCTCAGCGGCATGATCCCCCTTGAGAGGTAGCCGCCGATGACCTCCACCATAGTCACCCCCTGGTCCCGAGCCGGCTGAGGGCTTTTCAGGCATTCCTGAGAAGCCTTCCCAGTCCTTCTTCTCAGGGCCCGTACGCCCACTTCTCGGGCGCCTTCTTGAACCACCCTCTGGTATACACTGAGAGGGGGTGCTTGGGGTCGTTCTTGAGGTAGAACCACCCGGGATGCCATCCTTTGTTCAAAGTTACGAGCTTGCCCGGGATATAGTCCTCCGACCTCCCCTGCTTCATCTTCAACGAGGCGCACCCGATTGTCGCAGGGACGCCGCCCTCATCGGTCAGCAGCACGAACTTGAAGAAGTACCTGAACAGGTCCCAATGGGCCTCTGTTCCCAGGTACCCCTCGCACAACGCCACGAACGTCGCCATCTGCTGGATGCCGTTCGGGTTGAGTTGGTGGAGCTCCAACCCGTACTCATCTAGCACGGCTCGGATGAACCTTCCCGCGGGGACGAAAAACCCGCGCTCGTGGAACGCGACGAACGAGACGACGTACCCGGACGGCGGTCGGGGAAAGTCTTCCAAGCCGGGCTTCATCCATTCCTTGGCCTCCGTCAGCGGCGGGAGCGCTCCTCCCTTCACGAGCCCCTCCAACTGCGCTTGAGTCACGGTGGAACGCACCCAGTTCGACATGGCGGATTCACGGGGAGAGGAAAATGCGAACTGGGAAGGAGGATTCGAGGATGACGGCGGGTTGCGAGCGCGGCGGCGGAAGGTGCGAGGGAGGCACAGGTGCAGCCGCGGCAGCAGAGGAGACGAAGGCGCAGCGGAAGGCGAAAAGGCCAGGGGTGAGTTTAACCCTAAACGGCCACGGCGCAGAGCAATATAAAGGGAGGTGAAGCGGGGCGGTGGCATTAAATGCGTGGGCCCACCATCGGCACGGCTGCGACGTGCGCCTGTCGTTTCGGCTGACGACCTCAAAAGGCGCGCCCCTCCTCCACGCGGCGTAAGGCGGGCCGACGTCTCCGCTCCCGGCCCACCAGCGGTTGTGTAGGGCTCCGGCCCAACAACTCCCCTTCCCGACTAACGCCTGAACTCTTCACTACCCCGACAGCCTCCAAGGCAAACTACTCGGCTCCATCGACTCTTTAAGCCTTAACAAGAGTATCTACTCTTCCCAAGGCTCGGGGGCTACACCCGGCGGGTGCGCTCGCGCGCAACCCACCGGAAGAATCATGGCTCAACATTTCCTCATAGCGGCTAAACCTGGGCGCGAGTCCTTCACTCCCACCCAGGCTCGGGGGCTACTGACGAGGGCCTAGACCAGGGGTGGCCAACCAACCCTCTGATCAACGATGCACCGCCGATCTTCTTTCCAAAAAACAGGAATCAACACCCCAGATCGACCGGACCTTCTACGTCCGAGTAGTTTTGGGCCCACTCGGGAAAGCCCCGTGTGGGAGACTATCCTCCGACGAGTCTCTGCCTCGCCCGACGAGACTCCGCTTCGCCCGACTGGCTTGCTTGGCGTCACTCCCCGCTTTTACCCATTCCGGACTGTACCTATTTGGTACTCGCCATGTCAGAGCGGAATGGGCGCCTGTCCTTCGCCACGGCAGCCACAGGAACGCCCGTGTCATCGGTACAGGAACACTACAGTCCCAGGAAAAGACGCTCGCAAGCTCACGCGGAGACACCTGGTGTCCGAGGGAGACACCTGGAATCCGAGGAAGACACCTAGAGTCCAAGGAAGAACAGTACGGGTCAAACACAACCCAAAAACCACTCGGGGACGTACCCGAGAAGCCATCATCATCAACTACTCGGACGCCGCCGGATCCGGGTCAAATGGAGCGCCCCATTCCGTCAACACCAACCACTACAGTGGGTACCTGTACGTCTCGTACGGCTCAGGACGCAAAATGACGGCGAGGACCCCGGCGCTGTAACTAGCTTTGTAATTCCTTCCTTATTACCCTCCTCCTTTCTTGCTCCCCTTACGACTATAAAAGGGGACCAGGGGAAGGTCGAGAAGGAGGTTGAAAAACACTCGAACAGGCACCACTCTGTAACACTCCACACAGGGACTTGGGGCCATACTCCCTCTCCCGACTAGTTTGTATCCCCTACTACAGACTTGGACTCGAGAACATCGGCTCACACTGGACGTAGGGTGTTACTCTCCGGAGGCCTGAACCAGTATAATTTCCTGTGTCTCTTGAGCCACCATCCAGCGCCCTGAGACGCGATCGTAGAAATATTACTTGCCGGGGGTAGAGAACCCCGACATATGTAAGTATGAATTGTTTGATTTCATACCATGAGTTTTTCGTTAGTTGCTTTTTTGGAGAAATAAAGGTATGGATCCACTGGCAGACGTAGTATCCACATAGATTCGTCCCTTGTTCCTGTCTGGCACACTAAAAGTGGAGAAGAATAAAGTTAGATGTGACAACTATATATTAGTGTGATTTTACGAGATATGCGGGTACTCCAGCCACATACCGGAAAGTCCGTCTTCACATCCAATTTTTATTTGAAATTTCCTTGAACATTTGCACGGAAACGTGTCCATGCCATGTCAATTAGGTCTAAAACTAGTTGGTAATCCTCTTCATCACGGATCATGCCACCTAAGGCATCATCATCCTCATCTTCTGCAACTGCTTCACCCTCGCCCATTGCTATATCATCTGCAAAGGCACCGTATTGTGCAAAGTCCGGGATGTTGTCGTCACCTTCTTCTAAGAATATCCCCGCTTTGCCGTGTTTGGTCCAACAGATAAAGTTAGGCATGAAACCACTCCTAAGTAAGTGTGTGTGAACCACCTTCTTCGAGATGTGATAATCCTTCTCATTCTCACAGACCTTGCATGGACAGCATATAAAACCTGAGGTCGAGTTAGCCTCTGCCGCGTCGAGGAATTGATGAACGCCATTAATGAAGTCAGATGAGCGTCTATCCGCGTTGTACATCCATTGCCGATTCATCTATTCACAAAATACAATGAAAAATTCAGCCCCCAATAATTTCTAAAGTTCGTAATAAACCTAAATAAGAATATCATTTATAATCTCTTGAAATCCTAATAACCCTAAATATGAACTTTATTTGAAGCCACTAAAAAGATGTATTTCTAAAGTTCGTAATAAACCTAAATAAGAATATCATTTATAATCTCTAAAAATCCTAATAACCCTAAATATCAACATCATTTGAAGCCTCTAAAAAGATGTATTTCTAAAGTTCATAATAAGCCTAAATAAGAATATCATTTATAATCTCTAAAAATCCTAATAACCCTAAATATCAACATCATTTGAAGCCTCTAAAAAGATGTATTTCTAAAGTTCGTAATAAGCCTAAATAAGAATATTTGCTAACTTCTAGCGGACTTGGTTTGCAAAATCTCCAAAAGTTATGAAAAATTTGGGCATGAACTCCCCCAACCCGAGCTCAATGGAGGATGAAGAAATGAGCCATGGCTCGGGCTGGGGGAGGAAGAAGGGGCTTTATACGCAGAGCCCCTTTGGTACCGGTTGGTGGCACCAACCCGTACCAAAGGTGCTCACATTGGTACCGGTTGGTGCCACCAACCGGATTTGGTACCGGTTGGTGGCACCAACCAATGTGGACTTATAGGTACCGGTTGGTGCCACCAACCGGTACCTATGAGCGCGCAAAAAATGTAGCTGTTGGACCCGGTACCAATGCTTGAATTGTTACGGGGCCCTAGTGAACCGTGACCTAAGAGTGGATGGATGGAGCGTTTTCTGGTAGTGTATGTTGTTCACCATACTAACCAAGGGAACCAACAACTAACCTTTTTTACCCAGCCTAAAATTGCGGTCCGGTGGGGATTTGAATCCATGATGCGTTGTGCTACTAAGGTCACTACAACCGCAAGGCTACATGTCTTTTCTCAAGAATCAAATTCGTGAGTTAGCAGTGCTAACACCGTAATTTGGCATGATATGTACCTTTTTCTAATTCATCTATATTCTATAAAGAATTGGTCCATAAACTTCAACATATTAATCTACTCAGATGCCTCAATGGCCTAACCAGCTAGGCACAACCAGTGGAGGAGCCAGCCTTATTAGGTCGAGGAGGGTGCTAAGCAGATGGATATCTGTATCGAGCAGGTGCTGACCCATTTTTTAAGCCATGTTTTTAGACAGATGAACCTAAGGAAGATTTTTTTTTTTGGGCTGGACCGGTGGTGCAACCCCGGCAACACCAGTCTCACCTCCGCCCCTGGACACAACACATGCTATTGTGGAATTACATCATGTGCAAACATATGCATGGCCCTAATGAAATAACATGATGAGCAAATAAAACACCCCAACAAACCACCTGGTTGGACCCGGACATATGACTACCCGACCGGGCTTAAATGAATACATGTAACTGTGGTCCAGTATATTTTCCAGAGCAAAGAAATCCATGCATGCTTGTTGGGCCGTGACCTCGGCCAACCCTGGCCCAATTAATATGGCCTAAATATTAGTTGTTGCTGATTTCTGACTTGTGACCACCAAAGGACACTAATCAACGGACATGTCCGTGCCATCTCCGGTTCCAGCTTATCTTCTACCTACGAATCCTGGCCAATACCGAGGCCAGGGAGCGTGGCGCCGTGGCCACGTCGCCTGCAGCTCCCGGCCGTCGGATCGGCAGGACGGACGGTCCAGATCGTGCTTTTCTCGGTCACTTTGCAAAAAAAACCTCAGGTTTCATGAAAATATAACCCGCCGTCCACTTCCCTCTCATATTTTTTTTGCGAAGAAGCCCTCGGATTTCGTCGGAATCAACCCGCAGTCCACCCCAAACCGGTGCAAAAATATTTTTAAAAACCCCCCTGAGTTTTGTAAGAATCAACCCGCCATCCTTTTCCTCTCAGGAATCTTTTTGGAAAAACCCTCGGATTTTACTTAAATCACGCAACAAGCCGTTTTATTCGTTACTTCCATATGAGCAACACTATACGTGCAATTCGACCATCAAAACGCGTTCGAACCTAAATGTGTCGAACATAAAATTTGCTTAAAATTTCAAAACCTATAACTTTACTATAAACCACATTTTTGAACTCGAAACACTTTCGCCATTCATTCGCGCAAATGTCTACAATCCATCGTACATACGATTCCGATTCCACTCAAATTAAGAAGTATTTAATACCAAAAAAACAAATTTTAAAAAATCTTATACTTCATTTTGTAGCAAAATTTCAAATTCTAAGTATTTTCATAATTTGTTCGCATAAATAATTATATAAGATCCGTTGCACCTACGATTCGGACACCAAAACATCTTGAAATTACAAAAATATTGAACATGGAAGCGGCTCAAAATTTAAAAACCAGCAAACAAACTGTAAAGCAAACTTTAAAAATCAAACTCACTTTTCCAATTCCCCCATTATATCTAACATCCGACCACCAAAATGCTTTTAAATTAATAATTTTTGAACATAAAAATTGCTCCAAATATCAAAACCTACAAAATTCATACATAGCAAATAGAATTCAATGCTCCTTTCTAATTTTCTTGCACAAATTTTCACATTTGAATATAACATACACTTCAAAGCAAAAGATACCCAATATTCCAAAATTAACAACATTTCCACAGAGCGCTTTGACAAGTTCAACGCACTCTGGTATTTATTTCTAAAAAAATATTTATACCACCAAACGTTAAAAGAACCGTAGCACGGGTACATCTACTGGCATCCGCGGCAACGCCGCGGCCTTTTCTAGTATATCCAATCTCTGGTCACAGAGAGGCCGGGTAGTACTATCCATATATCCTGCCAATCAACCATGCATCGGTCCTGACAACTAAAACGCGCGAAGTGCTTCGGCGTGAGAGGCATCAGCGAAACCAATGATGTTTGTTGCTTTGTTCACTGCTCTCATTACAGTGGTGCACAACCGTGCACCCTCCAGCCTGACCTCGTCTCGGAATGCTACAGAACACATTAATGTATGTGTAGTATACATAGTTGAAGGAAAGTACAACTTTCTAATGTGATATCATAGTCCTAAAATATCCAAAGAAAAACTGTGCTTGCAGGTTACTACCAAACTGTAAATGTTGAATAAACTGTTGATTTTTGCTCATAGTCTCGCTGAGACATTTAGGATGACCAATTATTAATTGGCTCATGTTATTGGTTGTGAAGTATGCTGTCTACACTGCAATTTACTGAGTGACCAACTGGACGATCCTTACAATCCTGAGGTTGCTGCCCTGCGAGCATATCAGCCCAGCTGATGTGTGGACATGCAAATACTGAATTCACTTATCATATCAGTATCGATCGAAATTGAGTTTTACAGTACAAATTTCCTAGTATTTTTAGGGATGGCCGTACTAACAAAGACATTTTTCCAAGAGTTAAATGACCAACGGAGTTTTGGCAAGGCACCATTCTATCGCTAATTTGACAGTCCTCTTGGGGATCATCCAGAATATATACTATGATAAAATCATCTTACACTTGCCAAAAATTCATGAATTAAAAACACAACAAATATTTAATATACTGCTGCTGCCAGCGCATCCCCTAGTGTGCACGTACAGACTGACTAGACATTGATGGCACATGCCACTGCAAAACAAAAGCACATGCAGCAGCAGCGGCCCATTTAACTAGTTCGGTTTCTTCTATATATAAGTTACTCCCATCCAGACTTTGCATATATATTTCATACCTTTATATACACAAATTAAGGAATTATTAATTACTATGAGACAGCTTACAAAATAATCTATTGTACATGTTGTCTGTTCAGCCGTCTCAAAATTACATGTCACTGCAGACGGCCTATTAGACAACATCAATGTACTTGCCTTTACCATCCTGCATCTCATGTCCCAACGCCATCTATGGATGTCAGATGACAGCGGTGCATAATGGTGCGCGGTGCACAAATGGTGCGCCGCGCCGCCAGCCTGACCTCCTCTCCGAATGCTGCAAAGCTCAATGTATGGGTATTAGATAAAGTTGAAGGAAAATATAACTTTCTAATATGACGATTATAGTCGTAAAATATCCAAAGAAAAACTGTGCTTGGAGGTTTCAACCAAACTGTAAATGTTGAATAAATTGTTAAGTGTTGCTCATAGTCCCGCTGAGATACACCTAGGATATCTATTATTCTTGGCTCACGTTATTGGTTCTGAAATAAGGCTGTTTATACTGCAATTTACTGAGAGTGACCAACTGGACGATCCTTAGGATCCTGAGGTTGCTGGTCCCGTGTGAGCATATCAGCCCAGCTGATGTATGAACTACTCATTCAAATACTGAATTCACTTTCAAATCAGGGTCGATCGAAAATGAGTTTTACAGTACCAGATCTATTGAAATTGAGGAATTTTACATTGGTGGCACATGCCACTGCAAAACAAAAGCACATGCAGCAGCAGCGGCCCATTTTTCCAACTAGTTCGGCTTCTTCTATATATAAGTTACCCCCGTCCAGACTTTGCTGCAGCTCGCATGCATGTTCCATACCTTTCTCCTCTTTTAGTTTGTTAAAGTTTTCTACATGCCAAGACCCTGGATATATACTTCCCTTGCAAGGTGCAAATAACTAGACGACATTGCATGTGGGTGAAATTACAGTTTGGGAATGGAAGGCGTTGGGAAACTATGGCGTCCAAGCCTTCACGTACATGGCTGCTTTTGGTCTTATTTTTGTCCGCAGTGGAGACTGAAAACAGTCTGGCGGCATAGGAGTTAGGGGCGTTGGCAGAACGTCTCGTTGGAGCTGTGTTGTGTGTTACCTGAAGATGAGAATGGAAATTTGGCGCCTGAAGATGAGAATGGCCGAGTGGGTCACATGCTTGCAAGTTTTTCTGGAAACTCTGCGGCGGCTTGTCCCCCAACAACGATGCAGCAATGTTGTGGGTTTTAGTTGTTTTCAGTCCTCGCCGGCCTCATGTAAAAATCTTTTCATCAATACAAATCTATGAACGGCTAATAATGTTGTATTAAAAGATTAGTCTTTAAAGTTGATGGATATTTTTTTCTTCCCCAGCTAATAAAATTTTATTACTAAGGTTATTTTTAATATAAAAATAAGAATTTATTAATTTAGCAATATATAGAGTATTTTGGGGTTTTTTATATTGGCTTAGGTAAGTATCTTTTGAGTGGAATCCGTTGAAGTCATTACTCTTTTAGACCGAAAATGTATAGAGTTGCATCCATGAATACACTGGAGTACTTTTAGAGAGAAATTTACTAAAGATATGTATGTTCCAATATTCACAAAGATATATAAGAGCGATGGCCTCTCGAAAATTGTATAGAAGTCCATCACTTATTAACACATATATATACTATTCAAATTCAACCAGCTGACTCGTTTGTCCGTTTGCATTCTATCCCTCACTCCTCCCAGGTCCCAGCTTATATCATGTTTTTGTGTAATATAGATCGAATCCACATATCTTGACAATGAACCGTGGATATGGGAATCTGATAAACAAACACATGACAATGCTTAGGAGTAAGTGGCATCAGGGAAAATGACCATGGTTGTTGCTCTGTTTCCGTCAAGGCCATACTACACCCCTGCACGTCAAGTCACTATGTACACAAGCATGACTTCGGTCCGGCCAGCCTGAGTGAACCTGACGGTGTGCTAGCTTGTTCCAGTGTTGGCTTATCGAGCATTGAATTTGTTTGAGCAACGAAATCAAAGTGCTCGTGAGTATCAGCGGATCGGCCTGGCCGATGAGTAGTGCTCTTCTTCTTTTTCTCTTTCCTTTCTTGTTTCTGTTCTCTTGCGTTTTCTTTTCTATTTGTAAGACTTATTCCTTTTTTATTATTAATTAATCAGTAGGGACTTACCCCTCCTGTTTCATAAAAAAATACTTATTAAGCCAAAATTTAATCCATGCATCATGATGTCCATCATACACCGAGCTCGCTCCATCGTCCATGTCCGACGCTCCGGTAATATCCCAAATTGAGCTGTAGTGGCTACATTCAGAATTTACATTTGTCGAGAGTAATCTTGTAATAAGTATTTGGCACTGAGTGCATTTTTATTTTGTTTAGTGCGTTGGATAGTGGCAAAGAGGTGGATAAGTTAAACTGGCTCCACTAGCATCATGGTGTCTGGACTCTGGACAGATTCTTGTCTAAATCACGATAAAATATATATGCAAGAGAAAAGAGGAGATATATATATATATATATATATATATATATATATATATATAATATATATATATAT